>CM076575.1:537680330-538333012 GCA_034641835.2 Pinus albicaulis | reverse complement strand
AACCCTGGTTGACAATTAAATGAACTCAATTTAGGAGACTAGGTTGAGCACAAACAGCTACAGGCCTCTGAACTGAGTTACAATGAGGCTCGAGGGCCTATTTATTATTTAGAAACAATGGGAAATCCTAAACAGCCAAAACCCTAACCCTAGGAGATGAAGCGCCAAAACTATGGGCCCCGTTTGGGTAAATTGGTGTTTCAACTTCTCAGGGGCATAACTTTGGCATACGATCTCCGTTTGACGCGTACCATACCTCGTTAGAAAGATCTATCCGAGGACTACAAATTTGGAATGAGCAACATCAATCCATGGACCCATGTTGCTCTCCGTTTTCCCAAAAAACGTCGTTTAGGGCCTCAAAACGGCTCCGAAAGTTTAGGACCCGAAAAACTGCTAAAAATAGTAAACTGTGCCGAAACTGAAAAACTGAAATAGACAATGGTGGAGCCCCAAGTGGAATAGGCGGGTGACAACCAATATCCACCTGGATCATTCCTCCCCCCTTAGGAAGCAATGGTCCCCATTGCGTTAAGTTCCTCCATGAGATGAGGAAATTTCTGCTGAACTTGGTCCCTGGTGAACCACTTTCCTTGGTGCAAGAGTTGGCCAGCTTTGACAACCCGATACAATTGGATCTTCTATTGGCGAGTGTTATTGATTTGCATGTCCATGATATAATCTGTGGTGGCCTTTTCCATGCAGTCTGGGTTTAACTTTGTTGGTGTGAGTTGTTCTGCAATGTCAGAGGTGTCCAGTAAAGGTGGGAAGTAAGGACGAAGCAGGTCCACATTGAATACTGGGTGCAGACCAAGGAATGGTGGAATACTAAGCTCGAAGGCATTGTTCCCTATAGCCTTGGTGATGGTGTACGAACCTTTATCGGAGCGGGCGAAGCTTGTGGTGGGGTCCAATGAGGTGCTCCTTCTGCAAATGTAGCCATACTTTGTCACCCACGTGGAAGTTGTGTGGCACTCGGTGTTGATCATGGCGTTGCTTGTACTTAACATTGGCTCTGTCCAATATTTCATGAACCTATTGGTGGATGTGTTGAATGCGCCGATGAAGCTATTTTCTTTGTCAACTTCAGACTGGACATGAGCCGAATCGGCCTGAGTAGCCACAAATGGCATGGCTACGTCAATGGGACACAGTGGCTGGAATCCCAAGCCCACCTGAAAGGAGCTATGGCTGATTGAACTTTGGAGAGCCCGATTATAACTATGTTGTACATAAGGGAGGTTCTCGTCCCATGTGTGTGGATGCTTTGAATTGTACATGTGCAGAATGTGTACAATAATTCTGTTGACGACCTCTGTCTGGCCATCTGTTTGGGGATGGAAAGCTGTGGACTTAGTGAGCTTGGTGTCTAGCATTGACCAGAGGTTGGACCAAAATGTGCTGAGGAACCTGCTATCCCGATATGATATGATAGACTGTGGGATCCCAAAATGCACCCACACTCGTTCAAAGAAGAGTTTAGCAATGGCTTCTGCTGTGATATTCTTCTTGCATGCCGCCATAATGGCCATCTTCTAGAATTTGTCGACGACCATGAAAACACAATCATTTCCATGCTTAGTAGAAGGCAGGCCCGACATGTAATCCATGGAGATGGATTCCCAAGGTCGACTAGGGGTAGGTAGCGGAGTATATAGGCCTTGCTTCTTGATGGTCGGTTTTGAAATGGCATAGGTAGTGCAAGATCTGATGTGCTTCTTGACATCCTTTCGAAGGTTCAGCTAATAGAAATACTTCTGCAGTACAACTACTGTTTTCTCGACCCCAAAATTCCCAACGACTCGACTGTAGTGTGCTTCCCATATCATCTTGTCACGCTCACTTGTAGGAACACAAAGGTGTCCCAGGTGACATAAAAGTGCATCTTGGAGGTGAAAATTTGGAACTTGCGTACCCCCCAAGAGTGCCTTGTAGGTGTGGCCGAATTCTGGGTCGCTTTCGTAGAGAAGCGGCCAGTGAGAAGTCTCGTGCCGACAAGAGTTGAGAACGGTGGTGAGCTCCACGATCAGTGGTCGGCTGAGGCATTCTGCAACATTATTGGTGCTATCCTTCTTATACTTGATGTTCAAATGAAACTATTGCAGATATGTGGACCACTTCTGATGGCGATCATTCTGCAACTTCCCTTGTGTTTGTATGAACTACAGGGGCCGGTGGTCCGTGTGGATGATTGTTTCCTTCCCCAAAATGTAATGCTTCCATTGTTGACAAGCTTGCACAATGAAATACATTTCTTTTTCATAAGTGGGATACTTGCAAACTGTGTCAGACAATGTATCACTGTGATATGCCACTAGATGTCCCTGTTGAGTAAGAACTACCCCAATAGCATAGTCAGAGGCATCTGTCTCGATCTCAAATGGCTGTTTCAAGTCTGGTAATGTGAGCACTGGGGCAGAACATAGGCAATTTTTCAATTCTGTGAACGCCTTCTGTTGAGGTTCCGACCAAAAGAATTTTTCTCTCACTCCTCCCTTGGTGACTTGACTCAAGGGCCAAGTGATATGAGAGAATCCCAACATGAACCTACAGTAGAAATTGGCAAGACCCAGAAAGATACGAAGCTCTGTTATAGTGGTTGGGGCTGGCCAATCCCGAATGACTTGGATCTTGGTTGGATCCACATGCACCCCCCTTTCATCAATAATGTATCCCAGATATTGAACCTGGGTCATGCCAAAAGTGAACTTCTCCAAAATGGCACACAACTTGTGTTGCCGCAGTGTTTGGAGGACTTGTCGGATGTGGTGAAGGTGCTCTTCCCAAGTCTGGCTGAAGATCATAATGTCATCCAAGTACACCACTACAAATGAGTTGGTGAATGGCCGTAAGATGTCGTCCATCATCCTCATGAAGGTTGCGGGAGCATTCGTCAACCCGAAAGGCATGACCAGCCATTTGAAAAGGCCTTCCTTGGCTTTGAAGGCAGTCTTCCACACATCGGAGGGTTCAATTGGTACCTGGTGATACCTAGACTTCAAGTCGATCTTGTTGAAATATTTTGCACATTTGAGTTGGTCCAGAAGGTCATCAATCCATGGGATCGGGTACCTATTCCGGACAGTGATCTTGTTCAGCGCCCGATAGTCAATACAGAGTCTCCACGTCCCATCCTTCTTCCATACCAACACGATCAAGCTCCCATAGGGCGATGAACTTGGTCGGATGTGACCTTTCTGCAGCAACTCCTGAATCTGCCTCTTGATTTCATCGTTCTCCAGAACAGAGCACCGATAGATCAGTCCATTGGGTAGCAGCGCACCTAGGGTCAGATCAATCGGGTGCTTGACCTGACAGTGCAGAGGAACCCCTATGGGTGAGGTGAAGATGTCCCCGTATTCCTCCACAACCTTATCCATTTGTTGTTTTCGTGCAGAGGAGCCTTGTTTGGAGGTTGTGGCCACATTCTTCTTCTTGCCCTGGGGGCGGATCATCAGGAAAATGAATTTCTTGGTTTGGGAAATGAGCTTACTGCATTGTTTTGCAGTAATCAAAGAGATAGGAGAAGGAGGTGGTACCTCTAGTATCCTGTAAAATTTATTTCCCAAAGTAACAATAATAATGCGAGGCCGAGACTCATACACAGCATGACGCTTCCACAAGTATGGTTGTCCTAATAATACATTAGAAACATCAATAGGAGCAACGTCACATAATACCTCATCCGTGAAGGGCTTGATGCTATAGGGAAGGCAGCACTACTGGCTGACGTGGAGATCTCGTCCTTGGTGAAGCCACCCGATGGTGTATGGATGTGGGTGAGCTGTGGTCGACAAGCCCAACCGCTTCACGCAGTCTACTGAAATGAGGTTCTTTTGGCTCCCATTGTCGAAAATGAACTGTACAGGGGAGCCCTTTACCGACATCTGGGATTGGAAGAGACGTTCCTCCTCCTCTGGATCTTCCGGTTCCTCCTTCTGGATCTTCGTAGTGGCAACAGTGGCGTTGGGCTCCACATCAATAATCTGTTTCCATTTTTCATTCCCCTTGTCAGGTTCTGATTCAGAGTCGGAGCATGCATCTGACTTAGAAGCCCTCATCTCGGCCACCAGTGACTGATTGGCCCGACACTCACTTGTGTTGTGAGTGGAGATCTTATGGAACTCACACCACTTTCCCATGTCCTTCTTTGGCGTTGCGGTGTTTTTCTTTGCTTGTGGCTTCGACAGGTTGTCTTGAGTTGCCATGCCTTGGCTCTGTCCTTTGTTCTACAGTTTGGGAGCACCGTTCCCTTGCTTTTGATTCGCAGATCCAAAGTCTCCCTTCTTCTGTTTGAATTTCTGCTCAATCTTGGCAGCATACCCATATGCCATACCAAGCGAGGAGATGTCGAGGAACTCCATTTCCTCCTGAATGTATCTGTACAGACAACTACGATACTTTAGCACCAGATGTTTCTCTGAATCTTTGATACTCAACTTGGTGCGCAGGGTATGGAATAGATTCATCAGCCCATGCACATCTTGATCCCTTTGTTGTCGCAGCGTGGTCCATTGTATGTACTTTTCCTCATAGCTCCCCACAGGATAGTATTGTTCCTTGATGGCGTCTTGGAAAGAATTCCAAGTGGGTATGGCGGAGAACAGAGAGGGTTCTATCTTGTCCTTTTTCTCACAGTGGGTTTCCCACCAGTCTTTGACATGGGGGGCAGCTTTGAGGAGTGCAAAAATAATCTTCTCCCTGTCGGAAAAGTCATGAACCGAGAAATATCCTTCTAATAGATTCAACCATCTATCTACGACATCTACATCTATTTGACCCTCAAATATGGGAATGTCAAAATTTACTTGTACCTTAAAAGGAGTCGCACCTCCAGAGTGGCTGCTGGATGCAGATGCGCCGCCAGTGGGCAGCCGTTGAAGGATCTGGGCAAAGTTATCCATCATCGCGTTCCTTTGTTTTTCGAGGGCCTCCTCGAGCAATATTTTGATAGGATCTCCTGCTCCCTCATCTTTATTTTCATCCCCCATGGGCGTCCGTCGAGGTTTGCGAGGCTGATCTTGCAAAGGTTCCACCAGATCGAGCCCTAACTCCTTATACCCTGACCTCGTTGGGGACATGCAAAGAAGGATCGAGAAAAAGCAGACCGCTTTGATACCACTGATCCGGATTTATGCAGGAATGCAACAGAATAAAAATATAACCATAAATACAGAGATGCAGCGGAAATAACACTTCATTTCATTAATATCAAATAACTAAAATTTTCTTATAGACAGAATGGAAATAAAACTAGCTAGGGCGCTGGTAGCTATCTCTAAGAAGAGATGTGGCGGCTATAGGACTCTGAACTGAGTTACAATGGGGCTCGAGGGCCTATTTATTATATAGAAACAATGGGAAATCCTAAACAGCCAAAACCCTAACCATAGGAGATGAAGTGCCAAAACTATGGGCCCCGTTTGGGTAAATTGGTATTTTAACTTCCTAGGGGCGTAACTTTGGCATACGATCTCCGTTTGATGGATACCATACCTCGTTAGAAATATCTATCCGAGGACTACAAATTTTGAATGAGAAACATCGGTCCATGGACCCATGTTGCTCTCTGTTTTCCCAAAAAACGTCGTTTAGGGCCTCAAAACGGCTCTGGAAGTTTAGGACCCGAAAAACTGCTAAAAATAGTAAGTTGTGCCGAAATTGAAAAAACTGAAAGAGACAATGGTGGGGCCCCAAGTGGAATAGGCAGGTGACCACCAATATCCACCTGGATCAATTTGAATAACTTTGAAGATCCAGATGGGACACAATTCTCAACCACCTCGATTTTTCTTTCACCCAACGGATGAAGAATTGTTCACCCACTATCTGAAAAGAAAAGTATACGGGAAACCCCAACCTTGCAGTTTTATTTCAGAGGCAAATCCATATGAGTGCGAACAATGGGATTTGTTTGACAAATCATGCCTGAAAGAAAGAAAATTGAAAGGGTATTTTTTCAGCCCTAAAATGGCGGAATACCCTATTGGATTAAGGAAAGTTCGAGTGACCAAGATGAGTTACTAGAAGTTCACTTGAAAAGTCCAAACTATTTTTGCATCCTTTGAGGTCCTAGGGATTAAGAAGACTCTAGTTTTCTACAGAGGGCGTGTTCTCCATGGAGAAAGAACCAATTAGTGGATGCATGAGTACATTCTTGATGATTGTAATGATATCAATTCAAATACAGTGCAACAGTCATATGTACTTTGTAATTTCATGTTGCAATGATGGCTACGTTGGATAAGATGCACTACTTCCAGTGTCATGTCAGGGAGTGAATGGTGGTGGTATGGCGAGGCCAAAACAACCTTGCAGAAGATGTGGAAAAGCTAGAGACTTCGTTGGCACATTTGGAAGGGCACACCAAGTGAAACTTTCATCCCCTGCCACCTCCAGGAATAGCCATGGACAACCCAACTTCCATTACGTTGGATGACTAGTATGATCTCAGGTGTTTTTTATGTATTGTCTGTCTTTCGGTTCCTTTGGCCCTCTTGTTTATGGATTTTATCCTTAGCCTCATTTTTATATTTTTGTCACTTTTTGCAAATATTGGTCAACAAACCCAGTCGGGGTGATACCACCTGCATTTTTCTCTGCTGGTTGTACAACGTTTCTCCATATGAATAGAATATTGACTTACAAAAAAAAGTATGTACTTTGTAAAGTCTTCGAGAAGAACATTAATAGAAGATGTAAAGATGTAAAGATGTAAACTAAATACCCTAATGGACAACATGGTGAAATGGCTTCGTTGAATATACAAAATGTCACTGAAGCTACAAATGACTTCAAAATTACACTAGATGGCATGCTTCTAGGGTAGGATTCAATTCTAAATGATGTTCTTGCTCTTAGAGGGGATGCAGAGGTCCCTAATAATGATGAGCTTCATATGTTCTTAATAATGCACATTGGTGATCCCGATGATCCAAAACTGGATAAGGAAGAAAATGGACCAATTTAACAAGTTTCTTTCACCAATCGGCCTCAATAGTTTGTAGACATGAATATGGAAAAAGTTTCATGTGGTGATGAACAAAACCCTATGCAGGATGTCATTAATGATGATGTTGACAACTTGCATTTTCAAGATACCATGACATTGGAGGAAGAGAAATCAAAATTTTGTTCATCATTATCTCAACATGATTTATCCCTCGATGTTTTGGATGGAGATTTCATAGAGTTGAATGATCTTATAACTCCTTTAGAGGTGGATTCACTCATTTAATAATTTGAATGACAACCTTCGATTTTTTTTTTATGCCTCAGCAAATAGGTTTATAATATAATGGGCGAGTTAGCAGATGGGTGCAAATTGCAGAGAAATTTAAATTCATCCTTATAACAGAGTCAATAATCTGGCATGTATAATCTTGATACATGAACATTGCCAAAGGATTAAAAGTGGGAAAAATGAATGTTTCTCATGCCTTGTAAATTGCATGAATAATAACTAAAGTTCATCATTCCCATAGGGTTTGATTAGGACAGACTAAAAATTTATGTTTACAGTATCTTTAGATTTAAACATCAATCGACATCTTTGAGCTTTATTGGTATGGCTAGGATAATTGGATGATTTTTTAAATATGAAATTACAAAGGATTATAGTAGTGTTAGTTGCTCTCACTTCAATGAATGGGAAAGAGCTAATATCTTACTATTGAAAAAAAAAATTCTCAAAAGCCATACGATAGTTCAAACTGAAATAGATAACAAAACACATAAAACTAAAAAGGTTACATGGCAAAAATTCTTAGGGACAGGCTACAGAAGATCAAAAGAGGGATAAACTTCTCAGGAATGTATAAGGAAGCTATAAATCTGAATTCTTGCTAAATTAAAACCTCTAAACAATCAAATTCTATCTAGGTACAGAGGATTGAAAGAAGCCCTAAAGTTAAAACATGTTTAAAGACACTACAAATTTGAACTCTCGCTAGGAACAAAGCTCTAAATAGTCAAGCCTTAGCTTCATATTAAATAAAACTTCCCTACATGAAACATGTAGGAGACAAAGTACATAAATACAAGTAGATCCCAGAGCAAAATAATTTATGTCTATAAAAACAATGTGCATTTGGCCGACCTTTTTCTGAGATAAATGACAGAAAAATAAACATCAGAGGATCTATGACGGTCTAAGAAGAGGCCCGCAACAAAAAAGTACATAAACCAGATAAAAGCTCATCCATATCTACAAGATCGTAACCCTATTAAAATCCTACTAAAATCTCAAGGTAATGAAGCTTAGAAAAATTATCAAACTTCAGCCATAGACTACAAAAACTCTTCCAAAGCAGGCGTCGTTGATATTTTTACAAAGAAATATGGAAGATCAAGAGGCATTACTCATAAACGAAGAGCTTTGTGATTTTTTCGCTAAGAGAGGAGAACACAAGCGATAATATGATGAATAGTCTAAGTGTGGAAAATCCTTCACTATTGTTGATGGCCCTAGAGATAGGGCGACGTTGACATTGACGAGAATTTGGGGAAAACGTGATAGAGAGAGTTTAATGGGACTGACACTGTTGAGATTCGTCAGAGGATGACGAATCTCAACATTGTCACCAAAAACAAATTCATAACACACCTTCTTGTTTAAGCTAAGATATGATCAATACACAAGCCATGCTTCCATATACGTCGATGACATGGACCACCCTTTTCATGAATAAATGTCCTCTGAGAATGAATCAATTACAGAGAAGAATGACAATTACAATAAGAAAATCGTTTATGAAATGTGGAGTAAAAATTGAGGACTTATGAATTTTTGGGACATTTGAAGGTAATTTTCCCATGGGATGGACACTAAAAATACATGGAAATGCAAAGGCTAGTCTACTTGGCAACCTTCTATTTTGATTTCTCGGCCACAAAAATTGGACCTCATGTAGATGCTGGGGGAGGTTAAGCAACAAAAACTAACAAATGGGCCCAAAGAGAGAATGCATTACACTACAAAAAGCTCTGCTCTCCCACATCCATAACTCCATCCGGCAAAGAGGGAATTTGTCAGGGAGCTTCACTACTAGCTCATCAATGCACAATTTTTGTATGGCCATCCCCAGGGAAAAGCCCAAAGCCCTTGCAACAGGCATTGCCAAAACATTTCCTACTTGAAAATATCTGCATTTAAAAGAATATTAGTATAACTATTATAGTTTAGCAGCAAGGATGCAAAATATAAAGATATTTGAAGCATATTTTGAGGCTTGCCTTTCCTTCACACTCCCATGAAGCTTGTAATAATCAAGAAATCTTTGCAACCTTGCATTCTCGCGAATAGAAATGACCCAATATTGCTCAGGATGAAGAACAACCTATACAAACAACATATGATTTTTTCAGGTAAATTGCGACTTATAAAAAGGCATGGCTAACAAAATAGACAATATAAAAAGGTTGCGCCAACAAGCCATTGGTATACTGCTAGGATTGAAAATGTATTAAGACATTTGTGGTTCTATTCTTAATGTGGTTTGTCAGGCTGGTTCAAGTTATGGGTGATTGAAGCAAAAAAAATCCTTTCTTTGAGGTGTCCCTCTTAAAGAATGTTTCAGAAAGCACTTCCAAATAATTAAAATTAGAAAAAAAAAGTAAAAGTTTGGAAAGATCACATATACCTGATTGTGAGGCTTAGCCCTGGTGACTATAGTTGGCACAGTTTCATCCCACCATAACTAACCAAAGGGGCCCGCAAAAAGAATTACCCGTAAACGAAGAGCTCTGTCACTGTGTCGCTAAGAGACGAGAACACAAGCGAGAATATGATGAATAACTTGAGCGTGGAAAAGCTTCACCATTGTCCATGACCCGGGAGATACTACGACATTGATGTTGACACGAATTTAGGAAAAATGTGATAGAGCGAGTTTAATGGTACTGACACTATTAAGGAATGGTACCGACATTGTTGAGATTCGTTAAAGGACGAAAAATCTCATCAGTATCACCAACAAAAACTTCATAGTAAAATTCCTATTGACATAATTAAGAATCCCAACAAGACAATGACTTCAAATTAATTTCAAGATCAATAGGCAAAAAATAATTTTTTCAAAATTTGATTTGAGAATGAATCATATTAAATGGTTTGAAACTTCTACCTAAATCTAATAATGTGATTTATCTGAAAAATATTCTAAATAACAATATAAATCACAAAACTCTGAAATCAATAATTTTTTCTTAGTCATTATCTCATGTATTCTCCCCACCACCTTTTGCCTTCATCGAAGAATGGTACTACATAAGTGGCTAAGAACTCAATTTATCCACCAGAATTACAATGTTAACATCCCTAGGTATGGACTCGACAAGGCCAGCCTGTTCAGGTTGGTGTGAGAGGACATGCTTTGTTATTTCAACAACAATCATTTCCATGTTTCTGCCCTTCTTCAACGAAGAAAATCCCGCGTTACTCAAGAAGTGGATTCTTTTGCAAACTTTGAGCGTAGTCTGTTTCATTGGATTCTATTGATGTAAAACCCATTATTTATTTCTTAATACATTGCGAGGATGTTTTTCTCTGCAATTGGTTATTTTCATATCATTTGCTGGTTTGATGAAACCGTTCTCTGAAAATTCAGAAGACTCATTATCCCACAGAAAAAAGTGAATGTTAAGCGCATGTATATATTCAAAAGATTAACTTAAAAGCGAAAAATTCAGATAGTCAAATGGATTTGTCAATGTGAAATCTATTAATCTAAAATAAGATAAATGGAAAGAATATTTATCTAAAACATATAAGAAACTTTTCAGAATCTTAATTGGACCATCTCTTGGGTAGTAAAAACAAATTAAAAACCTATTTATCTAGAACTTCTAGAAAAACTTTCCCAATCTTAATTGGACCCCCTCTGACGTAGTAAAAAGAAATCGAGTCCGAAATGAACACGCAAATACGAGTTGGAAATTCTAAAGTCTCGTAACATTCCAATTCGTTTCTTTTCCCGACATTTTCATTCGAAGAAATTATCTTTCGATTCCCATGTTTACCCGCTATATTTTCTCCCTATTATTTTAAAAAATAATTATTCTTTTAATAATAACTTGATTATATTATATATATATATATATATATATATATATATATATATATATATATATAATAATATTTAGTGATATAATTTTGAATGACATTATGATATTTTGCTATTTAAAATGTATTTTTCAAAGTATATATAAATTTAATACTATTAAATTTTTTTAAGAAATATCTGGAAAATTTCACTAAAAAATATGCCAAAAAAAATTCAAACTTAAAAGAGATAGACTATTGCTATTATGTACAACATAGCTTCTTAACCCGTGGACGTGTCTATTTTAATAGTGCTTTTACAATTTTAACATAATTATAATTAATTAGGTGGATTATAGGAATTTAACCTACTACATGGAATGGTCACTTAATTCAGTTGGCTTGTTTGAATAGATTTTTTAGAATTTTAATTTAATTATCCATACTTATTACATGGATGGTAGAATTTAATCTCCACCAAATATTTTGGAATTTTCTAAGTAGTAATTACAAATCAAAGGCCAATTTAACATGTATCATCAAATAAGTGTTTTGATACTTATCATGGAATAATGTCTATCAATTTTTAGTAATAGAGTTCAAATTGATCTCAAAAGTACTTATGCTATTTTTTCCTTTTTAATCTTAATTGGACCATCTCTATAGGAAACTTTTCAGAATCTTAATTGGACCATCTCTGGGGTAGTAAAAACAAATTAAAAACCTATTTATCTAGAACTTCTAGAAAAACTTTCCAAATCTTAATTGGACCACCTCTGAAGTAGTAAAAAGAAATCGAGTCCAAAATGAACACGCAAATACGAGTTGGAAATTCTAAAGTCTCGTAACATTCCAATTCGTTTCTTTTCCGGACATTTCCATTCGAAGAAATTATCTTTCGATTCCCATGTTTATCCGCTATATTTTCTCCCTATTATTTTAAAAAATAATTATTCTTTAATTTGATTTTTCATTTTAATATATATATATATATATATATATATATATATATATATATATAATTTAGTGATATAATTTTGAATGACATTATGATATTTTGTTATTTAAAATGTATTTTTCAAAGTATATATAAATTTAATACTATCAAAAATTTTTAAGAAATATCTTGAAAATTTTACTTGAAAATATGCTAAAAAAATTCGAACTTAAAAGAGATAGACTATTGCTATTATGTATAACATAGTTTTTTAAATAGTTTTTTTAGAATTTGAATTTAATTATCTATACTTATTACATGGATGGTAGGGAATATTCAAAGTAGTAATTACAAATCAAAGGCCAATTTGACATGTATCATCAAATAAGTGTTTTGATACTTATCATGGAATAATGTCTATCAATTTTCAGTAATAGAGTTCAAATTGATCTCAAATGTACTTATGCTATTTTTTCTTTTTTAATTTAATTTTATGTAATTATGTTATATTTTCTTTTTAATTTAATTAAAAACATTAAAAAATTAAATTAAATTAAAATATTTTAATTGTGAAATGAATTACATGTTTTTCTGGTATGTGGTATTGATAAACCATAGTATTGTAACAAAGAATATTTAGAAATTAAAAATCTTCATAAAATACTAAAATTTATCTATAATTAAGAGTCTGATTACTTGTTATATATATATATATATATATATATATATATATATATATATATATATATATATATATATATATATATATATATATATATATATATATATATATTATAATCTTGGCAATGTGAAATGTATTATGACACACACATGTGTTTTGATGTTTATCATGGATTGATGTTATGGATGTTTACTAATCATTTAGTTTATATGGTTGCACTAGTTTTACTAATAATCATGATAAAGGGCTAATATTTATCTCAAAATTAGTTATGACCATTTAGCTTTTCAATTTAGTTAAAAGAATATAATGTCCACAAATGTCATTTAACTCTTATGGCTTATTATTACTTTACTATGTTTTTACTGTTATATTTTTTTTGAAATGTATATATGTTTAATTTTATATAAAATCATTTTATAACTACTACTAATAATAATTAAAAATCAAGTTATAATTTAGTAAAATTTTGTTATTATTTTTTAATTTTTGACAATATGAGATGCATCATGAAATAAATATTTTGACGCATACTATAAATTGATGTTTATTTACATTTACCTACCTTTTTTTCGTAAGTTTAAATTGTATTCCCTTAAAAAGCCAAACGAAACATGTACTTTAATCAAACATCATCACTCAATATTTTTAACCACCTACCTATAGAGTAATTAGTCAAAAATTCAAGAAATTTCAGCATCACAAACATAACAAGGCTATCTATGAGTGTATTGTAAAAATAAAAACTGAATATAAGCACGGGGACTTAAGTATCTAAAGTAGTGATCGAGGCATTGTCTCTGCCATTTTGAACTTGGAGGAGCACGTGACTTTGGTTTGCACTGAAAATGAAGTTCTATGTGAGCAATCCTCCCCTCAATCTTGTCTAGACGATAGTTTTGATTGCACTGGTATCTTTTGACATCCTCCAAGCCAACAAATATGTTATATCTCTCAACCAATTTATCCATCAATATTATGCATAACAGAGTCTCCATCTTCCAATATAAGGTAAGCGCAACATAATAGTGCTTCCTTTGTCCTCGAGTGTGCCTCGGATCAGAAATCCAGGTGGCTATGCCATTTAGGACCTCAAAATTCAAGAAGACTTGTGCTTCTTGCACTGCTCTATTATTTTCTTGGGGGATACCCCCCTCCCCACACCGACTTTTCTTTCTTTGGCACTCCATATTCCACTAAAAGTAATGAAATTTAAAACACTCAGGACCCAAAACTAAGACAAAAGGAGCATAAAATGTAGACTCGTGTATCTTAAAGAACTAGTTTTATACCAGTCGAAAGAAAGCCAATTCAAGATGTAATACAAGTAACACTTGAACAATATAAAACTAACCCTATACATTGTAAGATACTAGATGTGTCTGGAAGCCATCCATGGATTAATGGTTTCGTCAACATGTAAACCATATAGACTCAAAATACCAGAGAATGACAAACCCATAAATATGGAAGAAACTGTATGACACAAAGGTTCCTTAACCCAATTTAGTTGTCGGTTGCTCAGGACACCACCAGTAAGAGTATTTATTGTTACACATAATAAGTACACTACCTCGCAGCTAGGCCTCTAAGGCCTCTTTAACCTAACAAAAAATTCACACTAAATCTCTATGCAATTAAACAACTTTATGAAGATATACCATATAAAAAAAAAAGAATTTCCCTTAAACCTTAGTAATGGTGGAGAGACACCCTTCCATTCCATGGTAGGTGAGGTGTTTCACTCTCGGTTGGCTCGATTGCATCCAAAAGCACAAGCTTGACCAGGTTGTGCCTCATTATGTGTCCACCATTGTTTACTTCATGTGCTCACGCCTTTAGTGAATTACACAAGTCAGTTTATTAAGCATCCCACGAACTAGTGCATTCAAAGACCCTCACAAATATTATCATCTCAAATTCTTCTTTGAACCAAAACCAAAGACCATGCCACCTACTCCACTGCAAATTGTCACCTTGAAGTCTCTCTTGTGCCAAGGAAACACCCCCCCACCACTTCGAATGCCCAAATCAACTCGCTCGAACCTCCAAAATCTCCATTATATCATAATACATAGAATTAAGGGGAGAGTAAAGATCACATGTATCCATGCAAGGGAGTGACCATGCCACCCCACATTAACTCTCTCCGCATTTTCAGGGTGGAGAGCACAACCCCCTAATCATATTATTCTCTCTGGATTCATTCTCATTGAAAAACATTTACCAACTATTTAATTTATATAGCCATATTAATTTATAATAAATTTAAAAAAAAAAACATTTAAAATTTTATTTAAAAAAAAAATCTTTTTATTCTTTTATATATATATATAAAATAAACAAATCGATATTTAAGAATTATTTAATTATTATATCAATTATCATAAATTTTAAAAAATATTAAAAAATTATTTTCTAAAAACTTACCTTTAAAAATATTTATTTATTTTCTAATTTAATAATATATTTTTTACATATAACCTATTTTTTCTATAATAAATTATAAAATATATATATATATATATATATATATATATATATATATATATATATATTTAAATATGAAAACTTAAAATATATATAATTCCGTTCTAAACTAATTATACTAATCTTTTGGTATGTGTGTATGTCAAGATAATCTGTGATAAGTCCAAGACAAAGACACAAAGGAGTAAAATAGTCCAACATGCCCACATAATGGCCTTTAGTGGCGTCCCTGGTATGTGTATGTAGAGATAAACCTAAGTTAAGAAGTCCAAGACCAATAAGACAGAGGAGTTAAATAATCCAAAGCATGTGTGTTTGTATAGATAACCCTAAGTTCAGAAGTCCACGACCAATAGAAAAAGGAGTGAAATAGTCCAATCAAATGGACTTTAGATACTCGATATTCTCATTAAACCAACAATATCGATATTCCTCTTTATATTTGACTTGTGAATACGAAAAAGTTAAAGTGATATAATAGGACAATCTAAGAACATTACCATATAACAATGATATTTCACTTGTGGATATAAAGAATATGAAGCTTGTGGATATAAAGAATATGAAGTGGCAAAATAAGATAACCTTTGAGATTACATTTTTTAAAAGTTTCTAATGTAAAGAAATGGTTAATTAATTGAGATTATTTTGGGTAAGGTTTAAATTTGGTCGTCACTCTAACACATAGGTTAGTAAATAATCCACAAGTTAATGCTTATTGAGAAACTTATAATTTAGGAAGAATTTGAGGTATCTTATTTCGGATATCTACTCGTTTAATTTTATCATAATATGTCAATATGTTATTACTCGTTTAATTTTATCATAGTAGGTCAATATGTCATTTTATGAGAATAGAAATAAAGTGGAAAGGATTAAATATATGTTTCCCAACAACTCTAGCTAAATTGGTGTAATTTGAGACCATGTACATATATTGATAAATAACACTATATTGATAAATAACACTTTAATGTTAGATAATGTTATGTGAGGTGGAAAATATAATCATGACTAATGATAACAACTTTATTTTGAATAATACATGCATGAATGTTGTTAATAGAGAGTTCTTCAAAGTTTGTATTCTTGGAAATCAAAATTTCTTTACATGAAGTTATTCGGAATTGTTAAACGAGTAAAGATTCCCAAAATTGAGCTTTTAGAAATGATCCATAAATTACCACAGATATTATGGTGGTATATTTTGTCACAACATATCTTGTAAGCTTTTGCAAGCTCTTACCTCTGCAGTACATATATTGATAAATAACACTTTAATGTTTGATAATGTATATACTATATCCTAACACCCCTTTAATATTTTCTTGGAATTGAATAAGGTAAAAATTGATGAAATAAACATTACAATTGTTTCTCTCTTTAGTGGTTACTTGAGGTGGAAAATACAATCATGACTAATGATAACAACTTCACCTTCAATAATACATGCATGAATGTTGTTAATAGAGTTCTTCAAAGTTTGTATTCTCGGAAATCAAAATTTCTTCACATGAACCTATTTGGAATTGTTAAACGAGTAAAGGTTCCCAAAATTGAGCTTATACAAATGATCCATAAACTACCATGGATATTTCGGTGGTATGTTTTGTCACAACATATCTTGTAAGATTTTGCAAGCTCTTAGCTATGCAGTGCTTCCTTAAGATCAAGATTTAATCAAACTGGTTTAACGCCCAAAATATTTATTATACATATGTTGTTATTGATGTCAACTACAATGTCAATGATGTCAAATTCCAGTAGCATAGGAGATTGTTGAATATATGTTGAATAACAGGTTGGCAAAGTATCAGTTTGAATATCATATCTTTGAAGACAATTCTTCTTTAGCTCCCTAGTCCAAATGAGAATGAAAATTTTATAGTTGAATATCTTGTTCTGAGACATTTCCACTGATATATGAGACTTCTCCTAAATCTACGTGAATTAAGAATAAAATGACATTGAAGTGAAGAAATCAAAGCAAGGTTGTAACTAGTCAAAGTTCCATCTTAAAGTAATATTCATGTCATAGCAATGTGTATGGGCCTCTTCAACATATCGAGGCATTCGAGTCCTTTTCTGCAAGAATCATTGGAATATCACGCAAATGGAAAGTTTTCGTTTTTCTTCCTTAGCTAGAAAGTGGATCCTAGCTGACTTGGAAATATAAGCGGAATGAAACACGAAGACAAGTCACATTGATGTGGCTAAGGTGATTACATGGAAGCCAAAGGTGATGACACATGGCATTCATTTTTCATACTTTTAGGTGGTCAATTGGATGGGGGGCAGATTCCATGTAGCAAGTACGTGGACAGGTGGAAACAATAGAGAATGAAATGTGGTAGTATGTTGACTTGGAAAATGACATGGAAAAGATGATATGGCAAGAGAATCACATTGCAAGTTTTGATTGGTTTTTTGTGTTTTGACGTGGTAGCTTTTAAAGTCTCAATATTTGTGTTAGGGACTGGTTTGGTGAAGGTTTCTCGTGTATTTTCATTTTGGACAAAAGGGTCAAGAATAAGAAAATTGTACCAAAATTAGCAGTGGAGAAAGGTTATCCCGGTGCTCTGGGGGTGCAAGAAACATGTGTATGAGCTTGAAACTCGAATCCATATTCAATGGTGAAGGGATATTGGTCAATGTTCTGTAGTAAAGGTTACATGTGTAGAAATATATTCAACCTCTGGTTCATCCAGGCATTAAGCAGGCATGCCCCATAAGAAACAATTTGGATTCCCAGATATATGGAGCTCGCAATTTAAGGTTATGGTCCTGCACTCGGTTATCATGTGGTTTCATGTAACTAAATTTAAGCCCCCAAGGGGTCAAGGAGCCACTAAATTGAGTGTAATCTAGGTCATCCGGATTAGATTTCCAACAGGAGACATTAAATTTTTTTTGGGATGTCCTCCATAGCATGTCAACCCTTCCAAGATTCTGTTGTGCCAATGTAATATAAAAAAGTGAAAGAAGTTTGGAAGTAACGTGATTGAGTCAATTAAGATAGTTTTTTGTTGTTGTGTATAACTATTTGTAGTGGTCTATGTTGTGTGAAGTGTGGAATAAGTCTGAGAAATGAAGTCTAGGCAAGATGTGTGAAGTTGTTCAATATGAATGAAATTAATATTGTGAAATCTGCAAGTTTGTGTGAAGTGTGGAATAAGTCTGAGAAATGAAATCTATGCAAGATGTGTGAAGTTGTTCAATATGGATGAGATTAATATTGTGAAATCTATAAGTTTTACATGCAAAGTTATTTTCTAAATGCGAAAGACGAAAAACAAAGTGTGGCTTCCAAGAGATCAGAGTTTATACTTGTAGAACAAACTTGGAGCAACAAATGAAAAGTGTGGATAAAATAGATCTGAAGATAGAGAACGGAGAGTGACAAGCAAAATAGAGGAACATAAAATAGGATTGAAGATATAAAAAAAAGATTTAGCAAGGTATTTTAGGTTGGTGCCTGTGTTTTTTCAACAAACTGGTGTCTAATTTTGGTTAATGTCAATAAAACATTTTAGAGAGTTGGTCCCAATAAAATATTTTTGATTGGTTCTGCATTTCTTAAAAAAAAAACTGCTGTATCTTCTAAGAAATTGCTGTCTAAGTTAGTGATTACAAGATCATTCAATCAGGGATGGGCTGTTCATTGAAAACCTCCAAAAACTACTGTTGTTGTTCTTAATGAATATTTGCTCCTGTAAAGAATCATTTACGCTGCTACTGCTAGCAGGAATCTTCCAAATCAACATTCTGAAATAATTGGTATAGGAAAAAGCGCGCTAGAGAGTACTTCGATCCCAAGTATGAACGTTGAGATGAGATTCGAGTTTTTCATCCGCCACCGCATTGCGTAATGGAATCAATGTCTCCACTCAACGCCTTCATAAGCTCGTTCAATTATTGACTTCACGTTGAAGGAATACTAATCCCAAAAGCCAGCACGTGAGCCACCGGGTACATAATCACATGAGATTTCAAAGTATTTCCGAAGTTTTCTGCATGCTTTGGAAATGCATAATAAATATATGGTACGTGGCATAATGAAGGAAGGGGAATCAAAGTGCTTTTATAAAAGTAATAAAGGTAAAATTGTTTAAAACTTTTATAAAGGTAAAAGTGTTTAAATTTTTTATTTTTAATTAAAATTGTAATTATATGTAAAATGGGAGAGATAAGGATAAAGGATTTTTTTTTGCATTTTTGTTTTTAGTGTTTTAGGGAATTGAGAATTTTTGTTTTAAAAATAAACTTTGTTTATGATTTGACCACATGACGTGTGGGGACTAAACCTCCTCATTTAAGTGTTGGACCATATTCTCCTCGAGAGGTGAAGGTATAGGGTTAATTTTTTTTTTAAATTAAAATTTGGGTGAAAATGCTGGTATAAGCCTTTTATGTAAAATTGGAAAGATAAAGATTGATTTTTTTAAGATTAAGTTGTTTTTCCTAGCTTAAGAGGAGGTATAATGGCTTATTGTAATTGAAGTAGTGAAAGGGGTATGTTTTTTTTTAATGAAGTATTGAAAGGGGTATGTTTTTTTTTTAATGATAATTAGTTTAAATTTTGAAAGTTTGATTATATTCAATTGTAATTTTTAATTGATATATTGAAAAGTGTCAAGTAAAATATTTTATCAAAGATTTTTATTGAGGCTATTTAAGGGTTAAGGTCAAAACTATATAGCATTTATTTGTAGTGTGTGGGGTTTTTCTTGTGCATTATTGTATTTATTTTCTTGATTGTGGTATTTTGATCTATAATTAATCATGTTAAAGTTAGTTAATCTATTTGCTAAATTGGAGAAATTGGAAGGATTTGAACTATCAGGCTTGGCATTGTCATATGAAAAACACATTAGTCTTTAATAACTTGTGGAAATATATTTGCAATCAAGGCAAAGCTCCAACTAAGCCCACTAATGCTAGAGAACTAGAAAAATGGGAAGCACAAGATGAAAATACACTTGCATTGTTAAGATCCTAACCATTTGTTGGCGAGCGGGGGAAGACCCGAGTTTGAATCTACAGATAATGAAAAACTAATTAGAATATGTAAAGTGAATATCAAAACTGAATATAATGCCAAGCTCACAGTTTCAATGGAAGTTGGTTGAAACTTTATAGGAGCAACCAACCTTCCACGCAGTAAGGATATTCTGCGTAGTTTGAATATATGTGTGTGTATGTGTGTGTGTGTTTTGATGAAGAGAGGGATTGCGCAAAGAAGACAATAGGAAGGGAGAAAATCATTCAACCCTGCAAAGGTATATGTGTGTGTGTGTGTGTGTGTGCGCGCTTTGATGAAGAGAGGGATTGCACAGAGAAGACATTAGCAAGGGACAACATTGCCAAACCATGCAGGTCTGCCAAAAAGGTAGACCACTGTAAGGTACTAACAATATGGAAAGAAAAAACAAGGAAAAATGGGAGAAGGATCTAGTTCAAATGATCCAATCATCACAGTGGAGTCATAGGAGTGGAAACATGGCCTAATGCAATCAAGTATTCTAAACTTGCTAGAAACTCCACATTTTTGTTGCAACACAAAGATAAATATATGTGTGAAATATTTGTTAAGTTGTGTCCATGGTGGTTTCCTCAGGTTGGATAATACGGTGTCAATAAACACCAATATAATTGCAAAAAATGTAGGATTACCCATAGTAGGAGAAGGCTCAAAACTGTTTTTCATAGACAAAAGAAGGGGAAGATCCTTGACGAAGAAGGGGAAGGAAAAATATGACACCCATAGGGGTGTGCATGGTTTCAACATACCCAACATCAATGAAGCCGCGGTTAGGTTTGTGTCACATCTCATGGCATGCAAGCTAGAGCAAAAATGTTTCAAAGATTAGGTACCAACATGAGTGATAGAGGTAGGGATCCATATTAACTAGGCCACAATTTCTTTGAATCAATTTTTGATCGACTATCAGGAATCACAAGATAAGAATGCATATTTCCACTATGCATAACTCCATATTTTGATTTTCTTAATAGCATGGAGGGAACTTCATGAGACACAATTTATGGAAATGGCGCACAAACCATTCTTGGCACCTCAATATGCCTCATTATGGAATACCGCGAATAAACAAAGGAAATTAGAGAATAAATTAGCATTCTATGTGTACAAGGAAGTGGTTAAGCATACCATAGAGAGAATATCGTGCATACCACCTTAGAATATGGAAGCATACAAAGGTATTGCAGGCTTTAAGTCCACCCCACATTTTATGTATATAAATCCAAAGAGGGATCCTGTGAAGCAATGGCTTCAAAGATGTTACAACCTAACAGAGTTAGAAGTAATCAATATCATCAATGACTAGGAAGTAGACTGTAAAGTCCTAGTGGAGGAAATAAAGGAGGCTAATAACATTGAAAGAAACAACAAGCAATATGTGTAGGAGACAGGATAAAGGAATGGTGAAGGGGAGTCCTAGGAAGAAAACAATGCATAGGTTGGGGATAAGAGGAAGTGGCAATAGATAGTAGAAGAAGGAAATTCCCACGCTAGACCAAAGAGGAAAGCGACAAAACCAGGGGTCACCAAAATCCAACCATTGTTTGATGAGGACTTGGAGAAAAACATGGACCAAGTAAAAGAGAAAATAGAAGATACATTGGAAAAAGTAGTGCAACAACAAAAACATATAAAAATAAGGGCACGACAATAGCTGAGAAATTACACCAACTATTGAAGTCTAGTAGATTGTTTATGGCTCAGCCAGCAAGGATATAATAAACAAGGGCACAAAGTGCAACAATAGTGATGGAACCAAGAACGACATAGTCCCAACCATATTCGATATCAGGAGAGAATCATGCGCTTTACATATCGCCAAAGGCGATGGAGTTTCCAATGACAAAATTGCAACAACAAGTGGGAGACATTAACCATGTGAAGCTAATTATTTCACAATTACCATCAGACACTTTGCATCAACTGCATCAAAGTGTTATTTAGGAACAACACTTCCACACATTTATGGCAACAATAGAGTTGGCATAGTTGTCAACACCACATGAGGAACTGAAAGCAAAGAAAATACTATTGGTAGCAGAGGAGGACAAGCAATCTAGGGAGAAGATAAATTGAGGAAAGTAGTGGAGGAGGTCTACAACAACCTCCTAGAGGCCCCAATGGAGGTAGATACACCATCAGAGGGGAAGTTGATGAATATCGGTGAGGCCATTCAGAGTCTCAAAGCTAAGGTTATAGAGTCAGATTCACAAACAAAGCCAATCATTTAATGAGAGGAATGAGAGTGTAGAAAAAAAGAGAAGGAAATAACAATGACCTTTAAGAAGATCAAAGGATTAGACGCAAAGTGCAATAATATTTATGAAGAAGGAATACAAATTTTCACAAGGCTACTAGAAAATGAAGATTTTAAGGAAGTGGTACAGAAAATCCAAACATAATAGAAGAAAACTAATAAGCTTAAAGATACCCACAATACACTGCCAATGAATGAGCGCAAGGTTGCAATGTTAGAGAATTCACAACTGAGCAAAAAAGTCAATTAGATGAGAGAAGATCAACAGTAATTGGTGAAAAAAATTGAGACATTGCAAGATGTAGCACTAAAGGTCACAGACAAGAATAGGGTAATGCACTAGGAAATTAAACAAAAAGTTCCAGAAGAGGAATAAAAATTGAATACCCCTGTCATAGTGGCAATGGTAGAATAATTTTTTGCGCAAGTATAAGAAGTCAAGGTAAAGGTAGATACTGTGAAGAAAATATTCCTGGAATTTTTTGCGACAACAAATGAGACAATTCCCTTAGTATAACAATAGAAAGACTAAGTGGCTTGAGGATGAGCCATATGTGGGTGTTGGGGGCCCATTGAAGCATTTTTTTGAGGTGCAAGTTATAGGAATTGCATAGAGGAGCATTCAACAGGAGGGTATCATGTAGAAGGTTAGTTGAGGTTCAATGCATGAAAATATGGAGAATAAGTAAAGGTGTTATGCTTATTTTGTATGTTTCATCCCATAGTAATGTTTACCACCCGTAGTAATATTTTACTACTAAGAAATTTTGGTCGGCTTGGGTCCACATGTAAAACTATAAATAAGTCAAGGCCGCATAGAAAAACATATGATTTCAATATGATTTTTGGATACAACTCTTCAAACATACTTTCGATATATGTTTTTGATAGTCTTACATTGTAATGAGAATTGATATATGCTGGTGAGCCATGCTGGAAGTGATTGTAATGGAAAATTCATAGTATTAATAAGAAATATTTGTTTCCTCTTATTTGTTGTATTTTGCGCATTATTTAATGGCTTGTTTACTTTTCATATTATTACTACTTTAAATATATGAATGATGGGTTTACTGCATAGAATAGAGGTATGCCTCAGTTTCTTTTTTGAAGGATAAGAAGTAACAATATGTCAAACATAATAATGTTCATGTAAGGTTTCTATCTCCTTCATCATTGCAGAATTGTCTAGGTTCCTACAATCCCCCATAGATGCCCTAGGTGAGGCTTCACCTACTTGTAGGCTTTGTCGAAAGGGTTGGTGTCTGAAGGGGTTTTGTTGGCTAATTCAAATTAAATAGATGAACTATATATTCGTATTGAAAATGTATCTAATACATGGATTGTATGGATTATTTTTAAAATATGTTTGATACTCATTTTGAAGACAAAGGGTTGAGCTTCAAAATAATTATTTAAAAAAATTGGTTGAAGGGGGAGAAAGAGATTTTGAAATATAGTTTCAAAGACATGGAAGAAGTTTAATGACCAAAATTTTGACGAAATGTTTTTCACCATCATAATATTTTTTAGAAACATTACAAATTGATATTGAGTTGACAAATCAAAATTTTGATTCCCTTAGTGACTTATTGGTTAAACATGAAAGGACCTTTGGTAAAAGAATAATGTATGAGTATATATTCTCTTTACCAACTCAAGGACAGGGGAAATATCAAAATGGATAAGCTCTCTTAATGAATTTCAAGAGGAAGAGGAACTTATAATGAATGTACTAGAGGAAGAACCTCATACAATGCAAGTGCAAGAAGAAATTATAATTAAAGTACAAGAGGAAGAGGTTGGTCGAATGATAATTACAAAGGAAGAGGAAAAATTCAATACTATAGCCATGGTCATGGAAGAAACCAAGGAAGAGGGAGAAATTATCAATATCAGCAATAATACAAGATATCTCACAAGGAAAAGAAAGTAATCAACCTAAATGAAAAATATTTCTTTGATTTTTCCATACGCTAGAATAATGTAGGACAATAAATGAAAATATGCCAAACTATAAACAAAATTTCTAACATTCTAAGTATAATCCTTCCACATCATCATAGTATGCATAAAATGAAGAAAGATGATTATGTATTCACAGATATACAAGAAAGTGAAATTGCATATTTAATGACCACCAAAAGGTTGCTAAGAAAGGAATTTAAAGATGATTAAATACTTGATACTGGAGATAATCAACATATGTGGTCTAGAAAAATTACTTCTAGACACATCAAGATGTGGATATAAATCCAATCTACTTGGAAAATAATATAACTCATACACCTCAATGAAAATGATAATTTCACTTTTTTCTTCTAGTAATTGGAAAAGTGTTACTTAACATGTATGTTATGTTCCCACATTTAAGAAAAACCTATTATCCCTAGTACTCATTAGATAAGGAAGCCATTAAATCATTATGGAAGATGGATGGATACGAATCAATTTAGTGAAAAAAAAAATTAATACAATAATGAAAGAATATGAATATGGAATGTTGCACATAGTGTTGCCATTGATGACAATAATATGTCATTGATGTCAAAGAGGATGTATGAGATAGAGGCAACAGGAACATCCTTGATGATCAAAGAAGTATTAGGATCCTTTGATAATAAATGTGATAACTGAACCTTTTGCAAAGTATTATTACATGAATACATGGGTGCTTGATGTTATTCAAGTTTTTAATGAGGTTATGGTGCTTAAAAGATCCTAAAAATAGCATGGTTGAATATAACTCTTCGATACCTTTCCAACCGTATATTCTTCTTAGAAAAACACATCCTGGATGAGAAGTGATGGCTAGTTGAAAATAAATACTAGATTGGGTCAAATTGCAAGGGAAAACTCTAGGGAAAACCCAAATTATTAAAGAATTAAATAGTGTGCAAATTCATGGTGGATCCACGATTTGATAGGTAGATCAATGGCCACACGTGCACATAGTTGCATACTAGTTAGTTCCATTAAAGGGAGTGCAAGTATTGGTTCAGTCAACGAATACATACGATAAAAGAGAACACAATGTCCATCATCATGCGTGGGGCGTCTGGTGGGGCGTCACTTTCACTCCACAATATATTATTCATTCATAATGCGCCTCTACCTATTATCGAACCTGTCTCTCTTTGGCTTGGAATCTGAATCTCACACAAGCAGTTTTCCAACATGTATCTTCTCCGATAGTCGTCCCTAAACTCCTTAAATTTTAATTCTGTGTCTAATAAGGCATGTTTCATGACTTTTATTCCCCTCTCAGAACCTATCTAAGTACAGTTGTTGGGACATTCCATATCTGATCTCGAAGTCATAACACTTATGACCTATTATATGATTTCATAACATAATGTTGATCTATGTTTCACACAACATCATTTGTAATAGGTATCTACCATCTACTGTTGCCGGGTCGTCTGTTTATTTGTGATGAAGGTCGATACACTACAGGGAGAGGACCAAATATTGATAAATATTCTTGAGATTGCCAAAGGTGGAACAAGATTGAGATTCTCAATGGTGGAACAAGAACGTATCCTTTGAAAGGAATTTTCACCAACATATGTCTTGAGAACAAAATATTAACAATATGAATGCAAAGAAGAAATTTCAGCATCCTCTTCTACTTTTAATGAAGGCCTAAAGTGGTGAGATGAGCAGGAATTACTTTCCAATAGGGATGGAGCTCCACAGTTGGGGACCATGTCAAGGAAACAACACCGAAAGCATGGCAAAGGCTCCCCCCTTATGGAACATTGTTGCATATTCTTTGGAGGGACGTTGTGGTGCATTGAACATAGCTCGTCAAAGGATAAGTGTTATTATTTATGTTAGTGCCTAGAGCCTATTATTGTTGGAAAAGGAACTTGGGTGATATTAATTGTATTTTTATTTTACTATTTTTGTGGATGGATGTAGATTATGAAAAAAGATAGTTATTTGGGCTTTGAAGATGGGGAAATTGTGGGTTCTTGTACTTCATCTAGAGGAAGATGTTTTTGATCGTATGGTGTTTGAAAAGAAGGATATACCTGAAAGATTCTTCTAGATAAGTTTGTTGGTGAAAGGGGACATGTTTAGGCTAATGGACTTTGATGGTTGAGGGTGATCTTTCAGAAAGCTGAGGGAGCACTACCATTTGTAGTGTGGCTAGGATGGATGCGAGGAGCTTCATCCTTTGTAATATGGTAATCATTAGATCAATTCTACTTGTTCATAGTTTGAACAACTATTATTTTGGTAGATCATAATTTTTGTCTATTTCAAGGATATTGTCATAAGTTCCTAATTGGATTTAAACCCAATATTATTAGTGACGTCCAATATATGAAAAAGGGAATGTAAGAGTGAGACTTTTATTTTGATGGTACTTTTTTATATTTCATTGTAGAAATATTGTTTGCAATGGACTAAGTTAAGCTACTGAACTTTTATTAGTTTTGAAAATTCTACCATTTGTACGTTGGGCAAGTTAGCAGCAATTGAAAGTGTTGAAGAAAGGCTATCTTGACATGAATATTTTAGTGGGTATGATTATCAATTTTATTTCAATGTGGTATTGTGACCTCTCCATCAAACACAATTAGAAGAACAAATCGGTTGATGGTGTTGGGTGCCATAGCCTTTATAACATGCGAAAATGTGAACAATTTCTTCTCACGGGCAGTGAGATGATGCAGACATTGCATTTAAGAAGGAGCGCCAGTAGAGACATTATTTTAATTTTCTTATCTTTTCCAAGTTTTTTTATTCCTTTATCTCCTAGAAATTAAACACCATATTGAGTTTGATATTGATAGACCACAATTTCTTTAAAATTATTTGAATAACTTTGAAGATCCAAATGGGACACAATTCTCAACCACCTCGATTTTTCTTACACCCAATGGATGAAGAATTTTTCACCCACTATCTGAAAAGAAAATTATATGGGAAACCTCAACCTTGCAGTTTCATTTCAGAGGAAAATTCATACGAGTGCGAACAATGGGATTTGTTTGACAAACCATGCCTGAAAGGAAGAAAATTGAAAGGGTATTTTTTCAGCCCTAAAATGGCAGAATACCCTATTGGATCAAGGAAATTTCAAGTGACCAAGATGAGTTACCAGAAGTTCACTCAAAAAGTCCAAACAATTTTTGCATCCTTTGAGGTCCTAGGGATTAAGAAGACTCTAGTTTTCTATAGAGGGCGTGTTCTCCATGGAGAAATAACCAATTAGTGGATGCATGAGTACATTCTTGATGATTGCAATGATATCAATTCAAATACAGTGCAAAAATCATATGTACTTTGTAAATTCATGTTGCAATGATGGCTACGTTGGATAAGATGCACTACTTCCAGTGCCATGTCAGGAAGCGAATGGTGGTAGTATGGCGAGGCCAAAACAACCTTGCAGAAGATGTGGAAAAGCTAGAGACTTCGTTGGCACTTTTGGAAGGGCACACCAAGTGAAACTTCCATCCCCTGCCACCTCTAGGAATAGCCCCGGACAACCCAACTTCCATTATGTTGGATGAATAGTATGATCTCAGGTGTTTTTTTATGTATTTTCTATCTTTCGGTTCCTTTGGCCCTCTTGTTTGTGGATGTTATCCTTAGCTTCCTTTTTATATTTTTGTCACTTTTTGTAAACATTGGTCAACAAACTCGGTCAGGGTGATACCACCTGCATTTTTCTCTGCTAGTTGTACATCGTTTTCTCCATATGAATAGAATATTGACTTACAAAAAAAAGTTTGTACTTTGTAAAGTCTTCGAGAAGAAAATTAATAGAAGATGTAAAGATGTAAAGATGTAAACTAAATACCCTAATGGACAACATGGTGAAATGGCTTCGTTGAATATACAAAATGTCACTTAAGCTACAAATGACTTCAAAATTACACTAGATGGCATGCTTCTAGGGTAGGATTCAATTCTAAACGACGTTCTTGCTCTTAGAGGGGATGCAAAGGTCCCTGATAATGAAGAGCTTCATATGTTCTTAATAATGCACATTGGTGATCCGGATGATCCAAAACTGGATAAGGAAGAAATGGACCAATTTAACAAGTTGCTTTCACCAATCGGCCTCAATAGTTTGTAGACACGAATATGGAAAAATTTTCATGTGGTGATGAACAAAACCCTGTGCAAGATGTCATTAATGATGATTTTGACAACTTGCATTTTCAAGATACCATGATACTGGAGGAAGAGAAATCAAAATTTTGTTCATCATTATCTCAACATGATTTATCCCTCAATGTTTTGGATGGAGATTTCATAGAGTTGAATGATCTTATAACTCCTTTAGAGGTGGATTCACTCAGTTAATAATTTGAATGACAACCTTCGAGTTTTTTTTTATGCCTCAGCAAACATGCTTATAATATAATGGGCGAGTTAGCGGATGGGTGAAAATTATAGAGGAATTTAAATTCATCCTTATAATAGAGTCAATAATCTGGCATGTATAATCTTGATACATGCACATTGCCAAAGGATTAAAAGTGGGAAAAATGAATGTTTCTCATGCCTTGTAAATCGCATGAACAATAACTAATGTTCATCATTCCCATAGGGTTTGACTAGGGCAGACTGAAAATTTCTGTTTACAGTATCCTTAGATTTAAAGATCAATCAACATCTTTGAGCTTTATTGGTATGGCTAGGATAATTGGATGATTTTTTAAATATGAAATTACAAAGGATTATAGCAGTGTTAGTTGCTCTCACTTCAATGAATGGGAAAGAGCTAGTATCATACTGTTGAAAAAAAAAAATCTAAAAAGCCATATGATAGTTCGAACTAAAATAGATAACAAAACACATAAAACTAAAATGGTTACATGGAAATAATTCTTAAAGGACGGGCTACAGAAGATCAAAAGAGGGATAAACTTCTCAGGAATGTATAAGGAAGCTATAAATCTGAAATCTTGCTAAAATAAAACCTCTAAACAATTAAATTCTATCTAGGCACAGAGGATTGAAAGAAGCCCTAAAGTTAAAACATGTTTAAAGACACTACAAATTTGAACTCTCGCCAAGAACAAAGCTCTAAATAATCAAGCCTTAGCTTCATATTAAATAAAACTTCCCCACACGAAACATTTATGAGACAAAGTACATAAATATGAGCAGATGCCAGAGTAAAATAATTTATGTCTATAAAAACAATGTGCATTTGGCCAACCTTTTTCTGAGATAAATGAAAGAAAAATAAACATCAGAGGATCTATGATGGTCTAAGAAGAGGCTTGCAACAAAAAAGTACATAAACCAGATAAAAGCTTAGCCATATCTACAAGATCGTAACCCTATTAAAATCCTTTGCAACTAAAATCTCAAGGTAATGAAGTTTAGAAAAATTATCAAACTTCAACCATAGACTACAAAAACTCTTCCAAAGCAGGCGTCGTTGATATTTTTACAAATAAATACGGAAGATCAAGAGGCGTTACCTGTAAACGAAGAGCTTTGTGATTCTTTCGCTAAGAGAGGAGAACACAAGCGATAATATGATGAATAGTATAAGTGTGGAAAAGCCTTCACTGTTGTTGATGGCCCTAGATACAGGGCGATGTTGACATTGACGAGAATTTGGGGAAAACGTGATAGAGAGAGTTTAATGGTACTGACATTGTTGAGATTCGTCAGAGGATGACGAATCTCAACATTGTCACCAACGACAAATTCATAACACACCTTGTTGTTTAAGCTAAGATATGATCAATACACAAGTCATGCTTCCATATACGTCGATGGCATGGATCGCCCTTTTCATGAATAAATGTCCTCTAAGAATGAATCAATTGCAGAGAAGAATGACAATTACAATAAGAAAATCATTTATGAAATGTGGAGTAAAGACTGAGGACTTATGAATTTTTGGGACATTTGAAGGTAATTTTCCCATGGGATGGATGCTACAAATACATGGAAATGCAAAGGCTAGTCTACTTGGCAACCTTCTGTTTTGATTTCTCGGCCACAAAAATTGGACCTCATGTAGATGCTGGGGGAGGTTAAGCAACAAAAACTAATAAATGGGCCCAAAGAGAGAATGGATTACACTACAACTAGCTTTGCTCTCCCACGTCCATAACTCCATTCGGCAAAGAGGGAATTTGTCAGGGAGCTTCACTACTAGCTCATCAATGCATAATTTCTGTATGGCCATCCCCAGGGAAAAGCCCAAAGCCCTTGCAACATGCATTGCCAAAACATTTCCTACTTGAAAATATCTTCATTTAAAAGAATATTAGTATAACTATTATAGTTTAGCAGCAAGGACGCAAAATATAAAGATATTTGAAGCTTACCTTTCCTTCACACTCCCATGAAGCTTGTAATAATCAAGAAATCTTTTCAACCTTGCATTCTCGTGAATAGAAATGACCCAATATTGTTCAGGATGAAGAACGACCTATACAAACAACATATAATTTTTTTAGGTAAATTGCGACTTATAAAAAGGCATGGCTAACAAAATAGACAATATAAAAAGGTTGCACCAACAAGCCATTGGTATACTGCTAGGCTTGAAAATGTATTAAGACATTTGTGGTTCTATTCTCAATGTGGTTTGTCCTAACGAAGTGGCATAAGTTTTAGATGGAAAAGGTTGGTTCAAGTTATGGGTGATTGAAGCAAAAAAATCCTTTCTTTGAGGTGTCCCTCTTAAAGTACGTTTCATAAAGCACTTCCAAATAATTAAAATTAGAAAAAAAAAAGAAAGTAAAAGTTTGGAAAGATCACATATACCTGATTGTGAGGCTTAGCCCTGGTGACTATAGTTGGCACAGTTTCATCCCACCATAACTAACCAAAGAGGCCTGCAAAAAGAATTACCCGTAAACAAAGAGCTCTATGACTGTGTCGCTAAGATACGAGAACACAAGCGAGAATATGATGAATAAATTGAGCGTGGAAAAGCTTCACCATTGTCCATTACCGGGAGATACTACGACATTGATGTTGACACGAATTTAGGGAAAATGTGATAGAGCGAGTATAATGGTACTGACACTATTAAGGAATGGTACCAAAATTGTTGAGATTCGTTAAAGGACGAAAAATCTCATCAGTATCACCAACAACAACTTCATAATAAAATTCCTATCGACGTAATTAAGAATCCCAACAAAACAGTGACTACAAATTAATTTCAAGATCAAGGGGCGGAAAATAATTTTTTCAAAATTTGATTTGAGAATGAATCATATTAGATGGTTTGAAACTTCTACCTAGATCTAATGATGTGATTTATCTGAAAAATATTCTAAATAACAATATAAATCACAAAAGTCTAAAATCAATAATTTTTTCTTAGTCATTATGTTAGGTATTCTCCCAACCACTTTTTGCCTTCATCGAAGAATGGTGCTCCCATAAGTGGCCAAGAAGTCAATTTATCCACCAGAATTACAATGTTAACATCCCTAGGTATGGACTCAACAAGGCCAACCTGTTCAGGTTGGTGTGAGAGGACATGCTTTGTTATTTCAACTACCCTCATTTCCATGTTTCTTCCCTTCTTCAATGAAGAAAATCCCGTGTTACTCAAGCAAGTGGATTCTTTTGCAAACTTTGAGCGTAGTCTGTTTCATTGGATTCTTTTGATGTAAAATCCATTATTTATTTCATAATACATTGCGAGGATGTTCTTCTCTGCAATTGGTCATTTTCATTTCATTTGCTGTTTTGATGAAACCGTTCTCTGAAAATTCAGAAGACTCATTATCCCACAGAAAAAGTGAATGTTAAGTGCATGTATATATTCAAAAGATTAACTTAAAAATGAAAAATTCTGATAGTCAAATGGATTTGTCAATGTGAAATCTATTAATCTAAAACAAGGCTACAAGGTAGCGACTACCTGCCACTTAGTTTAAATATAGTAATGTTGCAATGTGATGTTGGAAATGTTTATGGGTAGCTATTATGGCTATTACATGCCGCTTAATGTAACTATAGAGATGTTGCAATTTGAGTTTGAGCATGTTTATGAAGATTTGTTTTGTAATAAAGTATAGTTAAATTAAATTAGAAATAATTGTATTCGTAGCTACTAGCTGCCGCTTAATTTAAATATAGCAATGTTGCAATGTGATCTTGAAAATGTCTATGGGTAGCTATTACATGCTGGCATACAACATGGTTAAAATTTGTCATATGTTCAATTGGGTTGCTATTCTTTGACATTCCGTAAATGGACTAATTGAAAAGGTGCAAAAAACAAAGCCAAATTAGTGGTGTTTCATATAATATATATGACTGTCTAATTATGTGTGGAATTTAACAAATGCTACATAGTAGTTATTACCTGCAATTTTGTTTAGTTCGTTATAGTTAAATGATGGATTAGAATGTCTGCATTAAAAAGTTTATTGCCTATACTTTCAAAACAAATCAAATATCTTTTCATATTACATGGGTACAATCAAATCTTTATGAGATTCGATAGTACTAACAGATACGTAGGTTTTTTTTATGTCATAACTGAACCCATGGCGAAATGGTCTTATCAACTAACCTAGGAATACCAAATTTCCATAAGTATTTTATTTATTATAAAAAATTACATTCTTTTATGAAAAAAGTTTCATAAGTTTCACACTCAATGTAAATGTAACCGGGTTAATATATCATTTAAGAGCATTACTTGAATAAAAAGTATATTGATTACTCAATATCATACCCTCACACTAATTGATTTATATGATAAATATTTTTATCTAATAATATAGATATTTATAAATATTTTTTTAAATAAAAGTATTTTTTTTTTAATATTTTTTTTTTTGAGATATTTACAAAATAATCCATTTATTTATAAAACTAAATTTGATATTCATAACAAAAAAAAACAAATTTATTAAATTACTACTTAAAATTATTTGTTTATATACCTAATACATTCCACTAGTTGCGGAGTCATGGACAATAAAATGGAACCCGAATTAAAAAGATGATAATCAACTCTCACAATATATTTAAAATGACTTTATTAAAATCGTTTACAACATAAAAAAGGATTAAAATTGTGCTGGTTTCATACGCCTCGTTCACCAAATACAAATCATCTTTTGGAATTTAACAACAATGTTAACTCTCTCAAAAGGAGTGAATGAAAGCTCTCAAATCCATGGGTGTAAACATAGAATCCTGAACCAGTACACTGAGGCAAAAAGTCACCGATGAGTTGCTGAATTAGTAATTCTGCCATTATGAACAACTAGTTTAAATAGTTCAGGAACACTCAAAGCTGCACTATACTTTTTCATATTATGAAGCGTTAATGCTATTAATAATAGCAGGATGTTGCGTTAATGCTACTAGCAATAAAAATATATTAATGTGGGCAGTTATTGTGTACGGGTTTACGTTAATGGCAGAAACTTTCGTGGTTTTAGATAAATTTTGAAACTATAAAAAGACATGGATAGGAGATAATTCCTTCGTAGGCTGTGAATTCTTTCTTGGTCATGGATAGGATGTTTTGACGTACAATAATCATATCAATCTTGACTTCTGATAACCTATAACCAACAAATAAAATAAAATGCATGTACATACATATTCAAAGGCTTTTGAGCATCTTTATATGAAATTCTGTAATACATTTCATGAAACCACGCTGAAAATCTAATGATTAGCTTCAATCACAAGGAAGTTGTCGGCACATCACCGACTTTAAGGTTTGGAGATCTGTGCTCACAAAACCTATCAGCCCGGCGTAGCCACCAGTCGCTAGACTCGTACAACCGTCCGCGGAGTCCGCCTTGTACAACGGCGGAAAAGTATTTTGCAATAACATGTTGAAAGTATTAGCCAATAATATAAATAAATTAAAATAAATAAATATTAATAAATGTTAAAGTTTAATGATGACAAAAACAATTTTTGTTTGAAACAAAGTCAAATTATTGTCACTATCAGATAAAATCTGATGCATAGTATCTTGCCAGCCATAGATAAAAGAATATTGATCTAAAACATATAAGAAACTTTTCAGAATCTTAATTGGACCATGGACCATGTCTTGGGTAGTAAAAACAAATTAAAAACCTATTTATCTAGAACTTCTAGAAAAACTTTCCCAATCTTAATTGGACCACCTCTGAAGTAGTAAAAAGAAATCGAGTCCAAAATGAACACGCAAATACGAGTTGGAAATTCGAAACTCTCGTAACATTCCAATTCGTTTTTTTCCTGGACATTTCCATTCGAAGAAATTATCTTTCGATTCCCATCTTCATCCGTTATATTTTCTCCCTATTATTTTAAAAAATAATTATTTTTTAATAATAATTTGATTTTTTATTTTAATATTATATATATATAATTTAGTGATTACCTCAAGAAGCGCATTCTATAGTCCAGTATGACCCTAATGTGTAAGTATGTCAGAAGCCAAAAAAAATATAAATAAACCATATGTATGGTAAATAAATAAAACCTCTTTTTATATTACTCAGGAGGTATGGTAAATAAATAAAAATATAAATAAACTAGAGGTATGGTAAATAAACAAAACCGATTTTTATATTTACTCAATAAACCACTTTATATTTACAAAAACTCAAAAACAGGTTTTATTTAGGTGAAGACTATGGGACAAATTATTATTAATACCATGGGCCAAATATCTTGGGACAAATTATTAATAATACCATGGGCCAAATAATATATTTATAAAATAGGTATGGTAAATAAGTGAATATAAAAGAGGTATAAAGAGGTAAGGTAAATAAATAAAAATATATCAAATAGGATTAGAAATCAAGATCTAATTATATATGAAGTATAAGGGTCAAATACCATGGACCAAATTATTATTAATACCATGCAAAAAAATACATTATTAACCCTAACATTAATATTAAAATATTAATATTATTAAATTTAATATGTTTAGATTAATACAATATTAAATTTATTATATTGTAATATATATTAATATATCATGATATATGATAGAGGTGGAGAAATAGGGGGAGTGACAAGGGAGATATGGAGATAAATTGAAAGGAGAAGGGAGAAGAGGAATGAAGAGAGAGAAAGTGAGAAGAGTGAGAGAGTTAGAGAAGGGTAAGAGAGGGAGAGGGAGACATAAAGATGGAGGTTGGAGAGAGATAAGGAGAGAGGGAGGGAGAAGGAGAGAGGATTGGAGGGTAGAGAGTGAGAGAGAGAGAGAGAAGGGGGAAGGGAGAGGGAGGTAGGAGAGAAAGGAAGAGAGAGAAAGGATGAGATGTGGAGCAGAGAAGGAGGGATAAAGAGATGGAGCTGGAGGCGGAGCGAGGAAAGAAAGAAGAAATACATAGAGAAGGAGTGACAAGGGAGAGATGGAGAGAGAGTGTGTATGCTTATGGGTGGGATAAAGATACATAGGAGTGATGGAGACAATGGGGAGAGAAGGAGAAAGGAGGAGTGATGGAGACAAGGGGGGAGAGAAGGATAAAGGGATAGAAATAGTAAGATAGTTGCAGGGTGAGATAGAGTGATGGGGAAGAGAGAGGATTGGAGGACAGAGAGAGAGAGAGAAATAAAGAGAGCTGGGGGGTCAAATAGAAGGAGTTGAGAGAGGAATGATGAGAGAGAGGAAGAGAGTGATGGGGGAAGAGAGGATTGTAGGGGAGAGAGAGAGAGAGAGAGAGAGATGGGGGAAGATAGAGGGAGGTAGGAGATAAAGGGAGAGAGAGGAAGGAAAAGGGAGGGGACTTGAAAGAGAGGAGGAGAGAGGGAGGGATAGAAATATTGATTTGGAGGGGGAGAGAGGGAGGGATTGAGAGATGGAGAGAGAGAGAGATGGGGGAAGAGAAAGGAAGGTAGGAGAGAAAGGGAGAGAGAGGAAGGAAAGGAGAGGGGACTTGAAAGAGAGGAGGAGAGAGGGAGGGATAGAAATATGGATTTGGAGGGGGAGAGAGGGAGGGATTGAGAGATGGAGCTGCATGAGGAGAGAGGGAGGGAAGAATAAATACATAGAGAGTGAGTAGTGGAGAGAGGGGGGGAGTGACAAGGGAGAGATGAAGAGGGAGTGTGTATATTTTGGGGTGAGATAAAGAGACAAATAAGGAGATATGGAGAGAAGGGGGGAGAGAAGGAGAGAGAGAGGAACAGGTAAACAAAGTTAAAGGCAAGAGAGAGAGAGAGAGGGTAAAGAGAAAGAGAGAGAGGCAAGAGAGGTAGGGAGAGAGATAAAGATGGGAGAGGGGATGTATGGGCTGGACAAGACCTCTAGGAGGTGTGTGGGCATGTGAGAGAGAGAGGACACAAAGAAGATGGAGAGAGGGAGAAAGTAAAGTAAGCAAGAGAGATAGCTTGGGGAGAGAGAGGGAGAGGGAGAGAGAGAGAGATGAGAGGATGATGATGACAAGTTAGACAGACAGACAGACTGAGAAGAGAGCCCAGGCCTTGGGACTGAGCATAGGAGAGATAGATGGAAGATATAGATTTAGATGTAAGGCAAGAGAAATAGATATATGGAGAAGGAGGGATATGTATAAAATTATAGATATGATGGGAGAGAGATAAAAAAAGGGTAATAGGAGATAAAGAGAAAAAGAAGGATATATGGATGGATGTATAGATATATATGGGGGAGAGAGGGAAGAAGGTTTCCTGCAGTAGATGCATTGATTCTAGTGTAGATGGTGATTTCTAATCCTATTTGATTGCACTAGATGAATTGATTTTGGTGTAGATGTTGATTTCTAATGATATTTGATTACTTACACTAGATGGATTGATTTTAATGTAGATGATTTCTAATCCTATTTGATTGCTTGCACTAAATGCATTAATTTCAGTATAGATGATGATTTCTAATCCTATTTGATTGATTTCGCTCGATGCATTAATTTTAATGTAGATTTTGATTTTGGTTATATTTGATTTCTTTCACTAGATGAATTGATTTCAATGTAGATTATTTTTAATCCTATTTGATTTCTTGCACTGAATGGATTGATTTCAATGTAGATGGTGATTTCTAATCCTATTTGATTGCTTTCACTAAATGCCTTGATTTCAGTGTAGATGGTGATTGCTAATCTTATTTGATTGCTTGCACTAGATGCATTAATTTCAATGTAGATGTTGATTTATAATTATATTTGATTGCTTGCACTAAATGCATTGATTTAAATGTAGATGATTTAACTAAATGCATTGATTTAAATGTAGATGATTTATAATCCTATTTGATTCCTTGCAATAAATGCATTTATTTCAGTGTAGATGGTGATTTCTAATCCTATTTGATTGCATGCACTAGATGCATTGATTTCAGTGTAAATGTTGGCTTTAAATCCTATTTTCCTACTTGCACTAGACTCATTTATTTGAGTGTAGATGTTGATTTCTAATCATATTTTATTACTTGCATTAGATGCATTGATTTTAGTGTAGATGTTGTTTTCTATTATTATTTGATTTCTTGCATTAGTTGCATTGATTTCAGTGTATATGTTGATTTCTAATTTCATGTAATTGGATGTATGATAGTACATTAATTTTAAAGTCATTGGATTAATAGTGTGTGTGCAATGATTTTAGTGTAAGCACAAAAAATTATTGACAATGTACATTGATTTTTGGGTTATAGTAATTCAACCTATTAATATTGGAGAGCAAGAGAGACAAGGTATGATGTTTACTACAACAACTCGAGCTAAATATTTAAATGGTTTATGATTCCAACTGTCCTTTTCAAACAATCAATATGAAAATATGACAAAACTAACATGGGTGAAAATAAGAATAGTAGAAGAAAATTGTTTGAAATCGATCACAATGAAGATTATTTGTAATTGACTACATTCTTATTATTCACAGTTTCTATCATTCAATATTATTACATTGTCACTTTGCATTCAAAATTTTATTTCATCATTAAAGTTATTTTACAATATTTATCATTTCAACAAACTGAGGTAACTAATCAAATTTAAAATTAAAATGACTCAATAAATCTAAGACATATTTAACATATTTAAAATGGTTATGTTAATATTAGATGTATTTACATATTATTGATAAAATTAAGCATATGTTCCTCATATTATTGATAGTCACACACGACTGAAACCAACCTAGATCCATCTTAACTCCAGATCTATCGAGGGATCAAATCTTTCGAGGTGAAAACCTTTCCTCAAGTTTTGCACTCAAAAAAGAGGTTTTCACTTCGAGAGATTTGATCCCTCTCAGCCCTTGATAGATCCGGAGTTAAGATGGATCTAGGCTGGTATAATTTTGAATGACAGTATGATATTTTGTTATTTAAAATGTATTTTTCAAAGTATATATAAATTTAATTCTATCAAAACTTTTTAAGAAATATCTCAAAAATTTCACTAAAAAATATGCTAAAAAAAGTCAAACTTAAAAGAGATAGACTATTGCTATTATGTATAATGTAGCTTCTTAAATAGTTTTTTTAGAATTTGAATTTAACTATCCATACTTATTACAGTACATGGATGGTAGGGAATATTCAAAGTAGTAATTACAAATCAAAGGCCAATTTGACATGTATCGTCAAATAAGTATTTTGATACTTATCATGGAATAATGTTTATCAATTTTTAGTAATAGAGTTCAAATTGATCTCAAACGTACTTATGCTATTTTTTCCTTTTTAATTTAATTAAAAACATTAAAAAATTAAATTAAATTAAAATATTTTAATTGTGAAATGAATTATATGTTTTTTTGGTATATGGTATTGATAAACCATGGTATTGTAACAAAGTATATTTAGAAATTAAAAATCTTCATTATATATATATATATATAATTTAGTTAGATTGCATAATTTTTTTTAATCGTGGCAATGTGCAATGTATTATGACACACACATGTGTCTTGATGTTTATCATGGATTGATGCTATGAATGTTTACTAATCATTTAGTTTATATGGTTGCACTAGTTTTACTAATAATCATGATAAAGGGCTAATATTTATCTCAAAATTAGTTATGACCATTTAGCTTTTCAATTTAGTTAAAAGAATATATTGTCCACAAATGTCATTTAACTCTTATGGTTTATTATTATTTTACTATGTTTTTACTGTTATATGTTTTTTGAAATGCATATATGTTTAATTTTATATAAAATCATTTTATAACTACTACTAATAATAATTAAAAATCAAGTTATAATTTAGTAAAATTTTGTTATTATTTTTAAAATTTTGACAATATGAGATGCATCATGAAATAAATATTTTGATGCATATTATAAATTGATGCTTATTTACATTTAACTACTTTTTTTTAGTAAGTTTAAATTTTATTCCCTTAAAAAGCCAAACGAAACATGTACTTTAATCAAACATCATCACTCAATATTTTTGACCACCTACCTATAGAGTAATTAGTCAAAAATTCAAGAAGTTTCAGCATCACAAAACATAACAAGGCTATCTATGAGTGTACTGTAAAAATAAAAACTGAATATAAGCACGAGGACTTAAGTATCTAAAGTAGTGATCGAGGCATTGTCTTCGCCATTTTGATCTTGGAGGAGAATGCGACTTTGGTTTGCACTGAAAATGAAGTTCTATGTGAGCAATCCTCCCCTCAATCTTGTCTAGATGATAGTTTTGATTGCACTGGTATCTTTGGACATCCTCCAAGCCAACAAATATGTTATATCTCTCAACCAATTTATCCATCAATATTCTGCATAGCAGAGTCTCCATCTTCCAATATAAGGTAAGCACAACATAATAGTGCTTCCTTTGTCCCCGGGTGTGCCCCGGATTAGAAATCCAAGTGGCTATGCCATCTAGGATCTCAAAATTCAAGACTTGTGCTTCTTGCACTGCCCTATTGTGTTCTTGGGGGATACCCCCCTCCCCAAACCTTCTTTTCTTTCTTTGGCGCTCTATATTCCACTAAAGAAATGAAATTTAAAACACTCAGGACCCAAAACTAAGACAAAAGGAGCATAAAATGTAGACTCATGTATCTTAAAGAACTGGTTTTATACCAGTCGAAAGAAAGCCAATTCAAGATGTAATACAAGTAACACTTGAACAATATAAAACTAACCCTATACATTGTAAGATACTAGATGTGTCTGGAAGCCATCCATGGATTAATGGTGTCGTCGACATGTAAACCACATAGACTCAAAATACCAGAGAATGAGAAACCCATAAATATGGAAGAAACTATATGACACAGAGGTTCCCTAACCCAATTTATTTGTTGGTTTCTCAGGACACCACCAGTAAGAGTATTTATTGTTACACATATTAAATACACTACCTCACAGCTAGGCCTCTAAGGCCTCTTTAACCTAGCAAAAGATTCACACTAAATATCTATGCAATTAAACAACTTTATGAAGATATACCATATAAAAAAAAAGAATTTCCCTTAAACCTTAGTAATGGTGGAGAGACACCCTTCCATTCCATGGTAGGTGAGGTGTTTCCCTCTAGGTTGGCTCGATTTCATCCAAAAGTACAAACTCGACCAGGTTGTGCCTCATTATGTGTCCACCATTGTTTACTTCATCTGCTCTCGCCTCTAGTGAATTACACAGGTCAGTTTATTAAGCATCCCATGAACTAGTGCATTCAAAGACCCTCCCAAATATTATCATCTCAAATTCTTCTTTGAACCAAAACCAAAGACCATGCCACCTACTCCACTGCAAATTGTCGCCTTGAAATCTTTCTTGTGGCAAGGAAACACCCCCCCACCACTTCGAATGCCCAGATCAACTCGCTCGAACCTCCAAAATCTCCATTATATCATAATACATAGAGTTAAGGGGAGAATAAAGATCTTATGTATCCATGCAAAGGGGTGACCATGCCACCCCCACATTAACTCTCTCCGCATTTTCAGGGTGTAGAGAACAACCCCCTAATCACATTATTCTCTCTAGATTCATTCTCATTGGAGCACATTTACCAATTATTTAATTTATAATAAATTAAAAAAAAAACATTTAAAATTTTATTAAAAAACAATTTAATCTTTTTATTCTTTGATATATATATATATATATATATATATATATATATATATATATATATATAACAAATCGATATTTAAGAACTATTTAATTATCATAAATTTTAAAAAATATTAAAAAAATATTTTCTAAAAACTTATCTTTAAAAATATTTGTTTATTTTTTAATCTAATAATATGTTTTTTACATATAACCTATCTTTTCTATAATAAATTATAGAATATTTTTTTTTAAATATAAAAACTTAAAATATATATAATTCCATTGTACACTAATTATACTAATCCTCTAGTATGTGTGTATGTCAAGATAAATTTGTGATAAGTCCAAGACTAAGACACAAAGGAGTAAAATCGTCCAACATGCGCACATAATGGCCTTTAGTAGTGTCCCTGGTATGTGTATGTAGAGATAAACCTAAGTTAAGAAGTTCAAGACCAATAAGACAAATGAGTTAAATAATCCAAACCATGTGTGTATGTAGAGATAACCCTAAGTTCAGAAGTCCAAGACCAACATAAAAAGGAGTGAAATAGTCCAAACAAATGGACTTTAGATACCTCGATATTCTCATTAAACCAACCATATCGATATTCCTCTTTATATTTGACTTGTGAATACGAAAAAGCTAAAGCGATATAATAGGACAATCTAAGAACATTACCATATAACAATGATATTTCACTTGTGGATATAAAGAATATGAAGTGGCAAAATGATAAAACTAGCTAAAAGCACACATATATTATACACAAATGGTGTATGTGTAAACACACTCACACACACAGATTACATTCAGATCACTCTATTAGATAGAGTTTCTGAGATCCAACTTATTCCTAATTTAGATAGAGAGGTTGAGAGAATTTCTCAACCATCACAAACCAATTTCTAAAATATGGAAAGTAAGCATTAACTCCAACATCCCCCCTTAATGATTAATGAATTTATTGAATTCACTCATAAATAACAAAATAATCAAGGTTATCAGTAGATGCTCCATCAAATTGCCTCATAACCCTCGGAAAGGTGTAGTTGGCAAGTTGGATTCCCGAGTTCGCTTCCTCAACTCCCGAATCAAGGACCTCTCGAAGTCAATTACTGGACAACATCCCAATCTATCGCATAACCTCATTAGGAAACCACTCAATGTCTACCACTAATGAGGGATCATTCCCTAGATCTGCAACTGCCATACTGTCTGGACAACCATCCATATTGAGCCTTACTGCTACTTGATCCCTTCAAACAAAATTGATTACATTTTGCAATTGTTGAACTCCTAGTCATTTTATGGACGAGCTCCCATCCACCGAAATACATGGGTGCTAACCGTTGTACTCGCCAGTGATCTAGGAAAGTCGTCTAGATACAGAATGTATCTAGAATTAGTTTTGCAAAATAACTTTTTTATCTAGTTTAAAATTCATCACTTAATTTACAAACAAATTATAATACTACTTAAATCACAAAGATTTCAACATGCCAGATTTAACCATAAAACTCAGCCATCAACTTCACCGATCTTCAGCTACAACCGGGCATATTTCTTACGTGACTCCACTCCAAACAAAAAACATGAACATGATCAGGTCCATTGTATTAGTCCATCGTTCCAATAGATACTGAATCGTGAGGATTGGGATCGTGACGTATTTGAGTTATTCCTGGTATATCCTTCAGAAGTACAAAGCATTAAATGGCAATAGATGATGCCCCGCTATTTTCTGAGTAAAGAATTAGAATTTCAACTAAAAATGACCAGTCTGATTGGTCCATATGATCATATAAAATCGTGGATTAAAATGATGCTTTCTCTTCTGCACCTGTTGAAAGGATGACACAAATAAACTGCTTTTCCCAAATGCAAGCTGAAAATCCTTTCCAGTAAGCGGAAATCGATCCTCTGCTTGCACTAAAATTTGTTGTATTAGCTCTCATTTCTTTCCACATCTGCACTGTTTTAGCTATAATATTACATAGGGAAAACATAAGCATAACAACAATGGCGGCCGCCATGGAGGCAAGATAAAAACGAACATACAGATTCTGCAAAACGTTGCAGATATTGAAGTTGGAATCGGCAGAAAAGGAGAAGCATGGAATGGGCGAACATGACATAAATAATCCACAACAACATTTTATCAATCGTCCCATTCTGTTTCAATACCTGATCCAAATCAGACATTCAATGAGCTTTAACATAAATTCGAGCGCCCAAAGGTCTCTTCGTCTTCTCCGATTGACCCATGAATGAATCTGAATGAAGGAATTTTACTTTCACAAATAATAAATCTTCTGCTTGGAAGAAGCTCAGTCCGCTATTTTCCAGCAACCACGCAGGCAGGTTTTTACGACTTCCTTCGATCCACTGAACACCCAACATCAAACTCTTTGATCTGGATTACTCCACATAGATTGCACGTTTACAGCAGCAGCAAAATTCTTCCGACGATGCAGTAATCTCAAACTTCACACAAAAAACACTTCAACAAATATTTATTTACAGAAAATTAGCAACACAGTTCTCACATCTTTTTGGGTACTCCCATGAGGGAGTAAGCCCAGCGAAGCTCTGATACCATGATAAAACTAGCTAAAAGCACACATATATTATACACAAATGGTGTATGTGTAAACACACTCACACACACAGATTACATTCAGATCACTATATTAAATAGAGTTTCTGAGATCCAACTTATTCCTAATTAGATAGAGAGGTTGAGATAATTTCTCAACCATCAAAAACCAATTTCTAAAATATGGAATGTAAGCATTAACTCCAACACAAAATAAGATAGACCTTTGAGATTTCATTTTTTAAAATTTTCTAATGTAAAGAAATGGTTAATTAATTGAGATTATTTTGGGTGAGGTTTAAATTTGGTCGTCACTCTAACACATAGGTAAGTAAATAATCCACAAGTTAATGCTTATTGAGAAACTTATAATCTAGGAAGAATTTGAGGTATTTTATTTCGGATATCTACTCGTTTAATTTTGTCATAATATGTCAATATGTCATTTTATGAGAATAGAACTAAAGTGGAAAGGATCAAATATATGTTTCCCAACAACTCTAGCTAAATTGGTGTAACTTTGAGACCATGTACATATATTGATAAATAACACTTTAATGTTGTATATACTATATCTTAACACTCTTTTTTTAGTGGTTATTTTAGGTGGAAAATTCAATCATGACTAATGATAACTTTTTCACCTTGAATAATACATGCATGAATGTTGTTAATAGGGAGTTCTTCAAAGTTTGTATTCTCGAAAATAAAATTTTTTTTACATGAATTTATTTGGAATTGTTAAACAAGTAAAAGTTTTCAAAATTAAGCTTTTACAAATGTTCCATAAACTACCATGGATATTATGATGTTATATTTTGTCATAACATATCTTGTAAGCTTTTGCAAGCTCTTAGTTATCCAGTACATATAGTACATATATTGATAAATAACACTTTAATGTTAGATAATGTATATACTATATTCTAACACCACTTTAATATTTGCTTGGAATTAAATAAAGTAAAAATTGATGAAATAAACATTACAATTGCTTCTCTCTTTAGTGGTTACTTGAGGTGGAAAATACAATCGTGACTAATGATAACAACTTCACCTTAAATAATACATGCATGAATGTTGTTAATAAAGTTATTCAAAGTTTGTATTCTCGGAAATCAAAATTTCTTCACATGAACCTATTTGGAATTGTTAAACGAGTAAAGGTTCCCAAAATTGAGCTTATACAAATTATCCATAAACTACGATGGATATTTTGGTGGTATGTTTTGTCACAACATATCTTGTAAGATTTTGCAAGCTCTTAGCTATGCAGTGTTTCCTTAAGATCAATATTTAATCAAACTGGTTTAATGCCCAAAATATTTATTATGGAGTTGTCTTTAGTGTGACTTTTTGGAGCTTCAGATGCCAGAATCTGGTGAAAAATTTTGAGGTAAAATCTTGATTTCTGTTATTTAAACTGGTTTTTTGACTATAAATATGGATTCAGTACCCTAAAAAAACCTTAGGGCACTTCTATTGTGCAAGGTTACCCATCAAACTTCTGTTTTCAATAAATTCCGGCCATATTTTAGAGAAATTAGACTGAAAAAATCAACCGTAAAAAACTTCAAAAAGTCGCACTAAATATTATTTGATTTATTATACATATTTTGTTATTGATGTCAACTGCAATATCATTGATGTCAAAGTCCAGTAGCATAGGTGACTATTGAATATATGTTGAATAACACATTGACAAAGTTTCAATTTGAATATCATATCTTTGAAGACAATTCTTCTTTAGATCCCTAGTCCAAATGAGAATGAAAATTTTATAGTTGAATATCTTGTTCTAAGATGTTTCCACTGATATATGAGACTTCTCCTAACTCTACGTGAATTAAGAATAAAATGACATTGAAGTGAAGAAATCAAAGCAAGGCTGCAACTAGTCAAAGTTCCATATTAAAGTAATATTCATGTCATAGCAATGTGTATGGGCCTCTTCAACATATCGAGGCATTCAAGTCCTTTTCTGCAAGAATCATTGGAATATCACGCAAATGGCAAGTTTTCGTTTTTCTTCCTTAGCTAGCAAGTGGATCCTCGCTGACTTGGAAATATAAGTGGAATGAAACACAAAGACAAGTCACATTGATGTGGCTAAGGTGATTACATGGAAGCCAAAGGTGATGACACATGGCATTCATTTTTCATACTTTTAGGTGGTCAATTGGATGGGGGGCAGATTCCACATAGCAAGTACGTGGACAGGTGGAAACAATAGAGAATGAAATGTGGTAGTATGTTGACTTCCAAAAAATGACATGGAAAAGATGATATGGTAAGAGAATCACATTACAAGTTTTGATTGGTTTTTTGTGTTTCGACGTGGTAGCTTATAAAGTCTCAATATTTGTGTTAGGGACTGGTTTGGTGAAGGTTTCCCGTGTATTTTCATTTTGGGAAAAAGGGTCAAGAATAAGGAAATTGTACCAAAATTAGCAGTGGAGAAAGGTTATCCAGACATTCGGTGGTTTGGGGGTGCAAGAAACATGTGTATGAGCTTGAAACTCGAATCCATATTCAATGGTGAAGGGAGATTGGTCAATGTTCTGTAGTAAAGGTTACATGTGGAGAAATATATTCAACCTTTGGTTCATGCAGGCATTAAGCAGGCATGCCCCATAAGAAACAATTTGGATTCCCAAATATATGGAGCTCGCAATTTAAGGTTATGGTCCTGCACTCAGTTTTATGGGATAATTTTGAAGCCCCTAGAATTGATTTCAATAGTAATCTCAGAAGACATGATCTAACTATCAAGTAACTTGCCACATGCAATTGGAGTTGGATATAGATTTGTTGGAATGCCTATTTAAATAAGGTATATCGTGTGGTGTCATGTAACTAAATTTAAGCCCCCAAGGGGTCAAGAAGTCATTTAATTGAGTGTAATCTGGGTCATCCGGATTAGATTTCCAACAAGAGACATTAAATTTTTTTTGGGATGTCCTCTATAGCATGTCAACCCTTCCAGGATTCTATTGTGCCAATGTAATATAAAAAAGCGAAAGAAATTTGGAAGTAATGTGATTGAGTCAATTAAGATAGTTTTTTGTTGTTGTGCATAACTATTTGTAGTGGTCTATGTTGTGTGAAGTGTGGAATAAGTCTGAGAAATGAAGTCTATACAAGATGTGTGAAGTTGTTCAATATGGATGAGATTAATATTGTGAAATCTATAAGTTTTACATGCAAAGTTATTTTCTAAATGCTAAAGATGAAGAACAAAGTGTGGCTTCCAAGAGATCAGAGTTTGTACTTGTAAAACAAACTTGGAGCAACAAATGAAAAGTGTGGATAAAATAGAGCTGAAGATAGAGAACGGAGAGTGACATGCAAAACAGAGGAAGAACATAAAATAGAATTGAAGATATAAAGAAATGATTTAGCAAGGTATTTTAGGTTTGTGCCTGTGTTTTTTCAAGGAACTGGTGTCTCCTTTTGGTTGATGTCAACAAAACATTTTAGAGAGTTGGTCCCAATAAAATATTTTTGATTGGCTCTACATTTCTTAAAAAAGAAACTGCTATCTCTTTTAAGAAACTGCTGTCTCCTTCTGGTTGGTGACATAAAATCATGTAATAGTAAGTTAGTGATTACAAGAGCATTCAATCAGGGATGGGCTGTTCATTGAAGACCTCCAAAAACTACTGTTGTTGTTCTTAATGAATATTTGCTTCTGTAAAGAATCATTTACGCTGCTACTGCTAGCAGGAATCTTCCAAATCAACATTCTGAAATAATTGGTATAGGAAAAAGCGCGCTAGAGAGTACTTCGATCGCGAGTATGAACGTTGAGATGAGATTCGAGTTTTTCATCCGCCACCGCATTGCGTAATGGAATCAATGTCTCCACTCAATGCCTTCATAAGCTCGTTCAATTATTGACTTGGGTTACTAATCCCAAAAACCGAGCACGTGAGCCACCGGGTACATAATCACATAAGATTTCATGGAGAGTATTTCCATAGTACGTGGCATAATGAAGGAAGGGGAATCAAAGTGCTTTTATAAAAGTAATAAAAGAAGAAGTGTTAAAAACTTTTATAAAGGGAAAAGTGTTTACAATTGTAATTATATGTAAAATGGGAGAGATAAGGATAAGGTTTTTTTTTTTTTTTTTTGCATTTTTGTTTTTAGTGTTTTAGGGAAGTGAGAATTTTTGTTTTAAAAATAAACCTTGTTTATGATTGGATTACCTGACGTGTGGGGGACTAAACCTCCTCATTTACGTGTTGGACCATATTCTCCTTCAGGAGTGAAGGTACAGGGTTAAAAAAACTTTTTTAATTAAAATTGTGGTGAAAATGTTAGTATAAGCATTTTATGTAAAATTGGAAAGATAAGGATTGAATTTTTTTAAGATTAAGTTGTTGTCCTAGCTTAAGAGGAGGTATAATGACTTATTGTAATTGAAGTATTGAATATTTTCGGGTATGTTTTTTTTTTAATAATAATTAGTTTAATTTTGAAAGTTTGATTATATTTAGTTGTAATTTTTAATTGACATATTTATACGTGTTAAGTAAAATGCCTTATTAACAATCTTTATTGAGGTTATTTAAGGGTCAAGGTCAAATTTCTATAACACTTATTTGTAGTGTGTAGGGTTTCTCTTGTGTGCTATTGTCTTTACTTTCTTGATTGTGGCTTTTTGATCTATAATTAATCATGTCAAAGCTAGTTAATTTATTTGCTAAATCAGAGAAATTGGAAGGATTCAAGAATTACTAGGCTTGGCGTTGTCATATGCAAAACACATTAGTCTTTAATAACTTGTGGAAATATATTTGTGATCAAGGCAAAGCTCCAACTAAGCCCACTAATGCTAGAGAACTTGAAAAATAGGAAGCACAAGATGAAAATACACTTGCATTGTTGAGATCTTAACTATTTGTTGGCAAGTAGGGGGAAGACCTGAGTTTGAATCTACAGATGATGCAAAACTAATTAGAATGTGCAAAGTGAATATTGAAACTGGGTATAATCCTAAGCTCACAGGTTTCAATGGAAGTTGGTTGAAACTTTATAGGAGCGACTAACCTTCCACGCAGTAAGGATATTCCACGTAGTTTGAATATATGTGTGCGTGTGTGTGTGTTTTGATGAAGAGAGGAATTGCGCAAAGAAGACAATAGGAAGGGAGAAAGTCACTCAACCATGCAAAGGTATATATGTGTGTGTGTGTGTTTTGATGAAGAGAGGGATTGCATAGAGAAGACATTAGTAAGGGAGAACATTGCCAAACAGTGTAGATCTGCCAAAAAGGTAGACCATTGTAAGGCACTAACAATATGGAAAGAAAAAGCAAGGAAAAATGGGAGAAGGATCTAGTTCAAATGATCTAATCATCACAGCACTAGCGTCATAGGATTGGGAACATGGCCTAATGCAATCAAGTATTCTAAACTTGCTGGAAATTCCACATATTTGTTGCAACAAGGAGATAAATATATGTGTGAAATACTTGTTAAGTTGTGTCCATGAAGGTTTCCTCAGGTTGGATTAGATGGTGTCAATAAACACCAATATAATTGCAAAAATCGTAGGATTACCCATAGTAGGAGAAGCCCCAAAACTATTTTTCATAGACAAAAGAAGTGGAAAATCCTTGACGAAGAAGGTGAAGGAAAAATATGACACACAGGGGTGTGCATGGTTTTAGCATACCCAAAATCAATGAAGACGTGGTTAGGTTTGTGTCACACCTCATGGCATGCAAGCTAGTGCGAAAATGCTGCAAAGATTAGGTACCAACATGAGTGATAGAGGTAGGGATCCATATGAACTAGGCCACAATTTCTTTGAATCAATTTTTGATCGAATGTCAGGAGGCACAAGATAAGAATGCATATTTCCACTATGCATAACTCCATATTTTGATTTCCTTAATAGCATGGAGGGAACTTCATGAGACACAATTTTTGGAAATGGTGCACAAACCATTCTTGGCACCTCGATATGCCTCATTATGGAATACTGCGAATAAACAAAGGCAATTAGAGAATAAATTAACATTCTATGTGTACAAGGAAGTGGTTAAGCATACCATAGAGAGAATATCATGCATACCACCATAGAATATGGAAGCATACAAAGGGATTGCAGGCTTTAAGTCCACCCTACATTTTATGTATATAAATCCAAAGAGGGATCCTGTGAAGCAATGACTTTAAATATGTTATAGCCTAACAGAGTTAGAAGCCATCAATATCATCAATGACTAGGAAGTAGATTGTAAAGTCCTGGTGGAGGAAATAAAGGAGGCTTATAACATTGAAAGAAACGACAAGCAATCTGTGTAGGAGACAGGATAAGGGAATGGCGAAGGTGAGTTCCAAGAAGAAAACAATGCATAGGTTGGGGATAAGAGGAAGTGGAAATAGATAGTAGAAGAAGGAACTTCCCACGCTAGACCAAAGAGGAAAGCGACAAAATTAGGGGTCACCAAAATCCAACCATTGTTTGATGAGGACTTGGAGAAAACCATGGACCAAGTAAAAGAGAAAATAGAAGAGACATTGGAAAAATTGGTGCAACAACAACACCATATAAAAATAAGGACAAGAGAATAGGTTGAGAAATTACACCAACTATTGGAGTCTAGTAGATTGTCTATGGATTAACCAACAAAGATAGAATAAACAAGGGCACAAAGTGCAACCATAGTGATGGAACCAAGAACGACATAGTCCCAACCATATTCAGTATTAGGAGAGAATCATGCACTTTAGATATCGCCAAAGGCGATGGAGTCTCCAATGACAAAATTGCAACAACACATGGGAGACTTTAACCATGTGGAACTAATTCTTTCATAATTACCATTAGACACTTTGCATCAATTGTAGCAAAGTGTTATTTAGGAACTACACTTCCACACATTTATGAAAACAATAGAGTTGTCATAGTTGTCAACACCACATGAGGAATTGAAAGCAAAGAAAATACAATTGGCAGCATAGGAGGAACAAGCAATCTAAGGATGTGGCATAGAAAATCCAAACATAATAGAAGAAAAATAAGAAGCTTAAAGATACCCACAATACATTGGCAATGAATGAGCACAAGGTTGAAATGTTAGAGAATTCACAACTAAGCAAGAAAATCAATTAGATGAGAGCAGATCGACAGTAATTGGCGCAAAAAATTGAGACATTGCAAGATGTAGCACTGAAGGTCACATAAAAGAATAGGGTAATGCACCAGGAAATTAAACAGAAAGTTCCAGAAGAGGAAGAAAAATTGAAGACACCTGTCATAATGGCAATGGTAGAAATTTTTTTTGCTCAAGTATAAGAAGTCAAGGAAAAGGTATATAATGTGAAGAAACAATTCCGGGAATTTGTTGCGACAACAAAGGAGACAATTCCCTTAGTATAGCAATAGAAAGTCTAAGTGGCTTGAGGACGAGCCACGGGTGGGTGTTGGGGGCCAGTTGAAGCATTTTTTTGAGGTGAAAGTTTTAGGAATTGCATAGAGGAGCATCCAACAGGAGGATATCATGCATGAAGTTTAGTTGAGGTTCAATGCAATAAAATATGGAGAATAAGTAAAGGTGTTATGCTTATTTTGTATGTTTATTCCATAGTAATGTTTACCACCTGTAGTAATATTTTACTACTAAGAATATTTTGGTCTGCTTGGGTCCACATGTAGAACTATAAATAAGTCAAGGCCACAAAGAAAAATATATGCTTTCAATATGATTTTGGATACAACTCTTCAAACATACTTCTGATATATGTTTTTGATAGTCTTACATTGTAATGAGAATTGATATATGCTGGTGAGCCATGCTGGAAGTGATTGTAATGGAAAATTCATAGTATTAATAAGAAATATTTGTTTCCTCTTATTCATTTTATTTTGCTCATTATGTAATGGCTTGTTTAATTTTCATATTATTACTACTTTAAATTTATGAATGATGGGTTTACTGCATAGAATAGAGGTATGCCTCAGTTTCTTTTTTTGAATGATAAGAAGTAATAATATGTCAAACATAATAATGCTCATGTAAGGTTTATATCTCCTTCATCACTGCAGAATTGTCTAGGTTGCTACAGTTCCCCATATATGCCCTAGGTGAGGATTCACCTACTTGTAGGCTTTGCCGAAAGGTTTGGTGTCTGAAGGGGTTTGGTTGACTAATTCACGTTAAATATATGAACTATATATTCATATTGAAAATGTATCTAATAAATGGACTGTATGGATTATTTTTAAAATATGTTTGATACTCATTTTTAAGACAAAAGGGTTGTGCTTCATAATAATTGTTTAAAAAAATTGGTTGAAGGGGGAGAAAGAGCTTTTGAAATCTATTTTCAAAGACAAGGAAGAAGTTTAATGACCAAATTTTTTATGAAATGTTTGTCACCATCATAATATTTTTTAGAAACATTAAAAATTGCTATTAAGTTGAAAAATCAAAATTTTGATTCCCTTAGTGACTTATTGGTTCAACATGAAAGGACCTTTGGTAAAATAATAACTTATGAGAATATATTTTCTTTACCAACTCAAGGACATGAAAAATATCAAAAGGGAGAAGCTCTCTTAATGAAAATTAATGAGGAAGAGGAACTTATAATGAATGTACTAGAGGAAGAACCTCATACAATACAAGAGCAAGAAGAAATTATAATTAAAGTACAAGAGGAAGAGGTTGGTCCAATGATAATTACAAAGGAAGAGGAAAAAGTCAATGCTATAGCCATGGTCATGGAAGAAGCCAAGGAAGAGGAAGAAATTATCAATATCAACAATATTACAAGAGATCTCAACAAAGAAAATAAAATAATCAACCTAAATGCAAAATATTTTTTTGCTTTTGCCATACGCCAGAATAATGTAGGACAATAAATGAAAATATGTCAAACTGTAAACAAAATTTCTAACATTCTAAATATAATCCTTCCACATCATCATAGTATGCATAAAATGAAGAATATGATTATGTATTCACAGATATATAGGAAAGTGAAATTGCATATTTAGTGACCACCAAAAGGTTGCTAAGAAAGGAATTTAAAGATGATTACATACTTGATATTGGATATAATCAACATATGTGGTCTAGAAAAAAACACTTCTAGACAAATCAAGATATGGATCTAAATCTAATCTATTTGGAAAATAATATAACTCATACACCTCAATGAAAATGATAATTTCACTTTTTTCTTCTAGTAACTGGAAAAGTGTTACTTAATATGTATGTTATGTTCCCATATTTAAGAAAAACCTATTGTCCCTAGTACTCATTAGATGAGGAATCCATTAAATCATTATGGAAGATGGATGGATACGAATCAATTTAGTGAAACAAAACTTTAATACAATAATGAAAGAATATGAATATGGAATGTTGCATATAGTGTTTTCATTGATGACAATAATATGTCATTGATGTCAAAGAGGATGTATGAGATATAGGTAACAGGAACATCCTTAATGATCAAAGAAGTATTAGGATCCTTTATAAATAAATGTAATAACCAAAACTTTTGCAAAGTCTTATTACATGAATATATGGGTGCTTGAAGTTATTCAAGTTTTTAATAAGGTTATGGTGCTTAAAAGATCCTATAGATAACATGGTTTCATATAACTCTTTGATACCTTTCCAAACATATATTCTTCTTAGAAAAACACCTCCTGGATGAGAAGTTATGGCCAGTCGAAAATCAACACTAGATTGGGTCAAAATGTAAGGGAAAACTCTAGGGCAAACCCAATTATTAAATAATTAAATAGTGTGCAAGTTCAGGGTGGATCCACCATTTGATAGGTAGATCAATGGCCACAAGTGCACATAGTTTCACACTAGTTAGTTCCATTAAAGGGAGTGCAAGTATCGGTTCAATAAATGAATACACATGATAAAAGAGAACACAATGTCCATCATCACTCCCTCTCAACTAGGGAGGATATACTCATTCCCACTTGATTAAGGAATAGTTTCTTACTCATTTTTCAAGCATTTAAGGGGACTCTTTTACTCCCTCTCAAGAAAAGAGGAAATTTATTTTACTTCCTTTCAATTGGGAAGTCATAACCATAAGATCTTTTAGCTTTTCTTCATAAGTCTAACAACTACAATTTCCTCATGGAGATAGTAGTTGCATGGCTTCTTCTTTCCTCTTTATCTCATTATATTGAGCTTATTTCTTCTTGGATGTTGTGGAGCCATCTTCTTCCTTCAATATTGTGACAAGATTCAAGCCATCAACCTTTCATATCACTTTCCTTTAGATATCATTAATGAAGGCATTATATTGAGCCTACCGAAACATTGTTAATCATAATTTCCTCTAAACATGAAAGTGAACATGAGGTTGTCTTCTTATACTATTACCTATCAATCCCAAGATGATAATATAAACATCTTGACTGCATAATCCTTTAGGGATTTCCAAAATCATTTACTCAATCCATATTATTTTTTTGGAATTGATTTTAACACCAACAATTGATCGAGGTGGCTCCAGAAAGGCTCAAAAATCATTTTTTTTTGGATTTCATCGAAGCCAAGACCATAACATGGATCTCGTCATCCTAATTCCAATGGTGCAAATGGAACTCAAATCTGACTTCGTATGCTAAAGATATTCACATTCAAAGTTTTGGTCAACTTGACCCCATTAGCTAAATTTAGCAACTCGCTAACTAAATTTGGAGGCTCGCTAAATATGGAGGTCTGGCTAAATTTGGAGCAAGCCACTAAATTTGGCAGCCACTAAAGGAGCTACAATTTACACTAAGTGGTGGTCGAAACTAGCAAATTTATTGCCTCTTTAATTTTTTCGGTGACCCTTAAATTTCAGTCGAATGTTTTTGAATGATTATTTTTTCAAATAAAATATAAAAGCATATATATTAAAGAGGGGTAGTGGTCCACCACCCCCGCCAAACCCTCACGTGGCCTATTATCATATGTATGGCCAACGGGCATACATTGTATTGGGTCTGCGGGACTTGAACCCGTGCTGGCCAGGGGTCGGCCCACCAACTGACGTCCCACTTGAAACAAATGCCAAACCGTTCAAACGAACCACAAAAATCCAACACCAAAATGGGGTCCCATAGGGTTCGACCCCGGGACCTCCCAATAACCAACACCTTATATGGATTCCGCCAACCGGTAGGCCCATGTGGAGGCTTTGAAGCTCCACTCGAAAAATTTATATAAACCCATTTTTTTACTAGCAGGAGACAAAATAGAGGACCAAGCTGCAGAACTGAGAGAGGAACCTCACCCAAGAGGGGCATGAATTATGAGGGAATATCAAAGGGAATTGTTTTCCAAGCAATATTCTTTATGGACAATATTTGAGGAACCTTTAGATTTCTTAGGGGTAGAATTTTTAAGGTGTCAAAAATATGCCAAGTTTATACTCAAATGAATCAGTTTTTTGCCAGGAGTATGATAGTGCAATCCATTTTCTGATCTAAGCAATATATTTTCCACCCTTGTCAAAAAGATAATATTGTGAGGTATCTAAAAGATTCCCGGGGAGCCCAGATTTGACCGAGACAGAAAGAGGTCTAATTTATACCCATATTTCATGGTTTTTCATAGGGAACACAATGGCACATGTTGTTTCTTCATCCGAGTAGCTAATTTTCACGTTTTCCCCAAACTTGGAGGTATAAAGTGTATTTTTTCCATGTGTTCATTTGATTTTTTTGAGATGATGATTTTATTCTTAGATCCATATATATCAATTTGTGAGAGGATCATTGTATACCACTTTATCTGAGAGATTTTTCCTTTGTCATGTCGGAGGATAACATTTTTGAGTGAGAGCTTTTATAGAAGAACATCTCTTGGGAGAGAAAAGCCACTCTAGTTAAGGGGGTTAATCCTTGTATTGACAAATATTGGATCATGTACTCACCATCTTCTTGCAGCGACTAATGAAGCGACCTCCCCATTCTTGACCCCCGACCTAGAGACATAGCCCACACTGGGTGAACTCCATTATCATATCATGTGTTTATGGTTGTTAATGATTATTAATTCTTGTTTCATGTTGATGGTTTGCTAAAGTTGTTAGAATATTCATTGCTCATGATTTCAGAAGAAAATGTAAGTGTCAGTAAAAGGTCCTATATACTAGGGATTTTTGTTTGAAAGAATTCACAAAAAATCCCATATTAAGTGGTATCAGAGCAGTTTTACCTTTTTTCCAAAGATTATGAATTGAGCCTGCAACAAAAAGGGAAATGGAGAATAACAAAGATATCTACGAGGCCTTCTACATGATGGAAAACATGGTAGACATATTGTTTGCATATTATTAAGAGAAAATGGAAAAATAGGAACAAGAGAAAGAGAGAGCAAAGGATGATGCTCCATCTCCATATTTAGGAGAATATTCTTCTTCATCTTCTTCTCATCATTCAAATGAATATATCAACCAAAGCCTTCATGCAAATAATGTTGAATTGAGGAGACATATACAAGAAGTAGAGATTGCAACTTCAATTAGGAGCCACATAAGAGGCCTTGGAAAAGTTGAAGTGAAATGAAGGCTTAGTAAAGCCATCATCTCCTACTTCAAAACCAATAGCTAAGGTAAGCAATGTTGATAATTATTTAGTTTCATTTTCGCATGATGTTATTTTGGTTGGAAACATTGAGGTATCCATTTTATGAACCAACATTAGACTCCTTACCAAGATGGGGTATAAAGGAGAAGGACTTGGTGTTAATGGCCAAGGAATGACTCAACCATTGGAGGTTGTATAAAGGCTTCAATTAGTTGATACATGACAAGATGGGCGCTCTCAAGGCTGATCCGATTCAATGATTGAACCAGCTTCCAGACAACAATACCATCATAATAGCACCAGGTTGTGTAGAAAGAAAAAAGCTCTATAGTGGGAGCATTCATTTTGAGGAGTTAGTATGTTCTTCCTCTTTTAGTGGTGGGCTATCTGAACTTGAAGTGGAATTGTATTATAGAATGAATACGATGATTTCACTCTTTCTTGGTGGACGACTCATGTTATGGGTTGGGATTTAGTAGTATCTTAGGTCTTTTGATAGTAGGTTTTAAGGAGGGAATATCCAGTTCTTTTAAAGACATAATTATTATTGCAACTTCTTATTTCGACCCTCGAAGTATGGAAGGCATACTCACCATTTTAATTTAGGGAGTTTAGATAGACGAAGAGTCAATGCGGTGCAGAGAAAAATAAGAGGAAAAAAACCTCTAAATTTTTTCTTCAAGTTCCCACTCAAGACAAAGACTTGCTATCATGCAACTCACCTTATTTATATTGCAATAATAATTACTTAATATTGGAAATATTTAAACTTTTATATCAATAATAATAGTTCAATCTTAACTACATACAAACACCACATGTTTATTATAAAAACCAATATTATAATTTCAATTTATAGATTATCGTAATGATAAAAATAATTATTTTTATTTACAAAAAATATCATTATATTTAATAGCATACCAACTTTATTATTATTATTTGTAATTAAAATTATTTTTCTTAGATTATTACTTTCATCAATAATTAAATAGAGTAACTTTCAATAATTAAATTTGGAGTCGTCTAACGAGCCAGAGGAATTGCTCGGACGGTCAAAATTGGCTAGAATCCGGGCCAATTTTTTTTTAAAAATCTTGCAGAAACAGTGTTTGAATCCTGATTTTGACATTGGAAATGGATTCAGCACCATGAAAAACCTGTAGGACACCCAAAATATTAAACTTTGATAGTTATAACATGGATTTAGAAAAATTCCTGCCGGATTTTCTGAAAATCTTATCGGAATTTTCATGATTTTCAGGGCGATTCCTCTGGCTAGTTAGACTACGGCATTAAATTTAGTAACGAATAGCTAGTGAGTTACTTATTTATTGATATCATGAAGAAAAATATTTTTATTTATAAAATTTGTTAATATATATCACAGTTATTATTATTATTTTAATTTATAGGTTATATTATTATATTGATTAGTATTAGTATTTAAATTATGATATTTGAGATATTTTATGATTATTACTACTTTTGATTTAATTATTATTATAATTATAGTTATTATTGTTTTTTATAATTATTATTGGAATTAAGTGAAATTATGATAATTAATGTTGTTATTTTAATGAGTATTATTATAAAAATATTTAATATTACTTATCGTTATTATTATTATTTGTATTTTTTTAAATAATATCATTCTTAATCATAATATTATTTTAATTTATTAGAATGGTATATTATTATTAATAATAATAGTGATGTTTATTGTTATTCATAATAATATTAAAAATTAAATTTTATTAATTATAAATATTATTATTGTTTAATTTTATTTTTAATTATTAATAGATATTAATTTTCTTTATTTTTTCAATTTAATATTATTGTTAAAAATATTTTAGAAATAAATACAATGAAAAGAGGGAAGGAATTTTTTTGCTTTGCAAATTTTATGATTTTTTCTACATAGTCGTTTATTCTCAGCTCCACGAGAGTGGGTTCTGCCCCCTCCTTTAGCCATATTGTTTTGGGATTTCATAATAATTTTGGATCTAATTGAATTCCCCTTCAATATCCTAATATTTGACATCATTTTCATAGAGAAGTTGGGGAAAGTGGGGTTTATAGTTTCACAACAAACCCTCCACTGGGTGCATCATGACAAACTAGAAATATAGAGTGTTTTATGCTGAAAACGGTATCAGATCATAAACATGAGGTTAAATACAGCAAGATTACATAATATATCCAATATATGCAGGATCACAAAACAAATGGGATCTTGAGGGTCAGATAGAATTGGAGCTAGGGGAAAGATGTTTCTTCAATCATTTTATCTAGTTTGGAAGACAAATTGAGGGTTTTAGAAGGAGGGTCATATTTTTTCAAAATTGCAATGTTGTTCATGCAATTTTGAAAGGAGTAGTATAATTGGGATAAGGAAGATTCCTTTGCTACCTTGGTGTGGGTTTGTCCCTTTTATTTTCCCAAAGATAATGGGACGATGAAGTCCTTGAAAGTATTGGTAATGTCATCGACAACTTTCTCAAAGTATCATAGGATACTAAGAGAGAAAGCTACACATCATATGCTTGAATCTGTGTTTACATGAATATCTCCCAACCTCTTCCAACCTCCATATATATTTATTTTTCGATTAATGTTTGGAAGTAGTCTCTAAATGAACACGTCCCCTTTAGATGTAGACGTTGTCATGAATACAAACATCCTATTAGGGGTTTTTCGATGTATACCAAGGAATCATTTGAAGCACACCCTTCTTAAAAAGAGGAAGATGATTTGGGAAAATTCTCCCAAAGAAGAAGAAATTTGAGTTCTTAGGGTGCCTCACATATTGACCAAATCCCAGATCTTTAAATAGGTTTGTCTCTCTCTCCTCTTTGAAGGAGTCTCCAAATCAAGACAACATTCAATCAAGCATGCAATTAGTAGAAGGAAAGTCCCATAACCTTCTATGGAATTCTATAGAGCTTGTAAAAAATTCTCTCTAAAAGCACCAGCAAAATCCAACAACAAAGGAAATGATTAGCTCCCCTTTAGAAGAAGTTGCAGCATAAACCTTGCTAGAAGATATGGATTTGGATGACCCATAAATAATTCCTCTTGTAGAAGAATGATATGGAAAATATGTGAAGGACATGTCAACTCACAGGCTAAGATTCTGTATAACGTCTATATTCAAAGCAAGGAAATAAACCAATTGGGCTTGAGTTCTTCACAGTTTGGTCTTAGGTTTCAAATGAAGGATTTCAAGGTGGCCTCCAGGTAAGAAAAATAACCCTAAAAACAAGACCACAAGATAAATAAGCCATTGATCCAAGAAGACGGTGAACAATTAGTTAACTAAGAGAAAAACCATGGTAATGTCAAACACATTTCCCTCCTAAAATATTGAATCTTGAAGAAGTTTCCATATAGTCATAATTTTTATAGTTTTTTTTTTATTGTATGTTATTAGTAGAAAGCTTGTTAGTCCAAAAAATTTACTAAATTTTAGTTTTTTTTGAGAAATTCAATCTATATGTAACTTTTTTATCAATGAAAAAATCCTTAACCAAAAAAAAAATAATTAACTATTAATTTTATTAATTAGAAGAAATTCTTTCGGTAATAATCACATGCAAAAGAACGAGGTCGACGCGTTTCGAACCAACCAGTTACCAATATTTTTTTTTTTCTAAATTAATTTTAATTATTATAATTATAATTATTAAATTGTTTGATTTTATTTTAAATTATTAATTAATATTAATATTCTTTATTCTTTGAATCTTATATTAATTTTTATTATTTACATTAGTTTTATTATATTTTTATTTTTTATGTAGTGTATTTCTCTTAATTTTTATTATTTGTATTAGTTTTATTATATTTTTATTTTTCTATGTAGTATATTTCCCAAAGAAGTCTAGGACCTTCTCCTCATTTTGAAAATGAGACTATAGGAAAACTAGATTTTGTATAATCTTAAAACTTATTGTGATAGTGATATTCAATTAAGATATCCCTTGTTAAAAAGGAAAAGTAAATTTTGTATAATCTTAAAACTTATTTTATAATGACATTCAATTAAGATATCCTTGGTTAAAATTCAATTTGGATAGAGAGAATAACAGTGCTTTGCTTTGCTCAATCATGTTGACTAATTCTAATTGAATATTTATAAATAGTTTTATAATTATTATTATTAAATAGATTTTTTTTTGCACAGGAAACCGACTATTGGTAATCTCTGATCCACCATATTTTTTCAAAGTGTGCAAATGCTCGATGAGTTTGATGGATTCTTGCAACTTCTATTTAGAGTAGTCATTAATTTTTATAAATACCCTTTGAGGTGTTAAGACAAAGATGACGTTTAGTATGGAGATCATGTTGAATATTAACCTCATGTTCTTTAATCAATAATTTAAAATTTCAACATGTTTCACCTGAGCATGGTATGTCATAAATCCCTTTATGAAGAAAAAGATAGGGCATCTCATAAATCCCTTTACGAAGAAAAAGTTCAGTTGGTTTTTTTTTTAAAACCTTCTTTCCTTTTCAAAACGCTTTTCACACTTTATACGATGAAATCTATTTGAAACTATAAAAAATTCAAATATCCCTCCTGTCATGCTTTTACTGGTTGCCATTAATGTTTCTCATTTGTTTCACTACTACTCACCTCCCATCAACTATGAGCAATAAACTATGAGTGATTAAAAAGATACACATCCTTACGACCTTCACGCTCGAATAAGCAGACCAATTAGATAATTGGAATGTTTATGTTTAATAACGAAATACATATTTGTCTACCGTCCCCACTCTACCATCTGCATTTAAAGCCCAACTTATAATTCTGATAGGCCTGGGAGGTCAGTTGTCTCTCCGCGTAGCTACATTCATCTATAGTTTTCATCCACATCATCCCCTATATGGATCCTTCCGTTTCAATAGCTGCACGTTTAATTTGATCGGTTGGTTAGGAATTCTGTTAGGAGAAGTCTACAGAGGTGGAGGAATTGCCTTGGCGATCAAAAGTGACTGCAATCTAGGCAAAAAAAATTCAATAAATCTTGCAGCAACAGTGTTTGAATCATGTTTTTGATGGTGGAAATGGATTCAACACCATCAAAAACTTCTGGGGCTCCCAAAATCTTGAAGTTTGACACCTGAAACCTAGATTTTCAAAAATCTCTACCAGATTTTATTAAAATCTTCCCTGAATTTCCATGATTTTCACGGCAAAAAATCAAGTTGGTTAGACTACGACATTCTGCCAAAACGCAATGCATGTACCCTTAGGTGGCACAGTGGTTAATACTAATCCAATTTAGAGCATCTCAAACCAACTCATAATGTGAATTAGCCATTTTTGAATTTCAACTTGCCATGCAATAAGATTGCAATAATTAACTTTTTGCTCTGTAATTAATATAGCCATCTTCCAAACGTCAAAGAGTTGTCTTCATTTATTACCCTGTTTAGTGCTCTCATTTTTCGTAAACTTGTTTAATACGCGAGATTTGTGTTCAATAGCCAAAGGCTTTCACTATTACTACTAATTTTTTATTCTTTTCGCTACAAAACTTTCATTTCTCTCACTTACTACATTTGCAAGTGCAACCATGGGAAAGAAAGTACAAAAGTTGAGGCAAGTTCACTTAGGCGATGACCCAAATGTCAAAAATTCCAATTCTCATATGTTCTCTGATACAACATCCAAGCTCAAGAAATCGAGCAAGACATGGAATGATATATATCAGATATTCCCATAAAAAATCATTGAGGATTCCAAGCCATAAGAACAAGAATATTCCTCTAATCAAGACATACAAAGATAGTGCAAAGTCAAAATTGCATATGAGAGATGCTTGAACCAAAATGGCTCCTTTCATGGATATGGTTTTTTGGGCACTGGATCATGATGATTTGAAGAAAATAGTCATATTCAACAACTGGTAGATTGTCATTAAGCGAGTTGAACACATTTTTTTAATGTATTTGCAATTTTTATCAATGTGGGTCTTCTCAAAAGTATGTATAATGGGTACTCGTTGGATGTGAAATTTAATTTCACATACAACGAATGTCTACATTTGAAATTTGAGTAAACCCATAAGAAGATAATCTAAAAATAAAATAAAATAAAAGTAGTTTTATCCTTTTTCCTCCAAAATTCAAAACTCATATTTAATTATTTTAACTATTATTTTATTTTTTTCCTTAGGAGGTCACTCTTATGCTAATTTTTTTTGTAATGGTTCCCAACTTGGAACTCTTTATGTACCATATGTTGATATGCATATCTCTTTTGTATATCGTATGTCACCTTTAAATTTTTCCTATCAGTCTACATTTATTGCTCCATCGTTTTGAGCATATCAAGCCCAATAACAACCCTGCTCACTAGATCACTCCGCTTAATTGGAGTATTGTAACTCCTTCCATAGAGTGCCTCAGATGGGTTAATTTTTAAAGACTCTTGGTACCCATTACTGTAGGCAAACTCTACGAGTGAAAGATACTCTTCCCACTAATTGGGCTGGTGCATCACATACATCCTCAACATGTCTTTGAGGATTCTATTTGTCCTCTTTGTTTTCCCACCTATTTGTGGATTGTAAGATGTACTAAAGTCCAATTATGTCCCCAAGCTTGCAATAGTTCCTGCCAAAACCTTGAAGTGAACTTAGCATCTATATCTAAATGATTTTCTTAGGGATTCCATACAACCTCACAATTTCTTTTATAAAGATTTAAACCACCTCACTAGCTAAATTGGTGGATTCAATTGCAATTAAAATGAGCCACCTTGTTCAACTTTTCAATCACCACCATAATTGCATCATGTTGCATAGAGGTTCTTGGTAAACTGGTGATGAAACCCATAGAGATCACTTCTCACTTTGTTAAGAAACCAACTCACAAAATAGAAGAAAAGAAATATCAACGCTTTAAAAATTAGCCTCTTCGAGGGGGAAATATTCTTTACATTACATAAATGAACAATTCTCGGATGATATAGATGAAAAAACCTCCTTTCTATATATAGGAGTCCATGGGGTCACAATATAATCCAAGCCGACCTAAAGATAATAATGTAAGGGCATAACAATAACAATAGTGGCCTTTTATGGGGCACAATAATAACAATATGGGAACTACAGGGGTACAACAATAACAATAAGGGGGCTACACTAACAAAAATAAGGGACTACACTAGTAATATAGGGACCTAACATGCCCCTCTCCTTCAAAAAAGTGTTGTCCTCAACAATGATGCTTCTGTATAAAATTATCATCCTCCCATGTGGAATCTTCAGTGGGTAAGTTCTTCCACTTGATGAGATACTTTGAAATTGATCGATTCCGTAGCTGTCGAGTTCTTACTTCCATGACTGCTTCAGGTTCCAATATGATTTTTCCTTCCTCATCAAGTTATGGAAATATTGTTTGGACTGGAATTTTTTTTCTTGTAACTTTCTTTAAGCATGAAACATGGAAAACTAGGTGCACTCGCGAAGATGCAGGAAGTTCCAATTTGTATGCCATAGTATCAATCTTTTGAAACACATTGTAAGGATCATAGTACTTTGCACGATAATTTTTTATCCTTCTTAGCTTGCTTGCGGGACATTTGTTTGTATGGTTTTAGTCGTAAAAATACCTAGTCGCCTACATCAAAACTTCTCTCGCTATGATGTTGATCTGCCTATTGTTTCATTCGATTTTGTGCCAAATTCAGGTTATCCTTTAAGAGTTGGAGAACTTGTTGGTGATGCTCGATGTGATCTTCCACTCCTTGAACCCTAAAATTTTCTCTTAAAGATGATGTGATGGACGGTGGATGATATCCATAGAGCGCCATAAATGGGGTCATTTTTGTTGTAGTGTGGAAGGAAGTGTTATACCACCATTCACCCAGAGGTAACCACTTGATCCATTGCATTTTTTTATCAGATATAAGGCAACTAAGATATCCTTCCAAACATTTGTTCACTATCTTACTTTTCCCATCGGATTGAGGATGATAAGATGAGCTATGAGCTAGTTGAGTACCCAAACCAAAAAACAATTCAGTCCAAAAATCTTTAGTGAAAATGAGACCATTGTCACTTCAAATAATCTTTGGGTTTCCATGTAGTTTTTGAATTGTTTCCATAAAAGTTGTAGAAAATGTACTCGCTTTAAATGGATGAGATAATGCACAAAATTGTTCATACTTTGTAAGTCTATCAACTACCACCATGATCACACTCTTTCCTTCAAACTTAGGTAAACCTTTGATAAAATCCATTGAATCCTCCTCCCAACATTGACTTGGAATGGATAAAGGTTGTAGCAAAATTGAGGTCTTAATTGTCTCAACTTTATTTTGCTGGCAAACCAAACATTCCACCACAAACTTTTGAATAAAAGATTTAATTCCATCCCAAAAAATTCTTTCTTCACCCTGTGGTAAGTTTTTAAAAATCCTGAGTGTCCTCCTATGTGAGAGGTGTGAAATTCCAAAAGAATATCTTGTTTTAGTTGGGAATTCTTACAACAATATAAGAGATCTTTGTATCATAAGGAATCAATTTTCCAACTAAATGTATCAAATGTACTAGGATATTGCTGCAAATTTTGAATAAGTGTCCACACTTCTTCATCATTCTTCCATTCCTCCCTTGCTTCGGTTATATAATCTGGTTGGATAATATAAATGGCACACAAAAATTCTTCCACATCCTCATCCTTTCTTGAGAGTGCATCTGCAACAACATTTAGATTCCATTTTTTTGTTGATGATATCAAAGTCATAACCCAACATGTTTGTGACCCATTTTTGCTTCTTTTCTAAAGATAGTTGTTGAGCCTCAAGACTGTCTTTATTTTGACATCTACTTCATCACTTCGCCTTTCCATTTTACATAATTCACAAACCAATCAATGTTAATTGATATATTTTCACTCTGAAAAGGAATTTAAATGATCTCTCTTTTATATTCTAATGTTTCTTATTATTTGAAGAAATTTTGTATTTAGCTACATAATTCTTGCAATTCTATAGATAATGTATGTTTCTGTAGCTACCGACATTGTTTGACAAGTTCGGAAGATAAAGGAGAAAAGTGGAGCATATGGGTAGTCTTAAAATGATCCATACATGGATTTTGTCCTATTCACCTGTCTAGAATCGAGATAAATAATGCCTAAGATCGCAGTCAAAGTATTAATCAAATGGAAGGCCAAGATAGCAGGCGAGAAGTTGGAAGCCTCACAATTTTCTCTCCACGTAGAAAATCGTGAAAGCTATGAAGTTCAACAATATTATTTAGGATTATACTTCTCAGTTTTTTTAGTATATTTAGGCAAGATCATCTCAAAACAAATTATTTTAATTATTATAAATACCGGGTTGTTTTGAATTGGAAATAAGTTCAATTTCTGTAATATTGCTACACAACGAGACTCTTTTTTATTAGTGCAAGGAGAAGACGAAGTTCAAGAACGTTAATGAGTGATTATTCTTACATAATTCTTCAAGTCATCTTGTTGCAGTGGGCCCCTGCACAGAAAAAGGTTTCGTAGCATAGTCTTTGTTGATTTCTAGTTCAAGTTTTCATTACTGCGTAGATAGATTTATGATTTTTTAATTAGTTGAATGTTAAGTCTTCATAAAATGAATGTTGTGTTCTTCGCATAAGTTTAACGCTTTAATGTTTTGATTTCCTGAATTATGTTGATGCCATAATCATATTAATAAATCTTTGTTTTACATTTGATTATATAGTCAACATACATCCTAGATCAAACAAGCATTTTTACCTTTGCGCATAGGCAGAATACTCTATTTTTCATTCATAGTTTAATCAACCTTTTCAATTTCCATAATACAGTCATTTAGATAGGATTTTTAGAGGCTTAATATTTACAATTTCCTTTCAAGTAATGAATAGAATTAGAAATTAATTTAATACTCTGTTTTCTATAGGATTAATATGATAAGTTTGTAGAAATTATATAACTTATGTGTTATATATCCAAGATTCTCCTGATCACACACTATTTTAACTTCATGCACAATACAGAATCTATTCCACCATTGATCATCACATGCGGAAATTAAATCAATTGCAATGCACACATATGACAATAAAATTCATACATGCTGGTTGTTTAACGGGAAAGCCTGAAGCTAAAAACCCCAACTATCAGTATATAATATATGTCATAGAGATCATGTAACAATCCTCATACAAAGCTGATCATATCAAGCTCTTAGTACAATACAATCGCTACACACTAATCAGGCCTGATCTTGCAAATCCATGCACCGATCTCTGCCACTTGCTAGTCTGCCTCTATTGCGCAATCCCTGCTGAAGAATGGCTCTGAATGAACTAGAATTCATCCAGTCTTGCTCACGCAATCCTCAGTGGCATCTCCATTGAATGTTGGATGCAATCAATGCATCACTATAGTCACAACTGATACTCACACTTGCTCTTTCACCTATCTCTCCACTGGTCTCCACTGAAACTGCCATGCACTGTAGTTAACTGATGTATTCTTCAGTTGATTAATGAGTTATTATTTAGTGAATTAATTAATGAATTAATTCACTCCACTCTCACTAGTGTATCAATCAGTTAGACTAGATACAACTAGCTCAATTGAGTCTAACTGAGTTAAACTAAATACAACTCCACCAACTACTTCTATAACTCCACCAAACTTTGTCACATGAGTTCTAACTGAAGTCCTCATGCATTAGCTCCAGTAAAACCTCAGGAATAGCGTAATTCCTTCTGTCAGTTGCTGTGCCACATCTATGCACTTAAAATGCTCGAAGAATAAGATAATGTTTAGAGTCCAAATATTATTAAGAGCTAATAATATTAGACATATCTATTTTTAGACTAGCAGTCTAAAAATAGACTCTGCCCAATATGTCTAAAAATATAAGTCCATCTATTTTTCCAACTTGACCAACCATCCACAATTACCATCCTGCAACTCATAGAATATGATCGACATAGTCTAAAAATAGACTTTGCGCAAAAAATAGCCTGCGGGCCCACTTAGTGAAGGTGACTCTTTTCACTAAGCTCATCTTCTTGTTGAATCTCAACGCTCCCTCTCAACAAGACAAGGATTATCTTCCACCCAGATCCTGTCTCTATGGTATTCGAATTTGCTCCTAGTGAGCGCCTTCGTCAGAATATCTGCATCCTGATCCTCCGTAGGAATGTAAGAAAGTAACATGATCTTCTGCTGCACACAATCTTTGATCTGATGGTACATGATGTCAATATGTTTAGATCTATCATGAAATACTGGATTAACCGAGAGTTTAATGCAAATCTAATTATCACAATATATCACAATAGGATCTAAGTGTGAACCGAACAACCTGATCAGGATCTTCCTCATCCATATAGCCTTGTGTGCAGCCAAACTTGCTGCCATGTACTCGATCTCTGCTAAACTGAGTGCCACAGATCTCTGTTTCCTGTTGTACCAAGAAACTGTTGTAGACCTAATACTGAATATCCCTCCAGATGTGCTCTTTCTGTCCATTGGGCTCCCTGCCCAATCTGCATCTGTGAAGCCATGCAGCTTCAACTCATCCGACTGTCTGTACCATAATCCATATCCCGATGTGCCCCTGAGATATCTCAAGACATGCTTTCCTGCCTTCCAAAAGAGCTTGGTAGGCTTAACCATAGCTTGTGAAAGCTGGTTAACATCATAGCATATGTCCAGTCGTGTATTGTATAGATAGATGAGCGAACCAACCAACTGTCGATAAACAGTGGCATCCACTACCTCTGCCGATGCAGCATCCTCTTTCCTCCAACCACCAGGAAGAGGAGTGTCGATAGGATTACAGCCTTGCATGTGAAACTTCTCCAGTATCTCTCGGGCATACTTGCCTTGAGACACAAACAATCCACCCTTCTGCTGCCAAATTTCCAATCCCAGGAAATAATGAAGGAGGCCTAAGTCCTTCATCTCAAACTCCTTTGCAAGATCTGCCTTGCATGAGTGTATCAACAGTTCATCTTAATAGCCAATCACATTCCATAAAATTCACCATGGAACATGAGGTGGATGGTAGCCTTCCTTTCCTTGATGTCCTTATCTCTAGAAATGGTGATGGTTCTTTCTCCCATCAAGTTTTTCGAAAGAAAACTCATACTGAGCAATATCTTCATGCTAGCTCCCACCATTTCCCTGCTAAAAAATTAGGCGTCCTTAGCACCTTAGCACTAGGGTGCTGAGAATCTCTGATGAGTCTCACCTTGAGGGGGAAAATACCCATCTGTTGAATGTCTTTTGTAATAATGGTTATAGTATGTCACAGGGCCTCAAAGCTTTCCTTAAAGCGGAAAAAGGTCCTTTTGTTAAATATAAAAATAAAAAAGAGCCTATTGAATGGTATGGCAGTGTCAGCCTTCTGTTCATCTAGGGTACCACTGATAAGATTGTTAATATCCTTAAAAAGCATAAGGTATCCTCTTATTTCAAGCCCCTTAATACAATTCATAGTTCTCTAAAATCGGTTAAAGATCTGATTGACCCTAGAGATGGAAAAGGTGTCTACATCATTCCTTGTTCCTGTGGGACTCCTTACATTGGTGAGACTGGTCGTTCTATTAATCAAAGGATCTGTGAGCATGATGCTGATATCTAGCATAGAATATCTCGCTCGTCCGCCTTAGCTGAGCATGCAGAAAAGACTAACCATCATGTTTGCATAGAAGATGCTAAGGTCATTGCTAGAATCGACCATTTCCATCATCGTAAGTTGAGAGAGGCCATTGAAATTAAAAAAAGGCCCGTTAATCTCAATAGAGATGACGGTTGGAATATCAGCAGGTGCTGGATTCCTGCCTTATATTCTTGATTTTTTTTTTTTTTAATTATTCAGCTTTTTATTTATTTTTATTGATTATATTTTTATTTTCGTTCTAATTTATTTATTTATTTATTAAAAAATAATAATAATAATAATAATAAATAAATAAATAAATAAATAATTTTTATTTTATTTTATTTTATTTTAATTAATTAATTTATTTTTATTTTATTTTATTTATTTATTTATTTTTTGACTCAATGTTTGATTATTTGATAGGTCGTTTGTTATAATTAAATGATATGAATAATAATTAATTATATTTATTAATTAATAATAATAATTGATTATTATATAATTAAATTAATAAGAAAAATATACATATATACACCACGATTTGTTAAATTACTTACCATTATATTAATTAATTGGTTAATTAGTTGCATAAATATATTAAATATTTTATAAATAAATAAAATAATAATAATAAATAAATAAAAATTAATTAAATAAATAAATGATGGAATATTTACTTTTTCAAAGTCAAAATACCTGTTATCCTAACGGCTAGTTGAGCCATTTCTACATCAATTTATACTTAATGTCTGGATCTGATCTCTCACATAGTCCTGATGATGAACCACACTGGTTGGTTCGAAACACATCGACCACATTCTAGTGCATGTGATTATTACCGAAAGAATTTCTACTAGTTCATCACCCGTTAGTATCAAATCATCTACATAAAGTACAATGATAAACAACTTACTCTCCACCACAATCTGGTATAGGTTCGGATCTGCTTCACTCTTGGTGAATCCAAGTCCGGTGAAATAATTGTCTATCCGTGTGTACCAAGCATGAGGTGCTTTTTTCAGCCCATACAACACTCTTTTGAGCCTGCACACATGCGACTCATTGCTGAAGATTTCGAATCCTTCAAGCTACTCTATGTACGCCTCCTACTCAATGACTTCGTTGAGGAACACAGTCTTCACATCCATTTGATGAATGTGCCAACCCATCTGCGCTGAGAGATCAAGGATGGTCCATATGGAAGAATACCTTGCGACGGGTGCAAAGGTTTCATCATAGTCGATCCCCTCAATCTGTGAGAAGCCACAGGCAACAAATCTTACCTTGTACTTCTCGACGCTCCTGTCAGTAGCTTTCTTCACTTTGTATATCCATCTCGAACCTACCACTGATTTCCCTTCCAGCCTTGGAGCAATCTCCCATGCACTGTTTTTGACAATTGAATCATACTCTTCCACCATGGCATCTACCCATGCGGGATCCTCCATAGCTTCCTCGAAAGAAGATGGTTTTGTGACGATACACTTGCTCATCAGAGCCATGTATCCAGTAAATCGGTCAGGTGTCTGTCTCTGTCTGCGCTGTGATGTAGGTGCTCCTACATTCTACGTTGCATCAAGATTCAGTCGCTCAGCTTCTGTAGTGCGCTTCCGCCCTCTAATGTTTGGCGCTGCACGAGTGGTTTCTTCCACTCCATGAACCTCCTCTTGTGGCTGATACACATCCAAAGGCTCATCTTTAGGAACAAGTAGCTCCTCATCTGCATGCAAGTGTAGCTCCCTCTCAAGTGACAACTTCATGGCTTTCTCCTCATGAAACTTGATATCCCGTCGCACAACAATCATCCGAATGTCTAGAAAATACACACGATAATTGTGGGGTGTTTCTGTGTACCCCACAAATATCCCAACCTCTGCAGTTGGCTCCAGCTTCTTCCTGGCATCTTTTGTCACATGAATGTAAACAGGTGAGCCAAAAATATTCAAATGAGAAATATTAGGCTTGTTACTAGAAAACGCCTCTTCGGGTGTACTCATTCCAAGTACTCTATGAGGACAACGGTTTTTCACATAAACCATAGTGGAACATGCTTCAGCCCACAAGTGTATGGGAAGGCGCTGATCATGCAGCATCATCCATGCAACACCCACAATCGTTCTGTTATTTCTCTCCGCAACCCCATTCTACTGTGGGTTAAGAGGCGCTATGAGTTCTCTTTGAATTCCTTCTGCGCTGCAAAAGTCTTTGAATTCGCCAAAGATGTATTCACCACCATTATCGCTCCTTAGAGCTTTTACCTGCTTACCTGACTCTTTCTCAACCAGTGCCTTGAACTCACAGAACTTTGAGTATGTCTTGCTCTTCTTCTGCATGAAGAAGATCCAGCACTTACGAGAAAAGTCATCAGAAATATCACATAATACTTGTGCTTTGCTGTCGAAGCTACTGAGAAAGGTCCAAACACATATGTGTGAATTCTCTCAAGGACCGTCGTGGCGCGACTATCCTTCTCATGAAAAGTGGTCTTCACAAATTTTCCCAAAGTACATCCCTTGCACTGATTTGACTGCGCAAGTGTACCCTTGGGAAGCCCGGTAGAAATCTGCTACAAAATTTCAAAGCGCCATGGTGAAGATGGCCCAATCCCCTGTGCCATAATTCGCCCTCATCCCGGCTCACCACTCCTTCTGCTTTTCCTTCCATTTCTGCGCAGCCATCTACCTGCAATTGATAAAGGTTCTTAACTCGAACCCATATCCTCCAAGTTTCACTAGTTGTTTTACTGCGCAGGAAAGCCTTTCCGTCGCTAAAAACAACATCATAACCCTTGTCTTCCAACATCGCCACAGAGATCAGATTCTTCTTCAATCCTGAAACATGCATGACATCCTTCAATATGAAAGGTTAACCAGACTCCCTCTCAAAGGAAATGGTCCCGATACTAGTCACACTGTATCTACCATCATCGCCCATCTCGATGTGCACTCCAAGATCCTTCTCATCCAGATCATTAAACAAATCTTTGTCTCTGGTCATATGGAAAGACGCACCACTGTCAAGAAACCACATTGATCCCATCACACTTGAAACCAAGCATGCGATCAGCGAAAAATCCATCTCAAACTGCGAGGCTAAGGCCTCTCCAGTTGCAGATCCAACAACCTGCTTATTTTTCTTCTTCTGTGGACAATTAGTGGTGTAATGTCCCTGTTGGTGACAGTGAAAGCACTTCACCTTGGACAAGTCCTGCTTCTTGCCTTTAGCACCAAATTGAGAAGGATTTTTCTTTCCCTTCCCTTTCCTTGCTTTGGCAGCCAAAGCGAAATTTTCTTCATCTTCATTCTTCGATGAAGATCCATCCCTGGTACCCCGCCTTATCTCCTCCTGCACAAGATCTGACCAAAGTCGCTCCCATCCTGGCAGTTTCTCTCGACTATTGACAGAGTCCTCAAAGCTATGCCAAATCTTCGGAAGCCCAAGGAGAGCCAAGCTCACCAAGTCCTCTTCATCTACAGTAACCCCCACACTTCCTAGCTCATCCTTGCAGTGGATGAACTTCGTGAGGTATTTTGGTATACTGTTGCCTTTCTCCATTTTTATTTTTCTGAGCTTGTCTTTAAGCGCCAAATTCCTATGGTCGCTTCTGCTTTGGAACAAGTCTGTCAAAGCTTTCCACATTAAGAATGGAGAAGCTTTACCGTGAAGGCTGGAAACTATGTGATCCTTCACACCTTCCAACAAAATCCTTCGACATTTTGCTGTCTTCTTTTTCCATGTGTCAAGTGCGGCTGCATTGCTAGAAGCAGGTTTTGGAATTTCAGCATCTATGAACTCCTTCAATCCATTATCATCCAGCACCGCCTCCATCCTGTCCTTCCATGCAATATAATTCGACCTGTCATCAAGGGCATACTCCAATCGCAATCTGTTGAAATACATTTCAATGAATGCTGAACTTCGACACCAAGAAAACACTGCAGCAAATTTGAATTCCACCAGCACAAAACTCAACTTCTTCAATAATTGCAATTCGCTCTTATCAATATCGCTCTGATACCATGTAGAAATTATATAAATTATGTGTTATATATCCAAGATTCTCCTGATCACACACTATTTTAACTTCATGCACAATACAGAATCTATTCCACCATTGATCATCACATGCGGAAATTATATCAATTGCAATGCACACATGAAAAAATAAAAATTCAAACACATTAACACAGTTGTTTAACGGGAAAGTCGGAAGCTAAAAACCCCAAATATATGTATATAATATATGTCATAGATATCATGTAACAATCCTCATACAAAGCTGATCATATCAAAGCTCTCAGTACAATACAATTGCTACACACTAATCAAGCCCGATCTTGCAAATCCATGCACCGATCTCTGCCCCCTGCTAGCCTGCCTCTACTGCGCAATCCCTGCTGAAGAATGGCTCTGAATGAACTCAAATTTAGCCAGCCTTGCTCACGCAATCCTCATTGGCATCTCCACTGAGTGTTGGATGCAATCAATGCATCACTATAGTCACAACTGATACTCACACTTGCTCTTTCACCTATCTCTCCACTGGTCTCCACTGAAACTGCCATGCACTGTAGTTAAATAATGTATTCTTCAGTTGATTAATGAGTTATTATTTAGTGAATTAATTAACTAATTAATTCACACCACTCTCACTAGTGTATCAATCAGTTAGACTAGATACAACTAGCTCAACTGAGTCTAACTGAGTTAAACTAAATACAACTCTACCAACTACTTCTATAACTCCACCAAACTCTGTCACATGAGTTCTAACTGAAGTCCTCATGCATTAGCTCCAGTAAACCCTCAGGAATAGCGTAATTCCTTTTTTCAGCTGCTGTGCCACATCTGTGCACTTAACTGAAGTGCTCCAAGAGAATAAGATAATGTTTAGAGTCCAAATATTATTAAGAGCTAATAATATTCGACATATCTATTTTTAGACTAGAAATCTAAAAATAGATTCTGCCCAATATGTCTAAAAATAGAAGTCCATCTATTTTTCCAACTTGACCAACCATCCACAAATAACATCCTGCAACTCATAGAACATGATCGACATGTCTAAAAATAGACTTTGCGCCAAAAGTAGCCTGCGAGCCCACTTAGTGAAGGCGACTCTTTTCACTAAGCTCATCATCTTGTTGAATCTCAACAAAGTTTTCAATTGATAAGTAGAGAAAAGTGTTCAATTACATGATAGGATTTGATCATAGTTTTTATTGATGCTCTGTTTAGACTTAGAAGAAATTGAAGTAGATAGTCTCCTTCTTTAAGCAAAGATAATTACCGGCATAGGATAACCTAACATAGAAGTTAAAAATAGTTTCTTTTTACACAATTTAGACTTGTTTTAGATCAATTTTCTCTGTTAATATCACATTTCCTTTTCTTCCTTCTTGTAATTTCCATTTTCTAGTTATTAGAATATTTTCTTTAGAATAATTCATAAATCAATTTCCTTTTTAGATTAAATTTAAACATTTCCTTTTCTTCCTTCTTAAAGTTTATCTTTTTAACATTAAAATTCTTCTAAATTCAGTTACTTTCTTGCTTTTAGATTTCATATAAAATCTCTAAAATACAAAAAGGTTGAAGTTTTCTCTTCTAGTTCTTTTAGATCAATTGTTCTTCTTTTCTGAATTCTCATCATACGCTTTTAGTTAAGTTTATATTTGATTCCTTAGATCAGTTCTTAGTTTTTCTATTTTAGATAAAACATAAAACCCCCCAAAACAAATATAAAATCTACACAACGAAGTAAAAAAGATAGGCTTCTAGCACATGTAGTGCACCCGCACTTCACAATAATACTAACTCTGTTCTATAATTTATGATAGAAATTTAAGACATTAAATTGACTAAACATTTTGGAGTCGTTGTCGGGGAAGTGTAATTAGGAGCCTTATTTCTTAAATTAAAAAAAAAAAAAAACACAAAACATGATATTCATAGAGAAAGAGATTCTAGGGGTAGATTTATAGCTAGAGGTATAAGTTTGATTCCAACAACACCACTCACCCTACCAAGACCTCGTAGTGCCACACCACCATCTCAAACTCATATTCCATTCTTAAAAAATAGACTCCCTAAAGTCTTAAGGTCAGAAATTCAGCCTAGAGACTCTCCAAATTCATCAACTGAAGCGGTTATGGAAGAAGAAGATCCTAGATCTCCAACAGCAAGAGTAGTCTTTTTAACCTCCACTGGAGAAAAAATCTCAGCTCAAAAGCTAGAAGTTTTTAGTGAAGAGGAGGAATAAATCTTCTTCAATATACCATTGATAGAAGAACCAAAGGAAGAAAAAATAACTCCAATAATAGAAACCTATATTAGTTCTGAGGAATCTACAATGGCAGGAGAAGGAGAAGGAGAAGTACATAATCTAAATGGAGAAAACTTAAGAATAGGAGAAGGAAGAAGAGGTGGAGGAAACAGAGGTGAACGGGATGGAGGAGGAGGTAGAGGAAGAGGAAGAGGGGAAGAGAATAGAGATTACAATAGAGAAGACCCTATTGGCTTTCCTATATATGATGAGGATACAACTTCTACAATGAAGAATATCTCACCTTATATCCTTCCCAATTTTAATGGACTAAGAAATGAAGATCCTGAAACATTTCTATTTGAATTTGAGGTTTTATGTAGATCTTATGACTACTTACAAGATTCTCAAAAATTAAAATTGTTTCTTGCAACACTTAAGGGTGCAACATTAAAATGGTCCATGGGTTTGATAACACATTCTATTAGAACATGGGAAGAAATGAAGAGTGCATTTTTGCAAAAATATCAAAATTATTGCATACCTCATAGTTGGAAAGATGAAGTTTTTAAAATGATGAAAAAATAGGATGAAAACTTAGGATACATAATTGAGAGATTCAATTACAACTTAAAAAGAGTTAAAATGGAAAACTTAGATCAAGATACTTTAAAATATCTCTCGTCGAAGGCCATTAGAGATGAATGGATAGATATTATTAATATGATGGGAAAATGAAAAATTTCTCAATTGCCATTTCCTGATATCTCTGAATTATACATACATCTCTCAAGAGGGAAATCAATAATTGGAAAGAATTCAAGAGATCCTGTTCTTTTTAGAGTAAAAAAATCTGCAACAGGAACATTAAGTAGGGAAGAAATATGAATTTTTCTTGATGAATTCAAAACATATATTTTAGGGAGTCTTAGTGAACAAATAGACACCTTAAAATTACAAAACAAAACAAAAGTTGAAAGTGATGCCTTATCGATATTCTGTCCTAAATGCAGAAAGAAACATGCCTTAAGAGAATATCCTCTTGATTTGTAAGTCATAGAGACCTGTGTTATATGTACTGAAAATCATGAACCAAAGAAATTTCCTTCTATACTAGGTCTTAAAGCTGTCTTTCAAGAAGAAATAGCTCCACATCCAGTACATCCTCTTTGTTTTGTCTCTAGAAGGCCATGGCAGGGGCCACAAAATCAAGGTTTTAATACTCAAATGTATACTCAACCCCCATAGAATAATTGGAATTCATCAATGCCATGGCAACAACCTTGATCTCCACCTTAGTATTAGGCACAAGGAATGTATAATCCCTATGGAAGATATTCTGAATATCACCAATACCCACATTCTTATTTGAACTATCCTCCACATCATTTTCCTCAACCTAGTCAACAACCTCAATTTCCACATCATAATCCACAACTTTCATTACCATTTCCACAAAGGCCAAACCAACTACCTACTCAGCAACTCCAAAATCCAATAATAAAAATGCACAACCTATTTATAATATAGAGGAACATAATTTTCAATTGTATATGATAACTCCACTAGATCTTAACAATGTTCAACTTCGATATGGTAGAATATTAGAAAATAAAAAGCCCCCTATTTTTATTCAAGAGAAAGTTGAGCATTTTGATGATGAAGTTTTACCTCAAATCGAAAATCTTCAAAACAAGAATAATCATTCTGAAGAAGGGACATCTCTTCCTCAAAATCATAAATTTCAAAATAAAACACAAAAATATCCAATAAACTCAACTCCTACCATAGAGAAACCATCAATATCTATATCTAAACCTCATTTTCCTGAAAGATGACAAATTGATAGAGGGGTAGAAAAGCAAATTTTTTTGCCTAACTATGATATATTAAATGAGCTGAAAAATGTCTGTACCAAAATTTCTTTGTTACAAGCCATTAAGGAAATCCCAATCCTTGCGAAAACAATAAGAGAGTTGAGTATAAAGAAACCAAGAAGAAAAACAAAAGAAGTGAAAATAATCCAATTAGTGGGAAAAATTGTAGATATCATGATGGGAAAAATAGAAATACAAAAATATTTGGATCCAGGAAGTCCCATTGTAAAAACCCATATCAATGGTATTGAGATTCCAAATACATTGATTGAATTAGGAGCAGCAATAACAATCATGAGTAAACAAACCATGGAACAAATAAAGCTTCCAAATCTTCAGTATACACCAACATTACTGCAATTGCGAGATAGATCAGTGATCAAGCCAGATGGTGTATTAAACGACATTTATGTATTCTTAGATTCTTGGGAATATCCAATTTACTTTATGATCTTAACTCCCATGAAAAACTTAGGAGGAAATCCACTGATATTAGGAAGGCCTTGGTTAGCTGCAATTGATGCCTTCATCAGTTGTAGATCGAGTGATATTTATTTCTGATGGAAATTCAACAAAGAAATTAACTCTATATCCACCAAAAAAAACAATGATAGAAGTAGAAGATGAAGAATGGATGGATGATGATAATGGTATACAACCTATTTTTTATATTTCCCACATTAGTGAAGAATATCAAATTTTGAATTCAATAGAAAATTATGAATCATCTTCACAATGTGAGAATAGTCAAAATTTTCAAGAACAATGAAATATTGAATACTTATCATCGAGACAAATATCTTTTTATTCAATGGAATAATTTGGTAATTCTTCATTTGAAATATTTCCAGGAAAAACTTTAAACATAAACAAAAACCTAGAAGAATTTAGAAAAGAGTAATTGATCAAAACATTTCAAAAACATTCAACTGCATATGCATGGGAGTACAATGACATGAAATGAATTAATCCCGAGACTTGCATACATCATATCTATATTGAGGAAAATTCTAGGCCAATCAGACAACCTCAAAGAAGAATGAATCCGAATCTTAGGGAAATTGTAAAGGAAGAACTACATAAACTACTAAATGTAAACTTTATTTATCCAATATATGAAAGGCAGTGGGTTTCACCTTTGGTAATTGTCCCTAAGAAAAATGGTAAATGGAGGGTGGGTATTGACTATAGGGAATTGAATAAAGATACTCTAAAAGATCATTTTCCATTGTCCTTTCATAGATCAAGTTTTGGATACATTAGCAGGGATGAAATATTTTTCATTTTTGGATGGGTTTAGTGGGTACAATCAAATTCAAGTAGCACCTGAAGACGAAGAAAAAACCACATTTACCTATCCTTGGGGAACTTATACTTACCGAGTACTTCCTTTTGGAATGTACAATGCACCTGCAATATTCCAAAGAGAAGTTTACGAATTTTCTCTGATTTAATACATGATTGTGTGGAAGTGTATATGGATGAATTCAAAGTTTATGGAAATTATTTTGAAGAGGTTCTTGAAAATTTGGAAAAAGTTCTCATAAGATGTAAAGAAGCAAATCTCTCATTAAGTCACGAAAAATTCTTTATGATTTTTACTGAGGGAATTGTTTTAGGACAACATATTTCAGGAAATGAAATTAAAGTAGACTCATCTAAAGTAGAAGTTATTTCCAAATTAACAATTCCAAATTGTCAAAAAGATGTTAGGAGTTTTCTTGGTTTTACAAGGTACTATAGAATATTTATAGAAAACTTCACAAAGATTGAATCTCAAATTTTCAAATTTCTCATTAAAGATTGTGGATTTAGCTAGAATCCTGAGTGCGAAATGGAATTTGAAACTTTGAAAGAAAATATATCTAAAGTGTTGAACCCTTAGTTAAACTGAGAGGGGGGGGGGGTGAATCAATTTAACACATTCATGGTCTTTTAAAACTTTTCATTAAACTTTATTAACACCTTCATTTCATGTCCAACTTAATATGTGAGTAATCTTAGAATGTGAGCAGCAAGTATTAATACAATATAACAATAGACTTAATATGAGAGCAGCAGGTATTAAGCAGATGATATAAATTAGATCAACACATAAACATCATGCACAGAGACACCAGATATAAGTGGAAACCCATAAAGGGAGAAAACCACATCTTATTATTGTTGTGATGCAAAGGCAAGCTCCAACTCCCTCTCACCATTGTTTTTCTGCAGGCACCAACCTATAGGAGGCTCCAACCTCAATTCTGCAAGCTACAACTTGCAAGGAAGCACCAACTCCCTTCAATTTTCTATAGGCACCAACCTCATTCAGCTACAACTGACGGCTATCAAGCTGCAACTCGATAGGGAAGCTCCAACTTCCTCAATTTATCAAACTGAATGTTTGCTGATTTACCTCAGATATCAGCTCTGTTCTGTAGCATCTCTTTCTGCTCTTCTTTTCTTAATATTTGCTGCCTCACTCTTCTATACTCTGCATTCTCTATATTTTCCCTCTCTAACCTATCTTATGCATATACAGTTGATATTATTTATAGAGTTCCTCACATGACTGTTTGTATTTCACAAAGAATTTGGAGTGAACAGTCATGACTCTTTGGCTTCTGTCTTCTTATTCCTTTATCCAACTCATTTTTAAAATTATAACAATATGTACAAATTTCCATGCTACAATGGGATTTTGTCTTTTCCTTAGGATACTTGCCTTTGCATCACAAACAATATAAACAAAAAAATATTTACATTTTCAGTTACACATTTCAATACCATTCAGCTCCTTTTCTGAACCTTGGCTTTACTGGATTTGTCTCTTCTGCTGTTGTTGAGTGACTGTTCTATATATCTTGGTTCACCTCTGTGTTTATTTATCTGTTCACTGTACTTGTGTGCATCAGCTACCTACATAACTGCTTTTCAGGTTTTATTCTCAAATACATATGAATCTGGGCGATGTTTTGTTCATTACCATCTCTGTTCTCGGGCTACCTGTCTACATTTTCTGTTCATATATGATTTTAAACATAATGATTTGAAACTCACATTACAATTTCAATTCATTCTTTTTCCCTTTACTATTTTTCTGCCGCTATCTCTAGCTCTTTTGTTCTTGTAGGCTCTTATAATAAACCCAATCTTATGACTTTAGCACAATATATAAATATATATCATCATGTATGCATATTCCCGATTATTAATAAACTGTGGCTTTTGTTTAGTGCCCAACATATATATGGTCACGGTCTTAAAACCTTTAAAAACATCAAACTATATTACATTCCCCGCTTAAATATACAATGCTTACTCGAATGTTTGGACCCTGGTAATTTTAAATATATATCTCGAGCTTTAAATAAATTGAACTGCTTATAACATACCTTTAGCTCTGGGCCCACATATACGATTGGCGGAAATTCAATGGAATACATATGCCCGTACCTTTGGTTAAACTCCGTGCCACTTCTGAATGTGATCGTCATTCAATAAACCTTCCTCCAGATCGACGGCTTGTATCAATATCGCACGAGATCCTCAGCCGAAGATTAATGCGCAATGACACGCAATGAGAGTGGTTTTCCATATTCGCTCAGGGACACGTGTAAGATCCTCTATGTAATCACTGTGATTTCGTGAATACCACTTGCCAGTCGAAAGCGGTGCGATAAAAACCAGAAACCCGCTTTCACTGTTCACCCGGTCACAGTTGCGCTCTTCTACGCAGGGTTCCGGTCTTGTAAAATGTTTTGCCTTTATTATTTAAAATGGTTCTATCATATAGTCAACACCGAGACTCATAGACTAATCAATACCATGGCATCGTTAGACCTTCCATACTTACAAAGAAGCATACAATGGGAATTGTGCCATTACATAGAGGTGTATAAATATGAGTCCTCAGGAGTTTACGCAATTACACCATATTATCGCATTGGTTCTAGAGCATGGAGCATCCAGTTAAACTTCTATACAGGTTTCTAAAGATAGAGGCGAAGCCTTTCAACACAATGTTCCAATGCAATTTACCATGCTGGTAACTACAGGAATGGCTAAGCATAATCAATGACTTTCAGTAACATCAATTTATTCCAATCCCACGCAGAATCACAATAAATCTAATTACACAGAGCTCACACGGCTCCTACATTCCACATAGTCAATTTATGTTCGCACAGAACTCAACTTGACAAATGCACGTTAACATTGAAACAAATCTTCATTATACAGTGGAGTGCTTACAACTTTCCAGTGGCTACATCTTCAATCGATTGGCCCTTCTCCTTTGTTCTATAGTCCTATGCAGCCTATGTAGTTCTGAGCCCACTAATCCACTGCTTGTCTCTGCTACCTCACGACTTTGTTGCTGTTTCAGGTGCTCCTTTTTTTTATCTCCTTTGCCATCAACGACAACATTTCCAACAATCTCCCCCTTTGGCATTGATGGAAATATACTTCTATTTTCCTTTTAGGACGCTTCCTTCTGTTGCGAGCTCTTCCTCTGTTTGCCTTATAGAAGCCCCTTTTTGCTTTTCCTCCCCCTTTGACATCAATGGCAAAGGGTTGCTCATTTCCTAGTTTTCTTTCTACATTTCCTCTCTCTGAGATCTTCTGACTTTGTACCCTGCTACCACAAACTTTGTAAATCTAAAATTCTGACCCTTTAGCCTTTCCTTTAACTCTTTTATGCTGGGTGTATTCTTTCCATAATCCTTTGATTCTGAGGACCTGTTTCATGTTCCCTTGCTGGCTGATCTCCCCCTGGAATGATATTCTCGTTTCCGTTCTCCCCCTGAAACTGTGCTTTCTCTTCATATCAGAGAGTAGCATCTAGAGATACTACCCCTAGTCTATTTCTTAAATATTCAAATGTTTCTCTAGCAAGCGGTTTGGTAAATATATCTGTTGTCTGTTCTTTTGTTGGCACATACTCCAATTTTACTATATTCTGAGCCACTTGTTATCGAATAAAATGATACTTGATTGGGATATGTTTAGTTTTAGAGTGAAGCACAGGGTTTTTAGATATACTTATAGCACTTGTATTATCACATTTGATTGAGATAGGTTCATCAATGCTTACCTTCATGTCTTGAAGAGTTTGCTTCATCCACATGACTTGTGTACAACATGCCGTCGCTTACTATATATTCTGCCTCTCGCCGTAGACAGAGATAGATGTTTGTCTCTTGGTTTAACCATGCCACTAGAATTTCTCCTAGATGTAATGCACCTCCACTTGTACTTTTCTCATCCACAAATTACCCAATTCGCATCTGTATGCTATCAAAGTGAAGCTTTTTCCTTTAGGATACCAAAGCCCATACCGTGTTGTTCCTTGTAGATATCAATATTCTTTTGACTGGCGAAGATGGTTTTGTTTAGGTGCCGCTTTGATATCTAGCGACTAGTCCTACCGCTAGCATGATGTCTGGTCTTGATGCTATCGATAATAACCGAATTTCCTACTTGATCCGTAGAGTTTTTGATCTATATCTGCAGATTCATCATCAAGACAATACTTGCATTCGTAGATCATGGGAGTTGACACGTGTTTGTAGTCCTCCATTTTGAACTTTTTCAACATTTCTTTTAAGTATTTTTCCTGTGAGATGAATGTACCTGTGTTATTTTTCTAAATTTGAAGTCCTAAGTAGAAACTGAGTTCTCCAATCATTGACATCTCAAACTCTGATCTCATCTCTTCAGCGAATCCTTTTGCTAGTTCATCTTTTTTGCTTCCAAACATAATGTCATTAACATATACTACAACAATCAGGAGTTCATTTACATGGGATTTTATGTATAGATTGTTGTTTACTCCACCTCTCTTAAGGCCTTGTTTTTGAAAATATTTATCCAGCCTTGAGTACCAAGCACGAGGAGCTTGTTTTATTCCATATAGAGCCTTCTTTAGTCTGCACACATAGTCTTCTTTCAGTTCGTTAAAGAGAAACCTTCTTGTTGTTCCATGTAGACTTCTTCTTCTAGATCTCCATTCAGAAATGTAGATTTCACATCCATTTGATATACTTTTAAGTTTTGGTAGCAAGCAAAGGCTAGAAACATTCTGATAACTTCCATTCTGGCTACAGGGGCAAATGTTTCATCGAAATCAAGTCCTTCGATTTTTTAATATCCTTTGCAGACAAGTCTGGCTTTATTCCTGATTACTTGTCCTTCCTCATTCATTTTATTTTTGAACACCCATTTTGAGCCTATGACATTTTTCTCAACTGGTCTAGGAACTAGTTCCCATGTATTGTTCTTCTCAATTTGGTCCAATTCTTCATTCATTGCCTTCACCCAATACTTGCCCTTGTTGGCTTCTTCAAAATTCTTTGGCTCTATTTGTGATAACATGGCTATGTATACCTCTTCATTTTGTTCTGTTAGTTGCCTTCTTTTTTGGACCCCTACTCTCTTGTCTCCAATGATCTGATCTTCAGGATGGTTCTTTTGAGTATATCTTAAGGGAGCTTTCAAGCTTAGCTCTGCATCTTCTGTTGTCTGGCTTGTTTCATCATCATCTTGGTTTTCTTCTTCATGGTTGTCTGATGGACTGCAACATTTTGTATCTCGTGTATTGTTTGGAAGTTGTTCATCAAATCTCACATCAATACTTTCTACTATTTTTCGAAGAGTCTTGTTGTAGCACCTGTACCCTTTACTTTTGGAAGCATATCCTAGAAAAACCCCTTCATCTGCTCTTGCATCAAATTTCCCAAGGTTTTCATCATTATTCTTTATGTAACACTTGCTTCCAAATATTCTGAAATGTTTGATTGAAGCTGGATTTCCATGCCATAGTTCATAGGGAGTCTTGTCACTGCTTGGCCTTAAGTGAGCTTTATTAAGGATATGCACTGCTGTGTGTACCTCTTCTGCCCAGAAGGTTTGAGGAATATTATTCTCTTGCATCATGGCTCTGACAATTTGTTGAACAGATCTGTTTTGTCTCTCTGCTACTCCATTTTGCTGAGGTGTCCCCGCAATAGTAAATTGTTGTTTTATGCCATGTTCATTGCATAGGTCCGCAAAGTCATAATCAATGAATTCACCTCCTCTGTCTGATCTGATGCATTTCAGCTTGCATCCTGTCTGATTTTCACAATGTTTCTAATATTTTAACTATGTATTCAGTTTCCCGATTTATTCTTGAGAAAAGAAACCCATGTCATTCTGGAGAAATCATCTATTATCAGCATGAAGTAGGATTCTCCACTTGGTGTTTTAGTTCTTGCAGGTCCACACAAATCCATGTGCACAAGCTGGAGTGGTCTTCTTTTTGATAACTCATGTTTGGCCTTAAAGGATGTGTGGGTTTGTTTACCCAATTGACAAGATTTGCATATTGTATTAGAAGGCGTTTTTATTTCTGGCATGTCTCTGACCGCTTTCTTCTTTCTTAGTCTGATGATATGATCGAAGCTAAGATGTCCCAATCTCCTATGCCATAACCATGACTCCTCAAGTTTACTAAGATGGCATGCTTCATCTTCCTCTTTCACGATGTAAACATTGCTCTTTGTTCGAACACCTTTGAGCAAGGTCTTACCTGTGGTGCTTGATCTGACTTCACAGTCTTGTGCTCTGAAAAGAACTTCGTAGCCTTTATCACACATTTGAATGACACTCAGCAAATTTTCTTCACCATCTACAAATAGTACATCTTGGGCCTTTCCTCTGCCATTGTCTATGCTGACTGAGCCTTTTCCTTTTATTTTTCCTGATTTATCATTGCCAAAGGTAACATTTCCAGATTTATTTTCATCAAGAGTTATAAACTTGCTTCGTCTGGGCCATGTGTTTTGGAGTAAATTTCCATCATCCAGTCAATTAATCGGCTTTTCAGGTCTTGAGCAGTTAGAGCCAAATCACATTTGTTCACCTTCTTTATCCACTGGAAGCATCCTTTTGTTTGGTATCTTTTGTGAGATGATGAACTACATCTTCTAAGAGGAAATTTGGAAGGCATATGTCCAACTTGATTGCATACAAAACATTTGATCATAATTTTTTCATAATTGTGAGTATGAACAAAATTTCTATGATTCATAAACCTTCTTGAGGTGTTGAACATCAATCTTTGTCCATACTTTTTACACTCAATGATTTTATGGTGAAATTATTTACAATAAAAACAGTAACCATAGAAACTATTTGCATACCTAATGTAAGGTTGTCTTCTCCATTTGTTTGCTTGAGAGAATCTCTTCATTGTTAGCATCTTTTGCTGGTTTGAATTACTCCTTGCATGACAATATGCAATAATGTGTCCCAACTTGTGGTAGACATAACAGGTGGCATTCTTCATAGAAGGGAAGAATCTCCCTTGATGGCTTCCAAATTTCACATACTGGGGTCTTAGTATTTATTAGACGGCTACTAGAGGTTTCTTCTCATCTCGTCTTCCTTATTACAAGTTTCTTCTTTCAGAGAAATTCTTTGAGCCGCTTCATCATTCTTCCTTGCTTTTACAAAATAATTTCTCTCGTCAACCTTTTCTTTATCTTTACTTGATTCTCCTTCATAGCCTATTCCAATTTTTATCAGGGGATATTTGAGCAAACTGCACTTTATCTAACTTGTTAGAGCTTGTTGTTTGAGAAGAGTTTATAACCACTTTCCTTTGAGAATTTTCAATTTCTTCCTGAGACATACTACTTTCTTCCAATTTTTCTTGTTCCTTGAAGCTTTTTTTCGACTTGCTTAAGTAACATGTCCTCTATCTTCTGCTTCTTCTGTTATATCTTTAGCAAGATTAGGACTTCGAACTCGTTCTTCTCGTACATACTTGAGGAGAATGTCCTTTGTTTTCTCGCATTTCAGCCTTGAGTCTATCAATCTCTTCAGAGCACTTAGCTCCCCCTCAAGGTCGACTTCACCTTCTTCTTCTTCATCTTCTAGCAGGAGACATTCAAGTTCTTCTATAGCCATTAGTAAAAATTCATAGGTTACATCTTCACTTGAGAGTCCATCTGGATCTTCAGATGTACTGCTGTCTTGTTGAGCATAGAAGGATTTTCTGCTGAACTTCTTTCCTTTCTACCAGTTCTTTGATGTGTTTTTCTCTGACTCTTAAGCCTGATTCCTTACTTTCTTGTGAGGACAATTAGCAGCATAGTGTCCAACTCTTCCACAGTTAAAGCATTTGAAAGGAATTTTAACTTTGTATTTACCTGAGCCTCTATCCAATTTCTTGACAAATTTTGCCTCTTCTTCATCCGAGCAAGAGCATTTGTCTTCCTCTTCTTCTTTCTTCTTTTTTGTTTTGAAGGCTGCCTCCCTCATACTTGGCTTCTTTTGTGGGAGCCTCATCTCATATGTTGTTAAATTTCCAAGTAGCTGGTTCATGGTTAAGTTCTCCCAATCAATTGTTTCTTCTATTGCAGACACTTTGGGATTAAACCTGGATGGAAGAGATCTTAGAATATTTTGCACAATTATTCTTTCTGGCATGGTTTCTCCAAGAGCTTTCATATTGCTAACAATTTCTGCAACTTTTAGGAAGAAGCTGTCAATGTCTTCATCCTCATTCATTTTTAAGTTCTCAAACTGGGCTCTATAGACTTGAAGTTTAGCAGTCTTTAATTTCTTGTCTCCCTCATAGATGTTCTCCAGAGTATCCCACATTTCTTTGGCAGTGTCTTTGTGCATTACTTTAATAAACTCTGCTTCACACAATCCATTCAAGATGGAATTCATGGCTTTTGCGTTAGCTACAAAATCTTGTTTGGTTTCTTTCTCTGAGTCAATTGCCTTTGGGGCATATCCATATTCCATAGCAGCCCAGAATTCTATTCCTAGAGACATTATGTATGTCCTCATTCTGATTTTCCAGAAAGCATAATTTGCACCAGTGAAAAAATGGGCTTTATTGGTTGAACATCCTTCTTTACTAGCCATCCTGAGAACCTAGGATCTCCTTTCAGTTGTTAAACTTGTACAAAGGAACCTGATCTGATACCAATTGTTGAACCCTTAGTTAAACTGAGAGGGGGGGAGGGGTGAATCAGTTTAACACATTCATGGTCTTTTAAAAATTTTCATTAAACCTTATTTACACCTTCATTTCATGTCCAACTTAATATGTGAGTAATCTTAGAATGTGAGTAGCAAGTATTAATACAATATAACAATAGACTTAATATGAGAGCAGCATGTATTAAGCAGATGATATAAATCAGAACAACAAATAAAAATCATGCACAGAGACACCAGATATAAGTGGAAAACCATAAAGGGAGAAAACCACATCTTATTATTGTTGTGATGCAAAGGCAAGCTCCAACTCCCTCTCACCACTTTTTTTTTGCAGGCACCAACCTACAGGAGGCTCCAACCTTCACTCGTAAGCTACAACTTGCAAGTAGGAAGCACCAACTCTGCACTTTTCTGCGGTGTGCACCAACCTACGAGGCTCCAACTCCGCCGCCTCATAATCGATGGCTTACTAAGCCGCAACTCTGATAGGGAAGCTCCAACTTCCTCAATTTATCAAACTGGCTTATTACGATTTACCTCATATCGGCTCATATGTAGCATTCTTTCTCTCGCTCTTCTTTTCTTAATATTTTCCTCGCTCTCACTCTTCTATACTCGCATTCTATATTTTCTCTCTCTAACCTCTCTATACATATCCAAATAGATATTATTTATAGAATTCCTCACATGGTCGTTTGTATTGCACAAAGAATTTGGAGAATAGTCATGACTCTTTGGCTTCTGTCTTCTTATTCCTTTATCCAACTCATTTTTAAAATTATAACAATATGTACAAATTTCCATGCTACAATGGGATTTTGTCTTTTCCTTAGGATACTTGCCTTTGCATCACAAACAATATAAACAAAAAGAATATTTACATTTTCAGTTACACATTTCAATACCATTCAGTTCCTTTTCTGAACCTTGGCTTTACTGGATGTCTCTTCTGTTGTTGTTGAGTGATTGTTCTATATATCTTGGTTCACCTTTGTGTTTATTTATCTGTTCACTGTACTTGTGTGCATCAGCTACCTACACAACTGCTTTTCAGGTTTTATTCTCAAATACATATAAATCTGGGCGATGTTTTGTTCATTACCATCTCTGTTCTCGAGCTACCTGTCTAAATTTTCTGTTCATATATGAGTTTAAACATAATGGTTTGAAACTCATTTTACAATTTCAATTCATTCTTTTTCCCTGTACTATTTTTCTGCCGCTGTCTCTAGCTCTTTCGTTCTTGCAGGCTCTTATAATAAACCCAATCTTACGACTTTAGCACAGTATATAAATATATATCGTCATGTATGCATATTCTCGATTATTAATAAACTGTGGCTTTTGTTTAGCGCCCAACATATATATGGTCACGGTCTTAAAACCTTTAAAACCATCAAACTATATTAAATTCCCCGCTTAAATATATAATGCTTACTCGAATGTTTGGACCTTGGGAATTTTAAATATATATCTCGAACTTTAAATCAATTGAACCACTTATAACGTACCTTTGGCTCCGGGCCCACAAATATAAGCGATGGCTCATTTAAATATGTGCGCCATACCTTGTTTATCACCTTGCGACTTCATTCATGATCCAATGGTGAATAATTCATCACCCTTTCAACCTCTGATCCTGCGAACATCGCGCGTTTAACTTGCACGAGAGTTAACATTCAATAGTTGCGAGTTGGACTGGGCCCCAGCGTTTAAACAACCCTTCATATCCGACGGCGGAGAACGCGTTGCCTTGCTCCACACGATCCAATAGATATTGCACGATGAAGATGCACGGACGATAATGCGCGATGGCGCGCTGTGGAAGCGGTTTTTCAACTTCGCCCCATGCCATGTGTCAAGCTTTCTATGGAATCGCTCGCAAATGGGGGAAAACCGCTTGCTCCACAAAAGCGGTGCGTGAAACCCGGAAACCGCCTTCACTGTTCACCCGATCACGGTTCCGCTCTTCTACGCAGGGTTCCGGTCAGGTTTCGCCTTTATTATTTAAAAGGGTTCTATCATACAGTCAACACCGAGACTCATAGACTAATCAATACCACAGCATCGTTAGACCTTCCATACTTACACAAAAGCATACAGCGGGAATTGTGCCATTACACAGAGGTGTATAACTACGAGCCTTCAGGAGTTTATGCGATTACACCATATTATCGCCTTGGTTCTAGAGCACGGAGCATCCACTTAAACTTCTATACAGGTTTCTAAAGACAGAGGCGAAGCCTTTCAACACAATCTTCCACCGTAATTTACCATGCTGGTAACTAAAGGTATGGCTAAGCATAATCAATGACTTTCAGTAACATCAATTTATTCCAATCCCATTCAGAATCACAATAAATATAATTACACAGAGCTCACACGGCTCCTACATTCCACATAGTCAATTTGTGTTCCACTGAGGGTTCAACGGCGTATCCACACATAACCCAGTCACAGAGGTTCGTATTGGTCACAAGGATTCATCAAGAACACATTCTCATTACTGAACATACAAGCAGATTCTCAAGACAAAATTCGCACAGAACTCAACTTGAAAAATGCACGTTAACGCTGAAACAAATCTTCATTATACAGTGGAGTGCTTACAACTTTCTATTAGCCAGATCTTCAATTGATTGGCCCTTCTCCTCTGTTCTACAGTCCTATGTAGCCTATGCAGTTTTGAGCCCACTAATCCACTGCTTGTCTCTGCTACCTCGCTGCTTTGTTGCTGTTTCAGGTGCTCCTTTTTTTTTTATCTCCTTTGCCATCAATGACAACATTTCCAACATGAAGCACCCATCTTAAGAGGACCAAATTAAAAATTACCTTTTCACATCTCAACTGATGCTTCAGACACAACCCTGGGAGCTATATTAGGACAAAAAGATCTGACCCCTTATGCCATCTACTATACAAGTAAGAATTTGACTACTGCCGAGTTAAATTACACTGTAACTAAAAATAGGTTCTAGTTGTTGTCCATGCTATCAACAAGTTTAGACATTATATCATTGGCTATGAAATCTTTATTCATACATACCATTATGAAATTAGATATCTAATGAATACATCTATCAAAAATGGCAGAATCACAAGATGGTTACTACTCCTGCAAGAATTTAACATCACCATTCTAGATCGACCTGGAAAACAAAACACAGTTGTTGATTTTTTATCTAGGATTCAAAATAATAACAATGAAACACCAGTAGAGGAAAATTTCATGATGAATATATTTTTTCAATATCTACTAAATATCCTTGGTTTGCAAAAATTGCCAATTATTTGGCCACAAGAAAAATCCCATCGTATTTGTTTCCAAGAGAAAAAAGAAAAATAATTCAAACAAGTGCATTATATTCATGGGTTAATGATGAATTATACAAGAAAGATCAAGATCTCATCATTAGAAGATGTGTTCGAGAAGATGAGATACCTGAAATACTGAAGGCATGCCACAATGAGCGATGTGGAGGACACTTTGCTGATAAAAGAGCTGCTTATAAAATCCTTCTTTAGGATACATTGGCATTCCATTTTTAAGTAATCCAAGGAGTATGTTAAAAGGTGTGACAGTTTCCATAGAATGGGGAAACCTATTCCTACAGATGAAATGCCCTTACAACTGTTAGGTCCTCGTAATTTGAAATATTGGCAATTACCAAATTAACAAGGGTAACATCAAACCAGTCCTTGGAGTCCTAGGACCTAGCCTTCTTGGAATCAGAGATGGCTCTCTCTATAAACATGTAAAGGATGTGATCTTGATTGTTTTAAGGGTTTTGATTTTAGGCTAGTTATAGGTTTAGGGTTTGTTTGTTTGTTTGGTTGGGTAGGTGGTTTATCAAGAAGAATAAGTAGAGTGAGAGAGGTTTAAACCATTGGGATATGGAGTCTACAAAGGTATTGAAAAGTTTAATAGTAGGAAAAGGGTGTATCACGGGGAAAATCTAACAAAGTCAAATAAATCTAAAGGCTTATGTGAATGAAGGTGAACAACAAATTGAGAACATAGTAGGTGCAGAAGGGCAAGTTAAAAATCCTTCAACAAATATATCAACAAGAATGGCCTTTATGTTTACTAAGCATCAAGAAATAATCAAAGACAGGGAATACCAATAACTCTTTTGATCAAACCATAGCATGTAAGCATTAGGATAACAATCCAGTGAACTATAGAAGGAAAACAACTTGTAAATATTCTAGTGATTTCACTTTCAAGCTAAGAAAAAATATAAGATAAAAATATAGTAGAGATCAAAGAAGAGGGAACTCCTAACTTCATCAATCAAGCTATTAAGACATCCGAAGAATTTTTGAAGATGAGCTATAGGGCATGGAAAATCATAAACCTCATTAGCTGAACTCAATCAACAACACTTCAAAGTAAAGACCTTAAAAACAATGTTTAAGCAGTAGCAAAGAGTAGGTCTAACCATAAATCAATTTTAAATTTGATTCATTGAATAATTTATAAGACAAACAAGCATAAGTGTGTCTATAGAGCAACTAAGAATTCTCTAAACTTACCTAGCAGAAGAAAACATAGAAGCAGTGAAGGATAAACAGAACTAAGGTGTCTCTAAACAACATTTCTTAACCTAAAACTTCTATCCTACTTCAATAGAAAGATGAAAAAAATGATAATACAAGAAAACATGAACTAAATAGGGAACACATCACCATTTAACAATGCTCAAGGATCCTACAAGCAAGCCTTCTCCAATGTCAAACAATCCAAGCCATTCACAAAAATCAGAGCCAATTTGTCTTCAACCTCCAAGTCTATGTATTACTCTCAATAATTGTCTAACTAACATGTATAATGAAGCCTCAATGTTGTATTTAAAAAGAAAGGAGGACTAAACCCTAATTAGGTCTTTAGAAGCCTATTAATTAATCATAAATGCCACTTTTTTTCTTTGAGACCTTGCATGGCCCAAGGCACAAAATATCTAATGCAAAATATCTTCTCGACCATTTTTGGAAAAAAAATTGACATCACTGAGATTTAAGGGTGCAATTTCCTGGCCAAGGGCATAGTGCTTGCACAGGAAAATTGGGTCACCTTGCAACTAAGTTTTGAAGACCTTCATGATGTCAGAATGGGCTTCGTGATGGCTCGTTGGAAAGCCTGTTGATTCTAATTTCCAAAAATACTTTTGATTTTCTAGTTGGACTTCATCTACATATCCAAAAATAAACTACCAAGGCTAGTAAAGGCACAACGCCAACCCTCTTGAGGATGCCCTGAGAAAAAGCGCAGCGCTAAGGGCGTTGCGCCCTTGGCCCTCCAAATCAACAAAAACCAAAATATTCCAAAAATTTCCAAAAATTTTCAATTATCTTCCTTTTTATGTCTGGGATGCTTGCATGGAAGCATTAGCAATAAGGTTAAATTTTTCTTGACCTTTTTCCTCCTTGAGGGCTTGAACTTTGGCAAGTGATCTTTTGAGCTTGGCCCTTGCAATTTGATTTCTAAATGCATAGTGCTTGGTCATCTTTTTCTGTAGGCCAAGGTTCCTTTGTGTCTTCTTTAGCTGTTTGTTATCATCCTTATAATACTCTATGATACACATTTCCATGCCAAGATTTCTTTGTAGGTCTCTGATCTGAGCATCCTTTCTTTGGAGCAAGATGCTAGTGGTCCTTTCTTCATCTTCATTTTCACTGCCAACATCAGCTTCAGTGAAATTTTGGTCCTTGGTGTCACTGCTATCATTAGCATCATTATTTTTTTCTGCATCATTTCCCTTATCATCACTAGGAGCCTCACTATTTTTAGCACTACCTTTTTCTATACTATGAGCCTTACTGTCTTTTGCATTGCTCTCTACACCATCATCATTTCCACTATGAGCCTTACTATTTTTACTGTCCTCATGTCCATCATGACTACTTTCATGACTGTCACTACCTCCCTCATTTCTGCTTCTTGCATTATTGCTGTGATTTTCACTATTATCATCACCCTCTTCATTTTCTTCACTGTCATCATCAACTTCACTGTCATTTTGGTCCTTGGTGTCACTGCTGTCATTAGCATCATTATTTGTTTCTGCATCATTTCCCTTATCATCACTAGGAGCCTCGCTATTTTCACTGTCATTATGGCTCTTAGTTTCACTGTCATGCTATTTGCTCTGTTCCTCCTCACTGTTGCTTGCCTCATCATTGCTAACATCCTCATTTTCTTCTGTTTACATGCTTTCTGCACTCCCTTCATCATTTGTTTCTTCCATGCTGACATCACTGCCCTCTGCCCCTTCATTTTCTTCCTCTTTACTGTCCTATTCTTCATCATTTCCATCTCCTTCATTCTCATTTGACTGTTCATGATCACTTCCCTCATTGTCTGTTTCACTGGGAGAGGGTGATGAAGGAGGGTTGTCTTGAGGTGAAGGCACATGTGTAGATGGTGAAACATGCTCATAAGGAGATGATGGAGGAGTAAGGGCAGGAGGATAAGATGATGAGGGCAAATTTTGCGGATGATGGGGTTGTGGGTTTGTGAAGACCTCATGGGCAACGAAAACCTCCCATGGGATACCTTTTTTCTCCAATTGATGCATCACAACCATCTTGATGCGATAATGGTGAAAGAGGCTATGCATTTGTTGTGAAGGGTGTCTCTTTTTCACAATATAAGACATCTTGTCAATACTCCTATAGAGATAGTAGGGAAAATGCAACATCTTAACCCTAGTGAAGTGCATGAGAAATCTTATGTGGTAGGAATAAAGCCTAGAAAACCTTCCCTCACATGTGAAGTATTTCATAATGACCCTCATCATGGGTGCATACCTCTCAAGCAGATGTGAATAGGGAAATATAGACTTATTGTAGTATTTGTTTCTGGGCTTGATGATATGAAAATGGAACTATTTGTAAATGCTATGCAAAGTATCCATTTCCATTTAATTAAGTGTGCAAAGTATTCTCCATGTCCTGCAGGTTAAAAAAAGTGGTTTTGATAATGTTTCTGAGTTTTATGTGTGAGGATTTTTTATTTAAATTTACTGTTTAATATATCACAGCAGAAATACATAGAAAATAAACTTCACCATATCATAACACAAAAAAATGATGAGGCAGTTCACCCCTCCTGGGCTACATCTGCCAGTACAAGGCTCCCCAATGGTGTGTCCTTTCTCTATTAAATTTCTCAAAATGGTTACACAGTGAAAAATATGCCTAAATAAGCAAAAAAAGCTGTGAATTTGACTTCAGAAGACAAAAATAAGCTAAAAATGGCTTTTGTTTCACCTCAAACAGTGAAGTACAACCCAATACAATGCCATCTCCCTGATGTCCCTAGTGGCTCTTTCCTCTTTTCCTGAAGAAAAAATGGCTGAAGAACACTTCTGTTCACTCTACAACCTATCCCAAACACTCTAGAAGGTCGAAGAAAGCCAAAATTGACTAAATTTCATCTCATTTGGTTGAAAATTGAGAAAGTTATGACCCCAACAAGAATTTTTCCTAGTGGCACTAGAAAACCTCCTCCAAAACTAGAGGAACTCCAGTTAGCTCCACCAAAAAAGGCGGAAAGACCAGAATGGTGGAACTGCGCGCTATTTCAGGGGTGACATTTATTGTAACTGCCAGTTCAAATCAGAGCGTTCACATGCGAATACTCCGGAAACGGTTTGTTGCTGGTGGATAAGGTTAAGATCCTGTGCCCTCGGTCACTGCCTAAAGGTTACATGGAGAAAAGGGCTAGAACCAAGGTGTTAAGGCCCACTGTTCCGCCAATTTTCATGGGGCTTAGCCCTTGGTCATTTCATGTGGTCGCGAGGCCTACAACCCTTAGCCCTGAGGGCTTAAACCATAAAACTCCGCTCGTTCAAAACTCCTCAACGACTCGACTCTACGTTCTTAGCCACCTGACTCACTCGACTGTTGAAGTTCTGCCTGTGGTGTGGTGGTCGGGTCGACCCTGCCCGAGGAGTCGGGTCGAGGGTTCGACCCCCCTTGGTCTCCAAATTTTAGCATGACCCTTTAACCAATGGCCTGGAGCCACGTGGCAGCCTCTGGGAAGGCCCCATGGCATCCTCCAATAGGCCATAAAAGCCTTTAAAAATGAAATTTTTTTCCATATATATATATATATATATTGCAATGAAAAATTCTTTTGGGTCAAAAATTCATGTTTTGGAGGTCATTAGGAAATTTCAAACTTCAGTAACTTTCACATACGACATCGGATTTGAGTCCCATTCACGGTGCCAGAATCGCATCGACAAGGCCTTTCTGGTCATTCAGATTGTAACCATTTCTGAGTAGTTCTAGTTTTGAGCATTTTTTCAACTTGGACATGATCTCCTGATCACACTTCCCCATTGGGAAGCTTTTGGACCCCAAAAGCATTCCATTACTTGTTCAAAAGATGAGGGTATATATCCCTCACCTTTTCCACCTCCATCCATTTTTCCTTACTCGGTTTGCTGCCTTTAAGACCAATCTAAAGATAATCAACGCTTCCCCTCCTTGAAGTGCGTGTCCTTCTGTCATGAGGTTCATACTGTTATGAAGGTAAATCCTCTCTATGGACAGAGATGATCCCTCTAACCCAGGGTGGGTCTAGTAACAAAAGGACATGCTAAAGTGTTGCTTCTTAGTTAATGAATGAACAAAAAACACGGTAGATTGACCTACCTTGAATCCAACGCTGTTGTCATTGCAGAAAGAGTAGCAGCCTCTCGCTCCTGCCTTGGAAAATCACAATCCGTTCGCTGTTACACTCGGATACCTGCACATTGGACAAAGAACAAGAACAACATACAACAGAATAGTTTCACTCACAACTATTAGCCAGTCAAAGGGGGCTAAACATATCGCATCAAATAAACATCATAACACAATAGTGGAACCAAACAATAGTCATGTATATAAATGAATAGAAGGAAGAGTACAACCGATGCTTTGACGTCGCGGTCTCCTCCAGCAGGGTTCAGGTGAAGCGTGTCTCAAATGTTGGTCAGGGAATTCAGACTCAAGCTCTCTCAACATAATCCTTCTTATTCTATCTTCTCTAGCAGTTTAGCTATAGTATGTATAATTATCCTAATTCAACTATTTAGCCGTTTAGCTAGCTTCTAGTAAAAGAGATAGTTTCTTTTATAGAGGAAAAGGAGGGGGTTGGGATCCCTACAAAGGTGGGAGGGAGTCCTAACATTTAGGAGGGTTCCAAGGGAGGTGGGAACTACTAACTAAAGGAAGGAGTCTATGGTTGTTTCAGTTCAATCACTCCCAATGACTCATCCTCAAGGGGGTTGGAATGGAACCTCTGCCTCTATTTTTAAAAAACATTCCATAAACAGCTTGGCATGGGTGTCTAGCTGGCATAGAGCGCCAAGGGGCATGGGCTTAGTGTTAAATTTCTCTATCGGCGCGAGGGTGTAACTGGATACTCGCGCCAAGGTAAAAATAAGGATTTTTATAGCTCTGCTTAGGGAAATGTCAACAAGAAGAATGTTGCTTTCATCAAAAGGGATGCAAGGATGGTATTTGCAAAGCCTGACATTGCTAATTGGTCATAGAAATGACCCTCCAATGTGCGAGTTAGGGATTGTCGGGATAGTGAAAAAATGCTGTGTAACAGATGCCCCCTAAAGCATGAATTCTGAGAGAGAGAGGGAGGGGTGAAATGCTTTATGAGAATGCATTCGAAACAAACACTGTTGTCGAAAGACCTACAATTAAAAATACAACTAATATCTGTGATACATGAATCATGTGGCATGGGTGCAACCATCCATAATAGAGTACATAAAAAACTGAGATCCAAGGTATGGAAACAACCATCTAGCAGGAAGGATCAAATAAATAGACTCAGGTATGGTCACAACCATCCAATCAATACATTCATGCAGTAGGTCATAATAATCCATAAAAAATCTGCAGCCTGGAGTTCATTAGAAAAACCTAGGGTCTTGCACTCCATCTTGACCCAAACAAGTACAATTTCGAGCATGCGAATATATGAGCTAAAGTAGAACATGCAGTAAAATATTTTAATTACCAGCCAATGATGAAATTTATTAACAGACATGAGAGAAACCACCAATGATGATGATGGCCCTCAAGGTAAAACAGGTACAATCTACAGAATTTGAAAAATGATCTGACGTAGAACATCTAAAAAATCACTCAATCGAAGGTCAATGATGTGAACCTTGCGTCGAAATGTGAAAAACCTGCCATTGAGGCATGCAGGCTCCAAGGTACCAGAAGGGAGTCTCTAGATCGAAATTCCTGGATAATGTGCTGAAGTCGACAGGAAGTGACCTGGTCGAAGGAGGGCCATAATGTTTCCCACATCATCGACACGAGACAGAGGAACATGATGGAAGTGGATCAGGACCAACAGGAGATCAGAGGAAGGGTGACAACTGTAGAGGAAAAATTATCTTGAACATATCAACAACACGACACTGGATTTGGTAGTATTTGACATCAAAGGATCTGAAGTCATGATGACATGGAAAATAGCATATGAGAGGTCAAAAGAGATTACCCAAACCCATGGAGGAAAAGAATGACGAAATGATATTTCCCCAACCCGACACAAATGCAGACAAGTGCCATGTTCAAGAGTGACATACTGCCAACATAACTAAAACTCAGTTCCATTCCCCCCCACCATTTCTGGAGAGTACCTAAATTATTTTTTAAAAGAAGCTTGAAGGGGATAGCATATGCTTGCACTGTAAGTTTGTCCTTCGGAAAAATCCAACCTAGTACATTTTACGAGCCCTAGGAAGGAGGAACTTGAATAGCGTCATGATGACGAAGTCCGATGTCATCAGGTTTAACGAGGTTGACAAAGGAAGAACTCGACATCTTTTCATGTTTAGAGAGTTTGAAAAGAAGGCAGAAAAGAAAACTCCAGCAGTCCCTTTTCATGGGTAGTCTCACAGATCCGAAAAGGTAGAAAACCGTGTCTGAGAGAACCTATTAGTCAATATAGGCTAAGGTATTCCTTTTTCGTAAATAATCCATTCCAGCCCGAAAAAGGGTTAAATGTATACTAGGTAGATATCATTTCGCAACCATTTTGACGAGTTAAAAACGACAAGAATCTCGGAAATCTTTTCAATTTTAGAGAGTCAGAAAAGAGCTGAAATATGACTCCAAAAGGGACTTTTTTCGTGTTTTTACCGAGTCCGAAAAAGTATAAAATATAACTCATTACTTCGTCATTGTCGCATGAAAAACCTGTTGCTGCACAAGAGACACGTGTAAAACCCATTTCTCGAAAATAATATAATAAAATAATCAAAAAACAAGTCTTAAAACCTAATTAGGGTTGTGAAAAAGTTATAAAAATGCCAAAAATGGTAAAAATAATTACTTTTCACTTTTTACCTCTTGTGGAGCAATAGTTACCCATTTCAATGTGCAATCTTGCAGCGATGATAGCGGCCAATCCAGCATACCAATAAAAAATCCGTCAACTCCAGGTAAGAGCCGAGATCCCTCTCTTCATTTTACATTTCTTGCTACCTACAATGTTCAATTTCGAATTTTGGGGAAGGAAATTAAAAAATTAGGGCTTGGCGGTTGGTGCGGGTTTCGGGCACGGAGTCGTGCCAACCACCCGATTTTTTACACTAGGGCATGCCCATTGGTGCAACTGTTTGGGAAACAGTCGCGCCAATGGTACAAACCATTTCTAGACTAAATTCTGATCAAAGACCCCAATTATTTACAAATTTAAGGTTCAAAATTGACTATTACCACTCATATGAATGTGTTTGCAGGCAGAAAGAAGCAAAATGGTCGTTGAATGGAAAGAACAGGAACATAGTGAAGAAGATGAGCTAGCCATGGAAAATGGGGGAGTCATGAAAGCTCTCAGAAACTGTGGTCTGAAAAAATTCTTCCTAACGCCATGTCTCCGAGCCCAACCAGAGTTATTACAATATCTAGTCAGCATATGGGACAAAAATCAAGAGAAGTTCATCCTTCGAGATCAAGAACTTGAGATTGATGTCTCTGACATGTATTTCATCACAGGATTATCACGGAGAGGAGCAGCACCAATCCTAACTGGCACCCAGCCTTGCATGGAAAACATGACCATGGTGATAGACAGGGTATGTCTAGGAGCACGGAAGGGATCAGGTAGCGGGAAAGTTGACGTTCAAACTATCCTATATTTGACACTACGAGTGGTGCCACATACCATCACATGAGCTGCGGGGTCACAAGCACCACACGAAGCAACAAAGATACAGTTGCTTCTTGCTATAGACTGCATGGCACTGACCATCTGCAACTGGGCAGAGGCTGTGACGATAAACATGAAGCGCCAACTAACAAAATGCAAGAAAAACAAACTGAAACAATTTGGTTATGGATCTATTCTGGTATCATTCTTCTTGGAACGACTACCCATTTTTCAGCAACAAGAGGTCATAATCCTGACACCACCAGCGAGAGAACCACAGATGGCTCGATGGGCAGCTTTGATGCCAAGGGTAGGGGGCGGTCAATAAATGTCCTGGAGACCGGAGTTTTTTGATTGGTTTCGACGACAACTGATTATCGTGGAGGACTGACCCTACTCTGGTATATATTTCATTGATGATCTGGACCTCCCACTCCCGGAGGGAGAAGATTGGGATGAAGATTTGGGCGAGACTCATTTTTAAAGTTTTATGAGTATTATGATTTTTTTTTTAATGCATGTTCTAACATTAAATCCATGTAATTGCAGACGTTGGCCCAGAGAGACCTACCGACATGTCACCGATAGCGATGCGAATCCATCATGATTTCAACCCTCAAGGCGAGGGTGGCGAGGAAGATGAGATAGTGCGCAACCTGGAGTGGATCACACAAGGAGTCCCAGATTATTCACGTTTTGACGATGTTCCTCGCACCTACCAAAGACATACCGTAGGGGTGGCGAGCTGAATTCACTGCTTGCTGAGGCAGTTAGTACGCGCAGTGACATGTTATCACAAGCACCATGCTGATTAGACACCTAGGTTTTATTTTATCTGCATATTTGAGAGACATGATGTCTCGAGATGTAACAGAAACACACATATATTTTTTGAAGTTATGATGCACATGATTGCAAACATGCGATATATATATATATATATATATATATATATATATACACATATATTTCCCTACATGGATCTTTTACATATGATGATGTTTTTTACAAATTATGAAAATGTCTATCTAATACAATGCTAGCCACTATATGAGTTAATGTGTTCATTTGTCTAGGAATATGTTGATAGGTAATAAAATCAAAATGTCTTTCCAACAAACAAATACATAAACGCAATCTCAGCTGTGCGGATTTCTAACTGAATAATGATTATTGATTTGCATAATGACAAGCTATGAATCTTGATTTACAAGCAATGCGCGTATGTCGAGGTTGATCGCCTCGGTTAATAGCTCAATGACAGTGCTATATTCAGCGACATTGTTTGTAGTTCATTTAAGACAAATACCTTGTAGATCTATCAACTCACCAGCAGGATCATAAATTACCCAGGCTGCCAAAGACAAATTCCTGGTATTGCGGGAAGCACCATCCATTAAACCGACATAAGGGGTAATAGACATCTGCAAAATAAGAAAGAACCAATAAGCAGGAAAACGCTCACAAAGCACACCAAACCAAAAACATGTACAAAAATGAAAACAACACCTATGTACACCTATTACGCATGAATGACTCACGCATAATAATTTTTGAGATACAACCCATTTCTGGGTTGTTCAAGAGGATGACCTTCGTAGTCAATTAGCTCATAGGCCCCATTTTGCAACACACGTTTAACGATGTAAGGCCCATGCCATATAGGTTGAAATTTTCCTACCCCTAGCTTATCACGAGCTTCGTCATACAGGAGGACGAGATCTCCTTCAACGAAAGAACGAGGGGAAACTGACTAATCAAAATGAGCTTTGACCCGATTTTTCTGTGCTTCAATAACAAGAGTAGCAAAGCGACGGGTTTCATCCAACCTTTCTAAGTAAAGGAGATGCTCTTCTTCTAGTGAAGTGTTCGGCAGTAATTCAACAACCAACTTGAGCGAAGGTATTTCACATTCAATCGGGAGAGTAGCTTCCAGGCCATAAACCAATTGGAAAGGAGTGAACCCGGTGGCATTCTTAACTAAGGTTTGGTATGCCCAAAGAGCTGAAAATAACATGAGATGCCAATTAGATTTGTGGATCCCAATCGTACGTTGAAGCATCGTGACAAGAACTTTATTCACAGCTTCAACCTGGCCATTGGCTTGAGGGTAGTACGGTGTTGAGCTGTCGTGACACAGACCCAACTTAGAAGTCAACTCCACCACCATATAATGCCAAAAATGGGAACCATGATCAGTAACTATGGCTTGAGGGACACCAAACCTAGCAATAATTTGATTGAATATGAACTAAACAGCTTCCTTACAGTCAACGGCAAGTGTAGGCATTGCTTCATCCCATTTGGTGAAGTAGTCCACAGTTACGATAATATGAGCATGCCCCTGGCCGAGTGAGGGTTACATGTCATAAAATCGATGCCACAATTTGCAAAGGGACCAATGGTAATGACATGATTAAGAGGAATGGGTGGCACATGCAACTTGCGTTGATAAATCTGGTAATCATGGAATTTACAAACGGTGACAATACAGTCTTTGAAAATAGAAGGCCAAAAATACCCAACACAAAGAATATTCTGTGAAGTAGCATAACCAGACATGTGACCACCACAGGTGCCACTGTGACAATCATTCAGAGCTTTCTCGGCTTCCTTGAGAGTCAAACATCGCCGGAGAATGGAATCGACTCCAATACGATAGAGATTATCTCCAACTATATGATAAGGTTGCGACTGATGGCGGATGTGTCGGCAGACATCCTTCGTCAACTAAGATCTAAAATATGAAGTCTGGAGATATACGATGATATCACCATACCAAGGATCAAGGGTGATAATCAAGAAAAGCGAATCATCTGGAATAAATTCCTCATAATGAGAAGGAGCGAAGTCGGAAGGGAGAGAACAGAGTAAATTAGCAAAGACCAATGATTTCTTAGACTTGGTAGCAGTAAATTCCAAATCAAACTCTTGGAGGATGACAATCCGCTTTGAGTATTTCCCCCCCAACAATTTTTGAGACAATATGTAGGTCATGGGGTTGTATTCAGAAATCACCGTCACTATACACAAAAGAATATAACGACGAAAATGTTGAACGGCTTGAATAGAAGCCAACGCTAACTTCTCGACATGGGCATAATGCATTTCGAGGTCGAGAAGGTTACGAGACAAGTAATAAATAACATACTCATGACCGTCATCATCATCTTGTACCAAAACCATGGCAATCGTGTTGAAAGTGACAACTGAAGAAAGGGAAAAATCACGATGATAATTTGGAGGGCGGAGGAGAGGAGCATTGACGAAATTTTTTTTCAACGCATCAAAAGATTTATGAGGGACCTCATCCTAGTAAAAAGGAATGCCTTGCTTTACCAATCATGTGAATCCTTTAGCTACTTCGGCATAGTTATGTATAAAACGACATAGAAAATTAGCTTTCCCTTGTAAACTCTGCAGCTGATGCAATGAGGAAGGGGAGGGGAGATTGATAATAGCCTCAACATTGAGAGGATCCAGGCGAATCCCGTCTTTGGAAATGATAAACCCTAAGAGTCTACCGGAATCAACGTAGAAGACACACTTATTCGAATTAAGCTGAATGTTATAGTGTCTACAACGAAGAAAAATCTGACAAAGATGGTCAGGATGGTCCCTACACTTAGTTGAATGAGCCGGAAGGTCATGCAAATAAGGCTGACCGATGTGGAAAATATCATGAAAGGCATAAGACATCGCGCGCTGAAATGTGGCCCTGACATTCTTCAAACCAAAAGGAAGCTTATTATATGCAAAGGTGCCCAAAGGACAGATGAAGGCAGTCTTGTGTTGATCAGTCGGGAGAATGTTGATCTAATTATAACTTGAAAAACAATCCATAAGGGAAATTTTTTTTCTCCCAGCACAATCATCAATGATTTGATCGATGAAGGGAGTAGGAAAAATATCCTTAGGACAAGCCTAATTTATATCACGATAGTCAACAAAGACACGAATAGTGCCCTGTTTCTTGTCAACAGGAACAATATGAGAGACCCAGTCTATCAATGGAATTGGATAAATGAAACCGGCTTTGAGAAGCTTTTCCACTTCGGCCTTAATGGCAACAAATTTCCTAGGATGCATCGGACGAAGACGTTGACGAAAAGGTTTCAAACCGAGGTAAGTAGGAATTTCATGTACCACAATGCTAGGATCAATGCCAGGCATTTCTTCGTAGGACCATGAGAATACATCACAGAATTCGCGAAAAAGGCTAGTATAGACTTGCACTTCATTAGAAGAAAAAGTAACCCCAATATGGATGTTCTTGAAGATTCCCGATTTAATGGAAATGTCAATAGGCATCGTCTGAGTAATGTTACTCAAGTTACCTTCCGAGAAAAATTCATGGAACTGAACAGGTGTTTGAAGTGGAGGAGAAGGGACCTGAGAGGAAAAACACTCAAGACAGGTAGACATGGCCCCAAGGCTTGGTAGAAATGAGGAACGATTATGACCATCGTTCCACAGTAGATCGTCGAGAGACAGGGCTTCCACGATAGCCTCATCAGAAGGAAACACTTCTTTCAAAGGATCCCATGAATAAAAATCACCAAGCCAAGGGGATTGAGACTAAATGTCAAGAGTCACGCTCGAAGGAGCAGAATCAGAGAACGGAGTGTTGGATGCAAAAATGAGTTCACAATAGTTAATTTTAATCGGACTCAACGACATCGAAACTCTGAATGAATTGATCTGTTCAGGAGAAGGGATAACCTAGGGGTCATCAGTTCAAGAAATCATGTCGACCTAAAAAATATTTGGTGGTGGAAGATGGAAAAAACACCGGAGGGCAGGATCTTTGAAAAGGCTTGGCCCTATGCTCTCATAGGGAGTAGGAATCTTGTCCAAATAGGGAACGTTGTTCTCAGAAGAATAAGTGAAAAAATACAATTGATCGATAGTGATAATCTTTCCCTCGTGTGGAAATTTCAAAACACGAAAGAGAGTGGACGGAACATAGAGCATGGCGTGAGTCCAACTGTGTCCGAGGAGAAGATTATAATTGAGTTTTGCATCAACGACTTCGACCTCGACATTGATGGTCTTCCATTCTAATGTGATCGGTAAACTGGCCGTGAGAACACTAAGAGGTTTGGACTCTCTTCCATCAAATGCTTCAAGGGCATTGGGTGGTGAAGTGAGAGCTAGAGAACTAATGGCTTTCCAACAAGTAGATGACATAACACAGGTGGATGCACCCTTGTCCATGATGGCCCAGTGAATATTCAAACCATTAATACCAACTTGAATGATGAGTGCAATTTGGTGTGGGAGTTGCAGGACAAAATTCTCTAAACTGAAAGGAATAAGGCTAGTGTCGGCAGGATTGATTCCACCTATCGCAGATAGCAGAGCCTTCCATTGCGATGGAAAACTCTGAAGTACTTCTAATGCAGAAATCAGGGATGGCGCCTGAGCCAAATCATAAACAATACTATAATGCTGAGCGGCACGGGCATTAGGATTGTACGAAGACTTATGGAGTATGCCTTTAGAAGGTGGTCAAACAACAGATTCAGTGCTAGGCCGTTCAATCTCAAGAGAGCCAGAAACAAGTGGAGGAGGAGGACCATCAACGATCTCTTTCCCTGCTTCCTGACACGAACCAAAATAATCTTTTGATCGAGTAGCAATGGAAATGGGTGTAGAACCATTCATCATGAACACTTGCAAACCATATGGAGCAGAGGACTGAGGGTGTTCTACCATCTGGGTCTGTTGAGGGAAAGGTTCTTTAAGAATGGCCGAAGCTCCTTTTGTGCCTTTGAGAAATCAACTCACTTCAAACTGTCGAGGAAAGTCCTTGGTGAAGTGCTCATCATAACAAATCAAACAAGGATACTTCGGTTTACGTTGAGAACTATCAACAGAATGAGGTTTTGGAGAATCCTGTTTCAGGGTATCAGCTTTGGCCTTACCTTTACCCTTCTTATTACCTTTGGAAGTGTTATCTGTAGGATTGGCCTGAAAAAAATTCACTTCTGTGGGTGTGACAGAATTCGAAGTTGACTGAGAAGCTACATTATTGGAAGAAGTAGATTTCTGCTTCCCAGAGTTAGATGAAGGAGACTTCTGAGAAGTTTGTGATACGAAACCAATAATACCATCAACGGATGGAGTTGCTGGTGGTTTAGAAGTTCCAAGTTGAGGAGCATCAGGAAGGATATCATACAACACGCCAGACTGAGAATACATGAGATCAGGGTACTGGGTGTAGGCATTGGCTTGTTCCTTGGTTACACATGCCCCCATAGCTATGTCTTTGGAAATTTGATTGACAAAGGAGGTAGTGAACCAATGAGTCAAAAGCTGATCAGGTATCTCAAATTTGATCATGCGACGACAATGCCGCCACTCATGAATATGATCTGAGATATGAGTAGCTCGGTCCTATTTCAATGAAGTAAGGAGATGCGTCCCGGTCTCATAACGGATCGGTAACTAAAAATGTGTAAGGAATTCCATGGCCAAAGAATTGAAATCTTGGAAAACTCCACGAGATAGCTCAATGTACCACTTTGCAGCGGCACCGGTAAGAGTTCGCTGGAAAAGACAGAGACGAATAGAATCGTCAACCCAAGAGTTAGAAGAACACCACAAGTGGTAAGTCATAACATATGTTTGGGGGTCTTCACCAGGTTTACCCTCAAATTTAGGACAATCACCAGGAATCTTGGTCGGAAATGGAGGCCAATATGAATTATGAAGAATAGGATCATTTGTCAACGTCGACACATCGGGTAATTCCAATGTAGCAAGAAACTGTAATTGAGTGTTAAAAGTCATTAGAGGTCTTTGATAAGGACCTGTGTGTACATTCCACCTAGTCTAATCAGGATTCTATCCCCATATATTCTGTCTCGAAGGATTCAGGTCATAGGGATTAAAAATAGGATAATTTAGTTGATACTGGGATTAAGGACCAGGATATTGAGTCGAAATAGACCACTGAGGTCCTTGCTGAGTAGCATAAGGATTCTGCTACGAAATGCAAGTATGACTTTGAAGTTGCTGATACACAGGTTGATTTTGAGGGTAGGGAATCTGAGGTGCGCTATATACCAGTTAATATGAAGCTTGAGGGTAATAAGCACCTTGCGGTCGTGCAGGTTGACCTTGCGGAGCAGGTTGAGCAGGCTGCTGAGCAGGGTAAACAGGAAAAACTGGCTGCCGAAACGAAGGAATTTGTTGGTGGGAAGGTTGCAACGGCTGCTGAGCTGGTTGAACCAACTGTTGAAATGGTTGTTGAGGGCCACTAGGTTGACCTTGTGGGAAAGGTTGGCCTGATGGTTGTGACAGACCAGGTTGTCCCTGATGACCAGGTTCACCCAGAGAAGGACCAAAGGGTTGTCTTGGTTGCACAATATTTGGGCCATACTGAATGTGCAACGGTGATTGAGATGCAACAGGTTGTCCCTGCAATGGATAATTCCCCCTCCCATGACCAAAATATGATCTGGGTTGATTTAACGATTGACTCGAGAGACCAGAGGGTTGTCCATGTTGGACCAAAGGTTGTCCTTGTAAAGGTTGGCCTTGTGGATCGTATGGTTGTCCCTGTGGACTAGAAGCAGGGCCCTACTACGCTAAAGGTTGTCCCTGAGAGGGTTGTCCTTGTAAGCTAGAGGGTTGCATAGGCAGAGTGGGTCCCAGATGAGTAACAGTCTGATAAGGATCATAAACAGAATGATAAGGATCAATAGGAGGCAAATAGACCAGATTACCATACACATCATAATGGTGCGGATACATATATACGGGATTACCAACAACATCATAGTGATGGAATCGAGGATTAGTAGGAGCCTGAGACTGCTGAGAACCCTAAGAATTTTGCTGCTGAAAAATCAACATATATTCTTCAAATGTAAGATCGCCAAGAATCACAGGAGTAGTGGAAATTGAACTAGAAGCCACACAAAACATTGGTTGAACTGGAACAGATGTGATACTAACTGACGAACCAGGAGTCGAAGGTGATAGCCCCAATGAAGGTAGGAATGAACTCAGAGGAGGAGTTACTGTACTAGATTGCACAATGGAGGCAATGCCAGACATAATATGACTCAAAGACCTATATCCAAGTGGAAGTGAGACTGATGGTGGTGAAGATTGGGTGGAGGCATGAGAGAGATCTTCAGGAAAGAGTTGATATTCTCCTGTGGAAACATGTATTCCTTCATAGCCAATAGAACTGGAGGAATCCATATCTGAGTCCAATGTAAGATCTTCAAAAATACTAAGGGGACTAGGAGGTACCGCAATAGCAACAAAAGGTGATCCAGACGTAAGAGGAGGAAACTCTCCTCCTTCTCCCAAACCAGACCAAGAACTTGAAGGGGGCCAATGGAATTCAACTGGCTCGTCAAGCGTAGATCGAGTAGCGAGGGGTTGGATAGCCAAAAGAATAGGTTGCGAGAACTCGACGAACCTAGTGGAATGAGGGGTTTCGAAAGAAACGTCCAGAAAAAAACTACCACTTGGAGGCAGTGAGGATGACGAAACTGGATGTTCCGCCACTTTGACTGTATATCAGAATAGGAAGGAAAAGAGATAACCAATCGAAGGTTCCAAAATAAAGAGCTAAGGAAATCAATCAGACCAAGTAACAAACTTTTTATGGGTGTGTAATTGTAGGTGACTAATTTTATAACACTGAAACCAAAATTCACCGTTTCATGTTTTAAGAGTCAAGAAACAGGAAAAAGATCACTCTAATCACTTTCAATTTGAAACGAGCATGAAAGGACAAGTGCTCGATGATCTCTTCTCTTGTTTAAAGAGTCACGAAAAGATCGAAATGACTTCTCAGGAATTCTAAGCAAGAGGGTGTACCAAGTTTCTGTGAACTTCCATATACACCTTGGTGATCAAATGAAACAAAAATGACCAAGGACTTGACGTACGTGCAGGTAGTCTCCCCTAATGCTGTGTTCGGTGTATCATGGTTAGAAGGCGGCAGACTCAGCTTCCTATGGATAAAAGGATTGCAACCTAGAGGGGTCTCCATTTATATAAATAATGATACGGGGATCACAAGTCCGTACTAGCACTGTTTGAAGCCAATAGGCGAACAATAGCTTGTAGGTTTTAAGACGTTGGAACACGACTCTAGCGTAGACCACTAGAAATATTGCGTTAGGTTTCAATGTTTCCTTAGGTTCATTGAGTAAATTTTAAAGTTAATCTTGAATTAGGTTTCAATTTCTAGGCCCTATCGAATTTGGGGCTCAACTTCCTAAATGCAAACTATATGCAAATAAACATCATTTCAATTCGATGAATGCTATTTATAAAAAGGATAGAAATATTTCAAACAAGAAATTAAGGAAAACATGCGAAGAAAATTCTAATTCCCTTAATGCAATCAATCAAAAATGATATTCCTTCCTAGATTGACAAATGCTAGTTATGTAAAGGAACGTTTCACTTTTGATACAATAAAAGAATGCAAAGATATTTTTTGGTTTTTCAATGAAATAAAGCACACAACGTACTAATTCAATGGAAAACAAAACAAACACTAGTTTGAGTTTTGTGAATGTAAGGTTTTGAAATTGAATGACTCAAACAAAGCGAAACAGACACAAAAACATACAAGATAATGGTGCAAACTTTCAATTGGAAAAGAGAGTTTCCCAAAGTGACCCAAACAAGCAAAGTAATTGATGCTCAAAGTATTGAAGAAGAAGGACTAATCGAAAAACGAAAAGACCATTCAATCAGCAAAATAAAAGGATCAAGAAAAATTCAGTACAGTGACTCGAAACGAGACTGATAACAATCAAAGAGACTTGTTCTCGAACAGAAGGCTCAGTGTGCAAGAACACATAGAAACCCTAAGGTATTAAATGACACCGACAAGAAAACGGACAAATGACTGAGGGAAACAAGTCTAGGGTACTCAACAGAGTTTGAAAGGCTTAAACAAACTAAAAAATAACCCAGAAGCAAGAAAAAATGACCAAAATACTCATTAAGGAGGTCAAACCAAAACCTACATGGGTTGGCGCGACTGTAAGGCTGTAATCCACACCATACAGGGGTTGGCGCGAGTGCTAAAACGGCAACATGCGCCAATCGGCATGACTATCCAGACAAAAACTGCGCCAAGATGGATACCTATGGGAAAAAGAGGAAAAACCCTAACCTAATGAGCAGAGTTCAACCTTGACACTCTGGAGCTGAACAGAGGATGGAAACTTAGAAAGAAAACCAGAAAAAGACAGATAACTAAACCAATAAATGAAACTAACCCAACAGGATGAGACGACAAACTCGCATTGATCCCCAGTGGAGTCGCCAATTTGTTATGAAGGAAAATCCTCTCTGCGGATAGAGATAATCCATCTAGCCCTAGGGTGGGTCTAGTAACAAAAGGACACGCTAAAGTGTTGCTTCCTAGTTAATGAATGAACATAAAAAATGGTAGATAGACCTACCTTGAATCCAACACTGTCGTCGTTGTAGAAAGAATAGCGGCCTCTTGCTCCTACCTTGGAAAATCACAATCCGTTAGCTATTATGCTCAGATACCTGCACATCGGACAAAGAACAAGAACAACATACGACATAATAGTTTCACTCACAACTATTGGCTAGTCAAAAGGGGCTAAACATATCACATCAAATAAACATCATAACACAATAGTGGAAGAGTACAATCAATGCTTTGACGTTGCGGTCTCCTCCAGCGGGGTTCAGGTGAAGCGCGTCTCAAATGTTGGTTAGGGAATTTGGACTCAAGCTCTCTCATAAGTCTTCGACTCAAGCTCTCTCAACATAATCCTTCTTATTCTATCTTCTCTAGCATTTTAGCTATAGTATGTATAATTCTCCTAGTTCAGCTATTCAGCCATTTAGCTAGCTTCTACTAAAAGAGATATTTTATTTTATAGAGGAAAAGGAGGAGGTTGGGATCCGTACAAAGGTGGGAGGGAGTCCTAACCTTTAGGAGAGCTCCAAGGGAGGTGGAAACTACTAACTAAATGAAGGAGTCTGTGGTTGTTTCAGTTCAACCACTCCCAATGACTCATCCCCGAGGTGGTTATAATGGAACCTCCACCTATATTTTTAAAAAAACATTCCATAAACAGCTTGGCATAGATGTCTAACTAACACATAGTGCCAAGGGGCGCAGGCTCAGTGTTAAATTTCTCTGTCGGTGCGAGGGTGTAACTGGCTACTCACGCCAAGGTAAAAATAGGGATTTTTACCACTCTGCTCAAGGAAATGTCAACAAGAAGAATGTTGCTTTCATCAAAAGGGATGCAAGGATGGTATTTGAAAATCATGACACTGCTTATTGGTCATAGAAATGACCCTCCAATGTGTGAGTTGGGGATTGCAGGGACAGTGACAAAATGTTGTGTAACACATACAAACGTAAATTTTCCACATTCACAACGGAATACATTTTCATATATGAAGGCAAATCTAGTTTAAAAGAATTATTTTCAACTTGTTTAAGGATCTTGAATGGACCATAACGAATAGGCTTTAACTTTTTATCTTCTCCTTTCATTCTTTCCTTACTAATATGCAGCCATACCTCATCTCCTTCTTGAAACTTATGATCAACTCTGTGTTTATCATGCCTCTCCTTGTACTTGCCTTGAGTTTTTTCAAGCTGTTCTTGAATCTGCTAATGTATTAGCTGAATTCTTTCAATGAACATGTGAGCTTTTTCAATGTCACTATGCCCATCAATGGCAACATCCTTCTCAAGAATGAAATCTAAAGGTGACTTAGGCAAATACCCAAAACAAGCTTCAAAAGGTGAAGTATGTGTATAAGAGTGCTTGGCCCAGTTGTAAGCATGCTGAATGCAATGCAAATGCTCATCCCAAAGCTTGGGCTGCTTGCTGCAATAACCTCTCAAAAGATGTACAATGGTTCTGTTCACTACCTCTATTTGGCCATCTGCTTGTGGATGGAAAGAAGTACTCTTTTTCAACCTGGTGTCCATCATCTTCCATAAATTAGACCAAAAATTGCCAACAATTCTAGAATCCCTGTCACTAACAATAGAATTATGCAAGCCATAATGAACCCATACATGTTGAAAATATAAACCAACGGTTTGTTCAGCAGTTATAGATTTCTTACATGGCATAAGAATAGAAATATTGCTGAATCTATCAACTACTACATAAAGATAATCATGCTGCCTTCGAGATAATGGTAGACCTCCCACAAAATCCATAGAAACACTTTCCCATGGTCTAGAAGGTACCAAAAATGTCATATATAAACCAAGCTTCCTATTTCTAGGCTTGCTCGTAGCACATAATGAACAACCTCTAATGAAACGTGAAACACTATCTACCATGCGAGGCCAATAACAATAGCTCTGTAAATGTGTCACTGTTTTGGTTACCCCAAAATATCTGGCAATAAGAGAAGAATGAGCTTCTCTCATGACACTTAGTCTCTCCCCCTGTGGTATACATAAATTTCCCATATGAAACAACAAATTATTATGCAAGTGATAATCATTATCCTCAACATGATTCCCTTCACTCAAGTTAGCATACACATCCTTAAAATCAACATCTGATGCATACTATTCTATGTAGCTCTCATGTACAATAGAATCATTCTTAAGTAAAGTAGTAGCACTAATAATATGCCTTGAAAGCATACCAGCAAGTTTATTGAAAATACCTTTCTTGTACCTTATTACCAAGTGAAATTGTTGAAGGAAACCCATCCATTTGAAATGTCGTGACTGTTGCAATTTACTTTGCGACTGCAAGTATTGTAAAGGATGATGGTCGGTTGAACAATTGTTTCTTTTCCCTTCAAATAGTGTTTCCAATTTTTAACGCTTTGTACCAATGGATACAAATCCTTATCATATGTAGGATAATTCACAACAACACCATTAAATTTCTCAGAATGAAATGCGATAGGCATACCATGCTGTAAGAGAACTGCACCCATGGCGTAATCACTCACATTAGTCTGAATCTCGAATGGCTGTTTCAAGTCCGGTAATGCAAGGACTGGAGCTGAAATTATATTCTCTTTCAAAGACTCGAAAGATTTTTGTTTCTTGCCTCCCCATTGGAAAGCACGCTTCACACTTGTCACTGCATGCATAGGAGCTGCTATGGCAGAGAAGTTAGAAATAAACTTCCTCCAATACTGAGCTACACCCAAAAAACTTCTTACCTCTGTAATGGATTTGGGAGTAGGCCAATTCACAATGGCTTCTATATTAGAAGGATCAATTCTCAAAGCACCTCCTCCTAATATGTTTCCCAAATAAACCAAAGAAGTCTTTCCAAATTCACACTTTGAAATTTTAAGAAATAACCGATTCTTCTTCAAAATATCAAGTACTTTCTTAACATGCATGACATGCTCTTCTCTAGTTTTGCTGAAAATTAAGATGTCATCTAAGTATACAGTAATGAAATCATCAAGAAAAGGACGCAAGACATCATCCATTACCCGCATGAAAGTTGCAGGTGCATTGCATAAACCAAACGGCATAACAAGCCACTCAAAGAGTCCCTGTTTGGTTTTAAATGTTGTCTTCCAAATGTCACTTTCTGCAATTCTAACTTGATGATAACCACTACGTAAGTCTAATTTAGTGAGATATTTAGCATCTTTCAGCTGATCTAACAAATAATCTATCCTTCGGAGTGGGTAATGATTCTTTACCGTTATCTTATTCAATGCCCCGAAGTCCACACACATGCGCCAAGTTCCATATTTCTTTGGAATCAACACTATCAGTGACCCACATGGCGAAGTGCTTGGTCTTATGAAACCTTTGTCCAACAAGTCCTTAATTTTCCTCTTTATTTCAGCATTCTCCATGATATACATGCGGTACATGCCTATGTTAGGAAGAGGACAATCTTGTTGTAACTGTATTTCATGTTGAATCTCCCTTTTAGGAGGAAAACATGTTGGTTCCTGAAACATCTCATAATGTGCATCAACTACATCATATAAATATGATTTAAGCTTGGAATCACAATTTTAAAATGACTCATGATTCACATCAACCTTAGGCTTAACCATAAGAAGTACAAAACTCTTGCTAGAATTCACTAGCATTTTTACCTGTCCCGCATTTACCATCGCTATATTTGTCTTCTTGTGATGTGCTCTGACAATAAAATCCTTTCCATCTTTGAAAATATGATACTTATTTTCATGGCGATGGAAGATCTATTTCTTGTCAAATAAGTAAGGACTTCCCAAAACAATTCCTGATATATCAAGCGGTACTACATCAAGTTCAACTGTGTCAATAAAGTGTGCAGTAATCACAAAATGCAATATGCACTTTATTGAGACTTGTAAGTTTACATCCTTGCATATCCACCCAAGTGGATAAGGCTTTGGATGTGGAATGGTCTCAAGTTTAAGCTATTTGACCAAGTCTTCTGATATGAGATTTTCTTGTGACCCATTGTCAAATAGTGTGTCAATTTTTGTTTGTTTTGAGACTACCCTCACATGGAACAATTCAATTATTTCTTCCTCATTTGGAGCTTGTACATGACAGTTTGAAGTACTAGTGCTTGGATTAGTTTCAGTTTCCTTTCCCTTCATACTCTTCAAACCCATGGCTGCAATTTTGATTTCATCACCTGAATCATCACCTAAGTCTTGTGGTGTAGTTGTAGTAGCTGCATTTTTCTTCTTTCCTTTGTTTTTGCTAAACTGAGTTCTTTTTTCAGGATGAAATTTCCAACAATTTTTCTCTTCATGGCCTTCTCTTGAACAATGTTTACATATCACTTTATCACCCTCCTATTTGACAGATGCATTATTTTTTCCTTTTCCCTTAGAGGTTTTATCTTTGTTTTTCCCCTTAAAAGGCTTGTTTCTACCCTCATCAAAAGTGTTTTTCCCTCTAGCCTCTAAATGTGTAGCTTGTACACAAACTTCGTCTAGACTAGTAGGATTGAACATAAGGATAGTATGTCTAAGGTAGCTATGAAAACCACCTATATATTTCAGCAAAGTATCTTGACTTTGTAAGTCTACCCCTAATAAGAGTGCTCTTCTCCTAAACTCTTGGGTGTAGTCTTGTACATTTTGTCCCTTAAGCTGTCTGAAGTTTTGCCAGTTCATGATAGCCTTTTGTAAATGAGCTAATGGATAAAATTTATTTTTAATTTGTGACAACTAACCCATAATAAAGTGATCTTACCATGTTTTTAATTTCATCCTTGGTCTTGTTTTCCCACCATACCAATGCTGCTCCCTTCATTCTCAAAGAGGCTAACTGAATCTTCGCGTCATCTTCATGAAGGTTTTGTATCCTCAAATAAACTTCCAACTGTATTACCCAATTGTCAATTTTATCTTCATTGACCTCACCATTAAACATAGGCAACTCAAATTTAACATCAAGCTTTAAAAATGGAGTTTTACTAGAGGTTTTAGACTTGTGAGATTGATTCACCGAAGTAGAGGATGACGATGTAGAGGAAGAGAATGAAGATGGGGATGGTGGATCACCATTTCCTCCGTGTCCTTTCTTTGACTTGTCATCACTTTTCTTTCCTCCTGAAGAACCCTCTCCTTCTTTTTTATGTTTAGACCCTTCTCTAACAAGCCTATCATTCCTTTCTTGGTAGAGTATCCTCACCATCTCCGTCATGTCCAAGAAAGCCTTTCGGATCACCTGTTACTCTTCTTTGGGATAAATGTCTTCAGGAGCTTCTCCTTCCCTTGAAGACATGCTTGAGGCTTCTTCTATGGCTCTTCAATGTGGCTCTATGGCCCTTCTTGGTTGTGGATTACTTTGTGCACTAACCAAGTGTCCTTCACCTCTCTTGAGTTTAAGCCTAGCAAGCATCAAAACTTGCAAATAGTCAACTATATCTTTGCACAAGAACAAATGCAGAGTAAAAATCTAGCTCTGATACCATCTTATCGGAAAATGGAACTATTTGTAAATGTTATGAGAAGTATCCATTTCCATTTAATTAAGTGTGCAAAGTATTCTCCATGTATTGCAAGTTAAACAAAGTGGTTTTGATAATGTTTCTGAGTTTTATGTGTGAGGATTTGTTGTTTAAATTTACTGTTTAATATATAACAGTAGAAATACATAGCAAATAAACTTTACCATATCATAACACAACAAAATGATGAGGCAATTCACCCCTTCTGGGCTACATCTGTCGGTCCAAGGCTCCGCAATGGTGTGTCCTTGGTCTATTAAATTGCTCAGAATGGTTACACAGTGAAAAATATGCCTAAACAGGAAAAAAAAGTTGTGAATTTGATTTCATAAGACATAAATAAGCTAAAAATGGCTTTTGTTTCACCTCAAACAATGAAGTATAACCCAATACAACTCCATCTCCCTGATGGCCCTAGTGGCTATTTCCTCTTCCCTGAAGAAAAAATGGCTGAAGAACACCTTTTTTCACTCTGAAACCTATCCCAAACACTCCCGAAGGTCGAATAAAGCCAAAATTGACTAAAATTTCATCTCATTTGGTCGAACATTGAGAAAGTTATGACCCCAACAAGATTTTACACAGTGGCACTAGAAAACCTCCTCCATAACTGGAGGAACTCCAGTTAGCTCCACCAAAAAAGGCGGATAGAAGAGAATGGAAGAACTTCGTGCTATTTTAGGGGTGGCATTTATTGTAACTACCAGTCCAAATCGGCACATTCACATGTGAATACTTCGGAAACGGTTTGTTGTTGGCAGATAAGGCACTACTACATTTGGCGCAAATTCCGACACTTGGTTCTGACGCTTTTGACCAAATGTCGGAAATTTCCCCAACTTTTTTCCATCCCGCCCGAAACCGTCGCTATATCGACGTTTATAGAAAGGTGTCGCAATACCGACACTTAAAAAGTGTCGCCACTGCGACGTTTGGAGGAAGACGTCGCACTGGCGACACTATGTCCCAAAGCGTCGCTATTGTGACGACTACAAGTGCGACACAATGTCTAAGTGTCGTAATTGCGACGTTTGGAGACCTTCGTTGCAATAGCGACGCCTTTTTCGCCGTCGGTATAACGACACTGATATGCGCGCTAAATGCATATACGAAACTTATATGCACGCTACATAAAAATGATTTTATTTTTTCGTATCCGTGGCAATAGCTAATATCACGCGTGCATCCGCCCTCCGCTCTTGCATAAGATCGCCCGATCATCGTTTTGCAGGTTCGAGTTTCCTCAAAGATTCGCCCTTGGTCTTCACGCATTCACCGTCACTTCTGTAAAATATTGTTTAGGCCTTCCTGCTATAGTAAGTTTTAAGGTGTCGCAATACCGACACTTAAAAGTGTGGCCACTGCGACGTTTGGAGGAAGACGTCGCACTGGCGACACTATGTCCGAAAGCATCGCTATTGCGACGACTACAAGTGCGACACAATGTCTAAGTGTCGTAATTGCGACCGTTTGGAGACCTTCGTTGCAATAGCGACGCCTTTTTCGCCGTCGGTATAACGACAACGATATACGCGCTAAATGCATATACGAAACTTATATGCACGCCACATAAAAATGATTTTATTTTTTCGTATCCGTGGCAATAGCTAATATCACGCGCGCATCCGCCCTCTCGCTCTTGCGCGAACAACATTCACCACGATCGGCTCTTGCATAGCAGATTTGCCCTCGACATTCGACCTCGGCGTTCGCCCTCGGCTCTTGCAGAACGGAATTTGCCCTCAACATTCGCCCTCAACGTTCGCCCTCGGCTCTTGCAGAGCAAGCTTTGCCCTCGGCATTCGCCCTCGGCTCTTGCGGAGACAACATTCACCGTCGGCTCTTGCAAAATGGTAAGTTCTTAGGCCTTCCTCCTATAGTAGGGGTTGACTCTATTTGGGGGTTTTTTTGGTCAATTCCATTGGATTGTGTTGAGGTGCTGTAGGGTTCTCTCTAGATGTCAAGAATCAAGATTCAATACCCTCCTATTATCTTCATCACCCAATACAACATTTAAAATTTTTTCCCAAAGAAACGCTTATTAATTTGGCGGCCATTATTTCTCCCTCGCTTTAAAAACCCTACATTTAAATGAAAACAAGCATTGCATTTCAACTACAAAAATCTATTAGTGTTCAAATGTACATGTGTGCTACATTAACGTACGATATCACGCGCGCATTCGCCCTCCGCTCTTGCAGAACAACATTCGCCCCTCGACATTCGCCACCGAGCTCTTGCGGACACGCATTCGCCCTCGAGCTCTGCGGAGCGCATTCGCCCTCGGCTCTTGCGAACGACGTGGCCCTCGGCTCTTGCAAAATGGTAAGTTCTTCTGCGTGCCCTTCCTCCCTATAGAGGTTGACCCTACAGCCTAACCAAATAGCTCCACTTGAGAAAACTTTTTGATAATCTTGGGAAATTTGGATATCTCTACAGAGCAAACAATTGTAGTTATCATTCGTGCTCCAATATATTAATATACTTTTTTACATTGAACTGAAGAAAGGGAAACAAGCAAATGCTAGCCATCATACAATGCTTTGACATAAGAGTTTTGAGTGACATACTTGAAAAAAGAACTCATCGACTGATATTTATAATCATTTGAGTTATTCAAGTTAAACACATATGTCAAGAATCAAGATTCAACACCCTCTATTATCTTCATCACCGAGTACAAGATTTAAATTTTTTCCCAAAGAAACGCTTATTAAATTGGTAGCCATTATTTCTCCTCGCTTTAAAAACCCTACATTTAAATGAAAACAAGCATTGCATTTCAACTACAAAAAATATGTTAGTGTTCAAGTGTACATGTGTGCATCACTTGTGTAGGGTATTCCTTTTGCACTTTCACATTATCCAAGAATACATGCAGTATAGTTCATATTTTTTTGTGATTTAGATTATCTTGAAAAAGGAAAGGTAAATTATTTCCCATGGAAAAAAGAAGGTTTTCCCTTTTCTACTACGGAAATGATACAAAAAAGTTCCATTTATACCCGAAACTCCTATGAAAACAGGGAACCAAATAAAGGCCATAGTCCTCAATGGACATCATTTGGCTTTGAAAATGGCCATTGCACGTGTTGTTTCTTATATTACAAACGATGATAGTTTCTTAGGTCATTTCTTGTTTCTTGAGATGAAAAACAACCAAAGAAATCGTGAAGATCCTTTTAAGAAATAAATGACCATTTCTCAATCATATCTCAACTATTTTTTATTTTATTCAGGTGGTTGCTTACTTTGAGAGAAATTTGACACTTTTATAAGGAATATAACATAAAAACACATGGGAAGGAATTGATGATGTAGATGACCTTTAGTTGTTGTCAATTAAGAATTGATAATACACGATGCATGTTATATACTACAAACTAGATTCCTTCCTGGGTTAACACACGTAGTATTGAATCAAAGTTGTAGTTTCTAACTTCTTGTATTGGTTCATCAATCTTGAAATTCGGACATTGCATGTCTTCATTGATTCATGTTTGAATAATTTGCATCATATCGTACAATAGGAAATTAGGAATTATGATTATTATTACTTTATGGATCTCATAAGTTACTTTTTAAGTTTGCATGGTTTGAGTGTGAAATTATTCTAGTCCCCAAACACATATAATCAAGGAATTATAACGTGATTTCAAACATTAAATATCAACAAAATCGTTTAAAGGATATTGAAAGGAAAAAAGGTGATGGAAGATAGAAAGTGCCTTACTTAAATTCTATAAGGATTTTTCAATAGTTGCTCCAAAAGCTTCACTTCAAGGCCCTTCAAGATCGTCTCCAACAATGCTATACCATTGCCTTCAACAATGTTGCTCCAAAAATGTCCTCAAGGTCTTCACAACAAGTTTACTAGAAGTTGCTCCAACAATATATTCAATAAGGTCTTCATTGTCAACTCGTCTCTTGTTTGGGTGCCTTAATGTGCAATGACATGTTTCAGGACTGAATTCAATGCAAGGCATATTTGAAACTTTAACTCTGTCGTCCGGTGTCTTATTAGAAATTATTTGAGTTTTCATTTTGTGTTTTTAAGTTAGATATTGTTTTTCAAGTTTTTTACATTTATAATTTTATTGCAATGTAGCGAGTACGAGTGAGAGCGATGCGGGAACAACCCGGAGACTGGGATGATCGCGGAAAAGAGGCCAGTCGGAAGAACATGTAAAGTGCGGCATTGCTCTATATTCGGAGTATTTTAGTTATTTACATAATTGAAATAATATTAATTTTGTTCAAATATGCGAGCACACCTAGCCATGAATACGCTTTGATGATTCCCTCTTTGAGGAAGAGCTTTCTTCATCCCTATCTCCGAGTGCTCTTGTTGCGAAAAAAAGGCACGAAATGCAAGGTCGGAATTTAATACTTTGATAGACGCACCTCAAACACACGAAGAGAAGAGAAGATAAAACAACTTATGAGCCAGCTAGAAAGATATCGGGTAATAATAAAAAGTCAAAAGGATATTTTTTTTGTTCTGCATGAGATGAATTGTGATAGTTTGATTTTTTAATTTTTACATTGACTATACTAACAAAAAGTTCTTTTGTATGTAGCATTTATCTGAACTTACTGAAACCGGTGTTGGTGGTAGTGGGACACAAGGGCAAGAGATTGCCCAACAACCCTCTTGTACACCTTCTACTCCTTTAGGTGCCGGGCAAGAAACACACCTCGCTGACGGACACCGACCCAACCGCTGAACGTGTTGATAATGATGAGGCCGATATGGCCAACTACATTATTGTGTTTCCTGGAGCTACACGTGTCATCTCCACGGGGACCATTAATGGCACGTTGTTGGTGAACGATGAAGGTGTCCCCTATAAAGCATGTACAACTCCAGTGTAAATTTTTAATATTTTAACTATTTCATGTACTTTATCTAAAACATATTTATCATGATTTTTTATTTTTTAAATTAATGATAATATTTTAATGTGTAGGAAACAATGAGTTCTATAGGTATCGGGAGAGCCATGCGTTGGTAATTTTTGGCCCAACCATACTTACTGGGGTGGAATTCTGAGTTCCAACTCTGAAAAAGAACTTCTAGATTATCTAGAAACCCTTTTTGGGGTCGGCATATTTGATAGAACATGTCGGTGGCTCGGAGTTGTCGGCAAATATTTGAAATATACCAGGACACCTATAGGGCGCTTAAATTGCAATTTAACCCCAGATATGAGCGTCCTCTCACGGTTCCCGGAGAGTGAGTGGAGGCACTCATCCATGACGGAAAAGAGAAAAGGGCAAAGAAAGAAGGGAAAAAATACCAACCGGACCCCGTAAGTATTACAACTTTAATTCAATAGCTTTAATTTTCTCATGTCTAAAATAAAAGTGTACTCACGTCATATCCTGACTTTAATCTTTTGATGCTAGGTTGCTCGACACCTCAAAGGCAACCAAAGCTAGAGATTGAAAAAAAGGGCCATCACAAGCTAGGCCGAGGGCGGCTACTTGAAATTGGCCGCAGAATTGTAATTAAGTAGCTAAACATCTTATAATTAATTGTATCGCTTCCAACGTTTTTGTAATCCTATCAAATATGATTAAAAATACACGGACATATGTAATGTAGGGTGATGACTTCGGAACAGAAACAACGAGAGGAAGATAAAAATATATCTTTCCATTTTCGGCTATCAAGCCGTAGTTGAAACGTCGCATAAGCTTGGGGGCGAGTCCCAAGATCCGAATGCCGATAAGGTAAAACATTAACCTTTCAATATGTTTGTTTTCATCCATAAATTTAATGTCTAACAACTTTGTTTAAATCAGGGGAGCAACACTACGGCACGACGCAAAATAACCCGCGTTTTAGAGCCAAATGTAGATGATCCTCACGTGCAACCTCGATCATTGTAGTAGGGACCGAGGCCGACAATGCTACGTATCAATGAGGGCCATGACGGTAATTAATTTCCACTTATAATTTTTTTCTAATTATACCTTGATGGTTGTCCTTATAACGTTTTTTGTTTAAATGACGGAGAATGTTTCCCTTGAGGATCTTACCACCGAGAGAGGAAGATAGGGCAACGATCCCTAACGGCATAATCGGTGCACCGGGTAAATAATCTCATTGCAATTTTTTTTATTAATATTACCGAACTAGTTCAATGATATTTAAAAAATGACAATTAAAATTTAATATTATCGTTTTTTGTAGGCGATGCCGTCATCGGATGAGACCGGACATCGTGACTACGCAACTAGGTCGATCGCATGAACCGATGCACTGGGTAAATAATCTCATTGTATTTTTTTTTATTAATATTACCGAACTAGTTCAATGATGTTTAAAAAGCCGCACAATTAAAATTTAATATTATCTGTTTTTGTAGTCGATGCCTCAGATCCTTTGGATGAGACCGGACATCGTGACTACGCAACTAGGTCGCGGCAGACAAGCGGTGCACCAGGTGAAATAATCTCATTGCAATTTTTTTTATTAATATTACCGAACTAGTTCAATGATATTTAAAAACTGACAATTAAAATTTAATATTATTCGTTTTTGTAGGCGTGCCTATCACTTTGGATGAGACCCGGACATCGTGACTACCCAACTAGGTCAACGCCGACAATCGGTGCACCAGGTAAATAATCTCATTGCAATTTTTTTTATTAATATTACCGAACTAGTTCAATGATATTTAAAAAGCGATAATTAAAATTTAATATTATACTGTTTTTTGTAGGCGATGCCCTCACAACCTTTGGATGAGACCGTACATCGTGACTACGCAACTAGGTCGACGATGCGGGTCGAAAGGCACGAAACAGGGAGCAGAGCATGATGATATTGATGATGTAATTAGGAGCTTTAGAAATAGGAAGAAGAAAAAGAAAAATTCGATAATGTAAAATATTGTATTATACTTGGAACGTTACCAATGACCATACTTGGAACGTTTTTTTGCGTTATATAAAAAACTCATTTATCATACTATTTTTATGTCAAGCATTAATTGCAATGTTTCCTTGCGTACTTTTTGTTGAATTGTTTTTTATTAGTTATTGAATATTTTTTTTTATGCTCATGAAAGTAAAAAATGAATTATAGATTGGGTATTGGGGAATTGAGAGTGATGTGAGGGCGGGGGGGGAGGGGCCATAAGAGCTTCCACCTTCACGTGGTTGGCCCTGTTTAGTAGAGAATAATTTATTGGAGCGATTTAATCTTGAGCAAACCACCCTCGATCCAGTGTAGCAACAAAAAAGTCACTTTGTTGACTTAGTTGCTACTCTTTCGAATCGTGGGAGGCTTGTTCCAAGTTCATGCGACTCCAATAAATTGTTCTTGAAACGAAGAGGAGCTTATGCAGTATGTTTTGACATTTTCAACATATGTTCTAACATTATCATAAGAATGCATCTTTAGAGTAAAAAATACTACATCAATTACTTGTATTTATTGTATAGATAATGATGGATTTTAATTGACTTGGCAGTATGCGGTACAAATCCTCTTGCATCATGAGCAATACAACTTGTCAACTGATGGTCATTTCCCGGGATATTTTTTGCTTGTGCGCTTGACTGGGAGTTCGTAATGTCACATTTTGTAAGTTCCTTTACGAGTTCATAATTCAATATTAAGCTTGTTCATGATTATTATCTAGGTTTTTTTGTATGTGTTTTTTCATCTATTTGATTGTAAACAACTCCGCATGTTTTCCCGTTGTTCACTATGATTTCTCCCATTACCACTCCCGGGATTTGAATCTGACTTTATTGTTACATAGGTTACTTTATTGTTACTATGATTTCTCCATTTACGATTTCATAGGTTACATCATGTAAAGTTGTCAATCTCAGGGTTGGTGATGAGCTTTAGTTCTCCGGATTTGGGGCTTTTACGATATTTTCTCCCTCATGTCATTCATGCATCACCTCGTTGTTTGAGCATGCCAATTGTCTACCACTTGTACCAATTGGCACATGTCAATCCCCTGAGTGGTGCCACATTTCACCTATTTTCGTTGAGAGTTTAGGGTTTCTCTAACATAGCTTGCGAAATCCGATTCAGTCTCTGCTTGAATATTGTCACATAATACTCATGGTTTGGATTGATGAGCATGTTCGAATGGTTGGTTGATTCATAAGAACCACCCATATAGTCATCTTGAGATATTTCGAAGTTTTCTCGGGTTTCCTTTTTCACCGTTTCTAGTGGGTGGGATGGTGTGGGGTGATGCATCAATCACCGGTGCTCTTGTAGTAGGGAATTTGTTTTTTGGGGATATAAAGGAGCATTTGATGTAGATATCCCATTGGATGCATTCATAGATGGGCACGAGAGGTCTAGAATTTAAATTAAAAAATATGCAACCTCTAGCATAGCAACTTTGAAAGGGTCGCGAGAGACAACGGGTTAAAGATTGTTTTGTGGTGGCCTTAATATAGTCGTGATTTCTTTCTATTATCTTAATGCAAATATATAGTCCGGTCTCATTAAAATGAGGATTGTGGTTGTATTTCTCTTTGGTTGTTTCTCTCTTAATGCTCCGAAGTTGCCAAAAGTTGCGATAGTTGTTTAGTTTGCTCAGTTACAACTTAAAAAGTGGTTTTTAGCAATGGGAGTCATGTTTTTTTAAGGTTCATACTAATATGAATATCTTGTAATTCTATATTCGGCATAAGAGAAGATGGCCTCTGCTTTGGGCGATATGACAACAATTGCCACATCTACCTCATTGGGTAAGAATGGAAAGGGGAAGAAGTTGGGTGCAATGTTTGATAATTATGGCGAGACAATTGTCTTCTCTTTTCGCTTTTTTTCACCCATTTCCTTTAATCGCTCAGCGGAAGAGGGACTGCGAGATTACGTGACGAGAGAGAAGGTAGTTAATACAAGAGCTATGGAAAAGGAGTTGTACTTCAACAAGGATGGCTCGATTGACAAAAAAATTGCGAGTCGGAGAAAAAATTATGTTTAAAGGAAGGTCCCCCGCACGTGAAACTTCACCGCGGTGGATCTTTCCTTGTCCACTTATATGAAATTTTAATGTGTTATTTTAATTTTTCATGGAGGGTTGTTATTTTAGATGTGTGCTCTGGTTTTCTTTTTAACGTTGTATTAGTTCCCCCTCTTAAATGTCTTAGATTTGGTTGGCATAATTTGAAAACTCAAAGGTGAAAGGAAACATATTTGTTACCCAGGTGGTCTAAAAGGAAAGGGTTATGGTTGAGTCAAATTTTATTGTTATTGACGATGTAATGAAATGTATCTCAATGCTATGGTTTTGGACTTTTTATTGGTTGAATTAGAGGACCCGGTTGAAAATATTGAGGCCAAGTAGGTCTGGTTTTCCTTTTTTGTTGATGGTTTGGTGTATCTAATTGAATTAGTCGCTCTAAGGTATTTTTGGTTGCAAACTCCTTTTCATTTTTTCATACGATATTGGCCTTGTGGAAAACATTTTATTGTGTGGTCTTGTTAGATCTACAACATTTTTAGTTGTTTAGTCTTATGGTCGAGGTGCACTTTTTATTATGGAAATAGTTGATGCAATATTGTCATTTAATCCTACTGCGGGGTAGCATGTTGAGAAGTTTCTTGTGAAACATTTGGTTTTAAAAAATGACACTTGATCCTATACAACATCATGCAATTGACTTCAAAATTCATATTCAAAGTGTGCTGACAATTCTTGCAAAAATTTCAAATATTTATGTTGTTTTAAACCATTATCTTTTCATGTATTGGATGCTGAAAATGTGAAAAAAGACTTTGGTATGAAACCAACTGGTGAATAATTTCCCAGAAAAAACAACCACTTCCAAGACATGATTTAGAAGTAGAACATATGTACTTATGAAGCATAGAAAGATATCCTTGATGCATTGTCAATGTTTGGCTAGGGTTATTTTTGGAGAAAATAACTCCTTATTCCTAGAATAGTGATCTTCAATACAAGTAAATGCCGAGAGAAGAGAGATCATCGTGTGACGCAACAAAACTGAAATTGGACCCCTAAGGAGAGCTGGTGTGTCTCACAATCGCTTCCGTCGCATTTTCCCTGGTTTACCCCAGTTCTTTTCCTCGACTGGGTCTTCATTGACTTCTTCTTTCTTCAGGGTTTATTTATCAAATTCGTAGAATTTGATAAATAAATACCATCCACAATGGTTGGACTTTAATTTATATTCCCGACTTTATATTATCTCCAAGCCTTATAACCAATGTTTAACTTTCAACACTTTGTATTTATACTCCACGTTTCTTTTTAAATAAATAACTTGTAATGAACTTTCGGCTCTATATTTCACCACCCGACTCTACAACAATCACGCTCCGGACTTATGCTAATTATCCGCTAATCGTTTAATTAAACAATTTCATTATACTCCGGCCCCACCTATATATATCAATAACCAATCAAACACTCGTATCGTGCACGGCTATCCTCCGCACACCTTAGTTAACCTCGGGCAAGTTCAACGTGCGACCACGGTCCGATGGCCCTTCTCCAAATCAACGACTCTTGGCAATTTCGCTCGGCTCCAACGTCGGACTTTAACGTGCGATGGCGCGGGTTAAACGGTGGTTTTCCGAGGGTCACTGTGCACGTGTCGCATTCCCTATGGAATCGCTCGCGAATAGAAATACCGCCTACTCGCAAAAGCGGTGCGATATGGGCAACCCGTTTTGTGATTCCGCTCGTGGTTTTGGTACTGAGCTTGACCACGGGTGCAAGTCCGGTTCCGCTTTCCTTTTGTTTGTTAACTCATGTCCAATCCTCGGGTCGAGTTCGAAAGCACAACAATCTTGTCTCTTTATTACGCGGGATTTTTATATTTGAACAGAGTGTTCACGACAGTTCTCTCAGTCGAGCCCGCCGGGACTTCAAACGGCGATAAACCATAATTCAAACAAATTCGCGTTCCAAAATAGCTTCGTTGACGTCACCAATTTTGTGACGCGAAAACCAAATGAATTCGCCCTAATCTTTTTCGGGTCCGAAAGTTGGTCGGCGTCACGGAGGGAGAGTTGTGACGTGAATTTCTTATCAAATTCGCCCTAATCTTTTTTCGGGTCATTTTCATTGTTCCCCGCCACCCTTTTGACTTTGTAAATAAAACAAATTGCGTGTCGTCATTTTCATTGTTCCGTGCGCTATGCAGTCTTCCATGCAACAAAAATTCAAAAACCAATCTGTTAACGCTCATCGACCGTTACCTTGCTGAAGAGAATTGAAGCCGAGTATTTCGGGGTTCTTCTGTCATAACCAGTGCTGCTGTTTAAACACGTTTCATTTCCCCAGTAAACATGTATTTATTCCACTTTCACTAAAACTCTAAAAAAATCTCGGTTTTTAGTTTTAATTATGCACTAAGGTTCGAAAAAGAAGTTCGGTTTGGTCTTTTTCGTTCCCCGAAGCTGCAATTATATTCCCAAAAGCTGGTAATTGTGCCCCTTTTCCGAAAAACCTCGAAATTCCATTTCCGAATCCACAAGAACCGGGAAATGGAAGTTCCTCGTAGCTTCGAATGTCGTGCCCTATCAATGCCCCCTCACAAGGACTTGGATTATTTGCCTTTAGCCGATATGGATTTTCAAATTAAGGACTTGCGTCTCGTGAGAATCCTCTTCGAATATTTTTTCGCTATGCAGAGACAATTATTTGAATGGTTCGACATCTTTGGACTTTTGGGAATCAAATCTTCCTATGTACTTTCTCCCCTCGATCCATATTTTTTCTCGAGTTAATCCATTATTGCTCAGCAAAGTATGATCCCAACCAACAGAGCGATTTTATCCCCAAGTCAAAATGTCCTTTTCCCCAATAATTTCGCTCAATCCATAAATGAAATGCTACAATTCCAACTCTGGTCAAGCTCTCACTCCCTCTGTCCATGGTTGAATTACTTGAGAAATCTACTAAGTTATCCCATGAAGAGTTAAACCGCCTATGCCAAACCTTCATGTTACCGAGTCATCGACCCTAAATACCCTCCCCCTTATGGTTATCCTTTCTTTCTTGATGAGGGTAGAGTTATTTTAGACATGATATCTTCCATAATGGGCTTCAATACTAGTGAGTGTGTTGATCACTTAACCCTAGTATTGTTATCCATTTTTACCCACCAGGACGGCCTCTCTGTCAGTCAAGTACGATTTTGCATCTTATATTGTTGACAAAATCCATGATCGAGTTCATGAGATTTGAGAATGAGAGAGTATTTAAGTATTCTTCTGTCATATATCATCTCATGATTTAATTTCAGTTAGAAAATTTCCCTTTTTATGTTAAGAAACTTGATGCCAAAGGGAATCCTAGGTCGATCATCTTTTGGTCTGCTCATTACTCACAAATACGATTCTCCTTATTCCTATAATGAGTTTGTCGACCTTTTTTGTTCATCCCTGCAACTACCTTGTTGACGAGAGTCTCTCCTCCTAGAATTAACAATGAAATCAAGAAAATCCTTCGAGCTCTCAAAGCATTACAAGATAGGTGATCTGGTACCTATATAAAAACTACACGAGAGATCGGGATATATGGATGTGAATTATGCCCATTCAAACCGCCCAAGTATGTCCCAATGAGACTCTTTGCATTAGAATATTTCAGAGCGGATGAATAATTCAGATATAATTCATTTTTTGCAATGCAAAGAAAAAGGCTTAACTCGGGATCAAGAGCCAATTAGGTCCCTTCATTTGTAACTCTAGGGAAGTCGTGAATGAGCGAAATCGAAAGGATTTTAGAAGACCATCTCAGGACTACAAAAAGAGTTTCTCATCTGGGGTGCCTTATGATCCAAACAACTTTATCTCGTGATAGAAGAGTGAAAAAAATAAACAGTCACCATACATCCATCAAAGAATCCCGAAAAATAGAACAATATGCTAATATGGATGAATGGACGAAAAGGGACATTGGTTGAAAATGATAGTGAGCGAGGGTCAATGTTGAAAATGTAATGAAAGATCTTGAAAAAGATACTTGACCTAGAATCTTTTGGACGAGTGTGAGGATCTTCTTCGACCAGGACTTTACAACAAAATTTACTGGGGAGATTAGTACAATAGCAGTGAGAATCTAAAGAGAAAAGAAAAGGAGCCTCGCTATACAAATAATTGAAAAATTCATAATGACAGTCGCAACCCGAGAGACTTCTAAAGAACAAGGTCAAGGACAAATTCCTCCTGCTCGGATCGAGTGAGCCGAGAAATTTCTATTTTACAAACTCCTCCGAATATAGAAAAGGGGAAAAAAGAGAGAGGCTGAAACAACTACTCCTATTAGGTGGCTCTTCGAACGACAAGATGTTAAAAAGGCAGAAATTAACTCCCCTTCCGGGAAGATGAATCATTTCAGAAATCTCTCGACAGACCGGGGAACGAAGACGGTCGACAAACGGATACGGGTAGTGGGGACGAGAATACAGAGGCAACAAAGTGCAGAAATATCTTCTTTCAAACCTCCGAGTAAAAAGTTTGCACGGGACATCAAAAGAACATTCACCAATATAAAGGCCCGAGAACGATCCACTTAGACTTCAAGTATACAACCAATATTTGAAGATGGCTCCGAAAAAATCAAGAAAGATTGATGTCGACTTATGACATCCAACGAGTAAGATGTTAATGAGCCATTTGAAGCCCAGAGTGCGGCACCCTCGTACAACTCAGATACGTTAGGACTAATTTTGAAGTCTTAGTAAAGGATATCCATCCTTTAGATCAAATTGAGCTACACAAGCAAACAGGTGAGATGATTTATCTACTCGACGGGATAAATCAATGATGACCCATAAGTTGCAGGGATTATTTGGATAATACTAATACACGGATTTGCGACTTGAAAAAGCCTCCTCCCGAGCTAAGGATAATAGAATCAAAACTTTAGAGGAAATAATCATTGGTTTGGGTCATAATCCTAAAGATGTGAAAGGTATTGAAGCTTTGATCAAGAGAAAAAGATGATGATATCGCGACTACGAGAAAACAATTAAAGTTACGGCCTCACTAAAGACATCCACAGACTACAGTAAAATCATCAAACAAAAATTAGAGGGAAGAACTAATGGATTTTTCTCTTAAAATTGAATGAGCAACTTATCGCAAGCTGAAAAAGAGCTTGAGAATGCATTAAAAAGATAAGAGGCAAATATTCTAGTATCTACGAGCGGGGAGGTAGTGACGCAGGTACAGCAACAACGAAGTCGACCAGTAGAATTGTCACAGAGACAACACCGCAAATTTGAACATCGATGAATTAACAAAGTCAATGGAAGATATGAACATTCGAGCCATGCAGAGCTTCACAAAGAAAAGGAAAAATTGGCCACTCTAGAACATAAATATGATCTTTCAAAAATGAGTGTTCGTTTGATAAAACAAGAGAAGTGAACAAATTAGAAAAAAAAGAGTCAAAGCATTGGAAAAGGATCTCACATTGGAGAAACCTTTAAAGAAATAAATGATATTCTTTGGGATAATATCATTCAATCAATAAAGGATGTTTGGCCCTCAATTCGGATAATGGATGAACAGAATAACTTAGTTAAATTGGCTCCGGATGAGATTGAGAGATCAAGACAAGAGTTGGGAAATATGCAGAAAAGAGGCCAATAGACTTATACATTTTTTGAATACTCACACTAAGAATCAACTTGCGGAAATTAGTATTCGAGGACGAGGACCGGGAACAATTCTGGAAATAAAGAAAGTTTTTACTAAAAGAAATGCGAAAACGAATTTAGAACAAAGGTGCTCGGATATGCAAGAAGAAATCTATTGCCTTTCGAGAGAAAGATTGAATATTTTGTTAAATAGAGGATTTCCCGATCCTATAGTTGCGAGAAGATAAGCTAATGGACCTTGATAGTTATGTTGAAAAAATTGGACAAATATGATGATAATCAAGCTAGTTCTTCAAATCCGGTTCATCAACATGACATTGCCTACGGGGAAAAACCTTCATGCGTGATTGGAGAATTTATTTTATCTTGAGCATGAAGTAAATCATTTGTTCCCAAATCAACTCTCGATTACTTTCGAGACATGCGTAGGCTGATGAAACACTAAGAGAGTTGCAAATGACCAGAGTGCCGGAAGTTCAATGGTGGGAAGAAATGATGGAACTTTTGTAAGAAATTATCCTTACATAAATTTTTTTCCTATTTACCACAAGTATATCATGATAAAAAGGATAAAAGGATGAACAAAAGGTCAAAGAGTATCGTGAGCGGTTAAAGAGTATCGGTGAAATGAAATAATCAACATAGAATTACTAAAGAGGACGAAAGACAAGCCAAGATATAGGGCTGCCTCAAACACATTCTTAAAAGAAGGAAACAACACAACATCGGTTATCATTTTTCTTATCTAACGAGACCATCCGTGTCTATATTGTTGTAATGACTTCATGGACTATTTTACTTCATATAATATATTAAAAACAACGTTTTTCTCTTGTGAAAAAAAAATGATTAATGTTTATCACTTCGCCTTCAAAACTAGCGATGTTGGTCTATGTTGTTGGTTTATTGATATGGTCCGATGGTCTTCCTCACATGATTAGCGTTTTTCTCTCGTTCATGGATTTTAGGTACTTTAATTTGTATTTGGAACAATGGACGTCGGTATTCTATCCATGTTGCTTTACTATTCTACATACTTTGCTATTTCACTTTCTTATAGATGCCCTCGGGCATATTTGGATGCTTTCTCGGATTGTCGATAATCTCCATGTGGACCGTTACACGGGTTTAATATCAAGTCCCCTGTATGTGACATGGGGTATTTTTCTATCACATGTCGGGGTGGGACTTCCACATTTACGGATGGATATTTGGGTTCCAATCTTGAGATGTGAAAATGTAATGACTTCATGCACCTTTGTTTTACTTCATATAATATATTCAAAACAACGTTTTTTTCTCGTGAAAAAAAAATGATTAATGTTTATCACTCGCCTTCAAAACTAGCGATCGTCGATCTATGTTGCTCAGGGTTTATTGATATGGTCTCATGGTATTTTTATATTTGGGACATATCACACTCCTCACATGATTAGCGTTTTTCTCTCGTTCAAGGATTTTGGGTACTTTAATTTGTATTTGGAACAATGGACGTCGGTACTCTATCCCTATTTGTTTTACTATTCTACATCTTGCTATTTCACTTTCTTATAGATGCCTTGGGCATATTAATTTGGATGCTTTCTCGGATTGTCGATAATCTCCATGTGGGACCAGTTCTTGGGTTTTATATCATGTCCCTGTATGTGACATGGAGGTATTTTTTCTATCATTGTGCAGGGGTGGGACTTCCACTTTTTCCGGATGGATATTTGGGTTCAAATCTTTAGATGTGAAAATGTAATGACTTCATGTACTTGTTTTACTTCATAAAATATATTCAAAACAACATTTTTTCCTCTTTTAAAGTTTCATTTTTTTAAAAACAAAATTGAACTCTCCCGATCGCAATTCCGACGTCCTTTAGCGTCGAATTGTGACAAGATACTGAACGTCGAAAGTGCGACGTTCAAAACGTCGGACCATATTTCGTCGTAATTGTGACAGGTTCGATGACGTCGAAGAGCGGCGTCCAAAACGTCGGACCACATTTCGTCGTAATTGTGACCCGGTTACGTGAAGTCGGAAGAGCGACGTCAAAAACGTCGGACCACATTTCGTCGTAATTGTGACGAGTTACTGGACGTCGGAAGAGACGACGTCAAAAACGTCGGACCACATTTCGTCGTAATTGTGACAGGTTTACGTGACGTTGGAAGAGCGATGTTTAAACGTCGGACCACATGTCGTCGGAAGTGCGACGAGTTTTAAAGGTCGGAAGTGCGACGATTAGGAGACGTCGGAAGAGTGACGCTTGTTTGGAAGCGACGGAAAAGTGTCGTATGCTGCGACACTTTTTAGTTGTGTCGGAACTGCGACGGTACGGTAAACCACGGTTTTCCCGCCCGCTAACTGTCGCTCCTGCGACGACAATGTGTCGGAATAACGACGATTTGGCCATCGGAATTTCCGCCAAATGTTCTAGTGAGGTTAAGAACCTGCACCCTCGGTCACCGCCTGAAGGTTACATGGAGAAAAGGGCTAGCACCAAGGTGCTAAGGCCTATTGTTTTGCCATTTTGCATGGGGCTTAGCTCTTGGTCATTGCACGTGGTCGCTAGGCCTGCAACCCTTAGCCTCGAGGGCTTAAACCATAAAAATCTGCTCGTTCAAAACTCCTCGACGACCCGACTCTACGTTCTTAGCCGCTTGACTCACCCGACTATTCAAGTTCTTCCCATGGTGTAGTGGTCTGGTTGACCTTGCCCAAGGAGTTGAGTCGAGGGTTCAACCCCCCTTTCCCTCCAAATTTTAGCATGACCCTTTAACCAATGGCCTGGGGCCACGTGGAACCCTCCAACAAGCCCATAAAAACCTTTAAAAATGAATTTTTTTGTCATATAATTTTTTTTTGTTTTTGCAATGACATTTTTTTGGGTCAAAAAGTCCTGTTTTGGAGGTTATTGGGCGATTTAAAACTTCAGTAACTTTCACATACGGCATCGGATTTGAGTCCCGTTCACGGTGCCAGAATCGTAACAATGAGGCCTTTTCGGTTGAAACCATTTCTGAGAAGTTCTATTTTTGAGCACTTTTTCAACTTGGACATGATCTCCAGATCACTTGAGGAATAGATCATAGTGGCTTATGTCTAAGTTGGCATGTTTGAACCATTTTTCACCAAAACTAGGTATTCCAGTCGCAATAGCAATGGCATTTGATGACAGCTCAAAGTTTACCCCTACTAGATTGACTTGTTTCTCATGCAAGTTGAGGATGAACAACCTAGTGAGCTCAGGGTGAATTTGTACCTGTTGTACTCTTTCACAGAAATGAAAACACCCCAAATTTTGGAAACATGTGATAGTCATAGGAGAGGTATTAAGCTCCATTGTGTCTTGAGGTTCAAATCTATTAATCCTCCCTCCTTTGTGTTGATGTCTCCTTGGCACTTGGCTTCCCTCACCACTGTAATTGTTACCCTGCCCTGACATCTTGATCACTACTAATTTTTAAACCAAAACCCTAACTCTACTTTGTGAAATGAAGGGAAAAAAGGGTGAGGGGGTGATGGTGAAAAAGGTAGATTTTATACAAATGAGGGGTGAGTGAATGAACGTGATGGAAAAACCATAGATGAATGGACAATATTTCAGAAATACAACCCTCCGTGTGTGTTCAGTGTGTAGATGGAGGAAGGTCTTCAAACAGTGGTGTTTTAATCATAAAAATTAGCTTTTCACCTTAAGGTTTTCAATTTCTCTTAATTTCAAATCATCAAAAAGCTCCGGAGGGAAGATAAGACATCCACCTACCGATAAAATATGCTTCATAAACCTTTGATGGTAGTATGGAGGTGGTTTTTAAGCCGACTAGAGTGTTTTTAGGTGTAGGAGGCGTCCCAGGTCAAACACGCAGCTCCTGAAGGTGTAGTCAAGTGGCCTGAACGCGCAACGTTGTGGGTTGCCGGGCCTGTCGGGCTTCCTGGGTGAATGTGTAGTGCGTTTCCAAACGTGCAGCGCATGCCTCTGAATGTGTAGCGTAGAGAAAATTTACAAAGGAAATTTCTCCAAGGGCGCAACGCCCGACTCTGAACGCACAACGCTGCCCTGAACTCGCAATGCTCGGTAACTTGCCTGAATTTTGACTGAAAACTCACAGTTTTTTTGCTGGATGCTTTTTAGGATTTTTACAAGTAAAAAATTAAGTCAAATGAGGAACATAATGACCTTTTATAGACTTAGGAAAATAAACTTAATCTTTGTAGACCCACTTTCTAATGTTTTTAGTCCCTTTGTCACTTTCACTGATATTTTATCTGACTTTTTGCTATAAGTGACTAAACAAAATTTAAATGGCCCTTTCCCTTTGCTCCTTTAGTTTCAAATATTCACTTTATGTTTTTTAGGGCTGCACACAGTAGTATTTTCAAAGTTTCATGTGTTTTCGTCATAATATTCAATCTTCCTTTCTTACCCTTTTCTTTCTAATCATTTCTTCTCTATTTGCTCTGCAGGTTGCTGATATGGTGAATTTGACTCCTTTTGTAATGCTGGGGGCTTGATGGGTTTTATTTTGGCACCTTTGAGACTGAAACACAAGAAAAAACCTTCACAACACTCTTTTTCCAATACCATGGGTTTTAAACAATTCCTTTCACCTCCTTAGGCCACTTATGATTTGTAAGTTTTTGAATTTATAATTTAAAACTTGCCCATTGATACTCTTGAACTCTTTGTTCTACATATTTTGTTTGAGTCACATGATTGACTGTGCTTTGGCTTGTTAATGTCCTTCAACAATTTTACTCAACAGGTGTCATGAAAACCTTGAAGTGACTCTTCCCTTCTGATCTTTGAAACATGCTAAATTCACTTTGATACCTTAGGCACTTACACAGTGGTAGTATCTTAAAAACTTCTTGGTTCTTACCTTGGAGATCATACCATGTTTTTCTATCTTTTGACCACTGAGTGTAAATGATTGAAATGAGAGATTGTCCCTTCTTTATGTGATTTGTTGCATTGGATCCTTGCTTGGCACACTGTTGGCCCAATTAGGGTTAGAAACCCTGATTCTTCTTGAACAGAAACTGCTCCCTCTCTCTTTGCTGTGAATGTCTTTATTAAGGAGAAGGCCTCTCACCTTACCAATTATTTGTTGATAGTCACTTTAACACTCCTGTAGAAATGTCAGAATGCATAGTTTCCTTTTGCAGATCTTGAACTTGATAAGGTGATCTTCTTAGGATATTTTCTAATATTTCCTGGACAACCATGTGCTGATATTATTTCACATTTGAGCAAGCTTCAAGTACAGGAAATGCATTGCTTAAAGCACCAAGGATGACCCTACAACCTATGAAACCCTAATGACCTAGTGGGAGGGTCCTTTGACTTGGTCTTTGACTGAAACTTGGTTTGAAGTCTTCAAGTGTAAAAACAAAGTTTTTGGAAAATTTATGTATTGAACATCCAAAATCCAATGTACGGGATTTATCTAAAGAGCCTAAAGAGATGGTTTTGATACCATAAATCCTTGAGGAAACTAGTGAACATGGAAAGGAAGGGTTGTTTGGTAACCCTAGATGGGAAGTGGAGTGATGGGGCAAAGGCAAAACATAGTGCTGAGGTTATAGGTGGAAAATAGGATATATATGAGTGGCACAAGCCCATGAGGGGTCTTTTAGGAGTAGTAGGTTAACCATGGAATGGAAAAATAATAGAATAGTGAAAAATTTGGTATAAGGATAATGAAGGCAGTGAGAGTTCTAAAACTCACAATACTCAAGAATCTTGTTTTTAAGAATCTAGAAATGATATTTAGTCATCTATAGATAGTAAAAATTACTGATGACTAACAGTGGCTCCACTTGGGGAGGGCAGCTCCTTTTCAGGAGGTGTCTAGGACCTCAGAGCTCAAATCTAGGTTTTGAAGACCAGTGCCTTACTTGCAATTTACAGATTTCTTTCCTTCATTTGCTGATGTTCTCTTGAATGTATGATTTCAAAAAATATGAAAACATGATTTCTTCAACCTCATTTTTGCCTACCCATTTTACTTTGTCTAACATTTTTTTCTTCCTTTGGGTGCACTTGGATAGGAAAACCCTTGACATTCTTCTTTTTATTTGAAAGCATAAAATAAAAACTATCTACTTGTACTCTTATCATTCCTAAGAGTTCAGATTAGGCTAATGAACTCTCTTATTCTCTACCTAGTCTACTTATTTGTCAAGATTAAGTTGTTTGAAAAAATTTTCTTCTTTAATCTACTGACATGAAATTGAAAACATGACTAAACCAGGATTGAGCAATCTGATTTGCCACAGGATGTGGCATGCAGACAAGCTGTACATAGAAATTATTTTTGTACAATCAAAACTAGAAAAAATGAGGGTTGTGATCTATAATTTGTTAGGCATCCCTATCTTTCTCTTTGGTTCAGATTTGTGCTTTAAGAAGCAACAATATTTTCCTACTCTACTTTACTGACAAGCCAGAATTAAATGGTTTGACAAGTCTTCTTTCACTAACCTATCAGCAGAAATTTAAAACATGTTTAGTCATGATTAGGCTAGATGACTGAACAAGATTCTTTCTTTTTAACTAGTAGTGGAATTTAGGCTTGCAGACTTTCAGCAACACTCTTTTTTGGGTATGGCGCTGTACCTATTCTTTTCCTGTGCTCTTTTACTTCCTTTTTCTATTTTTGTGTTTTGTTTTTCTGAATTTTCATCAATCAATGTTATGTACAATGAATGAAAGCTTAAAACTAGGAAGTTTGGAAAAAATAGTGTTTAAGCATCCTGCCATTGACAGGACCTCCAAATACCTCTACTCCATCTAGCTCTTGTAAAAAGAGAGCATTGATACCTCTAACTGAATGAAGGATGTAAGGACCTTTCCATAAAGTTTCAAACTTGCGATGTTTGCCTTTGTCTTCTCTCCTTGAATCCCATTTCAGAACTTTATCTCCAATTTGGAAATCATTTGCCTTGGTTCTTCTGTCAAAGATCTTCTTGATGTTCTCTTGCACTGCTTGTGTTCTGTTGTAAACTTCATCCCTTGACTGTTGCAAATGAATGGTTTGGTTCAACCTTCTTTGCATGTAATTTTCTTCTGATTGCGCTTCTTGAAGAAGTTTCATAACTGTAACTCCCAAAGATGTTGGGAAAATTGCATCCATGCCATACACTAGCTGATAGGGGGACATATTGATATATTTCTTAGTTGTTAGTCTATCAAACCATAGTGCATAAACAAGTTTGATATGCCATGATTTTTTCTTCTCTTCCAACAACTTCTTAATGATTTTCACCAAACTCTTGTTAGAGGACTCAACCAACCCATTACCTTGAGGATAATAAGCTTTAGAGTGTCCTAGAGTGATGTGATACTTGTAGCAGAATTCCACCATTATTTTGGAATTAAATGCGGTAGCATTATCGGTGATGATGTTTTTGTGATAGCCAAATCTGGACAAGATGTTGGTTTCAATGAATTTTATGATGACTAAGTCAGTAGCATTCCTTGAAGGGATGACTTCTATCCATTTTGTGAAATAATCAGTAGTAGTGAGAATCCACTTGTGTTGGGAAAATGAGGCAGGGTGGATTTTGCCAATGAAATCTAAACCCCACTATTAAAAAGGAGTTTCAACACTAATAGGATGTAAGGGCAAATGGAGTAATTTTCTCTTGCCATCAAAGATCTGGCATTTATGACAAGTTGCAACTAGCTTATGTATGTTAGGGAAAAGAGTGGGCCAATAGTATCCAACTCTAAGGATTTTTTTAGCTGTGGTTTTCCAGTAGAGGTGACCTCCACACTCTCCTTCATGAAACTCATGCATAATTCTATTTGCGTAATCTTCAAGCAGACATTTAAGCAATATGCCAACAGAATTTTTCTCAATTTTTTCTTGAATGGTTTCTGATTTTCCTTAAGAGGAATTCTATGTTGAATAATGCTTGTGTCATAGGATTTCAAGTCCTCATACCCCCATGAAAAAACATCTTTAAACCGTTTGAACAACTCTATATATTTCTGTTTTATGTGAGGAGGGATATTTTTGGACAGCTTGATCATTTTGAGTTTTGCTATGCTGCCTATGTTGCACTCTTCCACATCACTTTCAGTGGTTTCTATTTTTGGCTTTTTAGCAACATCATTAAAGTCAAAAATCTCTTCTAAAGGGGTGAGACCTCTTGGTAATGAATCATCTTTGCATTGTAACACCTCGAGGTCTTTTTGATCTGGGTCCCTAGAAAATTCTGGCTTATGAAAGTGTCCTAGCATATTTACATCAACATTAGGAAATGTCTCTATTTTTTATGTTTGTTTTTCACTTGAGCAATGTTGTTCATGTTCTGAGCTTGGTTTTGGTATTGCAAATTCATCTTTAGATTGCAGAAAATCATCAATTTTTTTATCACCTTCAAACACTTGCCAGTAATCTATGTTTTCAGGTACTATAGGCCTGTTTTTGACTTTTACAGTGTATTGTTCATTGGCATGGGGTACTTGGCAAGTGCTAGTAGCAAAGGAAAGTTCATTGGCAATAGTGTTTTAAGCTCTAGGAATGGAAGTAAGTTCATACTTCTCAAAAGTTTTCAAGAGGTCTAAGGTTGCATTCCTATACTCTCTTAGCCTAGGATTCTTGGCTGAATATTCACCCTTGACTTGTCTAATGATCAACTCAGAATCTCCTTGTATATAAATTTTCTTGGCTCCTATGTATTTTAGCAAATGTAAACAAAGGATAAGGGCCTCATACTCTGCAATATTGTTAGTGCATTGAAAGTCTAGTTTGTAGTAGTGGCCTTTATTAGTGTTATGTATCCAGACACCATCTCCCGAACTAGCTTTGCCACAAGAGCCATCAAAGCTCACGTTCTAAAGTGTTTCAAGTTCAACTTCACCATTATGTTGTTGTTCAGGGCTGCTAGAGTTTTGGTTTTCAAGTTCTTCATTCAGTGTTTGGTTTGACTGTTGTGGTAGGCATAGATATTTCTCAAGTTCATTTACTTGTTCCTCAAATTCATCTTCATTATACAAGATAAATGAGTCAAGGTTTGAATGGATGGAATAAAGAGGGGTGTTGTTTGGCCTATCTTGGCTGCTAACCATATATTTCATGTGTGATTCCCGGTACAATCTCCTTGTTTGGTTAAAGACTGGGATGGTAGCATAGGACATGTCCATTTGCAGATTCCCTTGAAGCTTTGCTCCCCACATGATCTAGATAAAAGCATGCCATACTTGAGGGGAATGTCATCCACTATAATGTCCATGACTAGGCTTTTGGCAGGTATTTGTGCCAAATTGACACACATATCCTTGATTAGACCCAAACATTTGAATCTACTCGAATCGAAAGAGTACAAGTCCTTTTAAGGTTTGGTTATTTCTAGGCCTAATATATCCATCACTACCTTAGGCATGAGATTGTGTGAGGCAATGGAGTCTAACATAGCATTTTGCAAGATTTTTTCATGAATTTTTAAGCTAACATAGAAAGGAGGTAAAAATCGTTGATATTTTCTCTCTACCTCAGGTACAAACAACATCTTTGGTTTTTCATCCGTTAAGTTCAGAGTGTTGACATCATTTCCTATGTTCAAATATTTTAACATTTGGGACCTATATACATCTTGAGTTACTAGTTCAGCAAGGGGTATACTTATTTTCATTTTGGCAATATCACCCTCAAAATTGAAAGGTGTTAGTGTTTTTAGTATATTTACATTAGTTTTCTCATACATAACCTTTTCAGCTATTTTGGTTTGCTGAGTTTTATTAGGACTGTCATTTTGAACAGTTTTACCAGGGCCACTATTTGATGTACTAGGGAAGCTTGGGTCACCATTTGATTGGATGATTTTGTCTTTGTTCGGATCAGATTTCTTAGCCATGGTGTTTATGTTCTCTGCTGTCTTCTTCTTTATGTTTATAGGGGTCTTTTTAACAATAGTTTCTTGTTTGTTTGTCTTGGAGGCCTCTTGGTTTTTCTTACTCCTAAGATGATATTTCCTATGGACCTCCATTATGGCATTTTCAAATCCCAATTTATACTCTTTAGACTCCTCATATTTTGTTCTATCATTTTGGTTTGAGGAAAAGAACCCTTGTTCTTCTTATGTGAGAAAACATCACCCTCATTGTCAGAGCCTATCAAGTTTACATGGTTTTCTTTCGGCTGTTCAGTCTCTATTTCCTCCTCATCCATATAATTTTCTAGGAAAAGAGGCCTAATATGTTGGTCATTTTCCCTTTGTCTGATTTGGGGAGGGTCTCTTCTGAATTTATGATTTCTATTTATATTTTGGGGATTTGGTTGATTTTCTCTAGGAGGTGCTCTTTCATTCAAGTTGATGCTCTCCATCATTCTTTCCATTACCCTCCCTAGATTGTAAATCTTGGCATCAGATGTGGAGGCCATGGTTTCATCTTTGTATGTGACTTTCTTTTCTGACCTCATCTTAGCTCTCTTTTCAATTAGGTTGGCCTCTACACTCACAACTCCCCTTTGTAAGTGTTCTAAGGTTAGGGGGTCTCTTTCTCTCAATTGGTAGGTCATTTATGGATCAAAGCCTTCTGGAAATATCACTAGTGCTAGGCCTTGTGGGGGCTTCATGTGAGGTGGGAGGGCATTGTACACACTATTGAAACTAGCACAATAGTCTTGGACACTCTCCCTAAAATTTCTCTTAAGGTTGTTATATTCTGAGAGGATTTGGAGAGGGTTTTTCTTAATTTCCCACTTGTTTATGAATGTCTCGTAAAGGGAAAGGAGATGATGTATGCTGTTAGGAGTCAAGATATTGAACCATTTCTTGGCTTCTCCTTCTAAGCTTTGGGCAAACATCCTCATTTTTATGGTCTCCTCTTCTATCTCCTGATAGTCAAAGGCATCATTCATCCTATCTACATGATGTTGGGCAGTGGTATATTCAGCTCTGGTAAAGTGAGGTATTTTGGATTGGTAGTCTTGAGGCATGGGTGTTACACCATTTTTTGGTCATCTAACCTATTTTTATTAGATGGACCCAAGTACACCATGTAAGACCAATTTTACCCTAAGTAAAATTGCATTCACTATGGAAAATAACTTAGTAAACCACATTTATTAAGTTGTTTATGGTCTAAATAGGAAACCCCATGAGGAAATATTAAATAAATCTACATTTGTTTTATTCTCCTCAAGAAATAATTAGTTAAACAACAATTTCATTAATATTCCTAGTTATATTTAACCCAAAACAGAGAAATTAATTAGATAAATCATTATTTATCTTATTATTTCCTAAGAATAATTATTTAAACCTTATTTAAATAATATTATTTGTTAAATATGAGTAAATCACCCTTAAATAATTAAATAAATCATTATTTATTTGATTATCACTCAACCACATCCTTAAAATGATAACTAAATCATTTATTTATTTATTATTTACAAATAAAGGGATTTGATCCAAGTCAAATTCATTTTCCCTCCAACAAATATAATAAAATATTTCATAAAAGTTGGATCTTGATTTGGTTAATAATATTTTAATTATGCACCAATATCTAGACTAACTCAGTATTTTGTTATAAATAGAAGGGTTTTCCCATTCATTTACCACCTTTTGTGTCCTAAAGATCACTCTGGATCTATACTTTTGGTTTGACTATTGATCCACCATCATAGTCATATTTTGCTACCATTTTTGTTTGGGTTTTCTACACCATCAAGAGATAACAATTTTAGATCTAAAGTGCTGAGGACTTACAAGAACCCATCCCATTGAGGAGAACAGGGAACACCCTCTTGTGTTTTCCTCCCAGGTAACATTAATACAAAATTCATTCAACATATTCTTGTCTTGTCTATTGGATGCATGGAGTAAATATTGTTTTTTCTACTGCTTAATGTCTTGTAATGCATAGATATAGATTTTTGCAGCATTTATCTTGATCACCTAACTGCAAATCTGAGGATATTGGCAGGCATCTTTGCTGTTAGGGATGTTTGTTATGTGTAGCTAAAGTGGTATTTTTTTGTATGCTTGGAATTAAGATTCATACTAACAACTGGCGATTCCACATGGGTTTACGATTACGACCGTTGTCGATTTTTTAATCCTTGCATATACAGTGGCTTCAAACCCTAGGATTTCTCTTCAGCCCCTTTTTTATGCTTTTATTGATGTTTTTTTTAACCTATAAAACCCAAAAACAATAAAAATTCTATCTTTTGTGTGTTTTCGGACCTATTGCGTAGGTGACAGACATCAGCTGCAGCTGAGACGACAACTTTTTCTAAAATCTGCCGCCGAGAGTGGCGGAAGTGAAAGTTGCAGTTTTTGGCCCAAACACTATGACCTGGACCCCCAGGACACACATTTCAGGCCAAAAACTGCAACCTCAGCTGAAAACAGGTCAGAAACTGCGACCTGGACTTTTTGTAGGGTTTTTTCTGAAAGTTTTCTGGGTTTGTCTAAGTCTCTGTTCAGGGTTGTATGACATTCGTCTCCGCCCGTTTTGGACTTGTAATTGTTATGTTTTTCTCAACTAAGTGGGAACCTAGCCCCCTAGGGCTTCAATACCCTCCACTTATTGTGGAAGAGTTTTTGTTGTTGCAGGTTGTCTGAAATTTCAGAGTCTTTCAGCCATTTTTTCAGATCTGATACCTCACCTTCAGATCTACTTCATAAAGGCTTGTTATCCATCCAAATCAACTCATCTAGCTTTATTTAGGTTTTCCTCTAGGGTTCACTCTGTTTCCCTTCAGGAGATAGCCTTTCGCCACCTCTTTTACAATATTTTTTCCTCTGATTTGTTGTTGTTTTCTGCACCACTTTCTAGCAGATCTTGTCTTTTAGATCCCTATCCCTTATGACCTTAGATATATTAGCTTTTTTAGTGTGTTTTGCTTAGTTTTTTACTCACCTATAGACTAGTTGTTGAGAGACCTGCCTCCCTGGGTTTAGATTATTGCATTATTAGCTGTTTATTTTATGTTTTTGCAGGCCTAAATACTGTCATTTGCAGGTTTATTTACAACTATACAGCTTACTTTTTCTTTTTCTCTACAAATGTCGCGGTTTAAAAATTAAAATTTACAAACTTTTACACACACACCCTAAGCGAAAAAGGGCTTGGTTAATACCACCAAGCAAAGACTCTAAAACATTGAAATCAATTGATCCTGCACCTCTATGCTCTTTGTTGAGTCTCAAAAGTGTTTTCCATATTCATACATATTTCCATTATGTCATTACCATTTAGCTCTCATTTCATAACTATCTGACCTAAAACCCTACATCAAGTAACCATTTTCATAAATATATGGGTTAGGATCCTTGTATTCCAAAGTTATTTATTTTATGTGCTGAAAGTGAATTTTTGATTAGAAACTAGAAAATTAACATAGTTTCATATATATATATATATGTGTTATGAGTTTTGTGACATGTGTAGGTCAAAAGTAAGCTTCTAAAAGACCTTTATGTGGCCTCCCAAAACCAAATTCGAATTTGAGTGGAGAAGATCATGAGATCATGAGAACATGTGTCTCATTTCCTTTTTGTATTGAAACTCTAAGAAGATATGTGTCTCATTTCTTATTTGTATTGAAACTCTAAAAATACATGTGTCTTATCATTTCCTATTTTGATTGTAACTCTAGAGATAGAGAGAGAGATTCATGGAATCTCATTAATGAGATAACTTCTCATATTTTTGTATAAATAGAGGAAGCTTTTTCATATCAAGGGTAGTGAAAATTAGGAGAAGAAGAGAAAGGATTAGAGAGTGTTTTGTAACAAAGCTTAAGATGGAATGGGATGTAGATTTGTGAGTTTATCAATAAAGAAGTTCAGTTCATTGATGTTGTTTTGATTACAACTTTAAGAAGCTGAATAATTCACCAAATTGGTAGAAGAGGGCCCCTGCTATTCGAGGAAGTTATACATGTTTTCTAGATAAGTCATTTTCAATTCTGTTTTGTCATATTTATTTACTTAGATTGCTTTCTGAAATCATAGCTTTTAGCATTATTTTTCATGTCATTTGATGAGATAAAGGATCCTCATGATATTGCAGTTAGTCTCTTTCTCAAGCTCTTCCAATACATCTCTATTAAATGAATGAGATTCAATTGTGATATTTTGAGTTATTAGCATTTCATTTTCTGTTATTTAGTTAAAAAGAAGATCCTCATTATACTGCGGTTAGTCTCTTTCAAAAGCTTTTCCAATAAACCTCTAATTCACGAATGAGACTAAGTTGTAATATTATGAGTTATTGATTGTTTTGCTTCATTGAAGATCCTTATCACATTATGATTAATCTCTTTCAAAAAGCTCTTCCAATAAACCTCGAACTCATGAATGAGATTTAGTTGTAATGTTATAAGTTGTTTCGGCATTTCATAGGAGATCCTTACTACATTATAGTAATATTTTTCTCAAGCTTTTCCAATAAACCTCTATCAAATGAATGAGATTTCACTGTAATGTTCTAAGTTACTATTTGTTTCAACATTTCCTTTTATGTCTTAGGAGATCCTCATTGCATTAGAATTAATCTTTTTCACAAGCTCTTTCAACAAATCTCTAACTAAATGAATCAGATTAAGTTGTAGTGTTTTGAGTTACTTTTTATTTCATGAATTTTCATTTAGAAGCTGTAATATCCATGGATTAGGACTCTATGTTTTCACCACTTTCTAATTAGGAACAAAACTTGCAAATAAATTCTGTTTTAATTCATTTATTAACATTTCATTTTCTCCCTTTTGACATAGATCTAACTTCATCTTTTTAGCATAGAGTAGCATACTAAGAATCAAAGATAAAAACCCAAAAACATTAATAAAACACTGAAAACAACGAAGTAAGAAAAAGAGATACTTAGGCACATATAGTGCATCACACTTCATCAGTTTACTAGCCCTGGTCGATAATTTATGTTAGCAATTTAGGACACTAAATTGACTAAAAATTTTGGCACCGTTGCCGGGGAAGTGTAACTAGGTAGCCTTATTTCTTACATCTAAAAAAATAAATTTTTTTTTCTCAAGTATGCTCTCCTCCTGCACTTTGTGTGATCTAGAGGATCAAAAAAAGAATTTTTATGTTAAAAATAATAATAAATTATGTTTTCATCATTTCATTTCATTTTACAATAAACTTTAAAAATGATGAAAATTTTTAATTTCAATAATTGTTTTGTTTAATGAAATATATATGTATATTTTTGAATTTTTGAAAATAAAATATATAATTTTATTAACAAGTCAAAAAAATAAAAAAATAAATTTAAAAAAAAATAAAAAATAAATTGGCACAGGAAATAAGACCCACGCATACGCATGAGGCCAGCCTTTTCCTTGGCTTTACGCATATATGTAGTCCTTCAATCCACACAAAGACCCATGCACTGCAATTTAAAAAAAGAAGAAAAATGAACCTTCTCTTTTCCATATTCATTTTTCCTCAAACAAACAGTTATTAGAAATCATTTTTAAAAATTTGCACACAAATAAGGTATATCACATGAAGAAACTGATGATGAGGAGAAGATTGCAAATTGTTGATGAGGAGAAGATTGCAAATTGTTGATGAAGAGAAGATTACAAATTCAATTGTAGCGACAGACAATGGAAGTGTATCATATGAAGAAATTGCTGATGAAGAGAAGATTTCAGACTGTTGATGAAGAGAAGATTGCAGATTCCATTGCAAGTAATTCGAATGAGGGAGATCGATCTGAACTTCTCTGTGAGATACAAGCCATTACACTTCAAAACCTGCAAATAAAAACAAATCAAACCACAAGTAATTTCCAGAAAACGAAATGCGTAATTGTCAAGAACATCCGATTTTAAAACAAATTTTCTGAGCAAACCGAGGTGAATTAGAAAAAACTAAAAAATGGGTTTTTTCGGGAACGGGGTGAATTAGATAATATTGTAAAAACTTTATGGAATTCATCGCCATTTGGGAGAAACTCAGGGTTCTTCGGAGCACTAATTTGTAGTGTTCGTGAGAGAAAAATGTTTCTTTTTTTTATGAAAACAGTCACAGTTTTATAAAATTTAATTTTGAGAAATAATCAAGGATTTGATTTCCTTATTTGAAGGAAAATGTGGCAGAATTCATCTGTGGTGGCACATGATGAGTGACAAATGGATTATTTGAGGCAAAGACATTATCACATGTGCATCAAATTCAAGTTGTATAAATTGAAAAAGATTCTGCCTTCATCTCCTTCATAGTTAGGAACTTGACTTTAGAAATTTCAAGCTTTTTATTTTTATTTTGCATGAAAGAGACATTGGCATGACTTTGTTTCAAAAATATTCATAAGGACAATTATTTCATCCACGCTTTATTTCATATATATATATATATATTTAAAAAAATAATAAAATAAAATAAAATAAAATCTTTATTAATAATTTCTTTTTAATAAAGAAAAAAAATTCAAAAAAAATTCAAAAAAAAAAAAAATTATTCTTAATAATGGTTTGCAGGACAATTGGAAGATTATTTAAATAATTTCTAAACATTTGGCATTAATATTGTTGATGTGTATTTTTCTATAAAGTTTTAACTTGCTGAACACAATGAATCTTTGTGATGCCAATTGTTTTACTAAGCACAGTGCATGAAGTCATCCGACAATAGGGAGTTGATTTATTTTTCATGGTTATTCTTTAAAAATGGATTGTTATCGATATCATGAATTGGACCGAATATAGAACTTTTTGATTTACCTTAATTTGTTTCATTTGACATTTAATTTTTGCATAAGAATCAGAAAGAAATTGGCTACTTCTTTTTGAACACACTTATGTTCTTTATGTCAAGTTTTTTTTTTGCAGATTTGGGATGATCGAATGATCATTGAAGGAAACTAATTGTGCGCACGATTGGTTTTCAAAGGATCGACTTCATGAGAAACATAAGAACAAGTCCATGTTCATATCTATCAAGACCATTACTTTTCCTCCCTTTTTGAATTGTAAATCCAACCAAGAAATTCAAAGCAAACCACCATTATTTTCCCAACAAGAGTTAGTTGTTCATTTTCCTTCATTTACATACACTTTCCATTAATTTTTGTCTACTCCACAAATAAAAGTGAGAAGCTCATCTACATGCTTATTTCCCATTGTCATTTTCCATTTTTCATTGTCCATTTCCATTTTTCTTTTCCTATCCTTTTTATTTTGCAAATAAACCTTGCTTCAATGCAAATTATTGAATCCATAGTCCTTCAAAAATTATTCTTTCATGCTCGCGTTAGATGATGGAGGATTCCTTAAGGTCTCCCTTCTAACAAGTTTTGGCCTATCGACATTAGCACATTATCTAGGTCCAAGACTAGAGTTCTTAATAGTACCTTGAGGCTTGTATGCATTAATGACAAGTTCTCTCGCTGACAATCATGGGAATACATCAATGTCCCTTGATCGTCAAATCTTGCAAGTGGCTCGACATCAACCCATTTATTCGCACTTTGCAAGATGTACTTAGGTACCTTGACACTCATTGACATTAATGGTGAGTTTGCCTCGCATTGGTTAACGACATTCATCAATGGTCGGTAATCGAATGACTTCTCTTCATGCTCGACATCAACACATTTATTCGCATGACTAGAATTGTACCATCGGATTTTGTAACAATTGAAGACTACATCATTTCAGTAGTTTGTAGCAGGAATCAATTTGTATCAGCAACAATAAAGATCCCAATCTTGCCATCAGCACAAAGAGAACAAAGAAAACAAAGAAGAAGATCAAATTCATTTGTTTACATAGTTCCTGATCCAACAACATCAACAACCACACTCTTCAGTATACACAACTCATCCACATTTAAGGTAAGTGAAGGTATGTGGTTTTCTAATTTTTAGTCATGTAATTCATTAGAATGCTAAAATTGTAACTTTGGAAAAATTCCTCACTCCCTTTTTCACATTGTCATATCTTTAATTGGGGGGAAAGAGACATCATTTCATATCCACATGTCATACACTATCACACATTTTCATTTCATTTCCACCCGCATATACTTCCCAACCAACTATTGTTGCAACATGATCCAAAATATTATATGCCTTGGAAATGATCAATTCATTGATGAAGTAATTGATTCTAAATGTTTTCATGAACTTTGATAAAAAAAGAAAATAAAGCATTGTTACGCAAGAACCATTGCTAAAAAAAACCGGTTGTCACACAAGAACCAACCATAAAAAAATGTTGCAATCAAATGTATTATACTTTGCCAAAAAAAAATATTATAAAGCAAAATTTGGAATTAATCAATATGATTCGAAACTCATAAAAGATCAACTCATGAACAAATGAATCATTGTAATAGTTGCATGAGGACATGCAACAAATTTAGTTGGGGGTTATGTTGAGTCTCAAAAGTGTTTTCCATATTCATACATATTTCCATTATGTCATTACTATTTAGCTCTCATTTCATAACTATTTGACCTAAAACCCTACATCAAGTAACCATTTTCATAAATATATGGGTTAGGATCCTTGCCTTCGAAAGTTATTTATTTTATGTGTTTAAAGTAAATTTATGATTAGAAACTAAAACATTAACATAGTTTCATATATCTATATATGTGTTATGAGTTTTGTGACGTGTGTAGGTCAAAAGGAAGCTTCTAAAAGACCTTTATGTGGCCTCCCAAAACCAAATTCGAATTTGAGTGGAGAAGATCATGGGATCATGAGAACATGTGTCTCATTTCCTTTTTGTATTGAAACTCTAAGAAGATATGTGTCTCATTTCTTATTTGTATTGAAACTCTAAAAAGACATGTGTCTTATCATTTCCTATTTTGATTGTAACTCTAGAGATAGAGGGAGAGATTCATGGACTTTCATTAATGAGATAACTTCTCATATTTTTGTATAAATAGGGAAAGCTTTTTCCTATCAAGGGTAGTGAAAAATAGGAGAAGAAGAGAAAATATTAGAGAGTGTTTTGTAACAAAGCTTAAGATGGAATGGGATGTAGATTTGTGAGTTTATCAATAAAGAAGTTTAGTTCATTGATGTTGTTTTGATTACAACTTTAAGAAGTTGAAGAATTTCACCAAATTGGTAGCAGAGGGCCTCTGCTATTCGAGGAGGTTATACATGTTGTCTAGATAAGTCATTTTCAATTCTGTTTTGTCATATTTATTTACTTAGATTGCTTTCTGAAATCATAGCTTTTAGCATTATTTTTCATGTCATTTGCTGAGATAAAGGATCCTCATGATATTGCAGTTAGTCTCTTTCTCAAGCTCTTCCAATACATCTCTATTAAATGAATGAGATTCAATTGTGATATTATGAGTTATTAGCATTTCATTTTCTGTTATTTAGTTAAAAAGAAGATCCTCATTATACTGCAGTTAGTCTCTTTCAAAAGCTTTTCCAATAAGCCTCTAATTCACGAATGAGACTAAGTTGTAATATTATGAGTTATTGATTGTTTTGCTTCATTGAAGATCCTTATCACATTATGATTAATCTCTTTCAAAAAGCTCTTCCAATAAGCCTCTAACTCATGAATGAGATTTAGTTGTAATGTTATAAGTTGTTTCAGCATTTCATAGGAGATCTTTACTACATTATAGTAATCTTTTTCTCAAACTCTTCCAATAAACCTCTATCAAATGAATGAGATTTCACTGTAATGTTCTAAGTTACTATTTGTTTCAGCATTTCATTTTATGTTTTAAGAGAAGCTCATTGCATTAGAATTAATATTTTTCACAAGCTCTTCCAACAAATCTCTAACTAAATGAATGAGATTAAGTTGTAGTGTTTTGAGTTACTTTTCATTTCATGAATGTTCATTTAGAAGCTGTAATATATGTGCATTATGACTCTCTATTTTCATCACTTTCTAATTAGGAACAAAACTTGCAAATAAATTCTGTTTTATTTCATTTATTAACATTTCATTTTCTCCCTTTTGACATAGATTTAACTTCGTATTTTTAGCATAGAGTAGCATACTAAGAATCAAAGATAAAAAACCCAAAACATCTATAAAACACTAAAAACAACGAAGTAAGAAAAATATATACTTAGGCACATATAGTGCATCACACTTCAACAATTTACTAGCCCTGGTCAATAATTTATGTTAGAAATTTAGGACACTAAATTGACTAAACACCCTTGTTGCGACATTGTAATCAGTTGATCCTGCACCTCCCTTCCCTTGTCGGTCTCTTTTTCCTTTGTGTCGTCCATTGTGCCACCAAGACATTTATCTCGGAGACTTATTGGCCTTCATCCTCAGTTTATGGTAGGAAAACTTACTCCTCTGCGTAGGATTCGTGTTAGTCCTCCACTGAGTCCGCACACTAAATCTTCTTATGGTCCTTTGGGTTCTCCTTCTTATTTCGCCTTCAGTCCTCCCCCTGACACCTTCACCATGTCTGGTGCAGGACCTAATGCTGGTGGTGACCCCGGCCCTCATGCTGGGAATACCACTAGTGGGACCACAACAGACACTACTTCGGCTGCGCCCTTGCTCCCCTTCATGGCAGGCCTTAGCCTCCTCAATTTTGACTAGTTGATAAACGAACCTATACACCATGACGCTAGTTGGCCTGCTGTCTTGACAAAGATCCCTTCCGACATCCCAAAGTTTGAAGGCCTTGTTGGAGAAGATCCTTCAAATCATGTTCGGTCTTTCCACATGTGGTGTTCGTCTAACTCCATTACCGATGGCTCTATCCATCTTCGGTTGTTTCAAGGTATGCTTACAGGTGAAGCTTCTAAGTGGTATGTTGATTAGACCCCTTCCTCTCATACCACCTTTGCGACTGTTGCCAGGGATTTTTTGTCTCACTTCCAACTTCCCCTTCGTTATGACACTGGTATCGAACTTTTGAGTTCTTTCTGTCAATCATCTGCGACCCACCTATCCGATCATGTCCAGGAATGGTTGAGAAGAAAGAGCCTATGTAAATCTCCTACCTTCGAAGACCGTGTCTACATGGACTGGTTCCTTAGATCTCTCTTGCCTCAAGAAGCCGCCCTCCAAATGGCGTTAAAATATGACCTGATCTACGCTCAGTCGGGTTATGTTTATACCGTTCTACCTGATCTTCCTAGACCCGGTGGTGCCAATGCACCGGGGGCATCTCATGCCACCGACGGTATCGTTGGAGCTCTCTCTAATCCATACGCTCAACCTCCCATGGGCTATGGTTTTTTTTGGGGGAGGGCAGCACCTCCTGCACTTTTCCCCCTCTCGGTAGCATGTATCTAGGATACAGCATGCCTCCTCTTTTTTCCCATCTTCCTGTTTACCACACTATTACCCAAGCTCCTTATTATCTGTATCCACAGCTTGGTGCTCCAACTCCTCCAGCATTAACACCTCCGCCTCCCTTGCCTTCTCAACCCCCGCAATATCAACCACTAACCCCTTAGGAGCAGGTGTATGCACAATAGGGATCTGTAGCTACCCAACCACCTGAAGGACAAATAGCCACTCAACCTCTTCCATCTGGTACCTTCGATTACCAGATTCTCATGATGAACTCTGCTTAACCTCTAACCGTAGACATCAACCTTTAGACTCAGTCCCGTCAGTACAACAAGCCTCGGTCCCGTCAGTTGATCAAGACAAGTGCTGCAAAAAACCAGATCTATGCATAGAGGGACATTAAGCAGTAAAAATAAGGTTTTTCTCCATACATCCAATAGACAAGACAAGAACAATATTTTTGAAAGAATTTTTGTATTAAGGGCACCTGGGAGGAAAACAAGAAGGTGTTTCCAATTCTCCTCAATGGGATGGGTTCTTGGAAGTCCTCGGCACTTCAGATCTAGCATTTCTCTCTCCTGTTGGTGTAGAAAACCCAGACAAAGATAGAACTCAAAGGGAGCTCACACAGCAAATAATGGAAAATATGACAATGATAATGGCTCAAAGTCAGACCAAGAGTATAGATCCAGAGTGATCTAATAGACAACAAAAGGTGAAGAATGGTAGGAGAAACCCTCCTATTTATAACAAAATATTGGGTCATTCTAGATCTTGGTGCATGATTAAAATAACATTAACCAAATCTAGATCCACCTTTTATGGAATATTTTATTATATTTGTTGGAGGGAAGAAGTATTTGACTTGGGTCAAATCCCTTTATTTGTGAATAATAAATAAATAAATGATTTATTTATCATTTTAAGGAAGTGGTTGAAAGATAATCAAATAAATAATGATTTATTTAATTATTTATGGGTGATTTAGTCATATTTAACAAGGAATATTATTTAAATAAGATTTAAACAGTTATTCCTAGAAAATAATAAGATAAATAAGGATTTATCTAATTAATTTCTTTGTTTTGAGTTAAACATGACCAGGAATAATAATTAAATTATTGTTTAATTAATTATTCCATGAGGAAAATCGAACAAATATAGGTTTGTTTAATATTTCCCTTTGGAGTTTCCTATTTAGACCATAAACAACCTAATAAATGTGTTCTATTAAGTTATTTTACATAGTGAAAGCAATTTTACTTAGGGTAAAATTGGTCTTACATGGTGTACTTGGGTCCATCTAATGATAGTAGGTTAGATGACCAAAAAATGGTGTAACAGATTGCCACCCAGCGTGCGAGTGTTAGGAGCAAATCGTATGACCGAAGTACGTTGTAAGAACTTAATCACCAGACATCAAAATGGAAGTCAGAGAGAGAAATGTAAGGTAGACTAATGTGCTGGGGAACTAGACCCTGAGGAGACGAGACTTACAGGTGGAACAAGTCTCTTTTTATGAGAGGGTACTTGTGCTAAAGGCGGCGGGGGAGGCATACCTATGCCCGCCGAGACAAAGTACAAAAGAATAGTGTGTCCAGTAAATAAGGGACCGAACCATAAAGTACATCCGGCATAAACATGAGCCAGATAAAAATACAATGAGGGATCCCACATACATGCTATCCCTGGGATAACAGCCAGGAGTTATACAATAATATCTGAGTACATGAGATACAAATACAACCCAAATGCCCCCTATAAGCGGGGAAGGGCTCACAAAATCTGACTAATACATGCAAATCAAAGAGGCGCTGTAAGCGGCTAAGGACGACATCATCAAATATATGGAGCTGCATCGAAGGTTGCAATGAAGAGGTCATACGGGCATGTGGGGGGCTACCTGCAGGGCCACCCCCTCATGAGGGCTGAGACATCTCACACACACCCGGGAATCACCAATAGCTGCTGCTGCATCACTGAACCATCAAGCATACGGATCTCGATCATGCTGAAAGGAGCTAGAGTGGAGAAACAATCAAGTCAAATGGTAATGAGAGATCCCTTTGCCTGATTCGAGGCACCGAACAAGAGTGGAAGCTGGAACCAAGGTATACTTCCCTCTAGACCTGTCTTCTGGAATGGAGGAACTGATATCGACAGGAGGAGGTCCGCCATAGGTGAGGCAATGAGAGATCCTCAACTAAGGCACGAGAGAAAATAGTAGAGCGATGGACAGACTAATACCAATGATGATGATGGAATGGAGGGGACTGAGTAGCGAATGGATGACTTCGCTTTTTAGAGCATAAAGGGCATGAATGACATGGCAGCGACTGACACAATATCATAAGGGATAGGGGACAGTGGGACTAAAGGCCATAATGTGCGACACAAGAGACAGACCAAGCAATGAAGGATGGAGGACTATAGCGGGGTACAAAGGGACTCGGGATAGACTCCATGAATGCGATGATGACTCAACTTGGATGCTCTAAATAAGGGCGACTAGATGGTGCTTCCACACAATAAAGGTCCAATGGGGGACCATGAAAACATGATTACAAGATGAGAAATCACGACGAACATCAACACGAGCATGGATAAGTATGGAGGCCAAATGGTGCCCCTAGTATGAGTGTTGCAAGTGAAGAAATCCGATTTTGAGGAGGGTTATGGTTGAGGGGCATAGGTGCCCCCAAGCATGGTGTGGTCATGCAAAAATGTATTTAGAAAAAGGGGAATCTAAACACATTTTAATGATGTGGTGTGCCATTTTTTTTCGTTATAGTTATGCAGTTTGAGAAAGGAAATGGAGGATTACCAATCTCTTTTAGTACTGCATATATGAAGCAAATGGAATTTAAGTTTTCGGGTTGGCATACCTGGTGTCACTATCCCAAAGAGAGGATTTGGAGATAATGAACTGATGCTCGCCTAGAAAACCCATAGGTTGGTTAACAACAATGTCTAAGATATTGGGTTGCTGATGGAAGATGAGGGAACGATAAGGGGTATCATCCCTAGAGTGATCTGAAGTGATATGGGACTCTAGAGGTTCTTCTAAATGTGGAAGAATAATGGTACTAAAGTTAACATGACCAGATACAGTAGGAGAGTTGTGGAGAATTTCTTTTCTTGTTCTCTCAAATGTGGGTGCCCCCTTACCCAAACATTGGGTTTCAATGTAATGGCCACAAGGTGTATGCGGTGTGAACGCATGGGTTCGATGTAAGGGGGAATAGATAAAGTCAGGGGTGGGGATTTTTTCCATAATGTCGTCATCGTGATAGAAGATGGGGTGACTGGTGGAAGAAAGACCACCTGACGTGGCGAAGCGACCTGAATCATCATCATGAGAAGAGAGGTTCACATGCGTATCGTCACAAGGGGTGACAGAAGAGTAAGTAGATAAAGGATCTACCGATGTTGAGCCCAAGGTGATCGCTGAAGTAAGGTCAAGCGAAACAACAAGGGAGGGTTCAGAGGGAATGTTCCCCGAGGGTCTCATGGATGATGATAGGTAGAAAATGCTGGACCAAGGCTCCGTCATCTCGACATCAGGAGGGGGGATGTCAATGGGAGCAGTCATGTCTGGTAGTTTTTCCAAAGCAAAATGCGCAAATATGGGAGATGTGGACTCATTGCGCTTGGCCTCGAATTGGCGGACCGCGGCTAGACAGGTGTGGAAGTTCGCGAGGCGGGGAAAAACGTGGGTGTAATGGCCATGGAGGTCACACACAGCACAGGCGTGGTTGGTGTGAATAGTCTGGGGGTTCGTGGCCGCGGTCGCGAAAGTAACAGAGGCTTCCGGGACCGGGGACTCAGGGAACGCGACATTAACCATGGGCTTGAGATGAAGCAATTCAGGACATGTATGGGTGGCGTGACCGATAATATCACACAAAGCACACTGGATGGTATGCTTTGGGGGCCGAGGAGGGGTAGGGTTTTTCGGGGTAGCTTTGTCCTTTGATGCCCCCTTGCGAGCTTTGCCCTTCTTACCCGAAGCGGTCGCAACAGGAGGTGGTTCCTGTTGAGGTGACTGAGGCACTGTTGCGGCGGGAGAAGTCCTGGGGACCGGTTGAACCGGGGTCAAAGCAAGATAATGTTTGGGTTGACCAGGCAAGGTTGGGGCTGGAGGATCAAGGTACCAGATGGGAATCTCAAGGGTCAGGTTAGGAAGAGAGAGGGTGGCCATGACAGGTGCCGTGTACACTCCTGGTGGGGGAGCTAGGAATGGTATCTGACCAGAGGGGTAATGGCCAGGTGGGACGGCTCCTAAAGGGCTAAGGCTTGGAGGAACCGTTCTAGGAGGGTAAAGAGGCTCATGAATACCAGCTCCAGGTGAAGGGCTAGGAGCAGGTTGCGGAGAGCGCGGTTGCTGACTAGCCGAAGCAGGTTGCTTGAGAGCAGCCCGAGACGATTGCATCATGCAAACATTCAATGAGCTGGGGTCGAAGACATTAGGAGGAGGAAGACCAGGGAAGGTTCCAAGAAAAGAGGAGTCTTTGTAGATGCTGGGAGAGACACTGGTGAAAGAATTGATGGTTTGCTTATTGGCTACAGAAGAGATGGTCGTCTCAGAGGAGGTCTGAGATTTTGGCTCATGATACGTCAACTGGTCAATGGTGACTATCTTTCCATTGTGAGGAAAAGACATCTTGCGAAAAACCGCGGATGGGACAAAAGACATGGCATAGGTGTAGCTTCGCCCCAAGAGAATGTTGTAATCGAGAGGGGCGTCGATGACTTCTACGTCAACGCAAACAGTCTTGCCCGCAAGAGTGATAGGACAATTACGGAAGAGGCCAATGGGCTGGGAGGCGTGGCCATCCCATGCTCAAAGGGTGATCGTGGAAGGGGCCAACTCAGGAGATCCGAGTTGCTTCCAAACCGAAGTAGACATCACACAGGTGGATGCCCCCTCGTCAATTATACACTGAGAAACGTTAGCGTTCCGGATTTTGACTGGGATTTGGAAGGCTACGGAAGCAGGAAGGGAAGGATGTTCTGATTGATGGGCATCGAAAACAATCATTTGGTCATCAGCAGGATCCACAGCGCCCATGGCAGATAGTAGAGCCTTCTTTTGGGAAGGGCATGATTGGAGGAGTTCCAATGTGGAAATGGTAGCAGGAGACTGCGCCAAATCATCTACTATGCTATACGAATGAGAAGCTCGACCAGGAGTAGCATTTCGGCGTAATGGTCCTTTAGGAATCTTGGTATGAACCTCGAATTTGGGTGGAGGGATATGTAAGGGACCATTGGATGTTGAAAGAGGCTCTGTAGAGCCTGAAGAAGGGGACTCGGGGAAAGACGGAGCGGGAGGCTTGGGGTACTGACGAGCCCGAGTTTGAAGGTTAAGGTCGACGGTTAGAAGTGGATCAAAGTTCATCATGAGGATCTGGTAATTGGAGGAACCGGAAGGGGAAGGTTGAGTGGCCGCCTGTCCGTCAGGTGGTTGGGTAGCCCCAAATCCCTGCTGTGCATCCACATGCTCTTGAGGGGGCGGTGACTGCTGTTGCAGGGGTTGAGAAGGCAAGGGAGGAAGAGGTGCAAATGCTGGAGGAGCTGGAGCACCAGGCTACGGATAAGGATAATGGTTAGGGTGGGAATCATTGAGGTAAGCAGGAGACTGGGCAAAAGGCTGAGGCATGCCGTATCCTGGATACGTGCTATCGGGAGGGGAACAAGTGCGGGAGGTGCTGCCCCCTCCCCCAGGAAAACCATAAGCCATGGGAGGTTGGGCATATGGGTGAGAGAGAGTTCCAACGATATCGTCGGCGGCATGAGGTGCCCTGGGTGCGTTGACACCACCAAGTCGGGGGAGATCAGGTAGAACGGTATAAACATAACCCGTCTGAGCGTAGATAAAGTCATATTTTAATGCCAGTTGGAGGGAGGCTTTCTTGGTTTGGGGGAAATGTGATGCGACATCTTTCCCGATAGGAGGCAATAGAGATCTAAGGAACTAGTCCATGTAGACACGATCTTCGAAAGTAGGGGATTGACATAGGCTCTTTTGTCTTCGCCATTCTTGGACATGATCGGATAGGTGGGTTGCAGATGATTGACAGAAAGAAGTCAAAAGTTTGATACCAGTGTCATAACGAAGGGGAAGCTGAAAGTAAGATAAAAAAGCCCGGGCAAGAGTCGCAAAGGTGGTATAAGAGGAAGGGGCCTGATCAACATACCACTTAGAAGCCGTGCCTGTAAGCGTTCGTTGGAACAACTGAAGACGGACAGAGTCATTGGTAATGGAGATAGAGGAACACCACATGTGGAAAGATCGAACATGATTTGAAGGATCTTCTCTAGCGATGCCTTCAAACTTTGGGATGTCGGAAGGGAGCTTTTTCGGCATAGCAGGCAAATTAGTGTCATGGTGTATAGGGTCGTTAATCAATCGGTCCAAATCAGGGAGGCTGAGGCTTGCCAGGAAGGGGAGCAAGGGCACAGCCGAGGTGGTTCCTATGGCGGTTCCGCTAGTAGCAGTCCCGGCATTAGAGCCGGGATTACCGCTAGCGTTAGGCCCTGGACCAGACATAGTGAAGGTGACAGGGGGAGAACCAGAAGTAAAAAGAGAACCCAATGAACCAAAAGAGGAGTCAGAGTGCGGACTCGGAGGAGGAATAACTCGACGACGGTGGGAAGGAGTAGGTCGACTGACCAGAAAATAAGGGTGAAGGCCAAGAAGTCTCCGGGATGTGCGCCTTGGGGGCGCAATGATGACAACACAAACACGGCACAAGGGGAAGAAGAACGACCAACAAAGGCAGGGAGGTGCAAACCGAGAGATTACAATGTCGAAACAAGGGCAGATAGGTGCAGTGTCAATTGATTTTAAAGTTTTTGCCTGGCGGTGTTAACCAGGCTCTTCTTCGCTTAGGGTGAGTGTGTGGTGTGCGTTAATTTTAATTTTTAAACCCTTTTCGTTTTGAGAGCAAGAGAAAAAGTGTGTTGCGTAACTGAAAATAATGCTGCAGAGAACAGTATATAATGCTGAAAGAACAGAAAATTAACAGCTAATCAATGCATCGATCTAACCCAAAAAGCCAGGGCTCTCAAAACTAGTCTAACAGAGGGGAAAAACACACGAAAAAGAGGCCAATAGATCTAGGGTCAAAAGGGACAGGGATCTAAAGGAGAAATCTGCTGAAAAGAGGGGTAGAACACAGCCAAGAGGCAGAGGCAAGGTGGCTGGAAAAAAGGAGGAAATCAGCAAAAAGAAGATGGGACAAGGAGGAGGCCCTAAAGGTAGATCCAAAAAAATCTTCAAGAGGTGATTTGAAAGGGAGAAGAGTTGATTTAAAGGGATCTAAAAAGGAGGGATCATATCTGAAAAAGAAATGGCTGAAAACTCTGAAAATTTAGACACTTACAGCAGCTAAAACTCTTTCACAAAAAGTGGAGGGTACTGAGGCCCTAGGGGGCTAGATTCCCACTTAGTTGAGTAAAAAAGAGAAAGAATAGGTCTAAACGGGTGGAGACGGAGGTCAGACAACCTTGACAGAGGTTCAGACAAAACCCAGAAAAATTTCAGAAAAATTCCAGAAAAAAGTCCAGGTCGCAGTTTTTGACTTGTTTTTCGCTCAGGTAGTAGTTTTTGGGCTGTTTTTCGCTACCCAGGTCACAGTTAATGGGCTAAAAAGTGTGACCTAGAGTCCAGGTCATGGTTTTTGGGCTGAAAAGTGCGACCTGAAGCTCCGGGTGTCCCGGCGGCAGATTTCTGAAAAAGTTGTCGTCTTAGTTGCGGTTGATGTCTGTCACCTACGCAATAGGGCCAGAAACACGCGGAAGTTAGAAATTTTAATGTTGTATGGTTTTATAGGTGAAAAAAAACGTGAAAATAGGAAAAACAAAAATCTGAAAAGAAAGCCTAGGGTTTGAAGTAGCTGGATATGCAGGAATGTGAAAAACGACAGCGGTCGTAATTGAAAACCCATGTGGAGTCGCCAGTTGTTAGTATGAATCTTTTGTCAAAGTGTACAAAAAAAGACCAATTTATCTACGCATAACTTATAGCCCTAACATCAAATGCGGTTTCCAATATCTTCAGATCTGCAGTTAGTTGATCAAGACAAGTGCTGCAAAAAACCAGATCTATGCATACAGGGACATTAAGTAGTAAAAATAAGGTTTTTCTCCATACATCCAATAGACAAGACAAGAACAATATTTTTGAAAGAATTTTTGTATTAAGGGCACCTGGGAGGAAAACAAGAAGGTGTTTCCAATTCTCCTCAATGGGATGGGTTCTTGGAAGTCCTCAGCACTTCGGATCTAGCATTTCTCTCTCCTGTTGGTGTAGAAAACCCAGACAAAGATAGAACTCAAAGGGAGCTCACACAGCAAATAATGGAAAATATGACAATGATAATGGCTCAAAGTCAGACCAAGAGTTTAGATCCAGAGTGATCTAATAGGCAAAAAAAGGTGAATAATGGTAGGAAAAACCCTCCTATTTATAAAAAAATATTGGGTCATTCTAGATCTCGGTGCATGATTAAAATAACATTAACCAAATCTAGATCCACCTTTTATGGAATATTTTATTATATTTGTTGGAGGGAAAAAGTATTTGACTTGGGTCAAATTCCTTTATTTGTGAATAATAAATAAATAAATGATTTATTTATCATTTTAAGGAAGTGGTTGAAAGATAATCAAATAAATAATGATTTATTTAATTATTTATGGGTGATTTAGTCATATTTAACAAGGAATATTATTTAAATAAGATTTAAAAAATTATTCCTAGAAAATAATAAGATAAATAAGGATTTATCTAATTAATTTCCTTGTTTTGGGTTAAATATGACCAGGAATAATAATTAAATTATTGTTTAATTAATTATTCCATGAGAAAAATCAAACAAATATAGATTTGTTTAATATTTCCCTTTGGGGTTTCCTATTTAGACCATAAACAACCTAATAAATGTGTTTTATTAAGTTATTTTACATAGTGAAAGCAATTTTACTTAGGGTAAAATTGGTCTTACATGGTGTACTTGGGTCCATCTAATGATAGTAGGTTAGATGACCAAAAAATGGTGTAACACTCTCTTCTCATGATGATGAGTCAGGTAGCTTCGACGCGTCAGGTGGTATTTCTTCCACCAGTCACTCCATATTCTATTACGATGACGACATTATGGAAGTTGTCACTACCCCTGACTTTATCTATCTCCCTTTACATCGAACCCACACATTCATACCACATACACCTTGTGGCCATTACATTGAAACCAAATGTTTGGGTAAGGGGGCACCCATATTTGAGAAACCAGGAGAAGAAATTCTCCACAACTCTCCTAGTGTATCTAGTCGTGTCGACTCTAGTACCATTATTATTCCACATTTAGAAGAACCTCTAGAGTCCCATGTCAATTCAGATCACTCTAGGGATGATACCCCTCATCATTCCTTCATATTACATAAACAACCCAGTCCCTTCGACATTATTGTTGACCAACCTGTGATTTTTCTGGGAGAGCACCAGTTCATTATCTCCAAATCCTCTCTTTGAGATAGTGACACCATGTATGCCAATCTAGAAACTTAAAGTCCATTTGATTCATATATGCAATACCAAAAGAGATTGGCAATCCTCCATTCCATTTCTCAAACTGCATAACCATAACGAAAACACATGGTGCACCACATCATTAAAATGTGTTTAGATTCCTCTTTTTTCTAAATACATTTTGGCATGACGACAACATGCTTGGGGGCACCTATGCTCCTCAACCATAAAAATCCCAGATCTCATCCAAAAACAGCACTGGAACCCCCTTTCTTTGTCAGGTCGCACTTTTCAGGTCATTTCCAGGGACAGGTTGCAGTTTTCTGCCTAGTACCTACTACCTAGGTCACAGAACAAACCCCAAAAAGTGCGACCTGGCCCGTTCATGAGCTCTTGGTACCTAAAATGAACTTTCAATCCACTAAAATTAAAGAGGAGGGTAAGGCCTCTTACCTGCAACTGAGGGATCTCGATTCAAACGGTCGTTTTATCCGCTACGATCGCCGCAAGATTTAGGGCCTTCTCTCCTCTCTACATTCACCACAACTCGACATGCAAATGAGTGAATTTGGAGGGAAAACGCCTTATTAAAAGAGAAACCCCCATTTTTTCTTCCGCCTGCTGCGACCAAACCGTAGCTCCATTTACCAAACCGTCTGTACCATTAGAAATATCTCACCGAGCCCTAAAATGAATATCTGTTAGTTTTTAGTGATTTGATATTTCACCAGGACACATTTTTTCCAAGAATCTTCACTTTACCCATCCTCAAAATCGAATTTCTTCACTTGCAACACTCGTACTGAGGGGCACCACTTTGCCCCCATACTTTTCCACGCTCGTGTCGACTTTCGTTGTGAGTTACCATCTTGTACTAATGTTTTTATGGTCCGCATTGGACCTTTTCAGTGTGGCAGGAACATCAAGTCACCCTTGTTTAGAGCATCCGAGTTGAGTCATCATTGCATTCATGGAGTCTATCTCGAGTCTCTTTGAATCCCATTATAGTCATCCATCTTTTAGTGCTTGGTCCCTCTCTCGTGTTGCACATTATGGCCTTCAGTCCCACTGTCCTCTATCCCTCATGATATTGTGTCAGTCGCTGCCAGGTCATCCATGCCCTTTATGCTCTAACAAGGGAAGTCGTCCATTTGCTACTCAGTACCCCCCATTCCATCATCATCATTGGTGTCAGTCTGTCAGCTGCTCTACTATTATCTCTCGTGCCTTAGTTGAGGATCCTTTATTGCCTCACCTATGGCAGACCTCCTTCTGTTGACATTAGCTCATTCATTCCAGAAGACAGGTCTAGAGGGTGGTGTACCTTGGTTCCAGCTTCTACTCTTGCTAGGTGCCTCAAATCATGCAAAGGGACTCCTTATTTCCCTTTGAATTGATTGTTTCTCAGCTCCAACTCCTTTCAGCATGATTGAGATCCATATATTGGATGGTTTAGTGATGCAGCAGCTGATATCGGTGATTCTTGTGTGTGTGTGAGATGTCTCAGCCCTCACTAGGGGGTGGCCCTACAGGTAGCCCCCCACATACCCGGATGATTTCTTCATCACAACCTTTGATGCAGCTCCATACATTTGATGATGTCGGCCTTAGCTGCTTGCAGGACCTTTTTTTTTGCACGTATTAGTCATATTTTCATAGCCCTTTCCTATTTTCAGGGGCATCTAGGTTGTATTTATATCTCATGTACTGAGATATTATTGTACAAGTCCTGGCTATTATACCAGGCACAATACGTATGTGGGATTCATTATCGTGTTGTTTATCTGGCTTATGTTTATGCCATCATGTACTATATTGGCCAGTCTCGTGGTTTTTCGGATGCCTTATTGTTTGTACTTTTCCTCAGCGGGCATAGGTATGCCTCCCACGCCGCCTATAGCACATGTACTCACTCATCAAAGAGACTTGTCGCACCTATAAGTCTCGCCTCCTCAGGGTCTAGTTCTTTGAGCACTTTGGTATACCTTATACTTCTCTCTCTTTGACTTGCCCTTCGATGTCTAGTGATTGAGTTATTACAACGTACTTCGGTCATACGATTAGCTCCTAGCGCTCGCATGCTGGGGGGAAATCTGTTACACCATTTTTGGTCATCTAACCTATTGTTATTAGATGGACCCAAGTACACCATGTAAGACCAATTTTACCCTAAGTAAAATTTCATTCACTATGGAAAATAACTTAGTAAACCACCTTTATTAAGTTGTTTATGGTCTAAACAGGAAACCACATGAGGAAATATTAAATAAATCTACATTTGTTTGATTCTCCTCAAGAAATAATTATTTAAACAACAATTTAATTAATATTCCTTGTTATATTTAACCCAAAACAAGGAAATTAATTAGATAAATCATTATTTATCTTATTCTTTCCTAAGAATAATTATTTAAACTTTATTTAAATAATATTCTTTGTTAAATATGAGTAAATCACCCTTAAATAATTAAATAAATTATTATTTATTTGATTATCACTCAACCACATCCTTAAAATGATAAATAAATCATTTATTTATTTATTATTTACAAATAAAGGGATTTGACCCAAGTCAAATTCCTTTTCCCTCTAACAAATATAATAAAATATTCCATAAAATTTGGATCTTGATTTGGTTAATAATATTTTAGTTATGCACCAATATCTAGACCAACTCAATATTTTTTTATAAATAGAAGGGTTTTCCCATTTATTTACCACCTTTTGTTGCCTAAAGATCACTTTGGATCTATACTTTTGGTCTGACTATTGATGCACCATCATAGTCATATTTTGCTACCATTTTTGTCTGGGTTTTCTACACCATCAAGAGAGAAAAAATTTAAATCTGAAGTGCTGAGGACTTACAAGAACCCATCCCATCAAGGAGAACATGGAACACCCTCTTGTGTTTTCCTCCCAGGTTCCATTAATACAAAATTCATTCAACATATTCTTGTCTTGTCTATTGGATGAATGGAGTAAATCTTGTTTTTTATACTGCTTAATGTCTTCTAATGCATAGATCTAGATTTTTGCAGCATTTATCTTGATCACCTAACTGCAGGTTTGAGGATATTTGCAACCTTATTTTCTGTTAGGGTTGTTTGTTATGCGTAGCTAAAGTGGTCTTTTTTCGTATTCTTGGAATTAAGATTCTGACTAACAATGGGCACTGAAGGTTGGGGTAGAACTAATGGGGCAAACCATGCTGCCATGCTTGGAGGTAAATGAGACAAAGGGGGGTTTGTGAGAGGAGGTGGAGGGTGAAGTGGAGTGGTTTGCACAGTGGATGGGTGAATGGGGGTGGCAGATGTACTCGGGAAAACAAACTAAGATTCAGCAGATTTGGATTGGAAAAAGCCAAAGTTTTGGAGAAGATGAAAATCAAGAGGAGTGGAAGGAGAGGCTTCTCTACTAGGACTCTGCTGCAAATATATGGGCTCAAGGTGTCTCCGGTCTATCCCACTCTGAGACTTAGTCCTAAAAAATTTCTTTCTATGGTATAAGTCAAACTGGGGATCTTTCAAGGCTGTGAGGTCTTCAGGGACAAGACTTGCTTTGTGAATGGTCCTAACAGTAGTTGAATCTTGGATCCTAGAATTTTTCCACAAAATCCTTTTTGGGTCATCAAATATGGTAGGGGGGTTAGGGTCAGGATGATATCTGGTGCTAATCCTTTGCGAAGCCAAATTTCAAACTCAAGAATGTAGAGAGGCTGAAGTTTTGGAGTGTCTTGAAAACAAACCCATCTGTAAGGATACTAAGCTCACACAAAGAGTGACTGGGTTTGAGATTTTTATGACTGATTAGTGTAGTCCCAGGTGAGTCTATGAAATCTAGTGAAGTCAATAGGCCTACTGGAGGCTAGTGGAGTTGCCAGGTGGATGTTTTTTACTACTTTGAGGATATATACTTGTGGTCCACCACCAGAATTGACAAAAACCAATCTAGAGATTTTTTTGGTGTTTTCTGAGTTTCTTTATACAACACTAAGACTTTAATTGGTTTTCTCTAGTTGAGACATCATGTTGCTAGTATGGTGAATCAATTATATTATGCTCTTGGCTAACACTTGAATTTTTAAGTTTGAAAGAAGTTTTCTAAGTTATTTAAGGATGTCAAACTTTGTTTCTTACTCACGGTCCCACTGTGATTGCCATTATGTTAGGTCCTCGTAATTTGGCAGATTGGAAATGAAAAAATGAACAAGGGTAACATCAAACCAGTCTTTGGAGTCCTAAAAATTAGCCTTCTTGGACTCAGAGAGGGCTTTCTCTATAAACATGTAAAGGATGTGATATTGATTGTTTTAAGGGTTTTGATTTTGGGCTAGTTATTAGGTTTAGGGTTTGTTTGTTTTTTTGGTTGGGTAGGTGGTTTATTAAGCAGAATAAGTAGAGTGAGAGAGGTTCAGACCATTGGGCCATGGAGTATAAAAAGTTCTTGAAAATTTTAATAGTAGGACAAGGGTGTATCACAGGGAAAATATAACAAAGTCAAATACATCTAAAGGCCTATGTGAGTGAAGGTGAACATCAAATTGTGAACATAGTAGGTGAAGAAGGGAAGTTAAGAATCCTTCAACAAATACATCAACAAGAATGGCCTTTATGTTTACTAAGCATCAAGAAATAATCAAAGAAAGGGAATACCAATAAATCTTTTGATCAAACCATAGCATGTAAGCATTAAGGCAACGATCCAGTGAACTATAGAAGGAAAAAAACTTGTAAATCTTCTAGTGATTTCACGTTCAAGCTAAGAAAACATCTAAGATAAACATATAGCAGAGATCAAAGAAGAGGGAACTCCTAACTTCATCAATCAAGATATTAAGACCTCCAAAGAAACTTTGTAAGATGAGCTATAGGGCATGGTAAATCATAAACCTCATTAGTTAAACTCAATCAAAAACACTTCAAATTAAAGACCTTAAAAACAATGTTTAAGTAATAGCAAAGAGCAAGGCTAACCATAAATCACTTTGACATTTACTTCATTGAATCATTTCTAAGATAAACAAGCATAATTAGGTCTACAGAGCAACTAAGAATTCTCTAAACTGACCTAGCAGAAGAAAACATAGAAGCAATGAAGGACAAACAGAACTAAGGTGCCTCTAAACAACATTTCTTAGACTAAAAATTATGTCCTACTACAATAGAAATATGAACAAAATGATAATACAAGAAAACATGAACTAAATAGGGAACACATCATCATTTAAAAATGCTCAGGGATCCTGCAAGCAAGCCTTCTCCAATGTCAAACAATCCAAGCCATTCACAAAAATCAGAGCCAATTTGTCTTCCATCTCCAAGTCTATGTATTACTCTCAATAATTGTCTAAATAACATGTATAATGAAGCCTCAATGTTGTATTTAGCAAGCAAGGAGGACTAAACCCTAATTAGGTCTTTACAAGCCTATTAATTAATCATAAATGTCACTTTTGTCCTTTGCAACCATGCAAGGCCCAAGGCACAAAATATCTAATGCAAAATATCTTCTCGACCATTTTTGGCAAAACAAATTGACATTTAGGCTCCCAAAAACTTCCAAAATGTTTCCTAGCGTACTTTGTTGACTTTTGTTTGCAAGGGCGTAGCACTGAGATTTAAGGGTGCAATTTCCAGGCCAAGGGCGTAGCACTTGCATAGGAAAATTGGTTCACCTAGAAACCAAGTTTTGAAAACCTTCCCAATGTCAGAATGGACTCTGTGATGGCTCGTTGGAAAGCCTTTTGAGTCTACTTTCCAAACATACTTTTGGTTTTCTAGTTGGAATTCATTTGGCTGTCCACAAATAAAAACTCGCAAGGCTGGTAAAGGAGAAATTCCAACCCTCCTAAGGGTGCCCTGAGAAAAATCACAATGCCAAGGGTGCTGCACCCTTGGCCCTCCAAATTAGCAAAAACCAAAAAATTTCAAAATTTTCCCAAAATTTACAGTTATCTTCCTTTTTATGTCTGGGATGCTTGCATGGAAGAATCAGCAAGAAGGTTGAGTTTTACTTGAAATTTTTCCTCCTTGAGGGCTTGAACTTTGGCAAGGGATCTTTTGAGCTTGGCCCTTGCAATTTTATTTCTAAATGCATAGTGCTTGGTCATATTTTTCTGTAGGCCAAGGTCCCTTTGTGTCTTCTTTAGCTGTTTTTTTTCATCCTTATAATAATCAATGATATACTTTTCCATGCCAAGCTTTCTTTTTAGGTCTCTGATCTGAGCATCCTTTCTTTGGAGAAAGATGCTAGTGGTCCTTTCTTCATCTTCATTTTCATTGTCAACATCAGCTTCAATGAAATTTTGGTCCTTGGTGTCACTGATGTCATTAGCATCATTATTTGTTTCTGCATCATTTCCCTTATCATCACTAGGAGCCTCACTGTTTTTTGCACTACGTTTGTCTATACTATGAGCCTTGCTATCTTTTACACTGTTCTATGCACCATCATCATTTTGATTGTGAGCCTCATTTTTTTTATTGTTCTCATGGCCATCATGACTGTCAGTGCCTCCCTCATTTCTACTACTTGCATTATTTCTGTGATTTTCACTTTTATCATCAGCCTCTTCAATTTATTCACTGTCATCATCAACTTCACTGACATTTTGGTCCTTGGTGTCACTGCTGTCATTATCATCATTATTTTTTTCTGCATCATTTCCCTTATCATCACTAGGAGCCTCACTGTTTTCACTATCATTATGGCTCTTAGTTTCACTGTCAGTCTCTTTGTTGTGTTCGTCCTCACTGCTGCTTGCCTCATCATTACTAAAGACCTCATTTTATTTTTTTTCCATGGTTTTTGCACTCTCTTCATCATTTTTTTTTCCCATGCTGACATCACTGCCCTCTACCTCTTCATTTTCTTCCTCTTTATTGTCCTCTTCTTCATCATTTCTTGATTTAGCATTTCCCTCTCCTTCGTTCTCATTTGAATGTTCATGATCGCTTCCCTCATTGTTTATTGCACTAGGAGAGGGTGATGAAGGAGGGTTGTCTTGAGGTGAAGGCACATGTTTAGATGGTGAAACATTCTCATCAGGAGATGATGGAGGAGTAAGGACAAGAGGATGAGATGATGAGGGAAAATTTTGCGGATGATGGGGTTGTGGGTTTTTGAAGACATCATGGGCAATGAAAACCTCCCATGGGATACCTTTTTGCTCCAATTGATGCACCACAACCATCTTGATGAGAGAATGGTGAAAGAGGCTCTGCATTTGTTGTGAAGGGTGCCTCTTTTTCACAATATAAGGAATCTTGTCAATAATCCTGTAGAGATAGTAGAGAAAATGTAGCATATTAACCCTAGTGAAGTGCATGAGCAATATTATGTGGTAGGAATAAAGCCTAGAAAACCTTCCCTCACATGTGAATTATTTCATAACGATCCTCATGATGGGTGCATACCTCTCAAGAAAATGTGAAAAGGGAAATATAGACTTATTGTGGTCTTTGTATCTAGGCTTGTGGAATGGCTCATAGTGGCTTATTTCTAAGCTGGCCTGTTTGAACCATTTTTCACCAACACTAGGTATTCCAATCACAATAGCAATGGCATTTGATGAAAAATCAAATTTTAACCCTGCTAGATTAACTTGTTTCTCATGCAAATTGAGGATGAACATCCTAGTGAGCTCAGGGTGACTTTGTACCTGTTGTACTCTTTTACAAAAATGAAAACACCCCACATTTTAGAAACATGTGACAGTCATAGGAGAGGCATTAAGCACCATTGTGTCTTGAGGTTCAAATCTATTAATCCTCCCTTCTCTGTGTCGATGTCTCCTTAGCAATTGGCTTCCCTCACCACTGTCACTGTTACCCTGCCCTAACATCTTGATCACTACTACTTTGTAAACAAAAACCCTAACTCTGTTTTGTGAAATTGTTGGGAAAAAAGGGCAAGGGGTTGATGGTGACAAAGGTAGCTTTTATACAAATGAGGAATGAGTGAATGAGGGTGATGGAAAAACCCTAGAAGAATGGAAAATATTTCAGCAATACAACCCTCTGTGTGTCTTCAGTGTGCAGATGGAGGAAGGTCTTCAAACAATGGTGTTTTAATCATAAAAATTAGGTTTTCACCTTAAGTTTTTCAATTTCTCTTAGTTTCAAATCATTAAAAAGCTCTAGAGGGAAGGTAAGACATCCACCTACTGATAAAATATGCTTCATAAACTTTTGATGGCAGTCTATAGGTGGTTTTTAAGCTGAATTGAGTATTTTCAGGTGCAGGAGGTGTCCCAGGTCAAATGCGCAGTGCCTAAAGTTGTAGTCGGGTGGTCTGAACGTGTAGTAGGGTGGCCTGAATGCACAGTTGTGGGGCTTGAATGCATAGTCGAGTGGCCTGAATGCGTAGTCGTGGGTTGCCGAGCCTGTTGAGCTTCCTGGGTGAATGCGTAGCGTGTGCCTCTGAATGCGCAGTGCAGAGAAAATTTACAAAGGAAATTTCTCCAAGGGCGCAGTGCCCGACTGTGAACATGCAGCGCTACCCTGAACACGCAGTGCTGGGTAACTTGCCCGAACGTTGACTGAAAACTCATAGTTTTTCTGCTGGGTGCTTTTTATGATTTTTGCAAGTAAAAAATAAGTCAAACAAGGAAAATAATTACCTTTTATAGTCTTAGGAAAATAAAATTAATCTTTGTAGACCCACACTCTAATGTTTTTAGTCCCTTTGTCACTTTCACTGATATTTTATCTCACTTTTTGTTATAGGTGACTAAACAACATTTAAATGGCCCTTTCCCTTTGCTCCTTAAGTTTGACATATTCAATTTATGTTTTTAAGGGATGAAAACAGTAGTATTTTCAAATTTTCCTATGTTTTTCATCATAATATTCAATCTTCCTTTCTTACCCTTCTCTTTCTAATCATTTTTTCTGTGTTTGCTCTGCAGGTTGCTGATATGGTGAATTTGAATCCTTCTATAATTCTGGGGGCTTGATGGGTTTGATTTTGACACCTTTGATATTGAAAAAAAAGGGAAAAACTTCACAACACTCTTTTGCCAATACCATGGGTTTTAAACAATGCCTTTCACCTCCTTAGGCCACTTCTGATTTGCAGGTGCCTGAATTTATAATTTAAAACTTGCCCATTGATACTCTTGACCTATTTGTTCTGCAGATTTTGTTTTAGTCACATGATTGAATGTGATTTGGCTTGTTTATCTCCTTCAACACTTTTACTCAACAGGTTTCATAAAAACCTTGAAGTGAATCTTCCCTTCTGATCTTTGAAACATGCTAAATTCACTTTGATACCATAGGCACTTACATAGTGGCAGTATCTTAAAAAATTCTTTGTTCTTACCTTGGATCTCATAACATGTTTTTCTATATTTTGACCACTGAGTGTAAATGAATGAAATGAGAGCTTGACCCTTCTTTATGTGATTTGCTGTAATACTCCTTTCCAGGAATTTCAGTAATATCTCTAATGAGGACGTTGTATAAGAAAACCAATGGAAGAATAACATAGTCCAGGGCTTTGATCCTCTAAAATATGTTGTATTTAGCTTAAATATAGAATGGAATCAGAAACAAATAACTCTAGCTACATTAAACAGATCTCCCGAACTCAAATATGCTAAAAAGCATCACAACCCTAGTACATCATAAAATAGAAATGCCAGAGGCAGCAAAAACGTTATTTTTATTATGAAAACTACAGAAATAGATGGAATAACATATATTTGGAGCTTTAATTCATTATAAAATCAGAAATGAGAGGATGGACCTCTTTTACAAACACATTAGGACCCCCCGGCAAGGGTTTCCAGCAAAATAGCAACACAAGATATATCACTGCAGAAAATAACACTGTACCCAGAAAATCTGTATTGAGAAGTATCTGATATGCTCTAAAAGGGACACACAAGAAAAGAATTGGCTCAAGGCCTCCCTCAATAGATCTCCTGGAGTGGGAATCACCTCCCCCTCTTCTGAAATAAGCACAAATGGATAGATGCAACCCCAGCTACTACAGCTACTGCAGAAATAACACATTCAATGGAAGTGACTGCACTGTCAAGGTTAGAGGATGGATTTCTTCAAGATAGTTGATGAGAATTTAACTCAAGACCTCCTCCTTAGCTCTCCCAATCAGCTATAACAATGATGAAGCTAGAATTCCTGCATGAGAACTCTTGCACTAAACAGTGCTGCAACTCCGGCTAAACAGCTGAAGCTTGCAATTAGTCATAAGACTGAAACAAAAAGTATGAATGAATGAATCCTTTTGCTGCTATCCCTTCCTTTTTATCGTAGGTGAGCTTCTCCATCCCGGGCCCCACTCATTGGTGATGTAGCTTCCTTGAGAAGTTTCCTCCTTCAAAACTATGCTGCCCTAGTGGCTTTCCCTCCCTTGTGACAACGTTGTTGAGTTGGTCAATTGTAGCTAGCTCCTTGATTTTTCTCCTCTTTACACTAAAGAGGCTTTATTTTATCCTCCTACCTCAATCCATTTTCACAGTGGGATAGATTTTATTGTGTTTCCTACTTCTTATTCCAAAAATGGAGCAATTATAATGTTCCAAGTAGCAGTGGCTAATTGGGAACATTAAAGTCCTCCCCGCTCCAAAGTTGCTTGCCCACAAACAACAATAAAGAAGGATGTTGCAAGATATTCTCTCCCTCCCAAGTGGCATCCTCATCCGGTAGATTCCTCCATCAAATCAGATATTCTTTGATGACTCTGTTTCTCAATTGCCTCTCCCTTGTGTCTAAGATTTCTTCTGGCTGCAAGATCAAATGGCCCTCATCATCAATAGGAGGAAGTTCCATGTTGGAAAATACATTCCTCCCAATTGCCTTCTTGAGGCAAGATACATGGAAGATATTGTGGATATTTCTCCCCTTAGGAAGCTCCAACTCATATGCTACTTTACCGATACATCAGTTCACCTTGTACAACCCATAGAAACGTGGTTTTGTAATGTTCCAAATTTTATGGAACATTAATTTTTGTTAAGAAGATGAATAAAATGGGTAGGGGACCCATTCGTTGCATGATTAGAGAATAAAAATTCTCTAAGTATGAAAGAGGATCATGTTGGATCTATATTTCACACCTCCATGTGTGAAAGGAGGTTTTTGCATAAAGGCTTGGCCAAGGTTGACCAAGTCAAACTGCATTGGCATGAGTTGGAAAGCACTATGTGGGAAAATGTTGGAGGGAATATTCTAGAGGGAGGAAACACTAATTCGAAGTAGAGTCCATGGAGGGAAGGCTCACTTGTTTAAAAGAGGAGCAAGGAAGCCATTGAGATTATCTTTGATGATTTTTACATTAAAGTCTTAGAGACTTGTTGCTGCCTCTTGCTGTTCAGCATAGCTGCAGTGCCTTCGGGAATGAGGGAGTCCTGTTGAGGATTTCCTCTTCTTCTTGAGTAGCTCATGAAGGATTTCACTCCATTCCCCATATTCAGGCATTCATGCCATAGCTTTAGCCATCTACATCAGCACAGTCTCTGTAGCAGATATTGCGCAGTGTTGCTGGGTGTTGCTGGGGAGGTTTCCACACACCATCCGGAGCTAGTTTTTCAGTGAAGAGAGGTTCCATCCATTGGGAGATCAGAAAAAGGGGTTTATGAGAAGATCCCATCATATTTGGCATTAGTCAGACCACTTTCCATGATTGGCAGCACAGTCCCTCTCTTAGACAGCGTTCTCCTTGGTGAATATTTGCTGTGAGGGATTAACATATTTTGAAGGGGAAGTGTTGGGTGAAAGGATCAGCCTTTCACTTCAGATTTTCATTGGAGAGGGGCTCTTCATCTACAAAATCTATTTCCTCCTTCCCCATCCATTTCTAGCTCTTGAGTTGCAGCAGCTACTGCAACTCCGACATTTTTGTATTATAGTGTTTCTGCGTAGATTTCAGCCAATCCTCTTAAAGGATTGACGTTATGTATTTTCAGGGGTTGATATATTGCTCCCCCTTCTTTATTTGAGCCTACATTTTCATATCATTGTATTTTCATTATTTATGCATCAGTTCCTCTCTATAGCTGCGCAGTCATGGCCTAGGGCTTTCTTTATGTAACAATATTTCTCATGTTTCCTTGTACAACTTTCTTGAGGCTTGTTGTGCCTTTCTTGAGTGATCATTTCCTGAAGATGATGTATATTTTATGCTGCTATGTCTTAATATGATTGCCATTGTATTCTCCAAAATTTCATGTGTATATGATTCACTTATATTTTCCATTTAATGTACTTGTTATTGTTGTAGCTGCAATGTTGGCGTTATCTTAAGAGATTCCCAATATTGTTGTATTTCCCTATTGGGGATATTGTCCTTTGACAATCACTCTATAGAAAAAGTCTTCTACTAGGCCCGGTAGCCTCTGGAGCTCATCCTTTGTTCAAAGGTGACAAATCCAGTAATGCCCTTGCAATCTATCTTTGGAATAGATTTGCCTTGTCATTTGACAATGTTTCTAAAAAAGGAACATTATAGTGGTATCAGAGCATCGAACTGGCACAGCCTGTGAGTTCTATTTCAGAGGATAATGATGAAGAAGATGAGCCTAGCCTCATCTATTTTTGGAATAAACAAGATCCTCCCTGAGGAGGAGGAGAAGAAAAGGGGAGAAGAGGAAGGTCCATGCACTTCCTATTCTCTTGAAGACCAGCATGGGAGATGCTTGGATTTTCAGATCTTAAGCAAGTACCTGAGTGACTATAAATCCCATTCTGCAACATTCAGGGAAGCTACAACGTTCCCATAGTATGGTTAACAGATGGAGGAGGAAAACTTTGTTTTGTGGTTCAAACCCTTGGTCCATTCAAGGGTGAGTTATTTTGCAGTCTGGTTGATCCAAACCTTTGATGGAGAAAGAAAAAAGGAAGAGAAGCTCACACCACCATGGGAGAAGGATTGCACCAACACTGCTACAGATTTGAAGGAGCAGCCTTCAACATATATGGATGAAAAAGCCATTGGAGGAAAAGCCATTGTAGCCACACAAGAAGGTCCCAAGATCCACCAAGGTATGAGTAAATTTCCACTTTCTATTTCAACAAATAATCTTAAGGATGGTGGAATTTCATATGAGGAGGTCCAAGGATCAAATCACATGGCCATTTTAGGGCCTCATGATTGCACTGCGCTGTGCAAAGGGTTCAAGGAGGAGATGAACCCTCATCCTCATACACTATTGATGAGTCTCATTCAGCCCTTGAGGTTGGGATGTGGACCATTGGAGGATGAAATAAATCATGACAGCTCCATGGAAAATCATGAAACAATTTGTGAATCAGGGGAGGAGACAACTGCTACATCATTGGAGGAATTAGCAGCACTGTTTCACATGGGTGGAGAGAACACATCACCTCCATCACATTTGTATCCTCGAAGATCCAACATAGTCATGGGTGAGAGGCATTTCCTAAGAGGTATCCAAGGAGCTGCATTTCAAATTGTCATGAAATGCAAAGGGCAAGGATTGATTTGGGAGGATGGTAGCCCTCTTGGGAGGAGTACCAAAAGAATGGAAAAGAGATGGCATGATACTTGCATCATTGAGAAGCATAGAGTATGGATGCATGATGTTGATGTGATATTCATATCATTCACTATGTCTTCATCACATGAGTTGTATGATGTAAGTATGCGAGGGAAGAAAAATAATTTGTTGCTTTGCTTGGGAGAGCAAGGGCATAATTGCTGTCATACTTTGCATGATGTTGCAGGAGGAGGAAATGGAATTTTCTCCTTAACTTGCGATGATAGAGAGGTAATTCCACCTTGGGAGGGGCTTCTTATGTATTGCAGAATTATGAAAGATATCTTTTGCAAGGAGCATGTCAAAGAATGGAGCTTGGTTTTGATGAGAGCCTATGGGTATAGGCCAACAACGTTGTCTCTTTGGAGCAGTGACCTATTGATGAAGTGTACCCAACAAAAGTGTGGTGGATCCATAACCCACAGGTCCTAGGATAATTTCATATTTTTTTCACTTGATGGACAGAGAGGAGGTGAGATGGATGAGGTAGTAGATGGAGTCATATATTACTATGCTACATTCTTCTTGACTTGGATTCCCAAGCATGAGAAGAAGGATCTTCTTGCAGCACCTATATCATTCCTCTTCAGGGGAGCATGCCAAAAAACCATGGAGGGTTCATTCATGGATCCATACATCATCTTACTCCTAGTATATGGTAAGAAATCTATTTTTACATTGGCTGATTTGTATACTCTTACCATTATTTTGTAGTGCATGGCTCTACAAGAGGGCAAGCTTTTCAGATTGCTCCATGGACCGAAATTGGGCCAATTTGTATGATGGAGATAGCCATCCTTTATATGGCCTTGGGAAAGTGTTTTATTTCATGTATAATCAGTTGATACACTCAGTGATTTTCTATTCATCAGTAGCTATCATGACATACATAACTATTCATGTAACACAAAACAACGTGCCATGTGATTTTCTAAAGTAGCAGTTTGGAAAACTGTGCTGTCACTCTTGGGAAAACTGTTGGTACACTCTTGCAACACATGAAACCTTCAGCATTTTCCTCATTATATTGCTGATCATGAATTCCTTTGCTAATATGGATAAGATTTGTACAAGAAGCATGATTATGAGAAAGGCACATGAGTTGGATGTGTCCTTGAGTGAGAAAAACTCTCACATTTTCGGCAGTGCATGTTCTAAAGGGAACATGAGAGGAGGCATGGCTACAACCACATATTTGCTCATTTGTGGGGAAAGCCATGGGCTTGGTAATTTTATCCATCCATTGTATGTATATGGGCAGGTGTTTGACCTAAATTGCTGATTCACTCATCCATTTACTATTTAGTAGTAGATGTGATATTTGTTGTGCAATACTTGCCATGTTATTTTCTGCAGCTGCAATGGATGAGGTTACATTATAACCCTATGAGGCATTGTTTGCATTTTCTGCACATGGTATAACCTACAGAAAACATGTCATGGGGGAATTCTATGGTGATCTTGTCCTATTCATCATAGATGACATGACTTGGGCGAGACGGATTATCATTGTTGAGAGGAGAAATCCTTGAAGGATTTCTTTTCATTTTGCCACTTGAGGGAAATAATTTTGATGGCTAGGATCAGCATAAACTCCACACTTGTCATAAGTGGAGAAGAGGACAGCATAGGGCAAGTTATAGTGCTTTCCATGATCAGATTTCAGCCCACCTTCATTTTTGGAGCTCAACGTGGAGGGTGATTTTCCATGAGTTGTCTTGTTGGGAGGCAGCTTATTTTCATGATTGATGGCTTGGGGATGAGATATTCATATGGGGAATGATAAGTCCCATTATATATCAGATCTCATGCCTCAAGGAGGCCTTTAGATAGCTCTTGTTCCTTCATGGATACTTGTTTCTACATGATATCTGTTTTGGGAGTGTTCACCCCAAGGCTAGATTGCATATGTTGGAGGGATAATTGGATACTTGATTGCTGATATGGCATCCATTTTCTTGAGGAGATCATTACATAAGTATGCTACAGGAGGAAGGGAAAAAATAAACTCATTTCATCCTTGCAATTGCTTGAGGGCAAGCAATATTTTGAGAGGGGAGGACTGTAATGTTGCAAATTTTATGGAACATTAATTTTTGTTAAGGAGATGAATAAAATGGGTAGGGGACCCATTATTTGCATGATTAGAGAATAAAAATCCTCTAAGTATGAAAGAGGATCATGTTGGAGCTGGATTTCACACCTCTAGGTGTGAAAGGAGGTTTTTGCATAAAGGCTTAGCCAAGGTTGACCAAGTCAAACCGTGTTGGTATGAGCTGGAAAGCACTATGTGGGACAACGTAGGAGGGAATATTCTAGAGGGAGGAAACCATAATTTGAAGTAGGTTCCATGGAGAGAAGGCTCACTTGTTTAAAAGAGGAGCAAGGAAGCCATTGAGATTATCTTTGATCATTTTTACATTCAAGTCTTAGAGACTTGTTGCTGCCTCTTGCTGTTCAGCAGAGCTGCAGTGCCTTCGAGCATGACGGAGTCCTGTTGAGGATTTCCTCTCCTTCTTGAGTAGCTCATGAAGGATTGCACTCCATTCCCCATATTTAGGCATTCAACCATAGCTTTAGCCATCTACATCAGCGCAGTCTCTGCAGCAGATATTGTGCAGTGTTGCTAGGGAGGTTTCCACACACCATCCGGAGCTAGTTTTTCAGTGGAGAGAGGTTCCATCCATTGGGAGATAAGAAAAAGGGGTTTATAGGCAGATTCCATCATCTTTGGCATCAGGCCTGTTAGCCACCTATAAATTTTGTTCTACGAAGAGGTGGCTAGATTTTGTCTTCAAAACTTCAAGAGATAGTTCCCTTTGAAAACTTATCCTCTTTTGAAGTTTTATGATGATTATTAACCTTTGAGTTAATCTTCACTACTGTTTCACTATTAAACCTAAAGAACCTTGCTTTTTACCAAGAGAAAAAACTGCTTATAAAACCGCATTTTCCATCATTTCACTCCTCCTTTCACCAATTCTTCCCTTTCATAAAATCCATAAAGACCTTCATTTGACTTCTAAACCATTCCAAAACCATTTTTAAACCTTATGTCCCCATTTCATTTGGTTTAAAAACCCTTTTCTCCCTTACCGGAACCCTCAAAATCCTCTGAAAAACCTTCAGTTTGGCCTAAAAACCCATTTTTCAGCATTAAGGCCTTAAGCCCCTTTCGGCCTTAGCCCTGGCCCCTTTCCACATATGACCCGCACTGTGACCAAGCATGAAGTGCTCATCGCATTGCAAACATTCATCACATCACAAATCGCAGTCGTAATTTCCCTTTATCCTTTTCTTTTTTCTCCTCCGATGCTGATCCCCCGATTTAATCCTGACCGTTCATTCTTCTAGATCCAACGGTCCGCGCTTCATCGCATCATGCCCATCCATCATGTAATCCTCCACCATCCCGACCTTCGACTTAATCTCCACCGTCGATCAGGTTTTATTGGACGGTCCGCGCTATTTTGCATCATCGCCTTTCTCCCCCCCCCTTGCACCATTCACGTCCTGTGCGATTCTACGATGCAATCTCCGTCGTTGATCTTCTCAAATCCGACGGCCCACATTCCTTCAGCATTTTGAACCCTGCGCTTCTCATTCTCCCCCATCAACAGATCTCGGTTGTCGATCCTCACGATCTGACGACTCCCATTGATCCTTCCCGCCGATCTTATAAAACCCCTTTTCCTTAGTAAAAACTTTTCCGCCCTTTATATAAAGGTAGGCCCTCCATTCTTTCATATTTCTACCATGCCATCACTTCCCGTCTCCTTTTTATATCTCCATCGTCCATCGGAGAAATCCAACGATCGAGACTTAACCCGATAAACTCGACTTTCCATTTGACCCGTCCACCACGCGACAAAACAGGTGACACAAACGTTGATACCACCCTCCATTCTCTGTGCTTCTTATCCCCTGTCACGTGCTACCGGCACCGTTGGATCTGGAGCCTCCAATCCAACAGTCGACGATCTATATCGCGTAATTTTTGGCTCCGTTCTACAGTGCGCTACTTCCACGCGATAAAAGTGGTTTTGGAAATCCACGTGTCAATTGATGAATGGAATCGCGTTCCAAAAGTTAATACCACCTACCACCCCAAATGCAGCACGAAAACCACTGATTGTTTTCCCGAAACCGCTTCTTCCCAATTTGCTCCATATTTTAAATTTGAAACCCTGTTTCTATGTTTACCGCAAAAACCCATCCTCCGCTGCAAATTTCTCCATTCTCACAGCTCTAGACCACCTCCATAAACCCTCCAAAGGAGTCAAACCTTACATTCGCAAGATTTAAATTAACTTATGTTCATTTTTATGCAGGTTTAATGAAGTTCAAGGTTAAAACCTCCCACAGATGATTATAGTGACATAGGTCGAGGATGACCATCCTCATGGCCCTTGATACAAATTAAAGGGTTTTGAAGTACTAATTACACGTTTTTAGAGCGTCGATAAGTCATGATTATCGGATTTTCAAACAATTTCTCCGACAAAACCCTCTGTGCACCTGTAAACAACAAAACACAGTGAACATCAGTTGATTAAAATTATTAGTGTTGAAGACAGAGGATCAAAGTATAATCAAAGGATTAAAGATGTTAATCAAATCTTAAAGGGATCAAGGTACAAATTGAATATCAAAGGCCTAATCCACAAAATGAAGAAAAACCCCCAGAAAAGCCTCAAATGCCATATCACAGGGGATAATTGCATCCCCAACTACCATATTGCCAGCTGTAACCTCTCTACCTCAAAGGAATACCCAGATCAAATCTCAGTCACAGACATTAAGGCCAAAGATAGTTGAACAGTTATTACGAGCGAAACAAATATCTCAAGCTGTCAGTAGAAGTTATTATAAAGATAAGAAAGTACCTTAAAGTCAATATTTTTTCCCACTAAGCCTAAAAAGCAGAAATAGAATAAATGAAATAGAGTTGTAATTCAATGCTTTCCTGCCTTATGCCTTGCATGGTTTTCAAGGATGGAAGTTGCATTTAGTATGAAATTAATGATACTCAACCCTAGAACTCTTCCAACTCCTCATTTATTCTATAAATACTTCTGAAGAAAATGAGAAGTTGTTGGTTGGTTGGTCACTATTTGTAACACTGAAACTCTCTGAAATAATACATAGTCTGTTTGAAGTTGAGGAAGAAATTGAAGTCTTGGAAGTTGGATTATGTTGTGACATGCTTGTTCTTGAGAAGGATCTATCATTGGATCCCTGAGCTTGGCTGTTGGTGATGTATTCTAAACTGTCTGCTATTTTTCCTATTTTCATTATGTTTCATAAATTCTTACTACAATAGGATGAAAAGTTTAGGCTAAGAAATGACTCCTGGAAGCACCTTAGACCTGTTTATCCTTCACTGTTTTATGTTTTCTTCTGCTGAGGTATTTTAGAGTCTTTTAATATTTCTCTTTAGTCCTCGTGCTTGTTTATTTCTCAAATAGTTCAAATAGTTGGTTCCAGCATGATTTATGGTTTTCCTTGCTTGCCTGCTGCCACTTGAAAACTGTTTTTGAAGTCTCCCTTTGAAGTACCATTGTTTATAGTTAGCCAAGGAGGTATGTTTCGATCATACCCTTTGTCCCTGCTTGAATAATTGTTTTAAAGGTATTTATAGTTGTGATCATAGATGTGTTAGGTGTTTCCTCTTCTATGACTGCAATTATCAGTGAATCTTTATGTTTTCTAATTCCTTTTAAATAAATTCTTTGAGGAAATAGGGTGTTCCCCGAATCTTAGATTTCATTTTAAAAGTTGTCTTGAAATCATTATTTGCTTAAAGTGTGGTTTGTAGAATTCATGGTTAGCCCTGTCTATCAAATGCCTCTTTATTGTTCAAGTTATGTTTTTAAGTTCCCTTTGTTGAGAATTCAAGTTCTCTTTCGAAATAATTAATGTCCATCTCATTCACAAAAACTAAAGGATCCTGTGGCCAAGTTAGATTTTCCCTTTTATATCCCATATCCATTGATGAGCTTTTCATAAACCTCTTCTTGACTCCATTGCCCAATGAATCTGACACTTCTTCTTTCTATCTATACTACCTAGAAATTTCATATTTTGTTGTGCCAATTCAACCAAACAAACAAACAAACCAAACAAACACTTGCACTTAATAACTAGTCTAAAATCAATACTTAAAAGAAAACAAGACATATCTTTGCAAACAATTTGAGAGATCCCTCTCTGAGAACAGGAGGACTAGATCCTGGAACTCTAAAGATTGGTTCTGATGTTGCCTTGTCTTTTGGTAAGCCAATCAGATATCAAAACACAAGACCCCAACATAATGGAGATCACGATGGGACCCTGAACTTAAACACACATAGACATCCCTTAGAAGACCCACATGTCCTTAAACTGATACTATCTGAACACTTGGAATCTGTTATCCCACCGTTCACACCAACATAATGGAAATCACGGTGGGACCTATTGAGTATATAGTTGCTTGAATACCTCTTAAAAATCTTTAGGCCCTTAATTTGACAAAGAATACCCTAGGAATTTGTTATCGCACCTCATCACCAACATAATGGTGATCACGGTGGGACCACTGAGTTCATAGTTTCCTAGAAAGCTCTTATAAATTCATTAGTCTTTCAAACAACGATAAAATCTCAGAAAAACCCAAAAATATTTCATATTGGCTTCGTAATAAACATGGTGGTGGAACCATAAAACATTTTACCTTCACAAAAGCTAAAAATTTTCCACCTGGCGACTCCAATGGCCTCCAGTAGGCCTATTACTTCAGTAGTCCTTGTAAACTCTCCTGGGAATGCATTGAGAAAACCCAATCATGCTGTTGGTGGAAAAAAAGTTCAAAATATTCCACTTGGCGACTCCACAATCCCAAAAGACCTAATGAATCCACTGGCAGAAGACTCTGAACTGGTTGAATAGACACAATGACCTCCTTTCTGATTTACCAACATGATTCCACAGATACAACGAAGATATGCCCCAATGAGTAGGGATAATATCCCTGGATTCCCACACAAAATGCCTGAAATAAATTGGTTGAAAGACCTACCTATCTTTCAGGATGAAAATGTTGATGACCCATTGTTACATCTCATCAAGTTTCATATACATGTGTGGAGGTTACAAGTTGAATGGCATGAGGACTGTCATATGAAAATGTTCATGGAAACATTAGAAGGTAATGAAAGGAATTGGTATGAATGGTTAGAACCTAAGAGCTTGTTTTCTTTAAAAGACATGCACCAAGTATTTTATGAGAATTATAAATAAAACTCTCCATCCTTATCATGGAATTGTTGTGATCAATCTCAGAACATCATACAATACCTATTATACATTGATGAGGATCTGGTTGATATGCATCCTAAGGATATCTCAACAGCCATTCAAGAATTTCACATGCATATTGACTATCACAAGAACCTAGATGAATCAGTTGAGGAAGAAATTAACCAAGAAATCAAAGACATTCCTCAAGATATTCCTGAAAACCCAAATAATGATTCATAACCCCTTATAGCTGAGGCCCAAGAAGACATCCAGCCTCAAACTCAGTCTTCACAAGAAACAGAGAGCTGCTGCACTTCTACTCAAAGAAACACAAGAACATCTTCCCCTTTGATAGAAGAATAAATAGATCAGATCGTCAATAGATAGCCATCCTCTGAAAATTTTTGCAGAACAAACACTTTTGCCCATTCACATAGAGAACTTTGTTGTACAGATTTAGAAAGTTCTTTTGTAGATCAGAATAAAGAAGGACCTGTTGATAACCCAATATGTTTTATTGGTAGTATTACTTATATTCATGATTTTCCTAACCTTGATCTATCTATTGATGATGCTCCCCAAACAGAAGTTAATCTTGCAGGACCATCATTAGCAGATTTATGTGATGAAGATCAGTTCCTTCGAAGAAGTAATGAACTAGTGCAGACTATTTATGATACTGATGAAGAAAATTATGAAATCTTGGAAGTAAGTAAAGATTCGTTGGATATTTTCTCTACTTCATCTCAGATCATCAGTAATAGTTTCCATGTGATTGGGAATCAATAGCCTTTCAGCTCAAAGGTTGAGGAAGAAAGCAATGAAGAAATTTTTGAGCAGTTTGAAACCAAAGAGAATTCTCTTGAAAAAGAGGAAGCAATTGAACATACCCCGGCTCAAGAATATAATAACTTCTTCACAGAGTTCAGCCCACTAAATCAGAATATCTTGGGACTTCAAGAGGACAACACTGCCAAATATGATGAGTCCTCTAGTTCAGAAAATAATGAAGATGACGAAGTTTTTCTTTCTCAAAAGAATCTTTGTCTTGATCCAGTGGAGAAAGAAGAGATGATCCTGGCGGAACCATGTCTTCCAAATAATCATAACCAGGCATTGTTTCAAGATCCCTATGCTCATTTCTTGAAGATATTTAAGGAAGGGATAAAGGTTTTTAAGAGAAGTGTATTACCAAAAGCAAGAAGACTATTTAGCACTGCTGCTAAGAAACAAAAGGAATGGGAGTGGCCTTGTTTGTCCAGCCTGCCCAAAGAGATGAAGAAGGACCAATCATGGAATCATTTATTGGATTGGTTGTACTGGAAAAGAGAGTTCATCAGCTAAACATGTAAATATTCCAAGTTAGAATACGTTAGATATGAATGTCAATAAAGCTCAGCTTAGAGCATTTAGTTAGTTGTTGATTTCTTCTTTGAAGAATAAAATGAGAAAAATACAAAAAACAATAGAAAAGAGAAAAAGAGGGCAGAATGATAAAACAAGAAAGGTACAACCCCATACCAAAAAGAGAGATAAAAATCTGAAAGTGTGCAAGCTTAAATGCCACTCCTAAAAACATACTTCTAGTTAGTAATACAGCTTAATCATGACTGATTAGTTTTTCAATTTACTGCTGATAGGTTAGTGAATTAGATTAGTCAAACATCAAAACCTTGGCTTATCAGTAAGGTAGATTAGGATAGAGGAAACAAAGGTTCAAACAAATTCAAAATCTGAACCTATGAATCTCAAAATAAGAATGGCTCTAATTAGATTAAATATTGAGCCAAAGATAGAAAACAAACTGGTTCCAATATGCTCAAACTTGAACCAGATGAGAGAGAAAACACAACTCAAACAAATCCAAAACAGAGCTGAAGAAATAATGAAGGATGTTTTAGTTTTCAGATCTTAAGCCTTCACAAATTTTGTTTTACTTTTCATAAAATCTATGTATAGCTTGTTTTTATGCCATAGATCTGCAGCAAGTCAGAATGCTTAATCCTGTCTTGGCTGCTTTTAAATTTCCCGTGTTAGAATTTAGAGAATAAAGGTCTGCCAGACAGTCTAATCCTGACAAATAATAGTTAGGTAGAGACACTTGTGAGTTCAACTGCTTAATCTGAACTCATGGAGGAATAATATTAGACTTAGATTAGTTTCCTGTTTTCAAAAAAGAATAAAATATTTATGAAGAGAGTTTGCTAGTCCAAATGCACTCTGAAAGAAGAAAAAATGTTAGGATCATTAGGAATGGGTAGGTAGAGATGTTATTTTGATAGAATTCCATTGTTTTAGATTATTGCAAAGATTATCAAAACAAAGAAAGGTCAGCTAAAAAGAAAGAAAGTTATTGCCCAATGGATAAGGCACTGGTTTACTGAAAAGCTAGAGATCAATAGTTGAGGTTCTAGACACCTGAAGAACCAACTGTCCTCCCCAAGTGGAGCCACTGTTAGCCACCTATAAATTTTGTTCTACCAAGAGGTGGCTAGAATTTGTCTTCAAAACTTCAAGAGATAGTTCCCTTTGAAAAATTATCCTCTTTTGAAGTTTTATGATGATTATTACCCTTTGAGTTAATATTCACTACTGTTTCACTATTAATCCTAAAGAACCTTGTTGTTTACCAAGAGAAAAAACTGCTTATAAAACCGCATTTTCCATCATTTCACTCCTCCTTTCAGCCATTCTTCCCTTTCATAAAATCCATAAATACCTTCATTTGACTTCTAAACCATTCCAAAACCCTTTTTAAACCTTATGTACCCCTTTCATTTGGTTTAAAAACCCTTTTCTCCCTTATCATAACCCTCAAAATCCTTTGAAAAACCTTCATTTTGGCTTAAAAACCCATTTTTTAGCATTAAGGCCTTAAGCCCCTTTCGGCCTTAGCCCTAGCCCCTTTCCGCATATGACCCGCATTGTGACCAAGCGCGAAGTGCTCATCGCATCACAAACATTCATCGCATCGCAAATCGCAGTCGCAATTTCTCTTTATCCTTTTCTTTTTTCTCCTCCGATGCCGATCCCCTGATTTAATCCTGACCGTTCATTCTGCCAGATCCAACAGTCTACGCTTCATCGCATCACGCCCATCCATCATATAATACTCCACCATTACAACCTCTGTTTTAATCTCCACCGTCGATCAAGTTTGATCAGATGGTCCGCGCTATTTTGCATCATCGCCTTTCTCCCCTGCCCTCGCACCATTCACGTCCTACGCGATTCTGCGATGCAATCTTCACCGTCGATATTCTCAAATCCGACGGCCCACATTGCTTCTGCTTTTTAAACTCCATCCTTCTCATTCTCCCCCATCGACACATCTCGGGCGTCGATCCTCACGATCCGACGGCTCCCATTGATCCTTCTCGCTGATCTTATAAAACGCCTTTTCCTAAGTAAAAACCTTTTCGCCCTTTATATAAAGGTAGGCCCTCCATTCTTTCATATTTCTACCCTGCCATCACTTCCCGTCTCCTTTTTAAATCTCCACCGTCCATCTGAGAAATCCAACGATCGGGAGTTAACCCGATAAACTCGACTTTCCATTTGACCCGTCCACCATGCGACAAAACATCAGATGCAAACTTTGGTCCCACCCTCCATTCTCCGTGCTTCTTATCCCCTATCACGTGCTACCCACACCGTTGGATCTGGAGCCTCCAATCCAACGGTCGACGATCTGTATCACGTAATTTTTGGCTTCGTTCCACAGTGCGCTACTTCTGTGCGATAAAGGTGGTTTTGGAAATCCATGTGTCAATTGATGAATGGAATCGCGTTCCAAAAGTTAATACCACCTACCCCTCCAAATGTTGCATGAAAAACACTGATGGTTTTCCCGAAACCGCTTCTTCCCAATTCGTGCCATATTTTAAATTTGAAACCCTGTTTCTATGTTTACCGTAGAAACCCGTCCTTCGCTGCAAATTTCTCCATTCTCACAACTCGAGACCACCTCCATAAACCCTCCAAAGCAGTCAAACCTTATATTCGTAGGATTTAAATTAACTTATGTTTGTTTTTATGTAGGTTTAATGAAGTTGAAGGGTAAAACCTCCCACAGATGATTACAGTGACATAGGTCGAGGATGACAATCGTCATGGCCCTTGATACAAATTAAAGGGTTTTGAAGTACTAATTACATGTTTTTAGAGGGTCAATAAGTCATGATTATCGGCTTTTCAAAGAATTTCTTCGACAAAACCCTGTTCAAACCTGTAAACAACAAAACACAGTGAACATCAGTTGATGAAAAACATTAGTGTTGAAGACAGAGGATCGAAGTATAATCAGAGGATTAAAGATGTTAATAAAAGCTTAAAGGGATCAAGGTACAAATTGAATATCAAAGGCCTAATCCACATAATGAAGACAAACCTCCAGAAAAGCCTCGAATGCCATATCACAGGGGCTAATTGCATCCCCAGCTACCATATTTCCAACTGTAACCTCTCTGCCTCAAAGGAATACCTAGATCAAATCTCAGTCAGAGACATTAAGGCCAAAGACAACTGGACAATTATTATGAGTGAAACAAATATCTCAAGCTGTCAGCAGAAGTTATTGTAAAGATAAGAAATTGCCTTAAAGTCAATCTTTTTTCCCACTAAGCCTAAAAAGTAGAAATAGAATAAATGAAACAGAGTTGTAATTCAATGCTTTCCTGCCTTATTCCTTGCATGGTTTTCAAGGCTGGAAGTTGCATTTAGTATGAAATTAATGATACTCAACCCTAGAACTCTTCCACCTCCTCATTTCTTCTATAAATACTTCTGAAGAAAATGAGAAGTTGTTGGTTGGTTGGTCACTAGTTGTAACACTGAAACTCTCTGAAATAATACATACTCTGTTTGAAGTTGAGGAAGAAATTGAAGTCTTGGAAGCTGGATTATGTTGTGACATGCTTGTTCTTGAGAAGGATCTATCATTGGATCCCTGAGCTTGGCTATTGGTGATGTATTCTAAACTGTCTGCTGTTTTTCCTATTTTCATTATGTTTCATAAATTATTACTACAGTAGGATGAAAAGTTTAGGCTAAGAAATGACTCCTGGAAGCACCTTAGACTTGTTTATCATTCATTGTTTTATGTTTTCTTCCGCTGAGGCATTTTAGAGTCTTTTATCTTTCTCTTTAGTCCTCATGCTTGTTTATTTCTCAAATAGTTCAAATAGCTAGTTCCAGCATGATTTATGGTTTTCCCTGCTTGCCTGCTGCCACTTGAAAGTTGTTTTTGAAGTCTGCCTTTGAAGTACCATTGTTTATAGTTAGCCAAGGAGGTTTGTTTCGATCATACCCTTTGTCCCTGCTTGAATAATTGTTTTAAAGGTCTTTATAGTTGTGATCATATATGTGTTAGGTGTTCCCTCTTCTATGAATGCAATTATCAACGAATATTTTATGTTTTCTACTTTGAAATAAAGTCTTTGAGGAAATAGGGTGTTCCCCGAATCTTAGATTTCATTTTAAAAGTTGTCCTGAAATAATTATTTGCTTAAAGTTTGGTTTGTAGAATTCATGGTTAGCCCTATCTATCAAATGCCTTTTTATTTTTCAAGTTATGTTTTTAAGTTCCATTTTTTTAGAATTCAAGTTCTCTTTCCAAATCATTAATGTCCATCTCATTCACAAAAACTAAAGGATCCTATGGCCAAGTTAGATTTTCCCTTTGATATCCCATATCCATTGATGAGCTTGTCATAAACCTCTTCTTGACTCCATTGTCCAATGAATCTGACACTTCTTCTTTCTATCTATACTACCCAGACCTTTCATATTCTATTGTGCCAATTCAACCAACCAAACAAACAAACCAAACAAACACTTGCACTTAATAACTAGTCTAAAATCCATACTTAAAAGCAAACAAGACATATCTTTGCAAACAATTTGAGAGATCCCTCTCTGAGAACAGGAGGACTAGATCCTGGAACTCTAAAGATTGGTTCTGATGTTGCCTTGTCTTTTGGTATGCCAATATATCAAAACATAGGACCTCAAGAAGGCTAACCACTTTCCATCATTGGCAGCGCATTCCGTCTCTTAGAAATCGTTCTCCTTGGTGAATATTTGCTGTGAGGGATTAACAGATTTTGGAGTGGAATTCTTGGGTGAAAGGATGAGCCTTTCACTTTATATTTTCATTGGAGAAGGGCTATTCATATACAACAACTATTTCAGCCTTCTCCATCCATTTCCAGCTCTTGAGTTGCAGCAGCTATTGCAACTCTGACATTTTTGTATTATAGTGTTTCTGCATAGATTTCAGTCAGTCCTCTTAAAGGATTGATGTTGTGTATTTTCAGGGGTTGAGATATTGCTCCCCCTTCTTTATTTGAGCCTACATTGTCATATCATTTTATTTTCATTATTTATGCAGCAGTTCCTCTCTATAACTGCGTAGTCATGGCAGTAGGGCTTTCTTTATGCAGCAGTATTTCTCATGTTTCCTTGTACAACTTTCTTGAGGCTTGTTGTGCCTTTCTTGAGTGATCATTTCCTCAAGGTGATGCATATTTTATGCTGCTATGTCTTAATATGATGGCCATTGTATTCTCTGGCATTTCATGTGTATATGATTCACTGCTATTTCCCATTTGATGTATTTTTTATTGCTGTAGCTGCAATGTTGGGGTTATCTTAAGAGATTCCCAATCTTGTTGTATTTCCCTATTGGGGATATTGTCCTTTGACAATCACTCTATAGACAGAGTTTTCTAGTGGGGCAGGTAACCTCTAGAGCTCATCCTTTGTTCAAAGGTGACAAATCCAGTAAATGCCCTTGCAATCTATCTCTGGAATATATTTTCCTTGTCATTTGACAATGTTTCTGAAAAAGGAACATTACAGGTTTGAGATTTTCAGCTCCCTTCACCTTGAGTGTGGAATGTTTGTAAGGCTGAAGGCGTAGGTAGACAAGATCTCCCACCTCAAACTGTCTCTCTATCCGACCAAGGTATGCATACATCTTCTGCTGGTTCTGAGCAGTAGCAATGTTATCTTTGAGTGCCCTAACTATGTCCTAGTTCTCTTGAACCCAATCCCTTTCCCTTGGAGTTTTACTTTCCCCAAACATAACATCAGAAAATGAAAGTGCCTCATACCCATATAAGGCTTGGAATGGAGTCATGCCAATAGAGATATGGTGAGTAGTGTTGTAACAATACTCCCCCAAGTGGAGCCAACGCAACCAAGCTTTCTGCTGCCCTGCCACATAGTTCCTCAAGTAGCCTTCTAGCCACTTGTTCACTATCTCAGTCTACCCATCAATTTGGCGGTGAAAGATGGCACTGGGGGCAAAATCAGTCCCCACTAATTGTAATAGTTCCTGCCAAAATCCCCCCATGAAGCGGCTGTCCCGATCACTCACTATGGTCCTAGGGAGACCATGGAGTCTAAATATATCTCTGAAGAAGAGCTCAGCTACCTGTGAAGCAGTATAATGTTTAGAAATGGCAAAGAAATGAGAGTACTTTGTTAGTCTTGCTAACTCGTAATTTCAGCAGATTGGCGAGATTAAGAGTGCAAGGAGAACTCTTGAACCACTTTGGGATTCTAGGATCTAGCCCTCCTGAATCTAGAGAGGGATCTCTCTAATTAGTGCAAAGATTGATTTATCTTTAAGGCTTGAAATGTGATATTAGGCTAGTTATAAAGAACAAGGTTTTTGTTTGTTTTGGTTGGGCAAAGATATATGAAGGTGAAGGAAGTCTAAATGAAGGGTGAAGATGAGTGAAAGTGAAAGATTAATTCAGCTAACAAGATAGGCAAAAAGCAACTTCAATCCATTGGGCTATGGAGTCATAGTAGGATTTAATTGAAACAACAAGGTTCAAGAGTGGTCTATGGGGCAAGTCATCTATGCATAGGATCTCTTTAAGTTGATTTTATGGAATGGAATTAAACAAAAGAAGGGGAATCAAACAAATGAAGAACAAAGAGGAGCCTAAGATCAAGTAAGTACTTTGAAACTATATTGCTTTTGTCATACACTTAAGAAAGACATAAAAGGTATCTAAGATCAGGTAAGTACTTTGAAACTAGCCTGCTTTCGATGCACTTTCAATACAAAACATTTAAAACACAAAAATAATAGCTTAAGATCAAGTAAGGACTTTGAACCTATCCTGATTTCAGCATATTCAACGGGAAACTTTTCAAAGCAACTGTTGGAGAAGAAACTAGAGGATAGGGCAAACCATAGACTTCCCTAGCTCTGCTTTACTTAGCAAAATTTTCAAGACAACACTTAAGATAAACAAAGAATAGTCTAAGATCAAGTAAGGACTTTGAACCTAGCCTGCTTTCAACATGTTCTTAGGGAAACTTTCAGATAACCTTTGGAGATAAAACTAGAGGACAGGTCACAAGGCTAACCATAGACTTTCCTAGTTCAACTTTACTTAACAGACACTGAAAATAACATTCAAGAACAATGTTTAAAGTTTAGATAGTAAGACAAGGGAATGCCAACATCTTGATTGCTTGGACTGTATTAAATCATTCTTAAACAACACATTTGGAAGAAAACATACAGATAAAGCTTATCAGTGAGAGAACGATACTTTTGACGGTAAATCCTGTCTCTATAATTGTTGTTCTTTATCAGAGAAGATGAAAAAAATGGAAACATAAATAAAATAAAAATTTACAATAATAAACACATCACCATTGACATAGACCAGGATCCCATAAATCATCTTGTATTTGGTGCTTCAAACCAGTTACAATCATCAAATCCAGTGGGTCTCTACAACTTCAAACTTCTCATCTTAACATAGGTATCTTGAATTACAAACAGAGCTTACAACAGCTTCAGAAAACTATTTACAGGAAAAAGATATGCAGTGACCAACATTATCTTATCTTCTACAAAAGTATTTATAGAAGAAATGAGGAGGTGGGATGAGAGAAAAGATCTATGGGTTCAATTAATACAGTTTAATGCTTCTCGGCATTTGAGGGGCTCAATGGAGAAGCTTTCTAATATTTCCTCTATGTTAATTGATTTTCATTAAGTATTAAGCTCGCTGGGAGAGTTTGTTGACTTTAAGGCTCTTTCCTATCTTTGTAATAACTCTACTGATAGTTTACAATAAGTTCCTTTGGTTGAATTAACTGTTCAGCTGTCTTTAGGAAAAATATCACTGACTGAGGCAATAACTCTACCTTCTTTGATTTCTTTGAGGTAGCAGATGGATTTTGGTAGTTGGAGAGGATTCAATTAGCCTCTGATGTGGTAGTGGAGGATTCCTGGATCGACAAAATTCTTTATCTTTCCCTAAAACACCGTTAATGCACTTTAGTTCTGTGTTTTAGGACAGATTAGGCTTAATCTTTGTCTTCTGGTCTTCATGCTGTCTTTAACTATGGATTAGGATTTTGATAGCTAAATTTACGCCTTAATCCCTTAAAACTATGTTAAAACCTTTAAATATTGATTCCTACTTTGATTTTATCCCTGGATACTGATACTCTTTGTCTGTGGATTTTTCTGTGTTTATATTGCTTTTGCATGCGCGCATAGGTTGTATAATGGCATTAGTGCTCATGAGGCACAGATAAAACATAATTTGGAACCCTATGGAATGATCTCCTTTATGAATAAAGGCCTAGGGGATCGTCATCCCTGGCCCTTGATTTCCTTTTAAAACAATGGAAAATCTTAGAAACCTGCAAAATACACAAAAGTTATAAAAATCTTGCGTGGATGGGTTAAAACTGCTTTGGAGGTTTAGGTTAGATCGTGGCCGTTGGATGAAAGAATCCAATGGCGAGGATTGCTTTCTGGGATTAGATCAGAGGCGATTGGATAAATGGTGGGGAAATTAAGTCTGGGTCATTGATCTACAAAGATCAACGGTTGAGATTGATCGAGAAAATATAATGTAGAGGGGCAACATTATAATGCAATGGAAGAAATTGCAAAGGAAAATGGTCGAAAACCTTTGGCAGAAGGGAAATTGGTTCAAATGAAATTTGAGGTTTCGGAAAGACTCTGGGCTGTCAAATTAGATCAGCCAACAGAGATCAACGACGGAGATTCATTGATGAGGTATCTTGGAAGAATGGTGGAGGGCGATAGTTTAATGGTTAGATTAAACTCAGACCGTTAGATCTCAGAGATCAACGGTGGAGATTAAAAATGAGGGAATGTAATGTAAATGGGATAAGGTGATTTCAGCCATAAAAACCACTGGTGTCGTGCTGCTTTGGGGCGGTTTTCAAAATTTCCCAAAAGAACACGATATAGGTTTCCAGCCGACACGTGTCCTTAAAAAACTGCCCATATCGCGTAATTTTTAGGAATTAACTGGCAGACTCAGAATTACGCGATATGGGTCCCTGACCATTGGATGAAGGGTGCGCAGATCCAACGGTGGAGATGAGAGCGCGATAAGACAAGTTGCGCGGGTGGAAGCAGGTAGGCAGGGTAAAGGCGGTTTTGATGTGGGCCGTTAGATCAGAGGAATGGACGGTCAAGATTTATCGATGGGGAGATAGGTAAGAGGGGCAAGTGAGTGAGCAAGAGAAATGAGAGCCATTGGATCAACGGGAACGAATGGCGGGGATTAAATCACATCAGAGAAGGCAAGGGGCCGAACTCCATGGTTCTTTGGGTTGCGATTATGCGTGGACTGTCGGATCAAGGTGAGATCGATGGTTGTGATTGGATCGGAGATCGCCAATCGGGGGAGACAAAAAGTGGGGGCGCTTGGGTTTGCGCGATCCGATTAGATTGACGGTCAGTACTCAATCGGGGTTTGATGGAGAGGGGCGATCGGCGAAGAATGGCAAAGCACGCTGGCCGTTGATTCTAATGTAGATCAGTGGTGGAGATTGCGGTGGGGTTCTGTAGAGCAAAAACCCAATCGCATCGGAGATTTTCATTTAACAAAGGAAATGCGCTCACCGCGAACTTCCGATTGTGATTAGCGCTCGGGGGCTTAAGGCCTTAGTTCAAAAGGCTATTTTTCATGATTTTTAAAGGATTTTCAAGGGATTTTGGGGGTTCTGATAAGGTTTAAAAAGGAGTTTTAAACCTTATTAAAGGGGATTTATGAAGGGAAGGAAGGAAAATGAGGGGAAATAGAGGAATTTCACGAGGAAAAGGGGGAAAAAATGGAGGTTAATTATGAGTGAAAGGAGGGGTAAAATAAAAAGGAAAAATGGGTTTTTAGCAGTCTTTTTCTTCAGGAAAACAACAGATTTTTCAGGATTACAAGGGAAACAACATTGAAGAATAACTCAAGGATAAGTTATCTTCATAAGTCTCCAAGAACAAAAAACTTGGAAATAAAATTGTTTCTTGAAGGCTTTAAAGAATGATTTAACCTCCATTTGATATGACAAATTTTATAGGTGGCTAACAGTGGCTCCAACTTGGGATGGTAGCTCCTTGGAGGTGCCAAGAACCTCACACATGTCTTCTCTAGAAGCTAACCAATGCCTCATCCATGGGCTGCAACTTTCTTTACTTAGCTCTGACAATGTTAGCAGCTATGAAAAACATTGGAACTTTATCAATACAAGCTTTCTACCTACCCAATCCTAATGATCTAACATTTTTTCTTCTTTCAGAGTGCACTTGGATTGGAAAAATATTTTTACAAACATTTTATTCTTTTGAAAGCATAAAACTAGTCTATTTCCACCCTTATTTCTCCATGAACTCAGATTAAGCAGTTGTGTTCATAAGCTTCTCTACCTAACTACTATTTGTTAGGATTAGAATGTCTAACAAATTTTTATTCTCTAATTTCTAAAACCAGAAATTCAAAAGAAGACAAGTCAGGATTGGATAGTCTAACTTGTTGCTGATCTATGGCATAAAAACAAGCTGCACATAGATACTTTATTTGTAGAAAATTAAATAAAAAATGATGAAGGCTTAAGATCTGAAAGTTATAAAAACATCCTTCTCTTTCTTTAGCTCTATTTTGACTCTGTCTGAGCTGTTTTCTCTTTGTTCTCTGGTTCAAGTTTTGGGCATATTAGAACCAGTTTGCTTCTATCCTTGGCTTAGGTTTGATCTAGTTAGAGCCATTCATCTTTTGGAAACTCATAGGTTCAGATTTTTAGCTTGTTTGAACCTTTTTCTTCTATCCTAATCTTCCTAAATGATAAGCCAAGTTTAAGCTGTTTGGAAAATCTAATTCACTAACTTATCAACATTAAATTGAAAAATAATTAGTCATGATTAGGCTATATGACTAACTAGGAGTGTGTTTCTTAGGAGTGGCATTTGCGCTTGCACACTTTCAAATTTTATTTCTCTTTTTAATATGGGGCTGTACCTTTCTTGTTTTTACAATATTCCCTCTTTTATTCTTCTATTGTTTTTGTATTTTTTCATTTTCTAACTTTGAATGCAATGATGGGTATGTTATTTATAATGAAAACAAAAATAAAAAGGCTTCCAAACTGATATGGTCAAGAGAAATAATGTTTGAGCATCCTGCCATTGACATGACCTCCAAACAGTTCAGCTCCATTCATTTCTTGCAAGAAATAAGCATTGTTACCAGCAGTAGAATGAATGAGATAAGGGCCAAGCCATAAGTTATCAAATTTCCCATGCTTTCCCTTATCTTCTCTCCTTGAATCCCACTTTAACACTTTGTCATCGATGTTTAAATTGCTGGCTTTTGTCCTTTTATCAAAAAGCTTATTGATGCTTTCTTGCTTCTGTAATGCTCTGTTGTAGATCTCCTCTCTAGTTTGCTGAAGGTGTATGGTCTGATTTATTCTTCTTATCATGTCATTGTCTTCAGACTGCACTTCTTGGATCAGCTTCATAACTGGTACACCTAGGCTAGTTGGAAAAATTGCATCTATTCCATACACAAGCTGGTAGGGTGACATTCCAATTGATTTCTTAAGTGTTAATCTGTCAGCCCATAGTGCATGTACTAGTTTGGTGTGCCAAGACTTCTTGTTTTCCTCCAACAACTTCTTGATTATGTTTACCAAACTCTTGTTTGAGGATTCTGCTAGCCCATTACCTTGAGGGTAATAAGCAGTAGAATTACCCAATGCAATATGATATTTGTGACAAAATTCAACCATCTTCTTGGATCCAAATGCAGCAATATTATCAATGATGATCTTCCTAGGACAACCAAATCTAGGAAGGATATGATTTTCAATGAATTTTATGATGACATAGTCATTGGCTTGCCTATAAGGGATGGCTTCTATCCATTTTTTAAAGTAGTCTGTTGCAGTGAGAATCCATCTATGTTGGGCAGATGAAGGTGGATGGATTTCTCCTATGAATTTTAAACCCCACAGTTGAAAAGGAACTTCAAGAGTGATTGGATGCAAAGGTAAGGGAAGAAATTTTCTTTTGCCTTCAAAGAGTTGGCATTTATGATAAGAAATAATCATCTTATGTACATCCTGAAAGAGGGTGGGCCAATAGTAACCAGCTCTAAGGATTTTGTTGGCTATTGTCTTCCAGTAGAGGTGGCCTCCACATTCTCCTTCATGGAACTCGTGCTTGACCTTATCTACATCATTCTAAGGCAAAAATTTAAGCAATAACCCACTAGCATTTTTCCAATATAAACGTTTATCTAAAATGCAGTAGTTTACAACTTTTAACTTTAAGAATCTTGCCTTTGTTTTTGTCAAACCAGGAGGTGTATTCAGATTGAGCAAAACATATAAAATATCAGCATACCAAGAGGAATTCATAAAATGGTCTTCAATAATGGGAGTTGACAGTTCCTCTTTCTCATCTAATGCATTTATCATATTTATATCAAGAGCTTCAAAATTAGACTCAACCATTAATCTTGCTAGTCCTTGGCCTTTTATGAGTTTAGTGGGCTTGGTTTCTAAATCATATTCAAGTATCACAGCTATCCACTTTCCTCTCTTGCCATCTGGGTCTTGTGTTAGAATGTCCTTCACAACTGAGTTAGGCACAAATGCAATTACATGAGAGTGTAGAATATAAACTCTGAAGTCTTTTAAGGCTTTGACTAAGGCAAGTTTTTCCCTGATATTGTACTTCAAAGGTGCATCTCTCAATGCCTTACTAAAGAATGCAATTGGCTGCTCTTGTCCCTTTGAATTTTTCTGCAATAGGACAACAACCACTATATGTTCTGATACGAATGAAAAAATGAAAAAATCTTTTGAAAAGTCAGGACTTATAAGAACTGGAGTTTTGGTAAATGCTTGCTTTACCAGCTCAAATAATTTTTTCTCTTCCAAGGTCCATTAAACTCCTTCTCCCTTCTTCAACATGTTTGTAATGTTTCTAAGGAGTTCAGCTAATTTGGGTATGGACCTTCTCAAGAAATTAATCTTTCCAATGAAAGATTGAAGTTCCTTGATGTTTCTAGGATGAGTGATTTGCAATATAGTCTCAATATTTTTTGGATCTATCTTTATTCCCTCTGCTGATATGATATGCCCAAGAAGTTTACCTTCTTGGAGACCAAACAACGTTTTCTTGGGATTTAAAGATAACCCATACTCTCTGCACTTCTGAAAGACTATTTTCAAGTGTTCTAAGTGTTCTTCATTTTTTTTTTGAAAAAATAGTGATATCATCAAGGTAAATAATGATGAAGTTGCCTAATTCTTTTGAGAATTCAATGTCCATGGCTCTCTGAAATGTAGCACCAACATTCATTAAACCAAAGGGAATTTTCACATACATGAAAGTGCCCCAAGGTGTAGTAAAGGTTGTCTTTAATTGATCGTCAGGATGTACTAAAATTTGATTGTACCCCGAGAAGCCATCAAGCAAAGAAATTCTTTTAGAACCAACTACCCTTTGTAAAATATGATCCAATTTGGGTAAAGGGTAGTTGTCTTTTAATGAGGCTTTGTTTAAGTTTCTAAAGTCAATACAAAGCCTAATCTCTCCTGTTTTCTTCCTAACTGACACTAGATTAGATACTCACTCTGAATATCTAATAGGAACAATAATACCAACTTCATACATTTTCTTGATTTCCTTCTCAACCAAAGGTAACTGAACATGGTTTATTCTGCGCAGTTTTTGTTTAAATGGCTTTTGGTTTTCCTTGAGAGGTATCTTATGCTAAATTATTTCTGTGTCATAGGATTTCAGATCCTCATAACTACATGCAAAAACATCAAAAAATTCTTTAAATAGCTCAAGTATTTCAACTTGATGTGATTTGGTCAAGTTTTAGACAGTTTGATCATTTTTGGTTTAAGTTCACTGCCTATATTACAATCTTCAACTTCAGTTTCAACAAGCTCCAGCTTTGGTTTCTTGGCAACGTCATTGAAATCAAACAACTCTTCTAAGGGGACCAGTCCCTTCAGCAACCTTTGATTGTTAGATTGCAATGTTTCTAAGTCTTCTTTTGGTAAATATGTTCTAATCTCTGTGTTATATTCTAGTTTATTAGCTAACAGATTTATTTGAGATATATTTGGAGAGTTTTCTTCTTCATCAAGTAGATTTTCCTCAGTAGAATAGTCATATTCATAATCTGAATTTGAACTTGGTAATTCAAATTAATTTCTAGACTGCAGGAAGTCTTCTATTTGTTTGTCTCTGTCAAACACTTGCCAATATTTCTCATTGTCAGGGATAGCTGGTCGAAATTTTATTTGGGTAGTACATAGTTCGATTTCATACGGTGTAAGGCATCTTATAGCAGTAAAAGCTAAACCATTAGCTTGGATATTTTGATTTCTTGCAACAAAGATAAGCTTTAATTCCTTAAATGTTTTCAATAAATCCATGACATCGTTTCGATAGGCCCTAAGTCTGGGATGTTTCGCAGTATAATCCCCATTCACTTGCCTAATTATTAGTTCAGAATCACCATGCACCTTTATTCTTTTGGCCCCTAATTTCTTCAATATGTGCAGGCCTAAAAGAAGGACTTCATACTCAGCTATGTTATTGGTGCACTGAAAGCTCAATTTGTAGGAATGCCCTTCACTATGATTGTTCATTGTATTATGAAGCCACACTCCTACACCTGAATCACTCTTAGTACAAGATCGATCAAAGTGCATACTCCAAAGAGGACTAGTTTCTGATTCACTTTTTTGGTTACTATCCTCTTTATCTAGTGTGCTTTTGAATTTTTCTTGAAGTTCAGCACTAGATTGAATTTGTTTTAGTTCCTCATGATTTTCATTGTGTTGAGGACTCTCTTCTTGACTCTCAAGGTTGCAAAGCAATGGATGACTGATTTGCAGCTCTAGACCTGTAACTAGTTTACTGTGATTTTCAGATCTAGCAAATTGTTTTGACACTTATGCCTTGTCTTCCTCTTTTTCTATATCTGCCACTAATTAAGCTAAGGTTTCTTGTTCACTGAATATTTCATCATTGAAAAGGATAAATGAATCAAGGCCTATGTGAACAAAATAAAGAGGAGATTTTTGTGGTCTCTCTTGGCTGGTAACCATGTATTGCATATGGGATTCCCTATAAGGTCTTCTTGTTTGATTAAAAACAGGGATGGTCACATATGTTATGTCCATCTGCATTTTTCCTTGTAACTTAGCTCCCCAAGATCTTGATAACATCATACCATACTTGGGGGGTACATCAGCCACTACAATATCCATCACTAAACACTTGGCTAGAATTTATGCTAAGTTTACACAGAGGTCTTTGATTAAACCCAAACATTTCACTCTGCTTGAGTCAAAGGAGTAAAGATATTTGTAAGGTCGAGTGATTTCAAGGCCTAGGCTCTCCATTACAGCTTTGGGAATTAAGTTATGAGAGGCCTCTGAATCATGCATAGCGTTGTGTAAAATTTTGTCATGAATATTCAAACTAACATAAAAAGGAGGAACTGGTCCTTCTTGATATCTACCCTCAATCTTAGGGCCAAATATGAGCTCTGGTTGGTCATCATTAAGATTGACAGTGTAATTATTCTCTTCTATGTTAAAAGCCTTCAAAATTTGTGATCTATATACATCTTGGGCAACTAATTCAGTGAGAGGAATAGAGATTTTGATTCTGGCAATTTCCTGCTCCAAACTAAAAGGCATATGATTTCTTAAAACGCTTGTTTCCGCCTTACTAACTACCACTTTATCAGCAAAATCAGTTTGCTGATTTTCTCTATTTACATTGGTCAAAATTTTTTTAACAGGAGAACTAGAAGAGGTGCTAATGCTACTAAGGTCTGCACTCTGTTTTTCATTAATTCGAGCGCCTTTTTCCTTGTTTTTATCAGAATTTACAGCCACTATTTTGTCTTTCTGTTTTGTAACTTTGGTTTTGTTCTCAGGGCTGTTTTTTGCAGGATTTACAGAGGTTTTATTCTTTGGAGTTTCCTGATTGATTTTTCTCCTAAGGTCATATTCTCTTGGATTTTCAATGATGACATTTTCCAGCTCTTGATAGTAATATTCATCCTCTGGTCTTTTATCATCATAGGGTGTGTATAGACCATGTTTTCTATTGTAATGAACTTCAAAATCAACATTGTCTACTTCCAACATGTTTATGCCATCTTCCTCTGTTTGTTCACCTGTTTCTTCAACCTCACTTACGTAGTTTTGATGAAAAGGAGGAGTAATCTGTTGATCATCCTCCCTTGGTCTGTTTTGAGGCTGGTTTCTCCTAAAATTCTGATTTTGGTTTTGATTTCTATTTTGAGGAGCAGATTGATTCTGACTTTCTTGTGCTCTCTCAAGTATGCTCATATTTTTGATCATCTCCTCCATCATTCTTTCCATATTTGAGCTGGATGTGGAAGGTGTAGATTCCTCTCTAAAGGATACTTTTTTTTCATTCCTCATTCTTTCTCTTTTCTCCATTAAATTAACTTCCACAACAAGAGCTCCTTTTTGCATATCTTCAAGAGTCAAAGGATATCTCTCTCTCAGCTTATAGGTCATTTCAGGATCAAATCCTTCAGGAAACTTGTTTAAACCTGAGCCTTGTGGAGGTTTTAGATCTGGGGGAAGTGCATTATACACACTATTAAACCTAGTGCAATAAGCTTGAACACTTTCCCCAGGGTTTCTTTGGAGATTCTTGTAGTCTGAAAATATTTGGAGAGGGTTTTTCCTGATTTCGCATTTGTTTAAGAATAACTGATGGAAGGCTTGGAGATCATTAATACTGTGAGGGGTTAAGACTTTGAACCATTTTCTTACTTCTCCCCCTAAACTTTGAGCAAATAGTCTAAGTTTGACAGTTTCATTATCAATATCATTTCTATCAAAGTAGTCATTCATCTTATCCACATGTTGTGAAGCAGTAGTAGCATTACTGGCATCATACAAAGGTATCTTGGAATGATAGTCCTATGGTAGATTGACTAGAGGTAAAAGAAGGACTATGGGAGCGTACCATGTTTCCATGATAGGAGGTTGTGGAAAAAGTGGGGGGTTTACAAGTGGAGGGGGTTGATGGAATGGGGTAGTTTGAACAGTGGATGTGTGGATGACAGAAGTAGATGGACCAACAAGAGACTGTTGAGCTGATCTTGGATGAGAGAAACCAAAATTATGAAGGAAATGTGAATCAAGAGGAGTAGTTTCTCTGCTACCAGGATTTTCACTTCTATCTGGGGATGAAAGTGAAGACTCTGGATCTAACTGATCTATTTCATCGAGTGACCTAGTTCTAAATGAATTTCTTAAGTCAACTTGTGATTCTTGTAGAGCTACAAGGTTTTCAAGAACATAATTAGCTCTATGGGGGGGTCTGAAAACGGTTGAGGATTTAGCCTTAGGAGACTTCCTAAGGATTCTTTCAGGGTTATCAACTATCTCAGGAGGGTTAGGGTCAGGATAGGCTGTAGTATGAATATTCTAGGAGCCACTATGATTTTTCTTTTAGACCAAACTAAACAAGAAAAGTTTAACCAAATATGATAATCTTTAAGAGGCTAACTGATCTTCAAACAAGAAAACTTATATCCTCAAAGTATTCTTAACTGAGTTTATATGATGTTATGATAATAATGGGTTTCCCAGTGGAGTCTTAAGGTCTATTTAGGATTTTGGAGTCACCAGGTGTAGATTTTTAGATATTTTGGAGGTAAAAGGTTTTATGGTCCACCACCATGTTTATTTGGATACCAATCTGAAATATTTTTGGGTTTTCTGAGTTTTTTCAGTCCTATGGGCTCTAAGAGTGTCCTAAATTTGTTTCAACACTTAGCTACGGTGGTGAGACAAAGAAATTATACTCTTATGGCTAAGATAGCTGATTCCTTCAAGGTTTGATAAGGTCTTGTGAGAATCCTAAGGTTTCCTTAGTTTGTCATTGATTCAAATAAGTTTTATCATTATTACCATTTTCTTGGTAGTGCTTGAAGATGGCTACTTGTACTCAAGGGGTTTTTATGGAGTCTTAAGGGTGTCTAAGATGAAACTTGACTCAGATCCCCAGTGGAGTCGCCAGAAATGTTATTTGGTGGCTCAAGTGGCTAACATACCAAATGTTTTTGAATCAAGATGTTTCTTGAGGTCCTTAAGACTGTATAATATGTAATTTCACTTAGAAATCCCAGTGGAGTCACCAGAAATGTTAGCTCCCTGTAATTTCAACAGATTGGCAAGAATAAGAGTGCAGGGAGAACACTTGAACCACTTTGGGATTCTAGGATCTAGCCCTCCTGAATCCAGAGAGGGATCTCTCTAATTAGTGCAAAGATTTATTTATCTTTAAGGCTTGAAATGTGATATTAGGCTAGTTATAAAGAACAAGGTTTTTGTTTGTTTTGGTTGGGCAAAGATATATGAAGGTGAAGGAAGTCTAAATGAAGGGTGAAGATGAATGAAAGTGAAAGATTAATTCAGCTAACAAGATAGGCAAAAATTAGCTTCAATCCATTGGGCTATGGAGTCATAGTAGGATTTAATTGAAACAACAAGGTTCAAGAGTGGTCTATGGGGCAAGTCATCTATGTCATAGGATCTCTTTAAACTGATTTTATGGAATGGAATGAAACAAAAGAAGGGGAACCAAAAAAATGAAGAACAAAGAGCAGCCTAAGATCAAGTAAGTACTTTGAAACTATCTTGCTTTTGGCATACACTTAAGAAAGACATAAAATTTATCTAAGATCAGGTAAGTACTTTGAAACTAGCTTGCTTTTGATGCACTTTCAATAGAAAAAATTTAACACACAAAAATAATAGCTTAAGATCAAGTAAGGACTTTGAACCTATCCTGCTTTCAACATATTCAAAGGGAAACTTTTCAAGGCAACTGTTGGAGAAGAAACTAGAGGGCAGGGCAAACCATAGACTTCCCTAGCTCTGCTTTACTTAGCAAAATTTTCAAGAAAAAACTTAAGATAAACAAAGAATAGTCTAAGATCAAGTAAGGAATTTGAACCTAACCTGCTTTCAACATATTCTTAGGGAAACTTTCAGATAAATTTTGGAGATAAAACTAGAGTACAGGGTAACCATAGACTTCCCTAGTTCAACTTTACTTAACAGACACTGAAAATAACATTCAAGAATAATGTTTAAAGTTTAGATAGTAAGAGAAGGGAACACCAACATCTTGACTGCTTGGAATGTATTAAATCATTCTTAAACAACACATTTGGAAGAAAACATACAGATAAAGCTTATCAGTGAGAGAACGGTACTTTTGACGGCAAATCCTAACTCTATAATTGCTGTTATATATTACCAGCGAATATGAATAGAATGGAAACAGAAATAAAATAACAATTTACAATAAGAAACACATCACCATTGACATAGACCAGGATCCCATAAATCAGCTTGTATTTGATACTTCAAGCCAGTTACAATCATCAAATCCAGTGGGTATCTACAGCTTCAAACTTCTCATCTTAACTTAGGTATCTTCAATTACAAACAGAGCTTATAGTAGCTTCAGAAAAATATTTACAGGCAACAGATATGCAGTGACCAACATTATCTTATCTTCTACAGAAGTATTTATAGAAGAAATGAGGAGGTGGGATGAGAGAAAAGATCTTTGGGTTCAATTAATACAGTTTAATGCTTCTCGGCCATTGAGGGGCTCAGTGGAGAAGCTTTCTGATATTTCCTCTGTGTTAATTTATTTTCATTAAGTATTAAGCTCACTGGGAGAGTTTTTTGACTTTAAGGCTCTTTCCTATATTTTTAATAACTCTGTTAACAGTTTACAATAAGTTCCTTTGGTTGAATTAACTGTTCAGTTGTCTTTAGGAAAAATATCACTGACTGAGGAAATAAATCTACCTTATTTGATTTATTTGAGGCAACAGATGGATTTTGGTACTTGGATAGGATTCAATTAGCATCTGATGTGGTAGTGGAGGCTTCCTGGATCGATAGAATTCTTTATCTTTCCCTAAAAAACCTTTAATTCACTTTATTTCTGTGTTTTAGGACATATTAGGCTTAATCTGCGTCTTTTGGTCTTCATGCTGTCTTTAACTGTGGATTAGGATTTTGATAGCTGAATTTATGCCTTAATCCCTTAAAACTGTGTTAAAACCTTTAAATATTGATTCCTGCTTTGATTTTATCCTTGAATATTGATACTCTTTGTTTGTGGAGTTTGTTGTGTTTATATTACTTTTGCATGCACGCAGAGGTTGTATAATGGCATTAGTGCTCATGAGGCACGGATAAAACATAATTTGGAACCCTGCGGAATGATCTCCTTTATGAATAAAGGCCTGGGGGATTGTCATCCTTGGCCCTTGATTTCCTTTTAAAACAATGGAAAATCTTAGAAACCTGCAAAATGCACAAAAGTTATGAAAATCCTATGAAAATCCTGCGTCGATGGGTTAAAACTGCTTTGGAGGTTTAGGTTAGATCGCGGCCATTGGATGAAAGCATCCAATGGTGAGGATTGCTTGCTGGGATTAGATCAGAGGCAGTTTGATAAATGGTGGGGAAATTAAGTCTGGGCCGTTGATCTAAAAATATCAACGGTCGAGAGTGATCAGGAAAATATAATGTAGAGGGGCAACATTATAATGAAATGGAAGAAATGGCAAAGGAAAATGGTTAAAAACCTTTGGCAGAAGGGAAATGGGTTCAAATGAAATTTGAGGTTTCGGAAAGACTCTGGGCCTTTGGATTAGATTAGCCAATAGAGACCAAGGACGGAGATTCGTTGATGAGGTCTCTTGGAAGAATGGTGGAGGGCAATAGTTTAATGGTTAGATTAAACTCGGACCGTTAGATCTCAGAGATCAATGATGGAGATTAAAAACGAGGGATGTAATATAAATGGGGTAAGGTGGTTTCAGCCATAAAAACCACTGGTGTCGTGCTACTTTGGGGAGGTTTTCAAAATTTCCCAAAAGAACGTGATATAGGTTTCCAGCCGACACATGTCCTCAAAAAACTGACCATATCGCGTAATTTTTAGGAATTAACTGTCGGACTCAGAATTACGTGATATGGGTCCCTGGCTGTTGGAGGAAGGGCAGGCAGATCCAACGGTGGAGATGAGAGAGCGATAAGACAAGTTGCGCAGGCGGAAGCAGGTAGGTAGGGTCAAGGCAGTTTTGATCTGAGCCGTTAGATCAGAGGAATGGACGGTCAGGATTTATCGATGGGGAGATAGGTATGAGGGGCAAGTGAGTGAGTAGGAGAAATGAGAGCCGTTGGATCAATGGGATCGAACAGTGGGGATTAAATTGCATTGAAGAAGGCAAGGGGCTGAACTCCATGGTTCTTTGGGTTGCGATTATGTGCGGACCGTCGGATCAAGGTGAGATCAACAGTCGCGATTGGATCGAAGATCGCCAATCGGGGGAGACAGAAAGTGGGGGCGCTTGGGTCTGCGCGATGCGATTATGCGCTAGCCGTCTGATCTGGAACTAGATCGATGGTCAATACTAAATCGGGGGTTGATGGAGAGGGGTGATGGGCAGAGAATGGCAAAGCGCGTTGGCCATTGATTCTAATGTAGATCAACGATGGAGATTGCGACGGGGTTCTGTAGAACAAAAACCTAATCGCATTGGAGATTTTCATTTAACAAAGGAAATATGCTCACTGCAAACTTTCGATTGCGATTAGCACTCAGGGGCTTAGCGTATGGTCCTAGGTGTAGGTTATATGTGGGGAAGTGGTTTGGGGCTTAGTCGAAAGGGGCTTAAGGCCTTAGTTCAAAAGGCTGTTTTTCATGATTTTTTAAGGATTTTCAAAGGATTTTGGGGGGTTCCAATAAGGTTTAAAAAGGAGTTTTAAACCTTATTAAAGGGGATTTATGAAGGGAAGGAAGGAAAATGAGGGAAAATAGAGGAATTTCATGAGGAAAAAGGGGAAAAAATGGAGGTTAATTATGAGTGAAAGGAGGGGTAAAATAAAAAGGAAAAATGGGTTTTTAGCAGTCTTTTTCTTTAGGAAAACAACATATTTTTCAGGATTACAAGGGAAACAACAGTGAAGATTAACTCAAGGATAAACTATCTTCATAAGACTCCAAGAACAAAAAATTTGGCAATAAAATTTTTTCTTGAAGGCTTTAAATAATGATTTAGCCACCATTTGATATGACAAATTTTATAGGTGGCTAACAAGTCTATCAACAACAGCAAAGATACAATCCTTACCCTGCACTGTCGGTAAGCCGATGATGAAGTCCATAGAGATACTTTCCCACTTCCCATCTAGAATAGGTAGTGGCTATAAGAACCTAGCAGGATAAGTGTGCTCTCCCTTATTATGTTGGCAAGTGGTGCATTCCTTGACATGCCGGAGCACATCCTCCTTGAGACCCTTCCACGAGAATCTCTCCCTGATAGATATGTAAGTCTTTGTGAAACCTTGATGCTCGGCAAGTGGTGAATCATGTGAGGCCAATAAGATCTTCTCCTTGAGCTCAGAATTCTTAGCGAAGTAGATATGATCCTTGTAATAGATAACCTCATCCATTACTCTAAATCTCTCATTTGATACCACCCCATCAAGTATCCCACATGCAAAGTCATCTTTGGAGTACTCAACTAAGAGTTGAGCCTTTCAATCTGCGTCCATGCCCCTCAAGGACAACACTATAGGCCTCCTGGAAAGTGCGTCAACTACTATATTGCTCTTCCCCTTGACATATTCTATGTCAAAGTCATAAGCTTGGATTTTTCTCACCCACTTCTATTGTATTTCCTAAAGTTTCCTCTGTTTAAGAAAGAATCTAAGGTTGTTGTGATCAGTCTTCACCTTGAACTTATTCCCCACAAAATATTTCCAGAATTTGGCTAATGCATGCATGATAGCCAACATTTATTTATCATATATGGGGTATAGCCTCTCATGAGGGAGAAACTTCCTGCTTTCAAAGGCTATAGGATGCCCTCCTTGCATCAAGACTGCCCCAATACCTTCACCTGATGCATCACATTCTAGCACAAAAGGTTGAGAAAGCTTAGGTAAAACCAAAACAGGACAACTACTCATTACTTCTTTGAGCTTATCAAAAGCTCTTTACATTATAGGTGTCCAATGGAAAGCCCCCTTCTTTGTCAAGTCTATAAGTGGTGCTGCTAATTGTGAAAATCCTTTCACAAACTTTCGGTAATAAGTGCATATTCCCACAAACCCTCTGAGTTCTGTAACATTCCTAGGTTCAGGCCAATCTTAGATAGCTTGAATCTTCTCCTCATGAACCCTCACTCTATCCACTCTTATGATATGCCCCAAATACAACATCTCTGTGAGGCCAAATTCACATTTGGAGAGCTTGGCATAGAATTGCTGCTCCTTGAGGATATGTAAGATTGTCTCAATATGCTACAAGTGCTCCTCCCAAGTGCAATTGTAGATCAAAATATCATCAAAGAAGACCAATACAAATTTTCTCAAATGACCCCAGAAGATGTGGTTCATGCAGGATTGGAAATTTGCTGGAGCATTATTCAATCCAAAGGGCATTACCAGAAACTCAAAATTCCCATAGTGACACCTGAACGCTATCTTGGGGATATCTCACTCCCTCACCTTGATTTGATGGTACCCGGACCTAAAATCAATCTTGGAGAAGTATTTGGATCCCCTTAGCTCATCCATGAGCTCGATAGCTCATCCATGAGCTCATCGATCCTGGGTATAAGATACCTGTTCTTCAAAGTCTTCTTGTTCAAGGCCCTATAATCAATGCAAATCCTCAATGTGTCATCTTTCTTCTTTACCAAAACCACCGAGGAAGCAAAAGGACTAGTACTAGGCCGGATGTGCCCTAGTGCTAGCAGTTCTTGGATAGCTCTTTCAATCTCACCCCTATAGGCCTTGGGATGTCGATAAGGAGTGGTGATCACTGCTTGGACCCCTTGTTCCAACTCAATGGTGTGTTCAAACCCTCGGTCAAGACGTCTCCCTGGTGGGATATCCCCAAAACTGTAGAATACCGGTCCAAAAGAGATTGAACATCTGGATGCATTGGTGAGTCCTTGCCCTTCACCTTGAATATATGCAACTCCAATACCCATGCAACATCTCCTCTATGCAGATCTGCTTCCATCCTATGTGCTGAAACAACCTGAGGGGGATATGTGTTCATACCCTTGATCTTTTGTTGTTGGCCATCCTCCCCTCCAGTCCATTCCATCTCCAAGGTTCTCTAGTTAGTGGTAACTCTCCCAAGAGTGACTAACCACTCGACTCCCAATATGACATTGGTGTATGGAATATCTACCACAAAGAAGTGGTCTGTCAAAGTATAGGTACCCATAGTAATGGTCAGCGCTGGAACATACTTGGCACATTGCAGAGTCATGGCTCCTGGGACCAAACCTTAAAATCCCTCAAACTCCTCCATGGGAATTCTTCTCTTGTGTACCAGCTGTGCATCAATAAAATTGTGAGTGGGTCCACTATCTATCAATACAGAAACTCTTTGCCCCATGATGGTGCCTCTTACCCTCAAGGTCAGATACTTTGGGACCCCTCTTAACCCTGCAACAACTCCTCCTCTTGGAGAAAAGTATTCTATGGTTTGTACAGCATTGACATCCTTCTTGGAGAAGGTCTTGATATGAGGTGCTTCCCATATAACAAATTTCTCCTCCAATTCCTGAATAGGGATTGTTTCCCTTGGCCTTGAGTGGGTCTTCTGCTGTAAAAATATTCTTGCCCTGGGCAAGATGTGTTGTAGATCTCTAGCTTTCTCCACAGCTTCAAGGAGTGTAGTTGGTTTGGTAGACTTGACCAATCCTTGTAATGGCTCAGCCATACCATTCAAAAGCATGCATACCTTCCTGCTCATATTTAGGTTGGATACCATCACTGAAAGCCGTAGATACTCAACAATGTAATCCTCAAGATCTCCCTCCTTCTTGAGCTTGGTTATCTTGGAAAAGTGGGCTTCCGGATCCCTTGGATCAAACCTCTCCAATAGCTTCTTGGTGAAAGATGAGTATGAAGTGATATGATGATGCCCAAGTGTGGTCAGTCCATGAAACCACCAATCTTGAGCTTCCCCTTCCAGGTGCAATGCAGCTATCTTGATAGCTTCTATCTCAGAAACCTTGTGGAGCTGGAAGTATGTGTCCAAATTATTTACCCATGCTTTTGTTGTGCACTTAGGTGTCCCATAAAATGTGGGGAAGAAGAACCCTACCATACTGCGCTGTAGGGCTGATCCCTGCATCAAGTTATCCTCCCTTTGTTAAGGATCATTCCTCCTTCGATCCTTGATCCAACAAAACTCCTCAAAGCTCAAGTGCTCCTTGAACCTTTGAGACTGGAGTTCATATTCTTTGAAATATTCCCCTAGAGAACCCTACTTATATCCTTTAGTTAAAAATGAAGGCATGGTGGAGCGTTGTGATCCAGTTGAATGTCCCATGCCATGTGCAGTGCTGGTTCTTGCCTTAGGCAAAACCCTAAAGAGCCTTCTTCATGCCTCATCTCCCTGAGATCCCTTGCAATGTTATGCAGGGTTTGGAGTACGGGCCTTGAGATGTCTTCATTCTCCATGCTTAAGATAAATCTCCCCCCGCAATCTGAGCCAAGATCAGAGCTCTGATACCGTTGTAATATTCCTTTTCAGGAATTTCAACAATATCTCCAATGAGGATGTTGTATAAGAAAACTAGTGCAATAATAACGCAGTCCATGGTTGGATCCTATAAAATATGTTGTATTTAGCTTAAATATATAATGGAATCATAAAACAATAACTCTAGCTACATTAAACAGATCTCCCCAACTCAAATATGCTAAAAAGCATCACAACCCCAGTACATCATAAAATAGAAATGCCGGAGGCAGAGACTACGTTATTTTTATTATAAAAACTACAAAATAGATGGAATAACATATATTTAGAGCTTTCATTCATTATAAAATCATAAATGAGAGGATGGACCTCTTTTAAAAACACATTAAGACCCCCCGGCAAGGGTTTCAGGAAAAATAACAAAACAAGATACAACACTGCAGAAAATAACGTTGTACCCAGCAACTCTGTATTGAGAAGTATATGATATGCTATAAAAGGGACACAAAATAAAATAATTTTCTCAAGGCCTCCATCAATAGATCTCCTGGAGCGGGAATCACCTCCTCCTCTTCTGAAATAAGCACAAATGGATAGATACAACCCCAGCTACTGCAACTACTGCAGAAATAATGCATTCACTGGAACTGATTGTGTTTTCAAGGTCAGAGGATGGCTTTCCTCAAGATAGTTGATGAGAATTGAACTCAAAAACTCCTCCTTAGCTCTCCCAATTAGCTATAACAATGATGAAGCCGAAATTCCCACATGAGAACTCTTGCACTAAATAGTGTTGCAACTTCGGCTAAACAGCTGAAGCTTGCAATCAATCGTAAGATTGAAACAAGAAGTATGAATGAATGAATCCTTTTGCTACTATCCCTTCCTTTGTATCCTAGGTGAGCTTCTCCATCTCAGGCTCCACTCATTGGTGATGTAGCTTCCTTGAGAAGTTTCCACCTTCAAAACTGCGCTACCCTAGTGGCTTTCCCTCCCTTATGACAGCGCTGTTGACTTGGTCAACTGTAGCTAGCTCCTTGCTTTTGCTCCTCTTCACACTAAAGAGGCTTTATTTTATCCTCCTACCTCAATCCATTTTCACACTGGGATAGATTTTATTGTGTTTCCTACTTCTTATTCCAAAAATGGAGCAATTATAATGTTCCAAGTAGCAGTGGCTAATTGGGAACATTACATTTGCCGCATTGGATCCTTGCTTGGCACACTGTTGGCCCAATTAGGCTTAAAATCCCTGATTCTTCTTGAACACAAACTGATCCTTCTCTCTTTGATGTGAATGTCTTTATTGAGGAGTATGCCTACTGATAGTCACTTTAAAACTCCTGCAGAAATGTCAGAATGCACAGTTTCCTTTTGCAGATCTTGAACTTGATAAGGTGGTCTTCTTAGGAAATTTCCTAATCTTTCTTGGACAAACATGTGTCGATCTTATTTCACATTTGAGCCAGCTTTAAGCATAGGAAAAACATTGCTTAAAACACCAAGGATGACCCTACAACCTATGAAACCCTAATGACCTAGTGGGAGGGTCCTTTGACTTGGTCTCTGACTGAAACTTGGTTTGGGGTCTTCAAGTGTAAAAACAAAGTTTTTGGAAAATTGATTTATTGAAGATCCAAAATCAAATGTACTTGATTTATCTAAAGAGCCTATAGATATGGTTTTGATACCATCAACCCTTGAGGAAACTAGTGAACATGGAAAGGAAGGGCTGTTTGGTAACCCTAGATGGGAAGTGGAGTGATGGGGCAAAGGAAAAACATAGTGCTGAGGTTATAGGTGGAAAATAGGATATAGATGGGTATCACAAGCCCATGAGGGGTCTTTTAGGAGCGGTAGGTTAACCATGGAATGGAAAAATAATAGAATAGTGAAAAAGTTGGTATAAGGATAATGAAGGCAGTGAGATTTATAAAACTCACAATATTCAGGAATCTTGTTTTTAGAAATCTAGAACTGATATTTAGTCATCTACAGATAGTAAAAATTACTGATGACTAATAGTGGCTCCACTTGGGTAGGGAAGCTCCTTTTCAGGAGGTGTCCAGGACCTCAGAGCTCAAATCTATGGGTTTTGAAGACCGGTGCCTTACTTGCACTTTGCATATTTCTTTCCTTCATTTGCTGATGTTCTCTTGAAGGTATGATTTCAAAAAATCTGAAATCATGATTGGTTCAACCTGATTTCTACCTACCCATCCTACTTTGTCTAACATTTTTTTCTTCCTTTGGGTGCAGTTGGACTGGCAAACCCTTGACATTCTTTTTTACTTGAAAGCATAAAACAAAAACTATCTACTTGTACTCTTATCACTTCCAAGAGTTCAGATTAGGCTAATGAACTCTCTTATTCTCTACCTTGTCTACTTATTTGTCAAGATTAAGTTGTTTGAAAAACTTTTCTTCTCTAATATACTGACATGAAATTGAAAACATGAATAAACCGGGATTGAGCAATCTGATTTTCCATGGGATGTGGCATTCGAAAAATCTACACATAGACACTATTTTTGTACAATCAAAACTAGAAAACGTGAGGGCTATGATCTATAATTTGTTAGGCATCCCTATCTTTCTCTTTGGTTCAGATTTGTGCTTTAAGAAGAAAAAATATTTTCCTAATCTACTCTACTGACAAGTCAGGCTTAAATGGTTTAACAAGTCTTCTTTCACTAACCTATTAGAAGAAATTTAAAACATGTTTAGTCATGATTAGGCTAGATGACTGAACAATATTCTTTATTTCAAACTAGTAGTGGAATTTGGGCTTGCACACTTTCAACAACACTCTTTTTTGGGTATGGGGTTGTACCTATTCTTTTCATGCTCTCTTTTACTTCCTTTCTGTGTTTCTGTGTTTTTATTTTTTTGATTTTTCATCAATCAATGTTATGTACAATGAATGAAATCTTAAAAATTGGAAATTTGGAAAAAATAGTGTTTGAGCATCCTACCATTGACAGGACCTCCGAATACCTCTACTCCATCCAACTCTTGTAAAAAGAAAGCATTGTTACCTCTAACTGAATGAATGATGTATGGACCTTTCCACAAATCTTAAAACTTGTCATGTTTTCCTTTATCTTCTCTCCTTGAATCCCATTTTAGAACTTTATCTCCAATTTCGAAATCATTTTCCTTGGTTCTTCGGTCAAAGATATTCTTGATGTTCTCTTACAATGCTTGTGTTCTGTTGTAAACTTCCTCCCTTGACTGCTACAAATGAATGGTTTGGTTTAGCCTTCTTTGCATGTCATTTTCTTCTAATTGCACTTCTTGAAGAAGTTTCATAACTGGAACTCCCAAAGATGTTGGGAAAATTTCATCCATGCCATACACTAGCTGATAGGGGGACATATTGATAGATTTCTTAGTTGTTAGTAATTTAGCCCATAGTGCATGAACAAAAGTTTTCTATGACATGATTTCTTGTTCTCTTCCAAAAACTTCTTGATGTTTTTCACCAAAACCTTGTTAGAGGACTCAACTAGTCCATTACCTTGAGGATAATAAGTTGTAGAGTGTCCTAGTGTGATGCGATACTTGTAGCAGAAGTCCACCATTATTTTGGACTTAAATGCTGCAGCATTATCGGTGATGATATTTTTGGAACAACCAAATCTAGACAAGATGTTGGTTTCAAGGAATTTTATGATGAATAAGTCGGTAGCATTCCTTGAAGGGATGGCTTCTATCCATTTGGTGAAATAATCAATAGCAGTGAGAATCCGCTTGTGTTGGGAAAATATGCAGGGTGGATTTCGCCAATGAAATCTAAACCCCACTGGTGAAAAGGAGTTTCAACACTAATAGGATGCAAGGGAAAAGGGAATAATTTTCTCTTGCCATCAAAGATCTGTCATTTATGGCAAGTTGCAACTAGCTTGTGTATGTCATGGAAAAGGGTGGGCCAATAATATCCAACTCTAAGGATTTTTTTAGCTGTGGTTTTCTAGTAGAGGTGACCTCCACACTCTCCCTCGTGAAACTCATGCGTAATTCTATTTGCATAATCTTCAAGTAGACATTTAAGCAATATGCCAACATAATTTTTCCAATACAAATATTTATCTATGATGCAAGAATTTAGAGCCTTTTGTTTCAAGAGTTTAGATTTTGTTTTTGATAAGGTGGGAGGAACATTAAGATAAAGAAGCACGTATAAAATATCAACATACTAAGATGAATTTAGAAATAATTCTTAGTTGGGTGGAGCTGTGAACTCTTCCTGTTCCTCTAATGCATCAATCATATTCATGTTTAGTGCTTGAAAATTTGATTCAGCCATGAGTTTTGCAAGTCCTTGTCCTTTAATAAGTTTAGTGGGTCTGATTTCCAAATCATATTCTAAGATAATGGTAATCCATTTACCCCTTTTACCATCCAGGTCTTGATTTAGAATGTCTTTAACAATTGTATGTGGAACAAAAGCTATGATATGGGAATGAAAATGTAAACTCTAAAGTATTTCAATGCTTTGACCAAGGCAAAGGCTTGATTCTCCATGATATTATATTTTAGAGGTGCATCCCTTAATGCTTTGCTAAAGAAAGATATGGGTTGTTCTCGTCCCATCATGTTCTTTTGAAGCAGTACTGCAGCAATAGTATGTTCTGATGCAAACGAGAAAATGAAGAAACCTTTTGTAATGTCGGGGCTGATTAGAACCAGTGTATGGGTGAGTGCTTGTTTTAACAGTTCAAAGGATTGTTTGGCTTCCATGGTCCACTTGACACCTACTTCTCTTTTCAGCATGTTTGTGATATTTCTTAGGACTTTAGTGAGGTTAGGAATGAACCTTCTCAGGAAGTTTATCTTTTCAATGAAAGTTTGCAGCTCTTTAATGTTTCTAGGATGGATAATTTGTAGTATACCTTCAATCCTTTTGGGGTCTATTTTTATCCCTTCTTCAAAAATTATGTGGCCTAAGAGTTTTCCTTCTTGAAGACCAAACAATGTTTTCTTAGGATTTAGAGATAGGCCATACTTCCTACACTTCTCAAAGACCTTTCACAAATGAACTAGGTGTTCTTCATCAATTTTAGAATAGACAATGATGTCATCAAGGTATATCACTATGAAGGAACCTATGTCTTCATAGAAAGCTATGTCCATGGCTCTTTGAAAAGTAGCCCCCACATTTATCAACTTGAATGGAATTTTTACATACATGAATGTGCCCCAAGGTGTTGTGAAAGCGGTTTTGTGCTGATCACTTGGCAGTACTAGTACCTGATTGTAACCAGAAAAGACATCAAGTAATGATATTCTCTTAGAACCTACCACCCTTTGTAGTATATAATCCATTTTGGGTAAGGGGTAGTTTTCCTTTAGGGAGGCTTTGTTTAAGTTTCTAAAGTCTATGCACAGCCTAGTTTCCCCTGTTTTCTTTCTTACTGACACAAGGTTAGAAACCCATTCTTAGTACCTAAGTGGGACAATGATACCAAAATCATACATCTTCTTTTTTCATTTTCAACTAGAGGTACTAGGACGAGGTTTATTCTTCTCAATTTTTTCTTGAATGGTTTCTGATTTTCCCTGAGAGAAATTTTATGTTGAAAAATTCTTGTGTCATAGGATTTCAAGTCCTCATACCCCCATGAAAAAACATCTTTAAACTCTTTGAACAACTCTATATATTTCTGTTTTATCTGAGGAGGGAGATTTTTGGACAGCTTGATCATTTTGCGTTTTTCTATGCTGCCTACATTGCACTCTTCCACATCAGTTTCGGTGGTTTCTATTTTTAAATTTTTAGCAACATCATTAAAGTCAAACAAATCTTCTAAAGGGGTAAGACCTCTTGGTAATGAATCATCTTTGCATTGTAACACCTCGGGGTCTTTTTGATCCAGGTCCCTAGAAAATTATGGCTTATGAAAGTGTCCTAGCATATTTACATCAGTGTTAGGAAATGGCTCTGTTTTTTATGTTTGTTTTTCACTTGAGCAATTTTGTTCATGTTATAAGCTTGGTTTTGGTATTGCAAATTCATTTTTAGATTGCAGAAAATCATCAATTTTTTTATCACCATCAAACACTTGCCAGTAATCTATGTTATTGGGTACTGTAGGCATTTTTTTTACTTTTATAGTGTATTGTTCATTGGCATGGGGTACTTGGCAAGTGCTGGAAGCAAAGGAAAGTTCATTGGCAAGGGTGTTTTGATCTCTAGGAATGGAAGTAAGTTCATACTTCTCAAAAAATTTCAAGAGGTCTAAGGCTGCATTCCTATACTCTCTTACCCTAGGATTCTTGGCTAAATATTCATCCTTGACTTGTCTAATGATCAACTCATAATCTCCTTGTATAGAAATTTTCTTGGCTCCTATGTCTTTTAGCAAATGTAAACAAAGGAGAAGGGCCTCAGACTCTGCAATATTGTTAGTGCTTTGAAAGTCTAGTTTGTAGGAGTGTCCTTTATTGGTGTTATGTATCCAGACACCAGCTCCCGAACCATCTTTGCCATAAGAGCCATCAAAGCTCATGCTCCAATGTGTTTCAACTTCAACTTTCCATTATGTTGCTGTTCAGGGCTGCTAGATTTTTGGCTTTCAAGTTCTTCATTCAGTGTTTGGTTTGACTGTTGTGGTAGGCCTAAATAGTTCTCAATTTCCATTACTTGTTGCTCAAAGTCATCTTCATTATACAAGATAAATGAGTCAAGGTATGAATGGATGGTATAAAGAGGGGTGTTGTTTGGCCTATCTTGGTTGCTAACCATATATTTCATGTGTGATTCCCAGTACAATCTCCTTGTTTGGTTAAAGACCGGGATGGTAGCATAGGACATGTCCATTTGGAGATTCCCTTGAAGCTTGGCTCCCCATGGTCTAGATAAAATCATGCCATACTTGGGGGGAATGTCAGCCACTGTAATTTTCATGACTAGGATTTTGGCAGGTATTTGTGCCAAATTTTGACACAGATCCTTGATTAGACCCAAACATTTGACTCTACTCGAATCGAAAGAGTACAAGTCCTTGTAAGGTTTGGTTATTTCATGTCGTAATTCTTGGGTGTGGAGCCTGATTATCTTGTTTATTTTGTATCACAGCGTTGGACCCCTGTACCTTAATGGGGGCGGCAATGCCGCCCATAATTAAATGCTCCCTGCGGTGTCTAGGAGGGGTGACTGCAACTTTATGGAGCTTCCCCTTGGCGGGGGGTTTCGAGGGTAGCACCCCTGAAGCTAAAAACACATGTAAAATTGTCTTGTAAAAGTATAGTAATTTCTAAACAATCTGAGCGATTCATTAGGTAGATGATCTGACGGTAGAAGTTATGTTTAGTTTAGGGGTTTTTTCCATAGAAGGCAACCCCTAGCTTTGTATGAGGGTATTTTATTGCGGCTGTACATTGTATGTGTATTCTAAGAGTGAGAAACAGATAGGGAGACTGTGAGAGAGAACAAAGGATATTACAACAGATCTGTTGTAGGTTGTGTCTCTTCATTTTGCTAGATAATAGAAAGGAAGGATTGGCTGTTCGGGGTGGACGTAGCCCAAACTGGGTGAACCACATATATCTATGTTTCTCTAGTTTTATGTGTTTTGTGTGCTTGTGTTTTCCACATATTTTATGTGTTTCATTGCTCTATAATATATAATTTTCTAACACTAATCTATCCATCACTACATTAGGCATGAGATTGTGTGAGGCACCAAAGTCTAACATAACAGTGTGCAAGATTTTGTCATGAATGTTTAAGTTAACATAGAAAGAAGGGAAAACTCCTTCTTGATATTTTCCCTCTACCTCAGGTCCAAAAAACAGCTCTGGTTTGTCATCTGTTAAGTTTAGAGTGTCGGTGTCATTTCCTATGTTCAAATCTTTTAACATTTGGGACCTATATACACCCTGAGTTACTAGTTCAGCAAGGGGTATGCTTATTTTGATTTTGGAAATATCACCCTCAAAACTGAAAGGTGCTAGTGTTTTTGGTATATTTACATCAGTTTTCTCACACATAACCTTTTCAACCATTTTGGTTTGCTAAGTTTTATTATGACTGTCATTTAGAACAATTTTACTAGGGCCACTAGTTGATGTACTAGGGCAGCTTGGGTCACCATTTGATTGGCTGGTTTTGTCTTTGTTCGGATCAAATTTATTATCCATGGTGCTTGTGTTCACTGTTGTCTTCTTCATTATGTTTACAGGGGTCTTTTTAACAACAGTTTCTTGTTTGTTTCTCTTGGAGGCCTCTTGGTTTTTCTTACTCCTAAGATCATATTGCCCATGGACCTCCATTATGGCATTTTCAAATCCCAATTTATACTCTTCAGACTCCTCATAGTTTGTTCTATAATTTTGTTTGAGGAAAAGAACACTTGTTCTTCTTTTGTGGGAAAAACATCACCCTCATTGTCAGAGCCTATCAAGTTTACATGGTTTTCTTCTCGCCACATAATTGTCTCTCTTTCCTCCTCAGCCACATAATTGTCTTGGAAAGGAGGCCTAATCTATTGGTAATTTTCCCTTTGTCTGATTTGGGGAGGGTCCCTTCTAAAGTTATGATTTCTATTTCTATTTTGGGGATTTGGTTGATTTTCCCTAGGAGGTGCTCTTTCATTCAAGTTGATCCTCTCCATCATTCTTTCCATTACCCTCACTAGATTGTCAATCTTGGCATCAGATGTGGAGGCCATGGTTTCATATTTGTATGTGACTTTATTTTCTGACCTCATCTTAGCCCTCTTCTCAATTAGTTTGGCCTCTACACTCACAACTCCCCTATACATGTATTCTAAGGTTAGGGGGTCTCTTTCTCTCAATTGGTAGGTCATGTCTGGATCAAATCCTTTTGGAAATTTCACTAGTGCTAGGCCTTATGGGGGCTTCATGTGAGGTGGGAGGGCATTGTACACACTATTGAACCTAGTGCAATAGTATTGGACACTCTCCCCCAAATTTCTCTTAAGGCTGTTATATTCTGAGAGGATTTGGAGAGTGTTTTTCTTAATTTCCCACTTGTTTATGAATGTCTGGTAAAAGGAAGGGAGATAATGTATGGTGTTAGAAGTCAAGCTTTTGAATCGTTTCTTGGCTTCTCCTTCTAAGCTTTGGGAAAAATCCTCATTTTTATGGTCTCCTCTTCTATCTCCTGATAGTCAAAGGCATCATTCATCATATGTACATGCTGTTGGGAAGTGGTAGATTCAACTCCGGTAAAGTGAGGTATTTTGGATTGGTAGTCTGGATGCATGGGCACTAGAGGTTGGGGTATAACTAATGGGGAAAGCCATGCTGCCATGATTGGAGGTAAATGAAACAAAGTGGGGTTTGTGAGAGGAGGTGGATGGTGAAGTGGAGTGGTTTTCAAAATGGATGGGTGAACGGGGGTGGAATATGTAGTCGGGCCAGAAAACTGAGATTGAGTAGATTTAGAATGGAAAGAGACAAAGTTTTGGAGAAGATGAAAATCAGGAGGAGTGGAAGGAGAGGCTTCTCTACTAGGACTCTGCTACAAATCTATGGGCTTAAGGTGTGTCTGGTCTATCCCACTCTAAGACTTAGTCCTAAAAAGGTTCTTTCTGTGGTATAAGTCAAACTGGGGATTTTTCAAGGCTGTGATGTCTTCAGAGAAAGAACTTTCTTTGAATGGTCCTAACAGTAGTTGAATCTTGGATCCTAGAATTTTTCCACAAAATATTTTTTGGGTCATCAACTATGGTAGGAGGGTTAGGGTCAGGATGAGATCTGGTGCTAATCCTTTGCGAAGCCATATTTGAAAGTTAAGAATGCAGAGAGGCTGAAGTTTTGGAGTGTCTTGAAAACATACCTATCTGCAAGGATACTAAGCTCACACAAAGAGTGACTAGGTTTGAGATTTTTATGACTGATTAGTGCATTCCCAGGTGTGTCTATGAAATCTAGTGAAGTTAGTAGGCCTACTGGAGGCTAGTGGAGTCGCCAGGTGGATTTTTTTTACTACTTTGAGGATATATACATGTGGTCCACCACCAGAATTGACATAAACCAATCTAGAGATTTTTTTGGGGTTTTCTGAGTTTCTTTATACAACACTAAGTATTTAATGAGTTTTCTCCAGTTGAGGCATCATGTTGCCAGTATGGTGAATCAATTATATAGTACTCTTGGCTAACACTTGAATTTTTAAGTTGGAAAGATTTTTTTTGAGTTATTTAAGGATGTTTAAGTTTGTTTCTTAGTCAGGGTCCCACCGTGATCGCCATTATGTTAGGTCCTCGTAATTTTTCAGATTGGAAATGACCAAATGAACAAGGGTAACATCAAACTAGTCTTTGGAGTCCTAGGACCTAGCCTTCCTGGACTTAGAGAGGGCTCTCTCTATAAACATGTAAAGGATGTGATCTTGATTGTTTGAAGGGTTTTGATTTTAGGCTAGTTATTAGGTTTAGGGTTTGTTTGTTTGTTTGGTTGGGTAGGTGGTTTATCAAGAAAAATAAGTAGAGTGAGAGAGGTTCAGACCATTGGGTTATGGATTCTACAAAGGTCTTGAAAAGTTTAACAGTAGGACAAGGGTGCATCACAAGGAAAATCTAACAAAGTCAAATAGATCTAAAAGCCTATGTGAATGAAGGTGAACAACAAATTGTGAACATAGTAGGTGCAGAAGGGCAGTTAAGAATTCTTCAACAAATACATCAAAAATAATGGACTTTATTTTTATTAAGAATCAATAAATAATCAAAGATGGGGCATACCAATAAATATTTTGATCAAACCATAGAATTTAAGCATTAAGACAACAATCCAGTGAACTATAGAAGGAAAAAACCTTGTAAATCTTCTAGTGATTTCACTTTCAAGCTAAGAAAACATCTAAGATAAACATATATCAAAGATAAAAGAAGAGGGAACTCCTAAATTCATCAATCAAGCTATTAAGACCTCCAAAGAAAATTTTTAAGATGAGCTATAGGGCATGGAAAATCATAAAACTCATTAGCTAAACTCAATCAGAAACACTTCAAAGTAAAGACCTTAAAAACAATGTTTAAGTAATAGCAAAGAGCAGGTCTAACCATAAATCACTTTGAAATTTGCTTCATTGAATCATTTCTAAGATAAACAAGCATAAGTGAGTCTATAGAGAAACTAATAATTCTCTAAACTAACCTAACGAAAGAAAATATAGAAGCAGTGAAGGACAAACAGAACTAAGGTGCATCTAAACAACATTTCTTAGCCTAAAAATTCTGTCTTATTGCAATAGAAAGATGAAAAAAATGACAATACAACAAAACATGAACTAAATAGGGAACACATCACCATTTAATAATGCTCAGGGATCTTGCAAGCAAGCCTTCTCCAATGTCAAACAATCCAAGCCATTCACAAAAATCAGAGCCAATTTGTCTTCAATATCCAAGTCTATGTGTTACTCTCAATAATTGTCTAACCAACATGTATAATGAAGCCTCAATGTTGTATTTAACAAGCAAGGAGGACTAAACCCTAATTAGGTCGTTAGAATCCTATTAATTAATCATAATTGTCACTTTTGTCCTTTAAGACCATGCAAGGCCCAAGGCACAAAATATCTAATGTAAAATATCTTCTCGAGCATTTTTGGAAAACAAATTGACATTTAGGCTCCCCAAAACTTCCAAAATGTTTCCTAGCATACTTTGTTGAGTTTTGTTTGCAAGGGAACAACACTGAGATTTAAGGGTGTGATTTTCTGGCCAAGGGCGCAGTGCGTGCACAAGAAATATGGGTCACCTTGAAACCAAGTTTTGAAGACCTTCCCGATGTCAGAATGGGCACTGTGATGGCTCGTTGGAAAGCCTGTTGAGTCTACTTTCCAAAACTACTTTTGGTTTTCTAGTTGGAATTCATTTTCCTGTCCACAAATCAAAACTCACAATCCTAGTAAAGGCGTAGTGCCAGCCCTCCTGAGGATGTCTTGATAAAAAGCACAGCACCAAGGGCGCTGCGCCCTTGGCCCTCCAAATCAGAAAAAACCAAAAAATTCCAAAAAGTTTCCAAAATTTGCAGTTATATTCCTTTTTATGTCTGGGATGATTGCATGGAAGCATCAACAATAAGGTTAATTTTTTCTTGACCTTTTGCCTCCTTGAGGGCTTGAACTTTGGCATGGGATCTTTTGAGCTTGGCCATTGCAATTTGATTTCTAAATGCATAATGCTTGGTCATCTTTTTCTGTAGGCCAAGGTCCCTTTGTGTCTTATTTAGCTGCTTGTTTTCATCCTTATAATACTCAATGATATACTTTTCCATGCCAAGCTTTCTTTGTAGGTCTCTGATCTAAGCATCCTTGCTTTGGAGCAAGTTTCTAGTGGTCCTTTCTTCATCTTCATTTTCACTATCAACATCAGCTTCACTGACATTTTGGTCCTTGGTGTCACTGTTGTCATTAACATCATTATTTGTTTTTGCATCATTTCCCTTATCATCACTAGGAGCCTCACTGTTTTCTGCACTACCTTTATCTATACTATGAGCCTTACTATCTTTTGCACTGCTCTTTGCACCATCATCATTTCCACTGTGAGCCTCATTGTGTTTACTGTCCTCATGGCCATCATGATGCTGTCATGACTGTCACAGCCTCCCTCATTTCTGCTGCTTGCATTATTGCTGTGATTTTCACTGTTATCATCAGCCTCTTCATTTTCTTCACTGTCATCATCATCTTCACTGACATTTTGGTCCTTGGTGTCACTTCTGTCATTAGCATCATTATTTGTTTATGCATCATTTCCCTTATCATCACTAGGAGCCTCACTATTTTCACTGTCATTATGGCTCTTAGTTTCACTTTCATGCTCTTTGCTGTGTTCCTCCTCACTATTGCTTGCCTCATATTTTCTAAAATCCTCATTTTCTTCTGTTTCCATGCTTTCTTCACTCCCTTCATCATTTGTTTCTTCCATGCTGACATCACTGTCCTCTACTTCTTCATTTTCTTCCTCTTTACTGTCCTCTTCTTCATCATTGCTTGATTTATCATTGCCCTCTCCTTCATTCTGTTAGGACCCCATAATGTACCATTTTGACCATACATTTTGTTATCATTCCACTCTTTTCCAGTCCATATTTAAAGCTTACACTATTACTTTCATCCATTTTTCCAAAGGTATATAATATTCTTCTCTTTACTATATGTTTAACTTGTTTTACATATAATTTTACATTACTTTCATATTTAATCATTAATCGAAGATATATAGTTGCTGAGATAGTTTGAAGACCGTAGATAATCTATTATGGCTGTCTGAAGACCGCGTTGCTGAAACAGTCAACATGGTACGCAAATCCCGTTGCTGAAACAACCCGTGATTTGTGATTTTGAAGTAGAATTTCAGGCATGACGACAACAAGAAAAGACAAGTAAGGAAGTTGTTACATGGGCCACTCTGAAGCCAGTATCATCATAACCATTGTAACAACATTTTGCTATGGAAGAACAAAAAGGTCCTATTTCAGTATAGAAGATCATATTGGGTTAAAAATAGGATTTCTATAATGTAAATCAATTGTAATAGATGTCTCCTCTTTAAAAAGAGTAGACATCAGCATTAGAAGATAGTTAGAGACTACGGGAGGTTCATTTTGAAAAGAAAAGGAACGTGACTCTTTTGTAATATGTTGCTTTCGACAGATGAATAAAATTTTGTTCTGAGCATCTCATTTTAATTCCTTCTTATGGGGAATCTTGTGAGAAGGAAAGGGCCCGCCTTCTTCACAAGATTCACCCATTTGTTCATGTAGTTTGTTAACTGTTATTTTCGTTCATGTCTTGATTAAACTCTGTTTACTGAACTTATTTATGCAGTATTGGAATTCTGTTGTTTATTGCTGAAGCTCTGTTTCCATTACTTGTTGCATTGATTTCATACAATTCATTCTTAAGAAGTTGTGGATTATTTTAATTAGAAATCTTGTTTATGGAATGAGTTTGTGAAATCCGGGTAATGAGAAACAAGTGCTAAAGATTCCTACTTGGGGAATAGGGTCTTGTTCTCTATTATAGCATAATTGCTCATCCTTTTTGTAGATTTGTTTCCTTTCCTAGATCATTGTCTTTTTAATGTAATCCAGGATTCTTTTAATAATTGTCTGCAATAGAAGGATTGTCTTTGCTGTAACTCAGGTAGACTTCGGTTTTGTTAAAGCAAGGTGTGATTAGTGTAATTTTTACTACAAATTTTCATTGCTTTTGAGATTGAGCATATACAGTGTGTGATTTCCTTTGAAATAAACAGACTTCCCTGGGTTGACAATTTATGTAGCACTTGAATTGTTTAAATTGATAAACAATTAAAGTGACCAAAAAATTCTCATTTGATTGTTCATGATCACTTCCCTCATTGTCTATTGCACTGGGAGAGGGTGATGATGGAGAGTTTTCTTGAGGTGAAGGCACATGTGTAGATGGTGAAACATTCTCTTCAGGAGATGATGGAGGAGTAAGGACAAAAGGATGAGATGATGAGGGCAAATTTTGCAGATGATAGGGTTTTGGGTTTTTGAAGACCTCATGGACAATGAAAACCTCCCATGGGATACCTTTTTGCTCCAATTGATGCATCACAACAATCTTGATGAGAGAATGATGAAAGAGGCTCTGCATTTGTGATGAAGGGTGTCTCTTTTTCACAATATAAGACATCTAGTCAATACTCCTGTAGAGATAGTAGGGCAAATGCAACATATTAACCCTAGTGAAGTGCATGAGAAATCTTATGTGGTAGGAATAAAGCCTAGAAAACCTTACCTCACATGTGAAGTATTTCACAATGACCCTCATCATGGGTGCATACCTCTCAAGCAGATGTGAAAAGGGAAATATAAAATTATTGTAGTTTTTGTATCTGGGCTTGAGGAATGGCTCATAGTGGCTTATGTCTAAGCTGGCATGTTTGAACTATTTCTCACCAACACTAGGTATCCCAGTTGCAATAGAAATGGCATTTGATGGCAGCTCAAAGTTTACCCCTGCTAGATTGACTTGCTTCTCATGCAAGTTGAGGATGAACAACCTAGTGAGCTTAGGGTGAATTTGTACTTTTTGTACCCTTTCACATAAATGAAAACACCCCAAATTGTGGAAACACGTGACAGTCATAGGAGAAGAATTAAGCTCCATTATGTCTTGAGGTTCAAATTGATCAATGCTCCCTCCTCTGTGTTGATGTCTCCTTAGCACGTGGCTTCCCTCACCACTGTCACTATTACCCTGCTCTAACATCTTGATCACTGCTACTTTGTAAACCAAAACCCTAAATCTTCTTTGTGAAATTGATGGAAAAAAAGGGCAAGGGGGTGATTTTGACAAAGGTAGCTTTTATAAAAATGAGGGATGAGTGAATGAGGGTGATGGAAAATTAATCAGGAGATCATGTCCAAGTGGAAAAAATGCTAAAAAATGGAAATGCTCAGAAATGGATGTAGTTTGAACGAATGGAAAGGCCTCGTCACTGCGATTTTGGCGCCGCAAACATGACTCAAATCCGATTTCTTATGTGAAAGTTACTGATGTTTGAATTCGTCTAGTGACCTCCAAAACAAGACTTTTTGACCAAAAGAATTTGTCATTTTCAAAAAAAATTATATGGAAAAAAATTGATTTTTATTAAGTTTATTTAGGCCTATCAGTGGGTGCCACATGGCCTGCCCAGAGGATGCCACGTGGCCCCAGGCCATGGGTTGAAAGGTCCATTTAAAGGTGTGGAGGGCATGGGTTTCGAACCCTGACCCAAATCCTCTGGCAGGGTCGACCCAAAAAACACGGCAGAGGAAACGATGTTGGAAGTGGGCGAGTTGGGTCATCGGTAAACAGAGAGTCAGGTGGTTGAACTGCATTCGGGTTGTTGTGAACTGAGACTTGGGTTGGTGTGTAACGGGTGGAGAAAGTTGGGTTAAGCCCTCAGGAGCCAGCCCCTTTCACAGCGTGACCTCCTGTTTGAAACCCTCGGCTCCAGATTTGATCCAGCGGAAAGTTAAGGGGGCTAGCTCTCAGAGCTAGCCCCGACTCCACATGACCTCTGACTCATGACCAAGGGCACGGTCTTCAAACCTTATCCACCAGCACTAACTGTCCAGAGTATTCGCATGTGAACACACTGATTTGAACTGACAGTTAAATTTAATTCTACCCCTAAAATAACGCGTGGTTCCACCTAATTGACCTGTCCCCCTATTCTGGTGGAGTTAACTAGAGTTCCTCCAGTATTGGAGGAGGTTTTCTAGTGCCACTGGGTAAAATCTCGTTTGGTTCATAACTTTCTCAAATTTCGACCAAAAAATATGAAATTTTAGTTAATTTTGGCTTTCTTCAGCATTCTAGAGAGTTTGGGAAGAGGAAAGAGTGATCAGGGCCATCAGGGAGATGGAGCTATATTGGGTTTTACTTCACAGTTTGAGGTGAAACAAAAGCCATTTTTTTCTTATTTTTGTCTTCTGAAGTCAAATTCACAGCTTGTTTTCCCTGTATAGGCATATTTTTCACTATGTAACCATTTTAAGCAATTTAATAGAGCAAGGACATACCATTGGGGAGACTTCAACTGACAGATGTAGACCAGGAGGGGTGAACTTCCTGATATATTTTTTGTGTTATGTTATGGTGAAGTTTACTTGCTATGTATTTATACTGTTATATGTTAAACAGTAAATTTAATTAACAAATCCTCACACATAAAACTCAGAAACATTACCAAAACCACTTGGTTTAACCTGCAAGTCATGGAGAACATTTTCCACATTAATTTAAATGGAAATGGATAATTTTCATAGCATTAGAAATAGTTCCATTTTCATATCAGATGGTATCAAATCTATATTTTTACTCTGCATTTGTTCTTGTGCAAAGATATAGTTGACTGTTTGCAAGTTTTTATGCTTACTAGGCTTAAAATCAAGAGAGGTGAAGGAAACTTGGTTAGAGAACAAAGTAATCCTCAACCAAGAAAGGCCAGAGAGCCACCTCCAAGAGCCATAGAAGAAGCCTCAAGCATGTCTTCAAGGGAAGGAGAAGCTCCTGAAGACATTGATCGCAAAGAAGAGACAAGGGTGTTCCGAAAGGCTTTCTTGGACATGACGGAGATGGTGAGGATAATCTACCAAGAAAGGAATTATAGGCTTGTAGGAGAAGGGTCTAGACATTAGAAAGAAGGAGAGAGCTCCTTAGGAGAAAATAAAAGTGATGACAAGTCAAAGAAATGACACAGAGGAAATGGTGATCCACCATCCCCATCTTCATCCTCTTCCTCTACATCGTCATCCTCAACTTTAGTGAATCAATCTCACAAGTCTAAAACCACTGATAAAAGTCCATTTTTAAAGCTTGATGTTAAATTTGAGTTGCCTATGTTTAATGGTAAGGTCAATACAGAGAAACTTGACAATTGGATAAGACATTTGGAAGTTTATTTAAGGATACAAAACCTTCATGAAGACAACACCAAGATTCAGTTAGCCTCTTTGAGAATGGAAGGAACAACATTGGTATGGTGGGAAGCCAAGACCAAGGATTGTTGGAAAAATACTGAGAGGGGGGGGGGGGGGGGGGGGGGTGAAAAAGAGCTTAGAGCTTGTTGAAAATATTTTAACTTTTTCTTTTACATAATTCCATATGCGGATTTTATGAAACCAACTTGCGTATACACACGCAAATGCTGAAAGAAACTAGCGTATACTGATATAATGTTACAGATTATAAAAAAATTTCAGGAAAAGTCTTTAACTCAGTTTATTAGTCATTTAGATAATTTAGTAAATATGAGCAGTAACAACAGTATAAATCATCACAAAAATGAAACACACATGAACACCATTATTTAAGGTGGAAACCCAATTCGAGAGAAAACCCCCGTTGTTGTCGTCTCTGTCTTCAATATTTATTATATGGAAAATTGTTTACAATATTGTACTGATGCGGACTCATATCAGTACACAGGCATCTACCTTCAAAAGGCTAATACCTTCTCTCGTTTTCCAGCTGCTACTGGAAGGGAGCTTCAAAACCTTGAACATAACACCACCTTATACTGGCAGGAAGCTTCTAATTCCATATTGAAGGCTTCAACCCTTAGAAACACTGCAGACCACGTTTCATTAATTTTCATACTGGATCAAACAGAATCAACACAACTCTTCATAAAAATCAAAAATAAAAAACTTTACGCAATACTTCAATCAGAACAGTGAGACCACTGTAACCAGAACTCAGAAATAATCCAGACTTTAGAATAAATATGTAGGTGCAAACTAAACCTTGAACATTCATCAACTCAAAGTGCATACGCTCCATCGCTTCACTGAACCCGTGTATATGCATGATTTCCTTCATACCAACCTGCGTATATCTCTGTGAATACTGTTTTTTAGAATGTAATCAATCTCAGATCCAGATCTGAGGCTTTCAGTCAGAGATCTTTAGAAATGAAGAACCCTTAATCACTTAGTCACCATCAACCATGTTTATCATTGATCATATTTGTGCATAATTAACTTAGAAGCATATACAGTATTCAGACAACCCAGATATACAAGAAGACTTCATTGATAGACAACAGACAAATAACAGGAATCACAGAAAAACATCTGCAATAAGCTTCAGAAAGCCTTAAACTTCCATACACGTTTTTTCTAAAGCAAACCCACGTATGTACGTGCTTTTACTGAGACAAACTAGCGTATAGATATGTAAATGTAAACTTTGTAGAATGAACCAGATCCATAGAACTTACCCAGATTTCTTCATTTGTCTTCAGCAAACTTGCGCTAGGTCATAGATCTAATCATTTCTTCAATGGATCACACAAGAGCATAGTCATTTCAGATCTAGAGATCTTGAACCATCATTGTATCCATGGGTGCATCATAGATTCATATCTATCAATTAAAACAGAGTTCATTCCATGCAGATATACAGCAGAGAAAATTATTCATTAACAACCCTTACTCATGCACACTTTGCACTATGATATTCTTTTATTTATATATATTTAGCCTTTGCCAATACCATGAGTCAAAACCACACAACTGCTGATGGTATTCTTGGAAGAAATCAAACAGACAACTCAACGTTCAATACTGTGGGTTAATACCATGGTAATTCCCCTTGGTTTCAAACTTTTGGAGCACACAAGGCATACACGACTTGGAACGTGTTTATCCACGTGCATAAGCAACTTGGCCTTTACAAACCCACATATAGATCCTGCAATATCAAAATCATCCAATCTTCTACTCAATTCTTCTGATAGACTGTTGAGGTTCTCCAAAAAGTCATATACTACGTCCTGTGTTAGAGAGTTGCCATCAAGGACAACATTACAATATATTAGGACATATGAAAAATATTGTCAACGATCTCCCCCTTTGGACTTGACGGCAACCATGATCATAGATAATATTTATTCAAACACCCACAATATTCTCCCCCTTTGACATCAAGGGAAAAGAGCAAATTAATATCAAAATAATGTTTTTCTTTCTTTGTTGATCTGATGTGCCCTGAATTTGACCATGCTTCCCCTAAATTTTCAGACCTATTTTCAATGAAGTACATGAATCAATAACCTTTCCTGTCACCAAGGATTCATACATACATCAATGATCCAACCAAGTGGAATAACATATTTGACTTAAGTACCCAACCAAGTGGGTTTACAAATTTGAACAAGTCCTTACATGACTGAATATAACAATTTTACATCATAGGTCTCAACATGACCTTTTCATCAAATTACAGATATGAATTTTTATAACCAAAGAATCTCAAACATGAGATCATAACATAGCAACCAATCAGAATGCCAAAAATGCATCCTTTTCCACAAGACAAGTGCTCCCCCTTAGCTTGTGCATCTTGAACACCTTCAATAGAAAATCATCAAAGCATCTTGATCAAGGAGAAAAATATATGAGAATGATACAGAAATATTAATACTAGAACAACAACAGAGATTACTGGACAACACCACAACTGTTCTGAAATGATGACCTAGAGAATTTCTGTCAGCAAAAACCCATACGCGGTTTTATGCATAGAAACTCGCGTATATACGCGATTTTCCTTTATTGAACCCGCGTATTGAATTTAATCTTCTGAAATTAAGCAGATTTGATCAGAGAGGCAGAGACAACTCCCAGCTTCTGTCTGAGATATTTGAATGCTTCCCAGGGTAGAGGTTTAGTAAATATATCAGCAACTTGTTCTTTGGAGGGAACATACTCCAATTTAACCTTTGTTTCAAGCACTTGTTCATGTAGGAAGTGATACTTTATAGGAATGTGCTTGGTCTTGGAATGCATAATAGGATACTTCTAATGGCACTTGTATTATCACACAGAATGGATATGGGAGGTGAACATTTGATTTGAATGTCTTGTAAATTCTGCATCATCCAAAGTAGTTGTGTGCAAAAAGATGCGACAACCACATATTCTACTTCTTCTGTAGATAAGGCAATAGAACTTTGTTTCTTGCTGAACCAAGATACTAATCAGGGCCCCATATAGAATGCACCACCACTAGTGCTCTTTCGATCATCAACGTTTCTAGCCCAACCTACATCTGTGTAAGCATGAAGAGTGAGATCAAAATTCTTTGGATACCATAGACCAAAGTCTTGAGTCCCTTGTAGATATTTGAATATTCTTTTTACAGCCTGAAGGTGTGACTCTTTTAGATTAGCTTGGAATCATCCAACAATCCCAACTGCATGCATAATGTCTGGTCTTATCTTGGTTAGATAAATAAGACTTCCAATCATGGATCTATATTCTAGTTGATTTACCGTGGGAGAATCATCATGAGAACTGAGGTTACACCTAGTTACCATTGGTGTACTTACAGTTTGCAGTCTTCCATCCGATACTTCTTCAAAATTTGCTTAAGATATTTTGCTTGTGACAAACATATGCCATCGGTTGCTTTTTGCACTTGTAATCCAAGTGAAAATGTTAGTTCCCCAAGTAAAGACATTTCAAATTCTTGCTGCATAACAAAAGAAAACAAATGACTCATGGACTCTTCATTACTCCAAAAAATGATATCATCAACATATACAACTACAATCAATAGTTTATCATTTTCAGTTTTTGTGTATAATTTGCTATCAACAGATCCCTTTGCAAAACCTTGTTGATGAAGATATTTGTCAAGATGATAGTACCATGCCCTTGGAGCTTGTTTGAGACCATATAAAGCTTTTTTAAGTTTAAAAACAAGTTTTTCATCATTTCCCAAAATGAATCCTTTTGGTTGTTCTATATAAAATTCTTCTTCTAGATCACCATTGAGAAAAGTAGATTTAACATCCATTTCATAAACTTTGAATTGTTGAAAGCTTGAAAAGGCAAGAAACATTCTTATGGCTTCAAGTCTAGCTACACGAGAAAATGTTTCTTCAAATTCTATACCTTCTTGTTGAGCATACCCTTTACAAACAAGTTTAGCTTTGTTTCTAATAACATCTCCATTTTCATTTAACTTGTTTTTGAATATTCATTTTGTTCCAATAACATTTTTATCATGAGGTCTTGGAACCAATTCCCAAGTATGATTCTTTTCAATCTGATCAATTTCTTCATTCATGGCTTGAATCCAACATTCATCTTTGCTAGCTTGATTGAAATTACGTGGTTCAATAGTGATTAAAAATTCCATATATATAGGAGATCCTACAAGATTTCTTCTTGTTTGGACACCTGATCCCTTTTCTCCCAAAATTTGAGATTCTGGATGATTCTTTTGAACATACCTGGATGGAGCCTTTTCAGATAGATATTCTTCTATTGCTTCATTAGGTTCACCTTCTATATTGTTTCTATTTGCTGCAGGAATATATACATCACCATCATCTTCATTTGTTGTTGGTATCAGGGAAAATTTTAAGGATATAAATTTATCTTAAAGTTTATAAATATTGGCGAATATTACTATTTCCTAATATGCAAATTATAAAAGTCTTGGCGATACTTTTGTAAAAATATTTATATTTATAATGATTTTATATAGTATCTATAAATTTTTGGCAATTTATATGGTAGAATATTGTTATACTATAAAATTTGGGTGAATCATATTCTAAAAAAATGGAAATTCCCAAAACTTTTTTTTTGAAAAAAAATGGAAAATTAGCCCACCTGCGAATATTAGCCCCTAAAATTTTTCGTGGTTGGTATTTCCCCTTTTGGAGCTGAGAGAGACTCATCAATTACAACATCAATGCGTTCAACAATCTTCCGAAGTCTTTTATTGTAACATTTATATGCTTTACTTCTAGAAGAGTAACCAAGAAATATTACTTCATCTGCTCTAGGTTCAAACTTACCAAGTTTTTCATCATTGTTCTTGATAAAACATTTTCTTCCAAAAACTCTAAAATGATTTATAGTTGGAAGATTACCATACCAGAGCTCATATGGAGTTTTATCATTGTTGACACGAACATGCGCCTTGTTAAGAATATTTACAGCGGTATGTGCTGCTTCTCCCTAAAATGTGTCAGGTGTTCCAGAATCATCAAGCATAGCTCAAGCCATTTTTTGAACTGTTCTGTTCATTATTTCTGGTACGCCATTTTTTTGTGGGGTACCAGCTACAGAAAACTGTCTTTTTATGCCATGTTGTTCACAGAAATCAAAGAATATGTCTGATATATATTCACCTCCTCAACCAGATCTAAGAAATTTGACTTTTAGATCTAATTCGTTCTCAACTAGGGCTTTGAAGATCTAAAATTTTTCAAATGCTTCATCTTTGTGTTTTAACAACCCAATCCAACACATTCTAGAGAAATCATCAATAAACAAAATATAGTATTGTTCTCCACGGGGTGAATTTTTCCTCATAGGTCCACATAGGTCGGTATGAATGAGTTCAAGAGGCTTACTTGCTGATCCTTCTTTGGCATTTAATTTCACTCTGGTTTGCTTACCGAATTGGCAAGATTTGCATATGGTACTTTCAGGCAAAGTAATGTTGGGAAGATCACAAACAACTTTGAGTCTGCTAGATTTTCTGATTTGAGAGAAGCTCAAATTCCCCAGTATTCTATGCCATAACTAATTTTCTAAAGATTTACCCAAGTAACATTGTTCTTTACAACTTTTCAATACATACAAATTGCTTGGTGTTCTAGTTCCTTTTAGTATTTTTTTTCCTGTGTCAAGTTCACGTACCACACATTCTTTTAAGCTAAAGACAACTTCAGTTCCTTGATCACACATTTGAATTACATTTAACAAGTTATGTTTTAATCCATCCACATACATAAAATTGTTAGCTTTCACCTTTTCCTTTAGAAAAACAAAACCTTTTCCCTTAATGACAGCAGGAGTATCATTTCCAAAAGTAACATTCTTTTCTCTTTCTAGAGCATTGTATGCAAGAAGTTTATTTTTGTCTCCTGTCATGTGTTTTGAGCATCCACTATCAATGTACCATTGATTTTCTTCTCCTTTTGAAAATAAAGCTACGCCACAGTTCTCAACCTGTAAGTCCTTCTTTCTCCATAACTTGGAACTTGAAGGTATATGCTCTTTTGGCTGAAGTTTTCTCCTGCATTCAGATTCTTCATGACCAAAGTTATTAAAATAAGCACATTCAATTTATTTTTGAAGAGGAGAAAAGTTGTTATACGTATTCTTCTTTATTCCGGTCTCATTTCTTTGCTTTCTTGCTTCTCTGTTCATGATGGTTTTGTATGCAACACATTGAACAACTTTATGACAAAAATTATGACATGAGAAACATTGTCCACTAAAGAAGAAATTGTTGTGATCATGGAACCTTCTATTTCTGTTTGCCTATTGATTGGTATTTCTCTGAAAGATATTTATGTTATTTTTATTTGTATTAAGGTGGTCATGCTTTACTTGTAAAGTTTCTTTGTTCCCTTGCTGAGTGAAAGAATGTTGTAGGCTCACTGTAGCTGCATTTAGATAGTTTGGTGCTGAAGACTGAGAGGATTCTATGACATATCCAAGACCTATCTTTAAAAGAGGAGAATGTTGTACCTTGATAATTTCATCTAAGGTTTCAGATCCTTTAGAAAATCTAAGATTCAAAGTTTTCACTTTCTCAATTTCTTTTCTTAGACCTACTATTTCACATTCCAATTTCTCATTGTGTTTCTCCTTTTCTACAAGTTGATTCTTTAGAGTTTCTATGGATATTTTGTTTTCTTCCAAACATATTTTGAGTTGATTTATTTCTTCAAGAAAATCATTATCTTCTAGGGAATCCATAAAGGTATCCTTAGCCTCACTAGAATCTTTTTCAAATGCCATGAGAATTCTAACATATTGATCAGATTCTCCTTCTTCACTATTTGATAACCCATCACTATCTTCATGAGTATAATAATTTTTTCTATTGATAAATTGATTCTTATTTCCTTTTGCTACTTCCTTTCCTTTTTCATAAATTTCCTTATGAGGACATTTTGCAGCATAATGATCAACTCTTTCAGAAGTAAAACATTTAAAAGGAAGCTTACCTCTGAACCTTCTAGTGCCAAATTGTAGCTTCTTTACAAAATTTACCTCATCTTCTTCTGAAATATACCCTGATTCTTTTGTTTCTTGTACTTATTTTCCTTTTGTAGCAGCTCTAAAGACAACTTCTTTGACTTCAGATGGACCTCCTTTTCTCATTTCACAAGCAGTTAGAATACCATGAAGTTGAACAATAGTAAGAGTTTGTAGATCTTGCTTCTCTTCAATAGCAGACACTTTTGACTGAAATTTGGAAGTTAGAGATCTTAAAACCTTTTCTACCAGAGTAGGGTTAGTTATGGTTTCACCCAAATTTCTCATACGATTTACAATATCATCCCGACGTAAAAAGAAACTGGCAATGCTCTCCTCATTATGCATCCTGAGATTTTCATATTGAATTCTGAGAGTTTGGAGTTTAGCACTTTTTACCTTTGTATCACCTTCATAGCTTAGAATTATTTGTCCCATATCTCCTTTTCTATATTCAACTGCATGACTTTGAAAAATTCTGATTCAGTCAGACTCCCCAATAATGCATTGACTGCCTTTGCATTGGTTTCATAGTTCTTTCTTACCATTGCATATGTTGGAACTGAGGCTAGATATTGATAACCTCCTTCAACTATAGCCCATACATCTGCTCCAAGAGACTAAAGATAGGATCTTGTCCTTGTCTTCCAGAAGATTAAATTGTTTCCATTGAAGAGAGGAGGCCTGATAGATGTTGTCCCATCTTGATTGCTCATCTTGGCTGATCTTCCTTCTAGCGGCTAAGCTTCTTCAAAAGGACCTGCTCTGATACCAATTGTTAGAAAAATACCAAGAGGGGGGGGGGGGGGGGGGGGGGGTGAATTAGTATTTAGAGCTTGTATAACATATTTTAACTTTTTCTTTTACAGAATTCCATACGCAGATTTTATGAAACCAACTGTATACATGCAAAAATGATGAAAGAAACTAGCGTATACTGATATAATGTTACAGATTAGAAGAAATTTTCAGGAACAGTCTTTAACTTATTTTATCAGTCATTTAGATAATTTAGTAAATATGAGCAGTAACAGTAGTATAAATAATCACATAAGTGAAGCAAACATGAACACCAATATTTAAGGTGGAAACCTAATTCAGGAGAAAACCACCGTTGCTTTCGTCTCTCTCTTCAATATTTATTATATGGAAAATTGTTTAAAATATTGTACTAATGCAGACTCATATCAGTATGTAGGCATCTACCTGTAGAAGGCTACTACCTTCTCTCATTTTCCAGCTGCTACTAGAAGGGAGCTTCAACACCGTGAAAATAACACCAGCTTCTACTGGAAGGAAGCTTATACTTCTATACTGAAGGCTTCAACCCTCAGAACCACTGCAGACCACGTCTCATCAATTTTCATACTGGATCAAACAACATCAACAAAACTCTTCATAAACATCAACAATCATAAAATTTACCCAATACTTCAATCAGAACAGTGAGACCACTGTAACCAGAACTCAGAAATAATCCATACTTCAGAATAAATATGCAGGTACAAACTGAACGTTGAACATTCATCAACTCAAAATGCATACGCTACTTCGCTTCACTGAACCAACATATATACGTGCTTTCCTTCATACCAACCTGCGTATATCTCTGTGAATATTATTTTCCAGAATGTAATCAGTCTCAGATCCAGATCTGAGGCTTTTAGTCAGATATCTTTAGAAATGAAGAACCCTTCATCATTTATTCACCATCAACCATGTTTATCATTGATTAGATTTGTGCATAATCAAATTAGCAGCATATACAGTATTCAGACAACCCAGATATACAAGAAGACTTCATTTATAAACAACAGACAAATAATAGGAATCACAGAAAAACATCTGCAATAAGCTTTAGAAAACCCTAAACTTCCATATGCGCTTTTTCTGAAGAAAACCCGCGTATGTACACGCTTTTACGAAGACGAACTAGCATATAGATCTATAAATGTTAAATTTTTAGAATGAATCAGATCTATAGAACTTACCCAAATTTCTTCATTTGTCTTCAGAAAACTTGCGCCAGGTCATAGATCTAATAATTTCTTCAATGGATCACACAAAAGCATAGTCATTTCAGATCTAGAGATCTTGAACCATCATTGTATCCATGGGTTCATCATAGATTCATATCTATCAATTAAAATAGAGTTCATCCCATGCAGATATACCGCAGAGAAAATTATTCATTAACAACCCTTACTCATGCACACTTTGCACTATGATCTTCTTTTCTTTCTATAGATTTAGCCTTTACCAATACCATGAGTTAAAACCACACAACTGCTGATGTTATTCTTGTACGGAATCAAATAGACAACTCAGCGTTCAATACTATGGGTTAATACCATGGTAATGCCCCTTGGTTTCAAACTTTTGGAGCGCACAAGGCATACGCGACTTGGAATGTGTTTATCCACGTGCATACGTGAATTGGCCTTTACAAACTGGTGTATAGATCCTGCAATATCAAAATAATCCAATATTCTTCTCAATTATTCTGATAGATTGCTGAGGTTCTCCAGAAAGTCATAATATACATCCTGTGTCAGAGAGTTGCCATCAAGGACAACATTACAATATATTAGGACATAGTAAACATATTGCCAACAAGGATGAAATTAAAAAACATGGTAAGATCACTTTATCATGGGCTGAATTTATTTATGCAATTAAACAAAAATTTTATCCATTAGCTCATTTACAAAAGGCTATCATGAATTGGCAAAGTTTTAGACAAATTAAGGGACAAAGTGTTCAAGAATACACCCAAGAGTTTAGACGAAGGGCTTTATTACTTGGAATTGATTTTCATAGCCAAGAGAATTTGCTGAAATATATAGGTGGTTTACAGAACTATCTTATACATACTATCCTTATGTTCAATCCTATTAGTCTAGATGATGTTTGTGTTCAATCCACGCATTTAGAGGCTAGAGGTAAACAATATTGTGATGGGAATGAGGGTAGTGAATTTAAAGGCAAAGGGAGAAAAATAAGTGCAAACTCTAGGAAAGAAAAAGGAAAATTATTTTGTAAAAAATATTCCAAAACAAGCCACGATGAAGACCATTGCTGGAAACTTCATCCGGAGTTGAAGCCAAAAAAATTTAAAACCAAAGATAAGGCCAAAGAAAAGGGAAAAACGGTTGCAATATCTGAACAAAACTTAGGGTCTAAATCAGGAGATGAAACTAAAAGCATAACCATGGTACTAAAGAACATAAAGGGGAAAGAGATTGTAAATGAAACAAATCCCAGTTCTAGCACTTTAAACTGTCACATAGAAGCTCCAAATGAAGAGAGGAGGATAGAGCTGTTTCGTGTTAGGATAATTTCCAAACACACAAAGATAGACACACTATTTGACAGTGGGTCTCAAGCAAACCTCATCTCAGAAGACTTAGTCAAGAGGCTGAAACTTGAGACCATTCCACATTCAAAGTCGTATCCACTTGGTTAGATTTGCAAGGATGCTAATTTACAAGTCTCAAGGAAGTGCATGTTGCACTCCGCCATAACAGCTCATTATGTTGACATGGTTGAATTAGATGTGGTACCTATTGACATTACAGGTGTGGTGTTGGGTAGTCCATACTTAAATGACAGAAAAGCGATCTTCCATCGCCATGAGAACAAGTATCACCTATTCAAGGATGGCAAGGATTTTATTGTGAGAGCACGTCAGAAGAAGCTAGAATCTTCTTTAGTGAATGCAGGGCAGTTTAAAAGGCTTGTCAATGCAAGTCAAAATTTGACTTTGTTGATGATTAAGCAAAAATATTTTGTACATAATCCTTTTCATATTATTGCTGATATAAATGATGATATGTTTCAGTCTGAAAGCAGGTCGTCTTTGGAAGAAGACGACAAGATGTTGCACAAAGTGTATTTGGTGTCGATAAGTGCAGAGAAAAAAGTGTCGGTGCAAAGTGGTGAAAAAATCCAAGAGAAGGAAAAGCATGCAAGAAAAGAGGGCACAAATTTCAGCAAGGGTCATTGTTGGTTTCAGAGTGGCAGGTTAGTATGGTGAGAAAACTTGGTCGAGAATCGACACAAGTACATGGCTCATTTGGCAAAAAAATGCCATAAGGACAGTTGGAAAGATGAATCTTATTTTCATTTTCCTTGGAAGGTAGACCATTGTAGGAATAGTATGATTTCTGCAAATTTGAGTTGCTATTCTGCAAATTTCAAAAATTTGCATCATAACACAGTCAAGGTTAGCAACAGTTGGTCAATAGATTCAAGGAAGAATTTATCTTTTTATGAGAAACTCAATTTGATGAAGTGAGGAATATTTAAGTGGTTCAAGGTTGGAAGAGTGAAGAATCAGTCTCCTCATCTTCAATTTCTGTAATTCAGAGAGATTTTGGGGTCCAAAAGCTTCCCATTGGGTAGGTGTGATTAGGAGATCATGTCCAAGTGGAAAAAATGATAAAAAATGGAAATTCTCAGAAATGTTTGCAGTTTGAATGAATAGAAAGGCCTCATCACTGTGATTCTGGCACTTTGAATGGGATTCAAATCCGATGTCATATGTGAAAGTGACTGAGGTTTGAATTCGTCGAGTGATCTCTAAAACAAGACTTTTTGACCAAAAGAATTTGTCATTTTCAAAAAAAAATTATATGGAAAAAAATTGATTTTTATTAAGTCTATTTAGGTATCAGTGGGTGCCACGTGGCCTACCCAGAGGCTACCATGTGGCCCCAGGCCATGGGTTGAAAGGTCCATTTAAAATTGTGGAGGGCATGGGTTTCGAACCCTGACCCGACTCCTCGGGCAGGGTCAACCCGACCAACATGGCAGAGGAAACGATGTTGAAAGTGGGCGAGTTGGGTCGTCGGTAAAGAGAGAGCTGGGCAGTTGAATTGTAGTTGGGTCGTTGTGAATGGAGACTCGGGTCGGTGTGTAATGGGCAGAGAAAGTTGGGTTAAGCCCTCAAGAGCTAGCCCCTTTCGCAACATGACCTCCTATTTGAAACCCTGGGCTCCAGATTTGATTTGGCAGAAAGTTAAAGGAGCTAGACCTCAGAGCTAGACTTTACTCCACATGACCTCCGACCCGTGACCAAGGGCGCGGTCTTCAAACCTTATTCGCCAGCGCTAACTGTCTAGAGTATTCGAATGTGAACGCGCTGATTTGAACTGACAGATAACTTTAATGCTATCCTTAAAATAGCGCATGGGTCCGCCTAATTGACCTTTCCACCTATTCTGGTGGAGTTAACTAGAGTTCCTCTAGTTTTGGAGGAGGTTTTCTAGTGCCACTGGGAAAAATCTTGTTTGGGTCATAAATTTCTCAATTTTCAACTAAACAAGATGAAATTTTAGTGAATTTTGGCTTTCTTCAACATTCAGGAGAGTTTAGAATAGGTTGCAGAGAAAAAAGAGGTGTTATTCAGCCATTTTTTCTTCAAGGAAGAGGAAAGAGTGATCAGGGCCATTAGGGACATGGAGCTGTATTGGGTTGTACTTCACTATTTGAGGTGAAACAAAAGCCATTTTTAGCTTTTTCTGTCTTCTAAAGTCAAATTCACAATTTTTTTTTCCAGTTTAGGCACATTTTTCACTGTGTAACCATTTTAACCAATTTAGTATGTTAGCCACCCATAAATTCTAATATACCTAGTGGTGGCTAAATTTGTTTTCAAGCCTTCAAGAGATATATTTCCTTTGAAAATCCATCATCTTTGAAGTCTTATGATGATTCTCTTTCCTTTGAATTAATCTTCAGTGCTGTTTCCATCTTAAAACCATGGTGGTTCACCAAAGAAAGTTGTCCAAAGGCCTCTAAAACTGCCTATTTCCATTTTTTCCCCCCATTTTCATAAGGCCTTCTTTCATCTTTTAACCCTCCATTTAGCCTCTAAAGGCCTAAAACCCCCTTCAAGCCTTGTGAAACCCCCTTTATAAGGTCTAAAACCCCATATTTACCCCTATTGGAACCTCCAAATCCCTTAGAAAACCCTTTAAAATCCTTGAAAATATTCATTTTCTCACTAAGGGCTTAAGCCCCTTTCGGCCTAGCCCTTAGCCCCTTGTTCCGCATGTGACCTAGAGCCATAACCAGGCGCTAAGCACTTATCGCTCATCGTAATCAGAGTTTTCCACTTTTCCATTATCATTCTTCATTTCCCCCGGCGACGCGATAAGCACCTTTCCCTTTGAACCTCGGTCACCTTATTCTCCCACAGAACCAGGCCTCAGTGTTTATCTCAGCCCCCGCCATTGCAATCGCAAAAAGTTGATTCCCTTGTTATTTTACCCCGACTCCCCGACCTTGCGATGAAATCCGGGCCGTTGATCTGAGAAGATCTACGACCATTGCATTGCCTAGTCCCTCAACTACCGCCCGCTATGCGACAAGCATCATACGTCATCGCCTGGCCCACTCCTTTTCTCCCTATCATTTCTCTGCCTATCGCGCTCACTCCGCGCCATCCGATTTGTCACCCCAAATCCGACGGTCAACATTGCATTTCATGCAAATTTTTTCCCCTTCCCGCAGTGAGCTACTTCCGTGCGATAAAAGTGGTTTTCAAAAGCCACGTGTCGATCGCTCTATGGAATCGCATTCCAAATGCAAAATACCGCCTCCCCCAATTTTTCTATGTGAAAACCATTACCGATTTTCCGCCATACCACTACCATCCACGACATCGCTCCCGATATAATCCTAGCTGTAAATCCTTGAGATCGTACGGCCCATATTATATCGCGTTCTCAATTCATTTGCTTCCCATCTCTCTCTCATTATGCTCATTGAGATATCTCCACCATAGATTGTCCTGATCTAACGGTCCACGTTCCTCATCACACCTAGACCCTCACTGGACCTGGTTCGCTGCTCTGCCAAGATTTTCTTCCCAATTTTCTTCTATAATCACCATCTCCTCACTGCTTCTCCACCACCCCCAGATCCTTTGCAAGAAGTCTAGGCAAAGCCCGCAGGTTTTCATAATAGTTTATCATGTGTTTGCAGGTTTTTCATGACTGATGAAGGATAAACATTTTACAGTCACAAAAGTGACACAAAAGCTCAGGTAGCAATATCAGGGCCAAGAATCAGCATCAAAGGAACTAGAAGAAAGGGTGAATTTCATGACAGTCGATGGATCAGAACCCATGAACCCTCAGTAAACCCTCCGGCTCGGCGAAACCCACCACCTGTACACATAACACTCAGAAAAGATGAGGATCACATATCCAGTGGTGGAATACAAGACATAGAAGATTAATAAAACCTTTGAGGGCATCAATAGAGAAGCAGTTCGAGTAATCAGCAAAGTGAAAGCATAAACAGAACTAAAACAGGTTGAAGTACAAAGGAAAAAAGCAATTATTGGTGCATAAGTTGACTGACACAGACATAGCCCATCTCCATGCTCAAAAACTTGCCAAGCAGTTATTACACCAAAGAAGGTACTACAAGCTGTCAGAAGCATTTATTTAGAAGTATGGGAGTCCCCATAGCCCATTCTTTAACTTAACTCACACCAAGAAAATAACAGTACCACTCCAGATGGTTTTTCCTCCCAAGGACACCCTGTGGGTGATTTATGTCATATCAAAATGGTCTCAACAAGGTACAAAGTTATTGATCCTATCTATAATTTAATGAAATGTTTATGACACAAAATGGGGCATTCAAATTCTCTATCCTATCTCTGAATGATCATTAAAACCTTCTTCACCTACTTCTCCCATTTTCTCTATAAAGACTCTTTGAAGTCTTATTGTAAAGTGTTGGCATTTGGTGATTTCAAAAGTAATACATAGATTGCTACTTTGAAGAAGCATTGGTGTTCTGAAGGAGTGTGGAAGTCTCTGTTTTCTCTATTGAATGAAGGAGGCTAGACCATTGGATGCCTGAGCCTGGTTTTGGTGAAGTAATCTCTTATTGTTAATGTTATTCCCCGTTTATCACTTTGTCCCATTATGCTTTGACTTATAGTAGGATAAAAAGTTTAGGCATAGAAATGTATCTTAGAAGCACCTATATCCTATTTATCCTTCACTATTTATATGTTTTCTGCTGCTGAACATGATAGGGTAGTCTAATCGTCTCTTGAATATTCAGTTTGTTTTATTTCAGAAATGGTGAATTCAGTTGTGCTAAAGACTATTTAGGCATTCCCTCTTTCTTTACCTCTGAATATTGTATCTGAAATCTCCCTTTAATTATTAATGGTTGCAGTTTGACAGAGAGGTCTTCTTCAATCATACCCTTTGTTTCTTACTGTAATTATTGTGTTGAAGGTCCCTATAATTTCAATCCTAGATGTCTAAGGCGTTCCCTCTTCTTTGAATGCAATTGTATGTCTTTGTTGATCAAGCTCTCAACAGTGAACTTATAGGAGGAAATAGGGCGTTCCCTGAATACTATAATTCATTTAGAAGGTTTTAGACTGCATTTCTCCTCTTCTTTGGGTGTTTATATTAATTATGTCCATAAAAATGAGCTTACTAGAGGAAATAGGGCATTCCTCGAATCCTTTAAGTCATTGTGAAAGGGTTTAGTTTGCTTTTCACTCGTAGTCCTTAATTTTCATCCCATTTCACCTATATTATTCAATAGATCCTTGATCGAGTTAGATTTGCCCTCTGGTTTCCCTTCCTTCTTAATCATAACTATTTGGACTTTCACATGACTCCATTTCCCAATGGCTTGTAGATTCCCATGCTTTATCTATACTGGATGAAACATATTTGTCCAACCAAAAAAAACAAACAAACCTACACTTCATAACTAGCCTAAAATCAACTTCTAAACCATTCAAGACACATTCTTAGAAACATATTGAGAGATCCCTCTCTGAGACTAGGAGGGCTAGATCCTAGAGTTCTAAAGCTTGGTTTGCATGTTGCCTTGTCACTTGGCATGCCAATCTGCCAAATCACAGGAACCCCAAAATTATGGCGATCACGGTGGGACCTATGAGTATATAGTCACATAAATACCTCTAAAAACTCATTAGACCCTCAGTAAATCAAAGAATATCTAGTGAATCTTCCACCTCATTGCCACACCAACATTATGGTGATCACGGTGGGACCTACTGAGTATATGATAGTCCAACTAACTCTTGTGCACCCTTTAGTCCTACAAATCTCTAAGAAATCAGTTAGTGGGCCATGGAGTAGACTTTGTTTGTTTTAACACCTTAGCTAAGTGTAAGATCAGACATAGGACACTCTCATAACCATAAAAATGTACAAAACCCAAAAATATTTCAGATTGGCTTCATAATAAGCATGGTGGTGGAACCATAAAACATTTTACCTTCACAAAAAGCTAAAAATTCCACCTGGCGACTCCATTAGCCCCAGTAGCCCTATTACACATCTAGGTCTCCAGATCTCTTTAGGACTATGTTAACCAACCTAGAAGAAATTGAGAAGCCTAGTCCCATATTAGATAAGACATTCTGAGAGGCAAAACTTTCAAAACAGTCCCTACAAACTTCAGCCTCTCTCATTTTTTAAAAGCAGTCTGGCTTCACATAGGATCAACACTAGATCCCATCCCGACCCTAATCCTCCTACAATAGTTGAAAATCCAGAAAGAATTCTGTGGCAGACTTATAGAGCTAGAAAATTAGCTACTGATAGGAACATCCCAAGAACAAAATCTATCCCTGAAAACCTTGTTGTCTTGGAGGATTTACACTTTGAATTACATCATACTAAGAACATTTTTAGAACCAGATCTCAAAGTGATTTAAACCAAACTGATCTTGAAACTGCAGGTTTGCAATAGAGCTTTAGTAGAGAAGCTTCACCTTTTACTCCTTCTAATCCACAACTTCTTCACCACTTTAGCCTCTTTCATAACCAATCTTCTCAAAACCAGTTTGCTGGCCCAAGTGTTTCTTCCACTCCAATCCATACCACCACCGTCCAAAACACTCCATTTCAGCCCATTTTCCCTCTTGTCAATCCACCGACTGTAAATCCACCTTTCTTTCAAGCCATGGCAGCATGGTATGCCGCATTAGTGTTACCACAACCTATGGTTCCCTTGCGAAATGACTATTAGTCTAAAATTCCCCATTTCACTGGAAAAGAATCTACCACAGCTCAAAAACATGTAGATAGGATGGAAGATTCTTTTGATTATATGGAAATAGAAGATGAGACCATAAAAATGATAATCTTTTCTCAAAGTTTAGGAGGAGAAGTAAAGAAGTGGTTTAAAGGCTTAACTCCTAATAGAATCAATGACCTTCCCTCTTTACATCAAGCATTCATAAGAAAATGGGAAATCAAAAGCAACCCTCTCCAAATATTAACAGAGTATAACAGTCTTAAAAGAAATCAGGGAGAGAGTGTTCATGATTACTCCACCAGGTTTAACAGTGTCTACAACGCTCTTCCACCTCACATGAAACCTCCCCAAGGCTTGGCCTTAGTGAAATATCCTGAAGGCTTCGACGCTGATATGGCCTATCAACTGAGGGAGAGAGATTACTTAACTCTAGAAGACATGCAGAAGGGTGTTATAAGTGTAGAAGAAAACTTAATTGAGAAAAGAGCTAGGATGGGATTAGAGAAGAGGGTAACTTATAAAGATGATACTGCACCCTCAACCTCATCTTCTGATGCCAAAATTGACAACCTAGTGAAGGTAATGGAGAGAATGCTTGAAAAGATAAACTTGAATGATAGAGTGCCACCAAGAGAACACCAAAACAACCTCCAAAATAGAAATAGGAATCATAACTTTAGAAGAGAAAACAATCAAGATAGGAAAAGAGATAATGACCAACAGATTAGACCTCTCTTCCAACAAAACTACGTAAATCAAGCGAAAGAAAGGGAGATTGAAAGCTTGGGAGAAAACCATGTAAACTTGATTGGATTAGGCAGTGGGGAAGATTTTTTCCTCACTGAAGAAGAACAAGGTTTCTTCTCCTCAGAACCAAAGGAATGTACATATGAGGAGTTTGAAGATTATAGATTGGGGTTTGAGAATGCAATCATGGAGGTACACAAACACTATGATCTAAGAAGCAAAGGGAACATAGATAATACAAATAACAAAAACACTAACTCTGCTGTTAGGAAAAACACAGAAAATCAACCTAAGAAAGCAGTAGAGAAAACCTACATTTTGGCTAAGAAGATAGATTTAAACAAAGAAAAAAGCAGCCAGCCAAATGTTGAACAAAGTTTCCCTGGCACCTCAGCTAGTGGCCCTATTAAAACAGCTCAGATTGACAGTTCTAATAAAACTCAGCAAGTCAAAATTGCTGAAAGAAATTTTATTGAAAAAACAGATGTAAATATGACAAAATCAATAGTTCCTTTTAGCCTTGAGGGAGAGATTGCAAAGATCAAAATTAACATACCTTTGGCTGAATTAGTGACCCAAGAAGTGTACAAAAACCAGGTTCTAAAAGCTCTGAATATAAATGTTGATACTGATAGTTTGAACTTGACAGATGACAAGCCAAAGCTGTTTTTTGGTCTTAAAATTGAAGGAAAATACCAGGAATGGGCTGTGCCTCCCTTCTATGTTAGTATAAACATACATGACAAGATCTTACACAATGCCATGCTAGATTCAGGAGCATCACACAACCTTATGCCCAAGATAATAATGGAAATCTTAGGCTTAGAGATTACCAGACCATATAAAGACTTGTATTCCTTTGATTCCAGAAGGGTCAAATGCTTAGGGTTAATTAAATATTTGTGTGTTAACTTGTCTCAAATTCCTGCCAAGAATTGTTGTAATGGATGTAGTAGTAGCTGACATTCCCCCAAAATATGGCATGCTCTTGTCTAGATCATGGGGAGCTAAGATTCAGGGCACCCTTCAAATGGATATGTCTTATGCCACCATACCAGTGTTTGGTCAAACTAGAAGATTATATAGGGAAACCCTCATGAAATACATGGTGAGAAGCAAGGACAAACCTCACAATACTCCTGTTTATTCCACCCATTCAGATATATATTCCTTTATTTTATACAATGAAGATGAGGTTACCCAAACATTTAGTGCACCGGAGCATTCAGAATTGTCTTCCTCTCAACCTATAGATATCTCAACTCCCAGCAGCCTTGAGCAACAAAAAAGAGGTGAGAATGAAACAGAAAAACTTTGGAGAATGAGTTTTGATGGCTCTTGCAGCAAAAATAGTGCAGGGGTTTGTGTATGGATACACAACACAAACAAAGGACATGCCTGCAAATTAGATTTTTTATGCACTAACAAGATTGCAGAATATGAAGCCCTTCTCCTTGGCCTGCACATACTTAAATATTTAAAGGGAAAAAAGATATCAGTGCAAGGAGATTCTAAGTTAATCATCAGAAAAATTAAAGGGGAATATTCAACCAAAAACCCCAGACTTGGAGAATATAGAAACACTGTGTTAGATCTCCTGAAAACTTTCAAAAAATATGAACTCGTGTTCATACCTAGAGCCCAAAATCACCTGGAAAACGAGCTTTCTTTTGCTGCTAGTAATTTCCAAATACCACAAATCAATGAACAATTCATCATAAAGGTAAAAAACAGACCAACAGTGCCTGATAACGAAGATCATTGGCAGGTATTCGATAATGATAAACATATAGAGGATTTCCTGCGGTCAAAAAATGAGTTTTCCTCAGCATCACCAAGTTTCAACCATGAAAAAGAATGTTTAAATGGGGGACCAATTCCTGAAACGTGATCTTCCTCTCCTACTGATATAGATCAGTTTGATCATCTTTTCAAAGAAAAATTATCTGATGATCCAAATCAAAAGGACCTCGATGTTCTAGAATGTAAAGGTGATACCATACCCAAAGGCCTTTCTCCATTATAACAACTATTTTATTTCAACAATGTGGCTAAGGAACCAAAAACAGAACCCATGGAAACTAAGGTGGAAGAGCACACCATAGGCAGCCCAACTGAGCCTAAAATGATTAAGTTATATAGCACCCTTCCTGCCCACATCAAAAGAAATACATAGCACTCTTCAAAGAGTTTATAGATATTTTTGCATGGGACTATAAAGATTTGAAATCATATGACACTAGAATCATTCAGCACAAAATTCTTCTTAAGGAAAATCATAAACCTTTCAGACAGAAATTAAGGAGGATAAACCCTGTTTTATTGCCTGCAGTAGAAAAATAAATTAGGAAGATGTATGATGCAGGGATCATTGTTCCTCTCAGATACTCAGTCTAGGTCTCCAATCTAGTATATGTCAGGAAGAAGACAGGGGAGATTAGGCTGTGTATTGACTTCAGGAACCTTAATAGAGCCTCTCTGAAAGATAATTACCCCTTGCCGAAAATGGAACACATTATCCAAAGGGTAGTTGGGTCAAAAATAATATCATTGTTGGATGGGTTCTCCGGTTATAATCAAGTGTTAGTCCTCCCAAGTGATCAACATAAGACAACCTTTACCACACCTTGGGGGACATTCATGTATGTCAAAATTCCATTTGGTTTGATGAATGTAGGGGCCACTTTCCAGAGGACCATGGACATAACCTTCTCAAAATACATAGGCTATGTTATAATCACTTACCTTGATGATATTACTGTCTTCTCCAAAACTGACGAAGAACATTTGGAACATTTAAGGAAGGTTTTCAAGAAATGCATAAGGTTTGGCTTGTCTTTAAATCCAAAAAAGACACTCTTTGGCCTCTAGAAAGGAAAGCTTCTTGGTCATATAATCTTTGAAGAAAGGATCAAAATAGATCCTAAAATAATTGATGGCATATTGAATATCAGCCACCCTAGGAACCTCAAAGAATTACAATGTTTCATTGGAAAGATAATTTTTTTAAGGAGGTTCATCCCCAACCTTGCTAAGATATTAAGAAACATCACTAACATGCTCAATAAAGAAGTAGGTGTTAAATGGACAATGCTAGCTAAACAATCATTTGAACTGGTAAAGCAAGCCCTTACTTAAGCGCCAGTCCTTATCAGTCCTGATTTCACCAAAGATTTCTATATTTTTTCCTTTTCATCTGAACATACAATAGCTGTAGTATTGTTGCAAAATAATAGCTTGGGGCAGGAAAAACCTATATCCTTCTTCAGTAAAGCCTTAAGAGATGCCCCACTCAAATATAATATCATGGAGAAGCAGGCCTTAGCACTGGTAAAAGAAATAAAGGATTTTAGGGTGTGAATTTTACATTAAGATATCATTGCCTTTGTGCCACACACTGTAGTTAAAGATATTATAAGTCAGGAACCTGATGGTAAAAGGGGAAAATGGATTGCCACTATTCTAGAATATGACTTAGAAATCAGGCCGACCAAACTCATCAAGGGACAAGGATTAGCAAAACTCATGGCCGAGTCTAATTTCAAAGCACTAGATATGAATATGGTTGATGCCTTGGAAGAGATATAAGAGTTCCCAGCACTATTTACTGAAGAAACACTCATGAACTCTCGATGGTATTCTGACATTATTTATGTGTTTCTTTATTTAAATGCTCCTCCTTCTTTGTCAAAAACAAAAGCCAGATTTGTAAAATAGAAGGCTTTAAATTATTGTATAATAGATGGATTTTTATATTGGAAAAATGTTGTTGGGATACTACTAAAATTTTTACTTGAGGTTGATGCAGGAAAAATCATGCATGAAATGCATGAAGGAGAATGTGGAGGGCATCTAAATTGGAAGACCACAACAAACAAGATCCTTTTCCCACCCTTTTCCTAGACACCCACAAACCAGTGATGTCCTGCCACAAGTGCGAAATTTTCGATGGTAGGAGAAAGCTCTTGCCCTTACCTCTGCAACCTATTAGTGTTGAAGCACCCTTTCAGCAGTGGGGTTTGGACTTCATAGGGGAAATCCATCCATCCTCCTCAGCCCAGCACAAATGGATCCTCACAGCCACTGATTATTTTACCAAATGGATAGAGGCCATACCCACTAGGAATGCTACTGACTCTGTCATTATTAAATTCCTTGAGACCAACATATTGTCCAGATTTGGCTGTCCTAGAAAAATAATCAAAGACAATGATGTTGCCTTTAAATCAGAGAGGATGGTTGATTTCTGCCATAAATATCAGATTACCTTGGGCCACTCCACAGCCTATTATCCCCAAGGAAATGGACTCGTTGAATCCTCCAACAAGAGCCTGATCAACATCATCAAGAAATTGTTGGAGCAGAACCAGAAAGCATGGCATGGTAAGCTCGTTCATGCCTTGTGGGCTGATAGGTTAACCACCAAAAAGTCAATCAACACGTCCCCATATCAGCTAGTCTATGGCATGGATGCTGTTTTACCAACATCGGTAGGAGTTGCAGTCATGAAACTCCTTCAGGAAGTCCAAGCTGAAGAAAATGATATGCAGAGAAGGATCAATCAGACCATCCATTTGCAGCAGACTAGAGAGGAAATGGGATTGAAGGAGGGAAGAGAAAGGAAAACATAGTAAGTTTGAAAACCTTTGGAAGGGGCCCTACATTATTCATTCCATAAGAGGGCATAATGCATTTTTTCTGCAAGAATCGAATGGTGAAGAAGTGTTGGGAGGCCCTGTCAATGGCAAGATGCTTAAACACTATTTATTTCAAGAGTCTTAGTTTCAGAGTTTTTATCCATTGTACATACCATTTTCATAAAAGAAAACGAAAAATAAAATAAAATAAAAAGAAATAAAAAATAGAAAAGAGGGAAGAAATAAAACAAGAAAGGTATAGCCCCATACCAAAAGGAAAGGAAAATATGAAAGTGTGCAAGATCAAATGCCACTACTTTAAGGAGCACCGCTGTCCAATCATGCAACCTAATCTTGATTGGGAAAATTTCAATTTACTGTTGATAGGATAGTGAAGAAGATTTGACAAACTGTTTAATCTTCGCTTATTAGTAGAACAGATTAGGATAGAAGAAAGAGAATTGGTTCTAACATGCTGAAAACTTGAACCAGCAAAGAAAAAAAAATAGCTCTAACAAGATCAAAACTAGAGCTGAAATAAAGAAAAAGGGTGACTCTAAAGGCGCAAAAATCTGAGTCACAACAAGAGGGAAGGATGCTTATTGTTTTCAGGTCTCAAGCCTTCCAAAATTTGTGCTAAATGTTTTTTGCAAATAATTCCTGTGTGCAGCTTGTTTTTATGCCACAGACCACAGCAAGTCAGAATCCTTAATCCTGACTTGGCTGCTTTTAAATTTTTATTTTATAATATAGAGAATGAAAATCTGTCAGACAGTCTAACCCTGACAGATAATAGTTAGGTAGAGAAACTTATGAGTTCAATTGCTTAATTTGAGCTCATGGATAAATAAGGGGAGCATTAAATAGGTTTATTTTTCTATTTGCAAAATAAAATGTTGGAAAAAGAGTTTTCCAGTCCAAGTGCACTCTAAGAAGAAAAAAATGTTAGGACAAATAGTTTGGGGTAGGTAGAAGTATTGTTCAAATGGATTTCTAGCTGCATGACAGTGAAAGGTTGTCAAATGAAGAATTCTGCCCAATGGAATGGCACTGGTCTGCTAAGTCAGAGATTTACAACTGAGTTTCTGGACACCTGGAGAGCTAGTTGTCCTCCCCAAATGGAGCCACTGTTAGCCACCCATAAATTCTGATATACCTAGTGGTGGCTACATTTTTTTTCAAGCCTTCAAGAGTATATTTCCTTTGAGAATCCATCATCTTTGAAGTCCTATGATGATTCTCTGTCCTTTGAATTAATCTTCACTACTGTTTCCATCTTAAAACCATGTTGGTTCACCAAAGAAACCTGTCCAAAGGCCTCTGAAACTGCCTATTTCCATTTCCCCCCCCATTTTCATAAAGCCTTCTTTCATCTTTTAACCCTCCATTTAGCCTCTAAAGGCCTCAAATCCCCTTCAAGCCTTGTAAAACCCCCTTTAAAATGTTTGAAACCCCATATTTACCCCTATCAGAACCTCCAAATCCCTCAGAAAACCCTTTAAAATCCTTGGAAATCTTCATTTTCTCACTAAGGGCTTAAGCCCCTTTCGGCCTAGCCCTTAACCCCTTGTTTCGCATGTGACTCAAATCCATAACCAGGTGCTAAGCACTTATCGCTTATCGCAATCAGAGTTTTCCCCTTTTCCCTTGTCATTCTTCATTTCCCCCGTCGATGCGATAAGTGCCTTTCCCTCTAAACCTCGGTCACCTTATTCTCCCACAGAACCAGGCCTCAGTGCTTGTTTCAACCCCCACCATCGCAATCGCAAAAAGATGATTCCCTTGTTCTTTTCCCCCAACTCCCCGACCTTGATATGAAATTCGGGCCGTTGATCTGAGAAGATCTACGGCCATCGCATCACCTAGTCCCTCGAATTCCGCCCGCTATGCTACAAGCATCATACGTCATCGCCTGGCCCACTCCTTTTCTCCCTATCACTTCTCTGCCTATCGCGCTCACTCCGCGCCATCTGATCTGTCACCCCAGATCCGACGGTCAACATTTCATTTCGCGCAAATTTTTTCCCCTTCCTGCAGTGCACTACTTCTGCACGATAAAAGTGGTTTTCAAAAGCCACGTGTCGATCGCTCTATGGAATCGTGTTCCAAACGCAAAATAACGCCTCCCCCCATTTTGCTACGCGAAAACCATTACCGGTTTTCTGCCATACCGCTGCCCTCCACGACGTTGCTCCCGATTTAATCCTAGCCGTCAATCCTTGAGATTGCACGGCCCATATTATATCGCAATCTCAATTCATTTGCTTCCCATCTCTCTCTCGTTACGCTCATCGAGAGATCTCCATCGTAGATTGTCCTGATCTAACGATCCACGTTCCTCATCACACCCAGACCCTCACTGGACCTGGTTAGCTACTCTGCCAGGATTTTCTTCCCGATTTTCTGCTGTAATCACCATCTCCTCACTGCTCCTCCGCCACCCCCAGAGCCTCTGCAAGAAGTCTAAGCCAAGCCCGTAGGTTTTCATAACATTTTATCGTGTGTTTGTAGGTTTTTCATGGCCAATGAAGGATAAACGTTTTACAGTCACAAAAATGACTCAAAAGCTCAGATAGCAATCTCAAGGCCAGGAATCAGTGTCAAAGGAACTAGAAAAAAGGGTGAATTTCATGACAGTTGATGGATCAAAACCCATGAACCCTCAGTAAACCCTCCAGCTCCGCGAAACTTGCCACCTGTACACATAACACTCAGAAAATATGAGGATCACATGTCCAGTGGTGGAAGACAAGGCATAGAAGATTAATAAAACCTTTGAGGGCATCAGTACAAAAGAAGTTCGAGCAATCATAAAAGTGAAAGCATAAACAAAGCTAAAATAGTTTGAAGTACAAAGGAACAGAGCAGTTATTGGTGCAAAAGTTGACTGACACAGACATAGCCCATCTCCATGCTCAAAAACCTGCCAAGCAGTTATTACACCAAAGAAGGTACTACAAGCTGTCAGAAGCAGTTATTTAGAAGTATGGGAGTCCTCGTAGCCCATTCTTTAACTTAAATCACACCAAGAAAATAAAAGTACCACTCCAAATGGTTTTTCCTCCCAAGGACACCCTGTGGGTGATTTCTGTCATATCAAAATGGTCTCAACAAGCTACAAAGTTATTGATCCTATCTAGAATTTAATGAAATGTTTATGACATAGAATGGGGCATTCGAATGCTCTATCCTATCTCTGAATGATCATTAAAACCTTTTTCACCTACTTCTCCCATTTCCTCTATAAAGACTCTTTGAAGTCTTATTGTAAAGTGTTGGCATTTGGTGATTTCAAAAGTAATACATAGATTGCTGCTTTGAAGAAGCATTGGTGTTCTAAAGGAGTGTGGAAGTCACTGTTTTCTCTATTGAATGAAGGAGGTTGGACCATTGGATCCCCGAGCCTAGTTTTGGTGAAGTAATATCTTATTGTTAATTTTATTCCCCATTTATCACTTTGTCCCATTATGCTTTGACTTATAGTAGGATAAAAAGTTTAGGCAGAGAAATGTATCTTAGAAGCACTTCTGTCATGTTTATCCTTCACTGTTTATATGTTTTTTGCTAATGAACATGACAGGGTAGTCTAATCGCTCTCTTGAATATTCAGTTTGTTTTATTTCAGAAATGGTTAATTTAGTTGTGCTAAAGACTGTTTAGGTGTTCCCTCTTTCTTTACCTCTGTATATTGTATCTGAAATCTCCCTTTAATTATTAATGCTTGCAGTTTGACAGAGAGGTATGCTTCAATCATACCCTCTGTTACTTACTGTAATTATTGTGTTGAAGGTCCCTACAATTGCAATCCTAGATTTCTAAGGTGTTCCCTCTTCTTTGAATGCAATTTTATGTCTTTTTTTATCAAGCTCTCAACAGTGAAATTATAGGAGGAAATAGGACGTTCCCCGAATCCTATAATTCATTTAGAAGGTTTTAGTCTACATTTCTCCTCTTCTTTGGGTATTTATATTAATTAAGTCCATAACAGTGAGCTTACTGGAGGAAATAAGGCATTCTTGAATCCTTTAAGTCATTGTGAAAGGGTTTAGTTTGTTTTTCACTCTTAGTCCTTAATGTTCATGCCATTTCACCTATATTATTCAACAGATCCTTGATCGAGTTAGATTTTCCCTCTGTTTTGCGTTCCTTCTCAATCAGAACTATTTGGACTTTCACATGACTCCATTGACTAATGGGTTGTAGATTCCCATGCTCTATCTATACGGCATGAAACATATTTGTCCAACCAAACAAAAAAAACAAAGCTGCACTTCATAACTAGCCTAAAATCAACTTCTAAACCATTCAAGACACATTCTTAGAAAAATATTGAGAGATCCCTCTCTGAGACTAGGAGGGCTAGATCCTAGAGCTCTAAAGCTTGGTTTTCATGTTGCCTTGTCACTTGGCATGCCAATCTGCCAAATCACAGGAACCCCAACATAGTAGAGCAAGGACATACCATTGGGGAGCCTTGGACCGGCAGATGTAGCCCAGAAGGGGTGAAATGCCTCATCATTTTGTTGTGTTATGTTATGGTGAAGTTTACTTGCTGTGTATTTCTATTGTTATATGTTAAACTGTAAATTTAATTAACAAATCCTCACACATAAAACTCAAAAACATTACCAAAACCACTTGGTTTAACCTGCAAGTCATGGAGAACATTTTGCACATTAATTTAAATGGAAATGGATACTTTGCATAGCATTACAAATAGTTCCATCTTTAGATCTGATGGTATCAGAGCTAGATTTTTACTCTGCATTTGTTCTTGTGCAAAGATGTAGTTGACTGTTTGCAAGTTTTGATGCTTACTAGGCTTAAACTCAAGAGAGGTGAAGGAAACTTGGTTAGAGCACAAAGTAATCCTCAACCAAGAAAGGCCAGAGAGCCACCTCCAAGAGCCATAGAAGAAGCCTCAATCATGTCTTCAAGGGAAGGAGAAGCTCCTGAAGACATTGATCCCAAAGAAGAGGAACGAGTGTTCCGAAAGGCTTTCTTGGACATGGAAGAGATGGTGAGGATACTCTACCAAGAAAGGAATGATAGGCTTGTAGGAGAAGGTTATAGACACCACAAAGGAGAGGGTTCTTCAGGAGGAAATAAAAGAGATGACAAGTCAAAGAAAGGACACGGAGGAAATGGTGATCCACCATCCCCATCTTCATACTCTTCCTCTACATCGTCATCCTCAACTTCGGTGAATCAATCTCACAAGTATAAAACCACTGGTAAAAGTCCATTTTTAAAGCTTGATGTTAAATTTTAGTTGCCTATTTTTAATGCTGAGGTCAATGCAGAGAAACTTGGCAATTGGATAAGACAATTGAAAGTTTATTTGAGGATACAAAACCTTCATGAAAACAACATCAAGATTCAACTAGCCTTTTTGAAAATGGAAGGAGGAGCATTGGTATGGTGGGAAGCCAAGACCAAGGATGAAATTAAAAAACATGGTAAGATCACTTTATCATGGGCTGAATTTATTTCTGCAATTAAACAAAAATTTTATCCATTTTCTCATTTACAAAAGGCTATCATGAATGGGAAAAGCTTTAGACAAATTAAGGGACAAAGTGTTCAAGTTTACACCCAAGAGTTTAGACAAACGACTTTATTACTTAGAATTGATTTGCATATCCAAGAGACTTTGCTGAAATATATAGGTGGTTTACATAGCTATCTTATACATACTATCCTTATGTTCAATCCTACTAGTCTACACGAGGTTTGTGTTCAAGCCATGCATTTAGAGGCTAGAGGTAAACAATATTTTGATGGGAATGAGGGTAGTGAATTTAAAGGAAAAAGGAGAAAAATAAATGCAAACTATAGGAAAGAAAAAGAAAAATTATTTTGTAAAAATTGTTCCAAAACAAGCCATGATGAAGACCATTGCTGGAAACTTCATCCAGAGTTGAAGCCAGTAAAATTTAAAACCAAAGATAAGGCCAAAGAAAAGGGAAACACAGTTGCAATAGTTGAACAGGACTTAGGGTCTGAATCAGGAGATGAAACTAAAAGCATAACCATGTTAATAAATAACATAAAGGGGAAAGAGATTGTAATGAAACAAATCCCAGTTCTAGCACTTAAACTATCACATAGAAGCTCCAAATGAAGAGAGGAGGATAGAGCTATTTTATGTGAGGATAATTTCCAAACACAAAAAGATAAACACACTATTTGACAATGGGTCTCAAGCAAATCTCATCTCAGAATAATTAGTCAAGAAGCTAAAACTTGAGACCATTCCACATCCAAAGCCATATCCACTTGGTTGGATTTACAAGGATGCTAATTTACAAGTCAAGAGGAAGTGCATGTTGTGCTTTTCCATAACAGCTCATTATGTTGACATGTTGAATTAGATGTGGTACCGCTTGACATTACAGATGTGGTGTTGGGCAGTCCGTACTTATATGATAGAAAAGTGATCTTCCATCGCCATGAGAACAAGTATCACCTATTCAAGGATGGCAAGGAGTTTATTGTGAGAGCACATCGAAAGAAGCTAGAATCTTATTTAGTGAATGCAGGGCAGTTTAAAAGGCTTGTCAATGCAAGTCAAAATTTGACTTTGTTGATGATTAAACAAAAAAAAATTTGTACATAATCCTTTTCATATTATTGTTGATATAAATGATGATATGTTTCAGTCTAAAAGCACATCGTCTTCGAAAGATAATGAAAAGATGTCGCACAAAGTATATTTGGTGTCGATCAGTGCAGAGAACAAAGTGTCGGTGCAAAGTGGTGCAAAAATCCAAGAGAGGGAAAAGCATGCAAGCAAAAAGGGCACAAATTTTAGCAAGGGTCATTACTGGTTTCAGAATGGCAGGTTGGTATGGCGAGTAAACTTGGTTGGGAATCGACACAAGTACATGGATCATTTCGAAAATAATCGCCATAAGGACAGTTGGCAAGATGAATCTTATTTTCGGTTTCCTATGAAGGTATAACATTGTAGGAAAAATATTATTTCTGCAAATTTTATTTGTTGTTCTGCAAATTTTAAAAATTTGCATCTTGACACAATCAAGGTTAGCAACAGTCGATCAGCAGATTCAAGGAAGAATTTATCTTTTTATGAGAAGCTCAATTTGATGAAGTCAGGAAGATTTTAGTGGTTCAAGGTTGGAAGAGTGGAGAATTAATCTCCTCATCTTCAATTTTTGTAATTCAGAGAGCTATTTCGGTCCAAAAGCTTCCCATTGGGGAGGTGTGATCAGGAGATCATGTTCACGTGGAAAACATTCTCAAAACTAGAAATGCTCAGAAATGGTTGCAGCCTGAATGAATGAAAAGGCCTCGTTGTTGTGATTCTGGTGCTGCAAACGGGACTCAAATCCGATGTCGTATGTGAAATTTATTGAGGTTTGAATTCATCAAGTGACCTCCAAAACAAGACATTTTGACCAAAAGAATTTGTCATTTTCAAAAAAAATTATATGGAAAAAATTGAATTTTATTAATTTTATTTAGGCCTATCAGTGGGTGCCACGTGGCCCTAGGCCATGGGTTGAAAGGTCCATTTAAAAGTGTGGAGGGAATGGGTTTTGAAACCTGACCCGACTCCTCGGGCAGGGTTGACCTGACCAACACAGCAGAGGAAACAATGTTGACAGTGGGCGAGTCGGGTCGTCGGTAAATGGAGAGTCGGGCTGTTGAATTGCAGTTGGGTTATCGTGAATAGAGACTCAGGTTGGTGTGTAACGGGCAGAGAAATTCGGGTTAAGCCCTTAGGAGCCAGCCCCTTTCGCAATGTGACCTCCTATTTGAAACCCTAGGCTCCATATTTGATCCGACAGAAAATTAAGGGGGCTAGCCCTCAGAGCTAGTCCCGACTCCACATGACCTCCGACCCTAGAACAAGGGCGCAGTCTTCAAACTTTATCTGGCAGTGCTAACCATCTGGATTATTTGCATGTGAACGCGTCGATTTGAACTGACAGTTAAGTTTAATTATACCCCTAAAATAGTGTGTGGTTCTTCCTAATTAACCTGTCTGCCTATTTTGGTGGAGTTAACTGGAGTTCCTCGAGTTTTGGAGTAGGTTTTCTAGTGCCACTGGGCAAAATCTTGTTTGGGTCATAACTTTCTCAATTGTCGACCAAACAAGATGAAAGTTTAGTCAATTTTGGCTTTCTTCAGCATTATGGAGAGTTTGGGATAGGTTGCAGAGCAAACAAAGGTTTTATTCAGCCATTTTTTCTTCAGGGAAGAGGAAAGAGCCATCAGGGCCATTAGGGAGATGGAGCTGTATTGGGTTTTACTTCACTTTTTGAGGTGAAACAAAAGCCATTTTTAGCTTATTTCTGTCTTCTGAAGTCAAATTCACAGCTTTTGTTTCATGTTTAGGCATATTTTTCAATGTGTAACCATTTTTAGCAATTTGATAGAGCAAGGACATACCACTGGGGAGCCTTAGACCGACAGATGTAGCCTAGGAGGGGTGAATTGCCTCATCATTTTGTTGTGTTATGTTATGGTGAAGTTTACTTTCTATTGATTTTTACTGTTATATGTTAAACAGTAAATTTAATTAACAAATCCTCACACAAAACTCATAAACATTACTAAAACCACTTGGTTTAACCTGCAAGTCATGGAGTACTATTTTCACATTAATTTAAATGGAAATGGATACTTTGCATAACATTACAAATATTTCCATTTTCAGATCAAAAAACCCTAGATGAATGGAAAATATTTTAGCAATACAACCCTCTGTGTGTCTTCAATGTGCAGATGGAGGAAGGTCTTCAAACAGTGGTGTTTTAATCATAAAAATTAGGTTTTCACCTTAGGGTTTTCAATTTCTCTTAGTTTCAAATCATCAAAAAGCTCTAGAGGGAAGGTAAGACATCCACCTACCAATAAAAGATTATTTATAAACCTTTGATGGCAGTCTGGAGGTGGTTTTTAAGACGACTTGAGTGTTTGCAGGTGCAGGAGGCATCCCAGGTCAAACACGCAGTGCTTGAAGGTGTAGTCGGGCGGCCTGAACATGCAGTTAGGCAACCAGAATGCGCAGCAGTGAACGTGCAGCGCCATGGGTTGCTAGGCTTGTCGGGCTTCCTGGGTGAATGCGCAACGCGTGCCTCTGAATTTGTAGCACAGAGAAAAATTACAAAGGAAATTTCTCCAAGGGCACAACGCTCAACTCTGAACGCGCAACACTGCCCTGAACACATAGTGCAAGGTAACTTGCCTGAATTTTGACTGAAAACTCACAATTTTTCTGCTGGATTATTTTTATGATTTTTGAAAGTAAACAGTAAGTCAAATGAGGAACATTATCACCTTTTATAGTCTTAGGAAAATAAACTTAATCTTTTTAGACCCACTTTCTAATGTTTTTAGTCCCTTTGTCACTTTCACTGATATTTTATCTGACTTTTTGTTGTAGGTGACTAAAAAAAATTTAAATGGCCCTTTCCCTTTGCTCCTTGAGTTTGACATATTCACTTTATGTTTTTAAGGGCTGCACACAATAGTATTTTCAAATTTTCCTATGTTTTTCATCATAATATTCAATCTGCCTTTCTTACCCTTTTCTTTCTAATCATTTTTTCTCTGTTTTCTCTGCAGGTTGCTGATATGGTGAATTTGACTCCTTCTCTAATGTTGGGGGCTTGATGGGTTTTCTTTTGGCACCTTTGAGACTGAAACACATGGGAAAACCTTCACAACACTCTTTTTCCAATACCATGGGTTTTAAACAATGCCTTTCACTTCCTTAGGCCACTTATGATTTGCAGGTGCCTGAATTTATAATTTAAAACTTTCCCATTGATAATCTTGACCTCTTTTTTCTGCAGATTTTGTTTGAGTCACATGATTGACTATGCTTCAGCTTGTTTATTTCCTTCAACACTTTTACCCAATAGGTTTCATGAAAACCTTGAAGTGACTCTTCCCTTTTGATCTTTGAAACATGATAAATTCACTTTGATACCTTAGGCACTTACACAGTGGCAGTATCTTCAAAACTTCTTTTTTCTTACCTTGGAGCTCATGCCATGTTTTTATATCTTTTGACCACTGAGTGTAAATGACTGAAATGAGAGCTTGACCCTTCTTTATGTGATTTGCTACATTGGAGCCTTTCTTGTCACACTGCTGGCCCAATCAGGCTTAGAAACCCTGATTCTTCTTGAACACAAACTGCTCCCTCTCTCTTTGCTGTGAATGTCTTTATTGAGGAGCATGCCTCTCACCTTACCAATTCTCTACTAATAGTCACTTTAACACTCCTGCAGAAATGTTAGAATGCATAGTTTCCTTTTGCAGATCTTGAACTTGGTAAGGTGGTCTTCTTAGGAGATTTTCTAATCTTTCTTGGACAACCATGTGCTGATCTTATTTCAAATTTGAGCCAGCTTCAAGTACAGGAAAATCATTTCTTAAAACACCAAGGATGACCCTAGAACCTATGAAACCCTAATGACCTAGTGGGAGGGTCCTTTGACTTGGTCATTGATTGAAACTTGGTTTGGGGTCTTCAAGTGTAAAAACAGAGTTTTTGGCAAATTGATGTATTGAATTTCCAAAATACAATGTACTTGATTTATCTAAAGAGGCTAAAGAGATGGTTTTGAGACCATCAACCCTTGAGGAAACTATTGAACATGGAAAGGAAGGGTTTTTTGGTAACCCTAGATGGGAAGTGGAGTGGTGGGGCAAAGGCAAAGCAGAGTGCTGAGGTTATAGGTGGAAAATAGGATATACATGAGTGGCACAAGCCCATGAGGGGTCTTTTACGAGTGGTAGGTTAACCATGGAATGACAAAATATTAGAATAGTGAAAATTTTGGTATAAGGATAGTGAAGGCAGTGAGATTTCTAAAACTCACAATATTGAGGAATATTTTTTTTACAAATCTAGAATTGATATTTAGTCATCTACAGATAGTAAAAATTACTGATGACTAACAACAACCACATGTACTCATCGAAACCTTTGAAAAATGGGCCTTGGAATTTGTTAGACCAATCAATCCACCATAAAAAAAATAGAGGTACATTCTTGTATGCACTGATTATGTCACTAAATGGGTAGAGGCTAAAGCACTTGATTTTGCTAATGAAAATGTTGTAGTTTCATTTCTCTTTGAAGATATTTTTACTCGTTTTGGTGTCCCAAGGGAAATTGTGACAGATTAGGGAACTCAATTCACATCCAGAATGGTGCAAAAGATAATGGAAGAATATAAAATCAAGCACATAAATTATAATCCATACCATCCACAGGTAAATGGAAAAGTGGAGTCCACCAATAAAGTGATTGAAGCAATCCTCACAAAGACAGTACATATACATAAGAAGGATTGAGAAGAAAGGATTCCTGAAGCCTTATGGGCCTACTGGACTACATGGAGGAATAAAACAAGACATACTCCCTATGAACTTGTTTATGGGAAGCAAGTCTTGTTTCCAATAGAGTTTCAAATCATAACCTTCAAAACAACAGTCAAATTGGGACTTTACTTATTAGAAGCCCAGAAGCATAAAATGGAGCAACTCAATGAGATTGATGAAACAAGGCAAGATACAGTTCAAAAGAATAGCCTAGTTCAGAAACAAAGATCTAGATGGCATGATAAGTACATAAAAGAAAGAAAAATTTAGGCAGGTTATTGGGCACTTTTATTTGATTCAAAGTTCAAAGACTTCTAAGGGAAATTTCAAACTCAATGGCTTGGACCTTATGAGATTGAAAGAGTCTGAAAATGGAGCATTCGGGATAAGGACAATTGATGAAGAAAAGGTTCCTCTTCTTGTAAATGGGCATCGACTAAAGGTTTATCATAAACCACTTACAAAGGAGGAATTTGTCAAAAAATTTCAAGACAATGCTAATATGACGTTGGTGAAGAAGAATATTTCTTCTTCCCCAACTTAGTCTTCTTTTTAATTTTCATATATATATATATATATATTATTGAAAAAAAAATTGTATAAGTATGAAAACCAATCAATGATTGGCATCCTTATGTAGAAAATACAAGGTGAAAATCAGAGTTTATCTCTGACATCTTATATTTTCTTTTCCCCATTCTAAAAATCCCAAATTATTTGCATTTCCTTTTATTTTCAGAAAAATAAAGATTAGCTACAGAATTGTTGCATTTATACATCTATTATGACATTATGTAGCTCTTACACATCTTTGCCACGCAAATGAACATAATTGATTTACAGAAGCAGCTGAAGATAAGGTTGAAGATCACATTGAAGAATGTACTCCATGATACTTGAGGAATAAAAAAGAAGAAGAAAACAATAAGGTTAGCTATAATCCAAGGTATGATACAAATTTTTTTAAATAATAAGATTCAAAACGTGGATATGTATAAATTATATGATCGTATATTTTCCAACTCAAAAATATCATCATTAAGACTGATTTAGCCGAATAAAAGTCCAAATCTTATTATTCGTCACCTACCCACATCATAATCTCCTTAACGATCAATTTTATCTCATTCATTAATGATTCAACTGTCATGTCTCATACCGTAACATTACTTATGTTGAAACCTCGCTCACATTCCTAAACCCTCGCTCATCCATTTCACTTGTTACCAACACGTCTCCACTGCTTCATGAAATAGCTCTTCCATGTTTCCAAGCTCAGATTAAAAACCTAAAACTTATCCAGTCATGTAGATACAGTCTTGAAGGAACAATCTCTCAGCGAAGAGATGGGTTGGATTGTAAGAAAAGAGCCTGTATGCAAGAAGTTCATGGAGGGATATCCACAGCTAAAGGAGATAATGGAGAAGGCACAGTGGCTTAATTTCATAGAGAAATTTGACGGGTTCCACAAGAAGGTTACAAAATCCTTTTCCAGAGCCTTCAACGAAGTTGATGTCGAAATTGGTGACATCAAACTTGTAGTCACAAAATATTTGGTGGCAGAGGCAACCAAAATTCCAAAAATAGGTGAAAGGTGGTTCAAGAACATAGGAATCAATGGAGAAGAGGGGAAAGTCTTCTTGAAAAACCCAGGTATGGACATAAGTATTTTTAAGAAAGGAATTCCCAGCACAAACCTTAAGAATAAATGGAGGAACATGATTTTGATAATCCAGAAATTTATTACATGTGAAGGTAGATTTGGATGCATGTTTTTCTATCAGGCTAGGTTACTGATGAATTTTATAGAGGATAAAGAAATAAACCTTCCTTATTTTCTGCTGAATAGTTTAAGGAAGATGGATGGGATGGTTCAAAAGAGGCTTTAGTTTATAGATAACACAATGCACCATCATGCATTAATAAAAATCATCATCTAATTTCAATTAAAGAGCATAGGAGATGCTTGGGATGATTTCCTAACCATAAATCATTTTCAAGAGAAAGAAGAAAAGAAACCTAGTGATAACAAAGGGAGAAGATGTAGAAAGAGAAAAATTGAAAATCTTATAGAAGATGAAAAACCACCTCAACCATAATCAGAAGATGAAATTCCTATTTCACAGTTATTTGGAAAGGGTAGGGGAAAAATCAGTAAAAAGAGAAGGGTTAGAATAAAATAAAAAGGCAAAGTCATACATACATAAATACCAAAAACTCAGAAAAGTCCACAACCAGTAAGAATAATCTCAAAACTTTGAAAAATATCCAAAAATCCACTCCCTGAAGTTAGAGAACCTATTGATCTAGAAACAAATCTTGAGGTACCATCTCCTATCACTTCCTCTCCCATACAATATGAAAGAAGAAGAACCCCAGATATTCACCCTATCTAGCATGAGATCTATGATTATATTGAATATTTGGAAAGAATAAATACAAAGAAGACATCAATTCATGATGATCAACCTTTTAGTCCATAAGAACCTCTAGTGAATACTCTAAAGCAAGAAATTTTTGAGCTAGAGACACTAAATAGGCATATAAATTAGGGAAATGAAGCCCTAAAGATTCATAACCAAATTGACAAGACTGTTAATGACACACTCTTCTGCATCTGGGTTTATGGTTCAAAAAGAATAAGAAATTGACAAAGAGGAACAAGAAATTGAATAGATAGATTATAAATTTGAAGTACAAACTTCTGATGAAGAGACCAAGAGTAGCAGTAACTTCAACGAGGGGAAAGAAGTTGAAATTGGATTTTCTTGCAGAGGTATCAGAACATATGCAAGAATGAGGTGAAGACTCACAATTTTGAAATTGGATGAGGACATTTAATGGTCTCTCAGTGGGGGTATGTTGAGCCTCAAGACTATATTTATTTTAACATCTATTTCATCACTTCTCCTTTCCTTTTTACATAATTCACAAACCCAATTAGTGTTAATTGATATATTTTCACTTTTAAAAGGAAATTAAATGATATATATTTTATATTCTAATGTTTCTTATTATTTGAAGAACTTTTGTATTTAGCTACAAAATTCTTGCAATTCTGTAGCTAATCTCCATTTCTGCAGCTACCGACATTGTTTGACAGGTTCCAAAGTTAAAGGAGAGAAGCGAAGAATATGGGTAGTATTGAAACTATCAATACATGGATTTTGTCCTACTAACCTATCCAAAATTGAGATAAATCACGCCTAAGATCACGGTCAAAGGATTAGTCAAATGGAAGGCCGAGACAACAGACGAGAAGTTGGAAGCCTCATGATTTTCTCTCCATGTAGAAAATCGTGAAGGCTATGAAGATCAACAGTCTTATTTAGGATTATAATTTTCATTTTTTTAGTATCTTTAGGTGAGATCATCTCAAAATAGTTGATTTTAATTATTATAAATACCGGGTTTTTTTGAACCGGAAACAAGTTCAATTTCTGTAATATTGCTACACAGTTAGAATTTGTTTTACTAATGCAAGGAGAAGGTGAAGTTCAAGACCATTAATGCATGATTATTCTTACATAATTATTCAAGCCATTTTGTTGTAGTGGGCCCCTACACATAAAAAGGTTTCGTAGCATAGTCTTTGTTGATTTCTAGTTCAAGTTTTCATTACTGCGTATATAGATTTATGAGTTTTTCATTAGTTGAATGTTAAGTCTTCATAAAATGAATGTTGTGTTCTTCGCATAAGTTTAACGCTTTAATGTTTTGATTTCCTGAATTATGTTGATGCCATAATCGTCTTAATAAATCTCTATTTTACATTTGATTATACAGTCAACATACATCCCAGATCAAACAAGCATTTTTACCTTTGCGCATAGGCAAAATACTCTGTTTTTCATTCATAGTTTAATCAAACTTTTCAATTTCCATAGTGCAGTGATTTAGATAGGATTTTTAGAGGCTTAATATTTTAAATTTCATTTCAAGTAATGAATATAACTAGAGATTAGTTTAATACTATGGTTTTCATAGGGTTAATATGATAAGTTTTCATTTGATAAGTAGAGAAAAGTGTTCAATTACATGATAAGATTTGATCATAGTTTATATTGATGCTTTTTTTAGAATTAGAATAAATTTAAGTAGATATTCTCCTTCTTTAATCAAAGATAATTGCCGGCATTGTTGAAAATAGCAGCTTAAAGAGAAAAACGATGAAGGAGGCCTCTGGAAACATCTTTCCTGACGATCTAGTTGGAAAGTGATCACTAAACTTCTAGGCAGGGACCACACATGTGATTTTTGTCGAAAAATCTGTTTTTAGACTATGTCTATTTTTAGACATATGGAGCATGCTCTAGGAGTTGCGGGATGCTATTCTTGGATGATTGGTCAAGTTGGTAAAAATAGATGGACATCTATTTTTAGACATACAGGTCGAAGTCTATTTTTAGACTGCCTTCCTAAAAATAGGGAAGTCGAATATTATTAGCTCTTAATAATATTTGGACTATAAAAATTATCTTATTCTCTTGAAGCACTTCAGTTTGATGCCTGGATGTGGCACATGTAGCTGACAGAAGGAAATACGCTTTTCCTAGGGTTTAAGTGAAGCTATTGCATGAAGACTTCAGTTAGAACTCATGTGACAGAGTTTGGTGGAGTTGATTGAGGAAGTTAGTGGAGTTGTATTCAGTTTAACTAATCTAAGCATAGTTGAGCTTTTTGTATCCAAGTTAACTAATAGATACAATTAGTGAGAGTGGTGTGAATTAATTATTAATTAATTCACTAATTATAAACTCATAAATCAACTAAAGAATACATCAGTTAACTTCAGTGCATGGACAGTTTCAGTATAGACCAGTGCAGAAATAGGTGAAAGAGCAGGTTAACTATCAGTTGTGACTATACTGTTGCTATTTGCAACACACAGATAGGTGGAGTAATCAATGAGGATTGTGCGGTTCAATCCAAGTGGTTTATCTATATAAAGAGGCCATCCCATAGCATTGAAGCACGCAATCCAGGTTGGCTATCAAGTGGCTAAAGGTTGGAGCATGAGTTTTGCTAGATCTAGCTTGATAGTGTGTAGCAAGGGAGGTAGTGCATGAGAGCTTGCAAAGAGCTTTGTACTATGATTGTTACATGATCTCCATGACATGTATAATATACAGATAGTTGGGGGTTTTCAGCTTTAAGCTTTCCCATGAAATACTGTGTTCATATGTGTGAATTTTTTATGGCTTTAATGTGTGCATGCAATTGATTTTATTTCCGCATGTGATGATCAATGGTAGAAGAGATTCTGTATTATGCATGAAGCTAAAATAGTGTGTGATCGGGAGAATCTCGGTGGATAACATATCAGTTATTCAAATTTCTACGGGCAAGATGCCGGCATAGGATAACCCAACATAGAAGTTAAACATAGTTTCTTTTTATTGCAATTTAGACTTGTTTTAGATCAATTTTCTCTCTTAATCTTACATTTCCTTTTCTTCCTTCTTGTAATTTTAATTTTGTAGTTATTAGAATATTTTATTTAGAATAATTCATAAATAAATTTCCTTTTTGGATTAAATTTAAACATTTCCTTTTCTTTCTTCTTAAATTTTATCTTTTTAGCATTAAAATTATTCTAGATTGAATTAATTTCTTGCTTTTAGATTTCATCTAAAATCTCTAAGATACAAAAAGATTGAAGTTTTATATTCTAGTTCTTTTAGATCAATTGTTCTTATTTTCTCAATTCTCAGCAAAATATTTTAGTTAAGTTTATATTTCATTCCTTAGATTAGTTCTTAGTTTTCCTATTTTAGATAAAACATAAAACTCCCCAAAACAACATATAAAATCTACACAACAAAGTAATAAAGATAGGCTTCTAGCATATATAGTCCACCTGCACTTCACAAGATTACTAACTCCGATTGATAATTTATGATAGAAATTTAAGACATTAAATTGACTAAACAACAGTCTTTGTTCCAAAAAGTATTTAAGACTATAATGATCAAATTTTACCTTGAAGTGTCTTCCCATTATGTAAGGTCTCCATTTCTTTAGTGTATGTAGTATTGGCAACAGTCCTTTGATTGGACGACTTTAAAATGTAGTGGGTCTTCCTTCTTGCATTAAAAATCACTAATTCCAGTTCGTGAGGCATCACATTCCAAAATAAAGGTTTTTGTAAAGTCTAGTGTAGCTATGACTGGTGCTTGGAACATTGCCTATTTAAGATATTAAAAGGCCTTAGTTGCTTCAGGAGTCCATGACAATGCATATTTCTTTAATAATGTTGTTAGAGGTTCTGCTATTCTCCCATAATTCTTAACAAACTTATGATAATACCTTGTTAACCCGAGAAATCCTCACAACTACTTTATGGTTGTGGGGACTTTCCATTCCTTAATGGATTTAATTTTTTTAGGGTCTACCTTAACACCCTCCTCAGATACAATATTACCCAGATATTCAACCTCTTGTACTTTGAAGAAACATTTGGAGGTTTTTTGATATAATCTTTCTCCTCCAATAGTTTGAGCACCTTATCAACAAGTTGTACATGATCCTTCCAAGAACCGCTGCAGATTAGTATATCATCAAAAAATACTAACACAAATTTTCTAAGGAAGGGTTTGAAAATGGAATTCATGAACCCTTGAAATGTAGAAGGTGCATTAGTAAGGCCAAAACCCATGAATAAAAATTCATAATGACCCTCATGAGTTCTAAATTCTATTTTTGGAATGTATTTAGTCTTCATTCTAATTTGATGATTTCTTGAACGGAGATCCAACTTGGTGAAATAAATTGTTCCATGTAATTCATCCAATAATTCATCAATCATAGGAATGGGGAATTTATCTTTAATAGTGAGCTTATTGAGCTCTCTATAATATAGACACATGCGCCATGATACATCCTTCTTGTAAAAAAATACTACTGGAGCAGAGAAAGAACTTTTAATAGGTTGAAATATACTAGCCACTAGTATTTCTACAATCATACGTTTAATTTTTCTCTTTTGGACATAAGGATATGTGTAAGGTCTGATGTTTGGAGGAACACTTCCTAGAATCAAATGAATAGCATGATCATGATCACGAATAGGTGGGAGTCCTTTGGGAGTTTCAAACACCTTGGAATGATTGTCCAAGACCTTTTGGAGATATGGAGAAATAGATGGTTTTGATGTTGGAACTTCTAGTGAGCATAGTTGTGAAATTACGCCTCATTGTTATTTTTTCAAAAGCTTTGTCATGAAAATAAAGCTTATTATCCTTCCCGAATTCCCCATGATACCCTGTAATTCAACTTCCTTTCCTTCTTAAAAAAATTCAAGAAAAATTATTGAAAATTAAAAGCTACCATCCCCAATATTGTAACCATTGTACTCCTATTACAACATCATCACCACCCCTTGGAATGGAGAGAATTGGACTATTCAATACATATTCACCTATGGTTATCTTGATATTATGTCACTTTCCATAGAAATTTATAATATCTCCATTTGCAACCATCACTTGACACTTTGGTGCTGGGTATAGGAAGAAATTCAATTCCTTGGCTACCTTAAAATGAATAAAATTATGGGTACTACCCGAATCAATTAGCACTATTTCATTTTTCTTCTTGATATGTCCTTCTATCTTGAGAGTTTGAGGAGTGGTAATTCCTAGGAACGCATTACAAGACAGGGTCGGATTCATTTCTTCTTCCTATAGGGTTGGTTTTTGGTGTATATCCTCTTCTTTTGAATTTTCTTGTTCCTTTTCTTCCTACTCTTCACAATCTATGTAAAATAATTTCTTCTCAGCACACTTATGACCTTTAGTGTATTTTCTATCACAACTATAGCAAATCGCTTTTGCTATTTTTTCTTCCAATTTTTGTGCTGTCAACCTTGTAGGTTGTGGAATTCTAGGAGTAGAAACACTTCCATATTTATAGTTGTGAGTGGTTGGATCCCTTGTCACCAGAAATTTGCTTTCAATTTTTCTTTCCAACATGAATTCCTTCTCCAATGAATCAGGTTCCCAAAGTCAAACCTCATGTTGGATGTTATCTGATCTGAATGGAATTATTATTTTTTTTGTGCTAAGTATCCAAACAATAATTAAAATGTGTGCATAAGGTTCTCTGAAGTTTGCAGGTGAAAAAAATGATTTTAACTTAGTTAAACATATTTATGTGTGAGGTTAAAGCATGTAAATTACTTATAAAACACTATAAAATAGTAAATAATAGAGAATTAAACATCACATGTAATAGTACTCAATAAATTTGATGAATTATTTAACCCTTCTTGGGCTACATCTATTGGTCCAGCTCCCAATGGCATGTCCCTCATATATTATTGCTCATAAATGGTAAGTACATGTCAAATAAAGCCTCAAATGGATGTGATATTTGTAGAAATGGCTTCATAATGCTTGAATTAGTCAGGAATTACTATTCATTTGCACAAAACTGATAATGGATGCCCAATACACTAAGAAAAACATAGTAGCCCTGGTGGCTCCTTGAACTTTCCTGGAGCTAAACCTACACAAGATGACCTTTGATGGCTCTGAAACCTATGCCAATGTGTTCACAATGTCAAGAATACCCAAAATTGACTATCCATGCATCAAAATTGGTTGAAAATCCAAGAATTTATGGCCAAAACAAGAATTTGCCCAGTGTCCCTTAAAAAACTCCACTAAATGTGGAGCAACTCCAGCTAAAGGTGTCAGTTTGGTAAATACCGCCAAAAATGGTGAAACATGCCAAGTTGTCGAAACCATTAGTAGATGGCAATAAATGTTAGGATGGTAGGGTCACATGGGACCTCCATTGGAACCGTTGGTCTTATCCGCTGGTTTAACCGCCTCCCAAACCGTATCATTAAATGCTATGTTGCGTTGGCCACATGGCCCTTGAAAATCACCGCAGTCAACTAACCGTTTGACTGAACTGCAGAGATAGGCCTTAAGGCCTGGGTTCTATGCATGCCGGTCGTATGTTGTTGGGGCTAGCCCTTTAATTTTTCCGCCCAAAATAATTTAAACATTCAAATATGTTTGGCGGACTATGCTTTATAAGAAACACTACGCAGCCTGGTTGGTAGGGAATGCACGCGCTAGCTTGGAGGTCACTGGTTGGACTCTCCCCCCCCCCCGAACCTCAAACAATAATTTTTCCATACCTTTTGGTTCTGGCCTGGGGCCACATGGTAGCCTTCAGGCAAGCCACGTGGCGCCCAATGATTGGCCCAGCAAACTATATGAAAAATATTTTTTTGAACATATGTTTTTTTTTTTATAAAATTTTTCATAAAGTCAAACTAAGTCAAAGGTCCATTTTTGGAGTTTATTGGGCATTTTAAAACCTTAATAACTTCTGCATATAACCTTTGTTTTGTGAACCGTTTGTGGCGCCAGAATCACAACGACGAGACCTTTTTGTTCGCTTAGGTTGCAAATGTTTTTGAACGCTTTCATTTTTAAGCATTTTTGAACTATGGACATGATCTCTCAAGCACACCTCCCCACTGGGAATATTTTAGACCCCAAAATCTCTCTGGACTACTGAACCTGAATATGATGAGACTGTGTCCCCACTCTTCTAATCTTAATCCACTAAAATTTCCCTGATTTAATTAATTGGAGCTTTTCTTGAAAGGACAAAATTTTCTTTGATTCCATTGACCAACCATTGCTGACTTTGACCTTGTCATGCTACACATTTTCGAAACTTGAAGAACAACAAATTAACTTTGCAGTAAACATATTTTTTCTACATTGGTCTATAATCAAAGGAAACTGAAAATTAATTTCACCTTGCATCCTATCGTTATGGCGATTTTTTTTTTTCTGAATTAGCCTTGTACTTATGTTGATTCCTGACCAAGTTTCCTTGCCATTATACCATGCCTTTATAAAACCAACAATGATCATTGTTGAATCTTGTGCCTTCTTTTCTATGTTTCTTTGCCCTATCTTGGACCTTTGCGACTTTTTGCACTATCACTTTGCTTTCAACACCGTTCGACACCAAAGACGATTGTTGCAATCGCTTGTCATCTTCTTTCAAAGAAAACCTACTTTCATACTGAAACAACTAATTATTTATATCAACATTTACATGAAAATGATTATATAAAACTTCCCTTTGTTTAATCATCATCAATGTCAAGTTTTTACTTGCATTGACGAGCCTCTTCATCTGCCCTGTATTCACTAAAGAAGAGTCTAGTTTTTTTTAATGAGCTCTCACAATGTACTTCTTGCCATCTTTGAATGAATGGTACTTTTTCTCATGGCGATGAAAGATAGATTTCCTATCATACAAGTAAGGACTGCCCAACACCACACCTACAATATCAAGCAGAGCAACATCTAATTCAATCGTGTCAATAAAATGTGTTTTTATTGCAAAGTGCAACATGCACTTCTTTGAAACCTGTAAATTTGCATCCTTAGAAATCCAACCAAGAGGACATGGTTTAGGATGTGGAATGGTCTCAAGTTTTAGTTTCTTGACTAAGTCTTCAGAAATAAGGTTCACTTGTGACCCATTGTCAAACAATGTCTCAACCTTGGTATGTTTGGAAATGACCCTCACATGAAAAAATTCAATTATCTTCTCTTCACTTGGAGCTTCTATGTGACAGTTAGAAATACTAGAACTGGGTTTAGTTTCATTATCTTTCCCCTTCAAGTTCTTTAGTGCCATAGCTATGATTTTTTTTTCATCTCTTGATTCTGACCCTAGGTCTTGTTCAGCTATTGCAACTATCTTTCCTTTCTCTTTGGCTTTATCTTTGACTTTAAAAATTTCTGGTTTCAACTTTGGATGAAGTTTCCAACAATGGTCCTCATCATGGCTTGTTTTAGAACAGTGTTTGCAGAAAATTTTTCCCTTCTCTTTTCTAGAATTTTCATTTCTCTTTTTCTTCCATTTTCCTCTAAACTCAATTTCTTCATGCCCATCTAAATTTTGTTTTCCCCTTGCCTCTAAATGTGTCGCTTGAACAAAAACCTCATCTAAGCTTGTAGGGTTAAACATGAGATTGGTATGTCTTCGGTAAGTATGTAAACCTCCTATATACTTGAGTAAAGTTTCTTGGCTATGCAAATCTATTCCTAGTAAAAGAGCTCTTCTTCTAAATTCTTGGGTATAAACTTGAACATTTTTTCCTTTCAATTGTTTAAAATTTTTCTAGTCCATTATGGCTTTATGCATGTGAGCTAATGGATAAAACCGTTGTTTTATTGCAAAAAGGAAATCAGACCATGATAAGATAATCTTACCATATTTTTTGATCTCCTCCTTTGTCTTGGATTCTCACCAAACAAGATCTGCACCTTCAATTCTCAATGAAGCTAATTGAATTTTGGTTTCATCATCATGAAAATTTTGAATTCTCAAATAAACCTCTAATTGCCTAATCCAATTGTCTAGCTTTTCTACATTAACTTTGCCATCAAACTTGGCAATTGAAACTTAAAATCAAGTTGAAGAAAATGAATTTTACCCGTGTTCTTGACTTTGTGAGAATGATTTACTGAAGATGATGTAGAGGTTGATGAATATGAAGATGAGGGTGATGATGGAGACTTTCCACTGTCTCCATTTCCTCCATTACCATTCTTGGATTTATCATCATCATTGTGGCTTACTGACGATACTTCTCCTTCCTTGTGAAGTTTGGACCCTTCTCCTTCAAGTTTCGCATTTATTTTTTGATAAATAACTCTCACCATTTCAGTCAAGTCAAGGAATTCTTTTCTGAACACTCTTTCTTCCTCCTTGGGATCAACTTCTTCATGTATTTCTCCTTCCCTTGAAGTCATGCTTATGGCTTCTTTTTCTTCTCTTTGAGATGAAATTGAAGGTGGAGATAATGGCACTCTTGCCCTCCTTGGCTAAGGTTTATTTAAATTCTTCTCCAATTGACCTTCTCCTCCCTTAAGCTTCAGCCTAGTAAGCATGAAAAGTCACAACAAAAGCTTCCCCAAGATGGCTATGCACAACTTGTAAGAGTTGTTATGCAAACTTTTAAAAAAATCCTTTTGCTCAAATGTTAAATAGAGAAAATACTCTAGCTTAACCTAATTATCAACCTGAGCTCTGATACCAACTTGATCTGAATAGAATGTATTATTTTTTCTATGCTAAGTATCCAAACAATTATTAAAATGTGTGCATAAGGTTCTCTGAACTTTGCAGGTGAAACAAATGGTTTTAACTTAGTTAAACATATTTATGTGTGAGGTTAAAGCATGTAAATTGCTTATAAAACACTGTATAACAGTAAATTACAGATAATTAAACATCACATGTAACAGTACTCAGCAAATTTGATGAAGAATTTCACCCCTCCTAGGCTACATCGGCTGGTCCAGATCCCAATGGCATGTCCCTCATATTTGATTGCTCAAAAATGGTAAGTACATGTGAAATAAAGTCCCAAATGGCTATGCTCTCTGTAAAAAAAGCTTTAGAATGCTTGAATTAGTCACAAATGAATATTCATTTGCAGAAAACATATAATGGATGCCCAATACACTGAAAACACCCTAGTGGCCCTAATGTCTCCTTGATCTTTCCCGAAGCTAAACCTGCACAAGATGACCTATGATGGCTCTAAAACATGTGCCAATGTGTTCAAAATTTTGAGAATACCCAAAATTCACTATCCATGCATCAAAATTGGTCGAAAATCCAAGAAGTTATGGCCAAAACAAGAATTTTCCCAGTGTCCCTTAAAAAACTCCACTAAATGTGGAGAAACTCCAGTTAAAGGCGCAAATTTAGTAAATCCCGCCAAAAACGGTGAAACAAGCCAAGTTTTCGGAACCGTTAGCAGTTGGAAATAAATGTTAGGATGGTGGGGTCATATGGGACCTCCACCAGAACTGCTGGTCTTATCCGCTGGTTTAGCTTCCTCCCAAACCGTATCATTAAATGTTATGTTGCACTAGCCACATGGCCTTTGAAAACCGCCATCATCAACTAACCATTTGAATGAAATGCAGAGATAGGCCTTAAGGATTGGGTTCTATGAACATCGATCGTATGTTGGTGGGGCTAGCCCTTTAATTTTTCCACCCAAAAGAATTTAAACATTTAAATATGTTTGGCGGAAAATTATAAGAAACACTGCGCAACCCGGTTGGTAGGGTGTGCGCACGCTAGCCTGGAGGTCACGGGTTCGACCCCCTGGACCTCAAACAATAATTTTTTCATACCTTTAGATTCCGGCCTGAGGCCATGTGGTAGCCTATGAGCAGTACATGTGGCGCCCAACGATTGGCCCAACAAACTATATGAAAAATATTTTTTTGAACATATATTTTTTTTTATAAAACTTTTCATAAAATCAAATTGAGTCAAAGGTCCATTTTTGGAGTTTAATGGGTGTTTTCAAACCTTAATAACTTCTACATACGACCTCTATTTTGCAAACCGTTCACGTTGCCAGAATCGTAGCGACGAGACCTTTCTGGTCGCTCAGGTTGAAAACATTTTTGAGAACTTTCATTTTTTAGCATTTTTGAACTATGGACATGATCTCCTGATCATTATCCTTTAAAGTCCCTATGAAGACATTAATCATGTGCTTCTCTGGAATATCCTTTACCCTTATATTCAAAATTTTTAAGTCCTCAATGTCCTCCACCATTGAACCCTTTTGTTCGAGATTTGTCAATTGGCTGATGAATGTCCTACTCTTTGTATCCTCATAATGTGCTATCATTTCCTCCGTAAAAAATTACCAAGTGAAAATTTTTTTACGAGAGCAAAGCCATCAATACCATACAGATGTATTTTTTTCTAAATATAAATTAGCTGCAATTCTTACCTTTTGCATGTTTTACACATTATGGAGATCAAAGTATTGCTCCATCGGTAGTATCCATGTACAGGATCCTTGCCATCAAACTTCCTCATATCGATCTTTGGAATATGGTGGGTGTTCAATCCAACATTAGATTCTATGAAATCATGATTAAAATTTATTTTGTTCACATCGTGAGTTTCCTCTACTACCTTTTCAACATTAGGAAGATTTTATTGTAGAAAATTTTCCAAACCTTCCTTCAAACCTTCCATGTCGCTCTTCACATCTTCCATGTTGCCTTCTATACCATCCATCTTAGCTTCCATGTCATTCTTCAAACCTTCCATGTATTTCTTAAAATCTTCCATGTTGCCTTCTATACCATCCATCTTAGCTTCCATACCATTCTTCAAACCATCCATTTTAGCTTCCATGCAATTATTCAAACCACCCATATTATATTCCATGCCTTTCTTCAAACCATCCATCTTAGCTTCCATTTCAGTTTTGGTTACTTTTTGCGAGAGTGAAATTTGTTGCACTTGGTCTCATAATTTTGATATATCATGTTGCACTTATTCATATTCATGCGCCATAGTAGAGCTTTCTGAGGGCTTAACGGGTGTGGAATTATTTTTCGGAGGCATTATAGAACCCAACACTACTATCTATGCTTCAATATGACCTAAGAATCACTTCAAACTAATTTTTCAAACAAAATTTATGAATTTAAAAAAAAATACACACATTTTTCTTGCTCTTGAGAAGCTCGATATTGATACTGATGTATCTATGTGATTTTAGATCCCCAATATTTGATCTTCAATCTAGTCATAGCCCTATGAGTCTTCTTTCCAATTCCATAGGTCAGATGTGATTTGGATTCTTCAAGTAAAAGTTATGTCCAATCTCCCACAATGACCTAATTATGGACTCGTTCACTAGATCAAACTTGTACGACATGCCATGTGTAACTTTTTCATCCTTTGGCTCTGAAATTGATACAACAACAAAAAAAGTCAATGCAATTTCAACCACTTTTTACATAATTCCAATCTGATGTATGAAACTAAAGTTATGATGATTTTCCCTCGGCCACATGTTTGAGATGAAATTGGGGAGCACGTAAAAACCATAAATCCCTCAAATCATATCTCTGAAAATATAGTGAACTAAGGTATGAAATGTCTACACAACATTCCATAGGATTTCATCTCAAATGGGTTTTTTTGTAGCTTCTGAAGCTTCGTAGAAAAAATTTTATAGCAAAAATTCTACAATGGACTGTTTGTAGTAGCGAAACCCTATAATCCAAAGCTCTGATACCATATGTTAAGAAACCAGCTCACAAAATAGAAGAAAAGAAAGATAAACGCCTTAGATATAAGCCTATTCGAGGGGGAAAACTCCTTTACATTACATAAATGAACAATTCTTGGATGATATAGATGAAAAAAACCTCCTTTCTATATATATGAGTCCATGGGGTCACAATATAATCCTAGCTGACCTAACAATAATAATATAAAGGAACAAAAATAACCATAGTGGGATTTTATGGGGCACAATAATAACAATATGGGGACTAAATGGGTCAAGAAAAACAATAAGGGGGCTACACTAACTGTTAGGATATTCCGACACATAGGAAATAGTTAAGAATAACTTAGTCTAGTGTAGAGTTAGGTAAAGTGTGTTTCTTTACCATGTACATTTGTAACTTATAATCCGACAGTCACTATTTGTAGTGATCCGATGGTTATCTCTCACCTCGGTATTAATGACACTTGATCCGTGGGTTAACACCCGATTGGTCCATGATCTCTATTTAAAGAGCATGGAGGGTCATTTTTCTAGTAACCATTTATGAGAGAAACATATGTAACTTTTATTTTTATATTAATAAATTTCCTGAGGTGGCCGCGTTGGCTCAGGTCGTGGACTAATTCCCTCTTTGAGGTTTTTAAGCACGTGATTATACTGGTTTACTGATTTGTGATCTATTTGTGAGCGGTGAACTTTGGTTCTTGATCTAAGGAACTTACCCAGTAAATTCCTACATGGTATTAGAGCTATTTTGAGGGTCGCGTCTGTTTTTGATCAAAATCCGAAGCCAGTTTGACTGCATGCGAATGTCGTTTTGTAGATCTATTATTTATGAACATTTTTGGGCTTGGAGAACTGCTCGGTTGTGTCTGGAGCATCTGTTGTAGTGAGGAACGCCTTTCATTTCATGTGAAAAGGTTTCCGGCTGCCCAAGTTATGATAGTTTAGATCTCGAGGTATAAAGCATCTGTTTTGCAATTATATTTATTAATAGTTCTGCTTATTTCGGTTTTCCCCAAGTGGAGCCACTATTAGCCATCTATAAATTTGTTATAGAAAAAGGTGGATAAATTTTTTTGGAGCCTTCAAGGAACAAATTTTATTGCTAAAAATTGTTGGCTCTTGAAGACTCTTGAAGGCCTCATGCCTCTGTCCAAATCTTCACTACTATTCCTATTTTATACTCAGAATTTCTTCTTTTTCCATAAGTGAAAATACTGCTGCAAAATCATCATTTTTTCCCTCCCTCCACTCAAAACTAACCTTCATTTTTCTCCCCTTTTTCTCCATGAAATTCCTCTATTTTTCATGAATCCCCTTCTCCCATTCATGAAAATCCTCTTTACATAGTTTAAAAATCATTTTTAAACTATACCGAAACCCCCAAAATCCATTGAAAACTCTAAAAAATTTCATAAATTTTTTTTTTTTTATTACTATGGACTTAAGCCCCCTTGGGTTAAATCCTAACCACTTCACCACCATACACTTTGGGGCTGGAACCAAGCACTAACCCCTCACAACGCTTATCACATCACAAACATCCAAGTGCGCAAGTCTTTTTTCCATTACAAAAACTCTGATGCGGTTAAGTCCCGTGTTTATAAACCCCGATCATGTTATTTTTCCATATAACCTGTGGGCCCACCTTTAGCGCTTAAAACATTGAAAAAATCCATTCCCGATCCATTTTTTCCTTTATAAATACAAAAAATCCTTTTATCCAAAGTTTTTATCTAACGCGCCCATACAATGATTTTCAAATAAAAAATGGTTAGATTAAAAAGACCCGATCGCGCAATCGCATTGGAGAAATGCACAATGGGTTGATTGTAAAGACCCACATCAAAATTTTCGATGTGATTGGGTCACATATATATAAAAACCCTGCCCCCTCCACTTCAATCCATACAACCTACACCCCGGGACCAAGTGTTGAAGTTCTGAAGCCCTTAATCGCATCGCAAATATCCAATGGGTAGATTGAAAAGCCCGAGCCTGAGGCTCCGATTGTGATTAGCCCTTTGTTATATACGCCCCAGGCCCATCATGTTCCATATAGACCAAGGCCTTGCAGTTCGGCGCCTAAACCATTTCATATATATATATATCCCACCCATACCATAAAACCTTTGTTTTACATTCAATGTTGGGTCTTCCTATGTTTTAAAGGGTTTCCGCCTGCGCATAAGTTGAAACAATCCCGACCATTGATCGTAAGCCGATCAAACGGCCTGCGCTCAATCGCATCGCAAGTTTCATCAGGTGCGTTTTTTTGTTCCCCCCGATTGCCGATCCCCGATTCACTTTTCACCGTCGATCTAATTCTCAGATCGACGGTCAACGCTTATTCGCATCGCAACATTTTCACCAAGCGCGTTAAACTTTCCTCCACCTTCGATTGAAATCTCCTGATTTTTTCCCTATCGTTGATCTGAACCTCAGATCAACGGGCCACACAACATCGCATCGGAAATTTTTGTTACACCCTTCCTCTCTCCCCACCGATTATTAAGCTTCAATCGCCGATCCTCGATTCACGGTTAGCGCTTATTCGCATCGCAAGTTTTCAACGCTGTGAAAATTCTTTCCCCGCCGATTGAATGCCTCCGATTGCATCTGGACTGTCCGTTCGATCTCATCTGATGGCTCATGTTCCTCTCGAAACCCATTTCAATTTTTTCGATTTTTCCTCTGCCTAAGGGTTTTTAACCTGTTTTCATTGTATTTTCGCTATTTTTCTATTATACATCCCGAATCGCTCCCAAACGTCGATCTCTACAGATCAACGGATCTAACTCATTACTTCCCTCTGCTCTCCTTTTAACCTTCTCTTGGTTAATCTCCATCGTTGGATGCTGCCACCCAATGGCTACGCCCCTCCCCGCGCCCTCTGAAGTAGTTTTTCCCCAAATACGCAGGATTTTATAATATTTTCTGTATTTTGCAGGTGTTTGATGGGTTTTCCATTATATATAAAGGCCGAAGGCTAGGAATGACGATTCTCGTAGCTTCAATTCATAAAAGGGAACCATTCACGGGGCTTTACTCCACGTTTCGTCAAGCTTCATGGGCATTGATGCCTTGATGAGCCCTGCGCGGCCTGCACATCAACAAGACACAACAATGCATAAAAGAAATAAAGAGTATCAGTGTTTGAATATTTCCTAACACAGTTTGAAGGATTAAGGCACACATTCAGCAAATCAAAGCCTAAATCCATGGATAAAGACGTCATAAAGACCGGAAGACACAAGATAAGCCTGATTAGACCTAAAACAAAGTTCTCAATTAAATTAAAGGTGTTTTAGGAAGAGACGAAAACAACTGTCGATCCGAGAAAGCTTCCACCGCCCCAAGAAGAGGCTAATCAAACTCTCTCTAGCTCCTAAAGGCACCTGCAGCCTCACAGAAATCAAAGAGGGCTTAGTCATTATCTGAAACAAGAGGCGTTTGCCCAAAGACAGCTAAACAATTAATACAAATCAAAGATCTTATCTCTAATTGTCAGCAAAACTATTTTAAAGATTAAGAATAGCCCAGAAACAAATCTTTTCGATCATTAGGCCTCAGGGAGCAACAACAGAGTTACTTAAACATGACACAGAGCCTGAAAAGTCAACAAAGGCTCCCACCGAGCTTAATCCTAAGTGTAAATCAATTAATGCAGATAAACACCTGTAAATTTCTTCATCGAGGCTCTCAAAGGCTGCGAAGTCATCGATCTGTATTAATTGACCCAGGAGATCTTTTACCAGATCCCACCTTCTCCTTCTTCTATAAATACTTCTGTAGAAGATGAGAAAATGTTGGTCTCTGGACCTCTTATTTCATGTAATAGTTTTATGAAGCTACTGATGCCCTGTGTGCAACTTGAAGATACATAAGCTGATATGAGAAGTTTGAAGTTGTAGAGACCCACCGGGCTTGCTGATTGTAACTGGTTTGAACATCAAATACAAGCTGCTAATTTATGGGATCCTGATTTATGTCAATGGTGATGTGTTCCTCACTGTCAATTTTTATTTTTTTTAATGTTTTCACTCTGTCCACTTTCTTTGATAAAGAGCAGTAAAAATAGAGCTAGGATTTACTCTCAACAGTACCCTACTCTTACTGAAAGCTTTATTTTCTATGTTTTCTTCATTCGAACATTCCCTTTGAAGAGTATATTAAAGCAGGTTGGTTTAAAAGCACTTGCCTAATCTAGATTGCTCTTTGTGATTATCATATGTGTTTTCCTCTAGAATATGCTGAAAGCAGGATAGTTTAGAAGCACTTACCTGATCTTAAGCTGTTCGAACTGTTTTTAAATGTTTTCTAACTGAAATTACTTCAATGCAGGCTAGTTTAAGAGCACTTACCTGATCTCAAAATACTTTTATGTTTTTCCTTAAGTACATGCCGAAGCAAGATATTTTGAAAGTACTTACTTGATCTTAAGCTGTTGACTGTTCTTCATTTGTTTTGCTCTCTATTTCCTATCTGTTTCATTCCATAAAATCAACTTAAGAGATCCTGTTGACATAAGTGACTTGCCCCATTGATCCTTCTTGAAACTTGATGTTCAATTAAAATCCTCCTATGACTCCATAGCCCAATGGGTTAAAACTATCTTTTCCTTTCCTGTTAGCCGAATCATTCCTTCATTTGCAGACATCTTCACCCTTTATTTTGAACTGCTTTCACCTTCATCATGTCTTTGTCCAACCACAAAAAAAAAAAAAAACCCATGCTCTTCATAACTAGCCTAATATCATTACCCCAAACTTCAAAGACAAATCCATCTTTGCACTTATTGGAGAGATCCCTCTCCAGATTCAGGAGGGCTAGATAACAGAATTTCCAATGTTTAATGGTGAAGTCAATGCAGAAAATATTGATAATTGGATTAGGAAATTGGAGGTTTATTTGAGAATTCAGAACCTTCATGATGATGATACCAAAATCCAACTAGATTCATTCAGGATGGAAGGTGCAACTCTTGTTTGGTGGGAAGCCAAGACAAAGGAGGAGATCAAAAAACATGGTAAGTTTATTCTATCATGGACTAATTTCATTACTGCAATAAAAAAAACATTTTTTTTCCATTAGCTCACATTCAGAAAGGCATAATGAACTGGAAAAAAATTAGACAATTGAAAGGACAAAATGTACAAGACTACACCCAAGAATTTAGGAGAAGATCTCTCTTATTAGGGGTAAATTTGCAGAGTCAACATACTTTTCTCAAGTACATAGGGGGCTTACATAGCTACCTTAAACATACTATCCTCATGTTTAATCCTACAATTCTAGATGAGGTATGTGTTCAAGCCACACATCTAGAAGCTAGAGGGAAAAATAGTTTTGAAGAGGGTAGAAACAAACCTTTTAAGGGGAAAAAAAAAGAGAAGACCTCAAAAGGAAAAGGAAAAAAGAATGCATCTGTCAAGAAAGAGGGAGAGAAATTAGTTTGTAAACATTGTTCAAGAGAAGGCCATGAAAAGAAAAATTGTTGGACATTACATCCTGAAAAGAGACCCAAGTTTAACAATAACAAAGGGAAGCAGAAAACTGCAGCTACAACTCAACATGACTTAGGAGAGGATTCAGGTGATGAAACTAAAATTGTAGCCATGGGATTGAAGAACATGAAGGGGAAATAAATTGAAACAAAACCTAGTACTAGTACTTCAAACTTTCACATAGAAGCTCCAAATCAAGAAGAGAGAATTGAACTGTTTCATGCAAGGGTCATCTCCAAACATACCAAGATTGATACACTGTTTGATAGTGGGTCACAAGAAAACTTAATCTCTGAAGACTTGGTCAAGAAAATTAATCTTGAGACCATTCCACATCCAAAACCATATCCCCTTGGGTGGATTTGTAAGGATGCAAATTTACAGGTTTCAAATAAGTGCATATTGTGCTTTTCAATAACTGCACATTTTGTTGACACAGTTGAATTAGATGTGGTTCCGCTTGATATTACAGGTGTTGTGTTGGGAATTCCTTACTTGTATGACATGAAAGCTATCTTCCATCGCCATGAGAACAAATACCATTTATTCAAATATGGCAAGGAGTACATTGTTAGAGCACATCACAAGAAGACAAATATTGCAATGGTAAACGCTGGATAGGTAAAAGGCTGGTGAACTCAAGTAAGAATTTTGTTCTTCTAATGATTAATCCTAAAGTTGATGTTAATCATGAGTCATTTGAAGATTTTGATCCTAAGTTGAAATCATATTTATATGATGTAGTTGATGCACATCATGAGATGTTTCAGGAGCCAATAGGATTGCCTCCTAAAAGGGAGATTCATCATGAGATTCAGATACAACAAGATTGTCCTGTTCCAAACATTGGCATGTATCGCATGTCGATAATGGAGAATGCTGAAAGAAAGAGGCAAATCAAATAATTTTGTGACAAGGGACTCATAAGGCCAAGCACTTCGCCATGCGGTTCACTCATAGCCCTATCTCCGAAGAAATATGGGACTTGGCACATGTGTGTCGACTTCAGAGCTTTGAACAAGATGACAGTAAAGAATTGATACCCACTCCCAAGGATAGATTATATGCTAGATTAGATGAAAGAAGCCAAGTTTTTCACTAAGTTAGATTTACTAAGTGGATATCATCAAGTAAGAATTGCAGAAAGTGACAAATGGAAGACTACTTTCAAAACCAAACAAGGACTCTTTGAGTGGTTCGTTATGCCGTTTGGTTTGTGTAATGCACCGATGAATTTCATGCGTGTTGTGGATAATGTTTTGCGTCCATTTCTTTATGACTTCGTGATTGTGTATTTAGATGATATACTCATTTTCAGCAAAACAAGAGAAGATCATGTCTTGCATGTTAAAAGGGAACTTGATGTTTTGAGGAAAGAGAAATTATTTCTTAAGAATCTAAGTGTGAATTTGGAAAGACTTATCTGGTTTATTTGGGACACATTGTAGGAGGAGGCACGTTGAGAATTGATCCTTATAAAGTGGAAGCCATTGTGAATTGGCCCACTCCCAAATCTGTAACCGAGGTAAGAAGTTTCTTAGGCGCAACTCAGTATTGGAGAAATTTTATTGCTATCTCCTCTACCATAGCAGCTCCTATGCATGCAGTGACAAGTGTGAATAAAGGCTTCCAATGGGGAGGCAAACAACAACAAGATTTTGAAGCTTTAAAATACAATATCAGTTCAACTCCGGTCCTTATATTACCGAATTTGAGACAACCATTCGAGATTCAAACCGATGCTAGTGATTATGCCATGGGCGCAGTACTTTTGCAACATGGTAAGCCTATTTATTTTCATTCTGAAACTTTCAATGGTGTTGTAACTAATTATCCAATGTATGAAAAATATGTGTATGCGTTGGTACAAAGCGTAAAGAAGTGGAAACACTACTTGATGGGTAAAGAGACAATTATACATACCGATCACCAACCATTACAGTACTTGCAGTCGCAAACAAAATTGCTGCAATCATGACATTTCAGGTGGATGGGATTTCTTCAATGGTTTCACTTGGTTATAAGGTACAAGAAAATTATTTTCAATAAATTTGCTGATATTCTTTCAAGGTCAATTATAAGTCCTTCTACTTTGCTTAAAAATGATTCTATTGTACATGAGATTTATGTAGAACAATATGCATCTGATGTTGATTTTAAAGATGTGTATGCTAGTTTGAGTGAAGGGAATCAAGTTGAGGAAAATGATTGTCATATGCATAAAAAAATTCTATTTCATTTGTGAAAGTTGTGTATACCACAAGGAGAGAGACTTAGTGTCATGAGAGAGGCTCATTTGTCTCTTATTGCTGGACACTTTGGGGTAAGAAAAACAATGGCGCATATACATAGGTATTGCTATTAGCCTCACATGATAGATAGTGTGTCACGTTTTATAAGAGGATGTTCTATGTGTGCAAAAAGAAAGCCTAGCAATAGGAAGCTTGGGTTGTACACGCCACTACCAGTACCATCAAGGCCATGGGAGAGTGTCTCCTTTGAATTTTTTGGAGGACTACCTATGTCATTAAAAAAACATGATTATATTTATGTAGTTGTGGATAGATTCAGTAAAATGTGTATACATATGCCATGTAAGAAAAAAATTACTACTGAACAAACTGATGAAATTTATTTTCAACATGTATGGGTTCATTATGGTTTTCCAAATTCTATTGTTAGTGACAGGGATTCCAGGTTCGTTGGGAATTTTTGGTCCAATATTTGGAAGATGATTGACACAAAGTTGAAAAAGAGTACTGCTTTTCATTCGCAAACTGATGGCCAAATCGAGGTGGTGAACAGAACCGTTGTGCATCTATTGAGAGGATATTGCAGAAAACATCCCAAGTTGTGAGATGAACAACTGCATTACATTAAACACGCTTAAAACTGGGCCTAGCACTCTCCTACAAATACTTCACCTTTTGAAGCTTTCTTTGGGTATTTGCTGAAATCGCCATTAGACTTCATCTTTGAGAAAGATGTTTCAATTGATGGGCATAGTGATATTGAAAAGGCTCGAAAGTTCATTGAGAAAATTCAGATTATTCATCAACAAGTTCAAGAACAACTTTGAGAAGAGTCAAAGCAAATACAAGGAGAGGCATGACAAACATAGAGTTGATCACAAGTTTCAAGAAGGAGATGAAGTATGGTTGCACATAAGCAAAGAAAGGATGCAAGGAGAAGGTAAAAATCTCAAGCCTATTCGTTATGGTCCATTCAAGATCATTAAACAAGTTGGTAATAATGAATTTCAACTTGAATTTCCTTCATATGTGAAAATGTATTTTGTTGTCAATGTGGAGAATTTACGTTTGTATGAGCCTCCTTTGATTGATGATCAAGGGAGTGATATTCAACTGCCATCAATAGAAGATTTCTTGCCAGAATTTCTGGACGAGCTCAAGGAGGATTCCATCTTTGATAGGAGGACACACACTTCTAAGAGGGGAAGTGTCGATTATTTTCGGATTGGGCTCAAGGGCAGAAAACCAAGTAAGGCAATATGGATGGAAGTGGAAAATGTGAGGGAGTTGTACCCTCATCTTCTGAACATGTGATTAAATTATTTATGGGTCCAAAAGCTTCCCAATGGGGAGGTGTGATTAGGAGATCATGTGCTATGCTCAAAATTGAAAGTGCTTGAAACAAGACCGAACCTGAGTGACCGAAAGGGTCTCGTCGTTGCAATTCCGACATAGTGAACGGTTCAAAAAACTGATGTCGTATGAGGAAGATATCGCGTCCTATCCATTTTCCCAAACAAAAAACATTTTTTGATTGGATGCCTACTGAGCATGTAGGTACAATCAACAGGTATATTATGGGAAATATTCCATTTTCGTACAGCCAACGAGATCGTGCCACATGGCTTGTTGTGGACCGTTGATTTTAGTGGTATGGAAATGTGTACTAACCATTGGATGGTTTTGTTTTGGACCATCGGATGAGCGAGACGTGGCAAGCCTGGAGGCTGCCACGTGTCCTCAGGAGGTTGTTATAAAATTTTATGGAGTTGGGGGGGGGGGGGGGTTGTCCCTGCGACCTCTGGCCTGTACGCCCAAACTATGACCATTCCACCTACCACATGTCAGTTAACATTATAAGTCCTCCACATCATTTTATGGTGTAAATGTTTCATGTTTAAGGGGGGGGCTGAAAGCCCAAAAAATTGGTCACATGATCTATGCCAACCCCGTAGCATTTAACTTAACCGACGACTTAAACCTAACCATCTGTGGAACAAACTGTTCACCTGTCGCGGTAACACTTAAAGGTTGCAGTTGAAAATTAGTGGGGGTGATTTATTTGGCATAAAACATTGCATTCACATGGGCACATGGTAATGGTTTTTAAGGCCACAGTTTTAGGAACCGTGACTCCGAGTTCCTTGCCACCATGCAGAGTTTCTTCAAACTGTTAGACCACGGTGATAACGACGGGGGGTCAGTATGTGACCACCCCACCCAAACTATTTAATGCAATGGTTAATGGTCCGTTAAAGTTGGAGCACGCCCCTAATGTTAGGGATTTTTATTAAATTTAACTCCAGTTAAGTGCTAGTCTCCACTTTTAGTGGAGCTTTTCTAGTTGACGTTGGAAAAAATGCATTGGGAGGTCAATTTTCGACCAATTTGCGTGAAACAAGATTCAACATAGACCAATTTAAGGATTTTTGAGCCATTGGTGACGATACATTAGAGTCCTGTAAACACATGTAATTTTCAATTTTGAGCATAATGAAAAAGAGGCACATGCCATTGGGAGTTGGACTAGCAAATGTAGCCTAGGAGGGGTGAACTGCTTCATCATTCCTACTGTGTAAAACTTATGTGTGATTGTATTTCTCTATTATACACTGTTGTTCAGTGTTTTTAAGGCTTAATTTCATGCTTAAAGTTCACCAATTCATCTATGTTTCATGGTTAAAACACTCATTCCTTAAGAAAACAAATGGAGACAAATTGTACATGTTTTTATTACTGAAAGGAAACTTAGCATAGTAGAACAAATACGCTTCTTTCAAATCAGGTCATGTGGGGCTCTATTAGCATCGACCCACTTCAAGAAGCTCTTGATGTGATGAGAGGGGTGTTAGGGTCCTGTGATTTGGCCGATTGGTGAGCCAAATGACGATGTAACATCAAACCAAGCTTTGGAGCCCAAGGACCTAGCCTTCCTGGACTCAGAGAGGGCTCTCTCTATATGTGTAAAAGATATCGGTGTGTTTGCTTATGGTGTTCTGATATTAGGCTAGTTATGAAGTAAGTTTTTGATTTTTGGTTTTTTAAGTTGTGAGGGATAAAACTGATCAAAGATATAAAATGGGTAACAAGAAGTTAGATCAACTGGGCTATGGGGTCAAAAAGGTCAACGAAGCTATCTGATGATGATACAAGGCTGCTGTAGGGCCGATTTGATTTCAAGGTAGAAAGGATCTTTGGGCAAAATGGAGTAAATGGACATCAAGTTTGTGAACAATGAAGAGTTTCAAGCATCATTGGTTTAATAGATAACATAAACATGGTAAAGAAAACCCTTAATCATGCAACATGTAACTATAAACTAATCAACACATCGAAACAAACATTCCAGCCATGCATAGAAGTATAAGACCCTCTAACTTTGGGAAATGGCTATCAGACTTTGGGGAAAACACATAAGACGGACTAACAACTCAAAATACTATGTCGGAACGCCTAAACACAGTCTTTAAGTTATTGGGCACTTTGACAAACAAGATTTCATATTTTTAGGCAAAGGGCTAGATCGGGACTAGGCCTCCTTGGTTCAACAAGATGATAGGCTAATCAGTCAAAGAGATAGTTTTATGGACAGAACTATGGAAAATCATAGGTAAGCAGGGCACACCATACATCCTACTCAACATACATAGAACTTGTAAATAAAACTAGCAACAATACCCTAAGTTACTAAAGAGCAGTTAAGAATTCTTTAGTATAACTAAGGAAGAAGAAAACATAAAGCTATGAAGATTCAGGAATTTTGAGGTGCCTCCATGGGCATATATCAAACTTAATCTCTACTGATCTATAGCAGCAAGAAGCATGTATCATGAATGAAAACTAGAAGACAACAACAAAGCAAGAAACACTATACCATTCTACCATGTCATGGAATCCATCAACACCCCTTCATCATTCATCAAAAGCATCCAAGAGGCAGTCCAAAATCATAACACAAGTATGTTCTTCAAATCTCATATGACCAATATATTACTTCTTCTCTCAAGTTCAGCCTTGTTTTACAATGAAGCCTTGTGGAATAAATAGGCTCAAGTGAGGAAAACCTCATGGTGCAACTAGCTATCCCATTGGCCTAATCAAAACATCTAAACTTGTCCTTGAGGCTTTGCAAAGCCCAAGGCACAAAATATCCCATAAAATATCTAAAAAAATGCTAAAAATGGAAATTATATTGACTTTGCATCATTTTCCAAGTGTAAAAATAGCTAAACGCACATTTGGAAAAAGCAGATTTTTGAGGTTCAAAAATTGCAAAAATACTTCAAATTTACATCAGAAAAAGGTCTAACTTCCGGAAACATTTGACGATAACTAAATTGTCGAAATTCTGCTCATGATGGCCGGGTGGAGTTCTACCCCATGTCTACTTTCCGGTGCAACTGAAATCACCTCAATCTGATGCTGGGAGTCCTCCAAATCTGTACATGTGTAAAAAAGCCGGAAAGGTGTGATTTGCTGATATGCGGCGGAATGTGCAAAGTGAGCATTTTCGCGGGTTTTTGAGGGGGAAATGAGCTTCAAATTCTGCGAAAATCGCTAAGGACCTAATCATGAAATTATGGCATCAATTGGGTATCTGCATCCTCCTCCTTGAAAAATCCTCAAAATGAAATGGTGAATTTATGAGTTTTTGATCAAAAACCCAAAAAGGCCAAAAAACCAAAACATGTCAAAATGTGCCCAAAATCGGTGTGTATGACTCTCAAGGGTCCTTGGAAACATGTTCTGAAGATTGGGCCCAAAATCCAAGTTTAAAGGTGTCTTTCTTTCTTTTCTTCTTGAAACTGTTGTCCTTAATCATCATCCTTATGCTGCTGCTCAAAATGCTGTGTTGCTGCTGTTCAGCACTCTCCTCCTCTGGTTCCTGCTGCTGCTCATCTTCACCACTGTCATGTTGCTCTTGTTGTGTTTCCTAGAGGGACATCTTGATCTAGATGTGCTTTTGAAGAAACAAATTGCCTCACTGTGTACAAACTGCCTTCTTGGAGTCAAACTGTGTCAATTCACTGTCTTGATAGAGAAATAATGTATTTGGATGATTGCAACAAGTTTCCTTACAATACAAAGAGCCCCTGCTCTTTCAGAAAAAGGCCTGTCCACATTTAAAGTATCTCTGTCAGTAGATTTCTCAATAAGAGACTATACAGTGAAAAGGAGACAACTGTTAGGTGAATTGTTTGTTCAAAGTGTCAAGAAATCACCTTGTTCTTGTGAAGCGTAGAGGTCAACAATACATCTGTATCTTTGTCCCAAGGTAGACCTTCCAATCATTACAAAACCTGCCTTTCCTATTGTGCTAATGAATCAACAGACTTATGGCTTATGCAATCAACCCTCAGTGTAAGTATACAGTTAGAGAACAGAGGTGACAGAGTTAAACAAGCTATAAAGTTTCAACAGAGGCTGTAGCAGCTTATTTCTTTCAAAATAATCAGTGGCCCCTTATCAATGTAACCCTTGCCTTTGCAGAAAAAACCTCTACTCTATATGAACATCCACTTATCAATAAGCTCGAAAAACAAAAGAGAGTCAAGCAACAAACACAGTGAACACTGTCTTTTCTATGAGAAGTGTGAGCAACTTTCCCCTGTAGCTTTCAACCAATAAACTGCTCTTTGACAAAACCCTCTTTTCTTACTACCCTTTACTATCCTCTATTGGTATGTCACTCCTTTAAACAAAATCATACCACATACATGGTCAACCTCCAGTGTGGGCATACATTCAATCTCACTGTTATGGAACAAGGTGACAGAATTTAAACTAGATCTATAGTTTCAACAGAGGTTGTAGCAGCTTATTTCTTCCTCACAATCAAAACTCCAGTTTAATATGGAAACCATGTCCCTTCAAAACCACACCCTTCCTTGTCCTTGTATATCAATCAGCAACTATTCACAATGTCATACACAGTCAAGTCAAAGAAAACACAGTGGTGGCACTCTAATCTTGATTTATAAAGAGAACCACCTTTTGATATTTTATAATATAGCGAGCAACATTTATCCTTGAACTATGAGAATCTTCATGTGACAACTATCTTTCCTTTGTATTCTTCCTGTAATTATTTGACCCACATCCTCCATTGTAAATAGTAGCCTTCTTCTTGATGTTGCTTTGTGAGACGAAAACCTGACATTTTTTTTGCTCCTTTTAATACACGGATGACATTTTTGAAGGTGCAATGCTTCCATCTAATGATCATTTCGAAAAGGAACTCTTGCTCTTACCACATAGACCCTAAAGCACATTGTCCTTCTTTTCACACCGGTACTGTTTTCAACAAATGCACACATCTTGGCAGGTTTTAACTTTGTTTTACCACAGCTTTAAGGGTATTCTGAAATTGTTTTAATACTAGTGCAAATTCAATCCCTTTGATATTTTATTTCTAGCCTTATTTTCATAGCACAACCTCGTTTTTGTCATAAACTCAAACTGTGTTTCCTTAACCTCTTACAGCACTTTGCAATTTGAAAAGTCAAGGGGGCATGTGATAAAAACCCTTATAACTTGATGGAAACCTTTTGTGGAGAGTTGGAGCAGCTTTGCACGCGAACTGGAGGTGTGTTGGAGGGTTTGAACTTGCACGGCACTTTGCAGAGGAAGAGCGTTGCGCGAAAAACCAACCGGGCGACCTGTCGGGTCGTGGTCGGGCGCCGTGTACAGGCGCGTCGCGCACACGTACAGGCGCGTCGCGCGACCGTTGAGCGCCTGTGCAAATCTTCTTCCAAGCACGTCGCGCAATGTTCCAGGCACGTCGCGCAGAGAAACTATGGCAGGCCTCTTAAAAATCGCTGCAAATCTTCTTCGTTTGGTCTTGGGGACAGCAGAGGGAAAACCTTGCTTGTGTTTTGAACATGAAATTTAACTCTTCGACCTCACTCCTTTGTTATTCCAAACTCCCAACGGTCACCTTATTTGAAATGCAAAGAACTTTTTGTTGTGCACATGCCGAGGGTTTTTGAAATTTTGAAGCTTTTGACCTATTCAACAAAACCTTTTGTGGATGGCCGACAGGAGGGCAGATACCGATGCGAGAGGCAGCGGAGATTTTTTATGTTTTTTAGACCGTGCTAACACGAATGAACCTCTTTACAAACAACAAATATAGCTTGAAAGATCAAAACTCTGTTTCACTTGTACACATGGTTTTGAAGGACAATTCCTGTCAGTTTGCCTTTCTGGTGACCATTTACCACAGCAACTCCAATTTTGAATGATACCCTGATGACCTTCACACCATCCTTTGCCACTTTGTTTATAACACTGTTGATGACATTTGTTATGTAACCTCACTTTAAATCTGTCAAGAAAATACTGAAAACCGCTTTGTTATTGGAAAGAGTAGGGTTTGTATTTTCAACAGTACAACCGATTTCTATCTCTGACTACTTCTTCAAATTCTTCCATTGCGAGGTATCAGAAGCATTTCTTCATGCTTGTTGGATTTGCCATGGCCCTTTTCAATTGCTTCTCTTGCTCAAAACATTTTTTATATGATACCTGTTCATTGAATACGAAAACATTTTTTCTTGAACGTCTTTTGGTACGACAATCTATCAAAACAACTCTTTGTCTATTATGAACAATAGTTTCCGTGGTGATGTATCTTGATGACAGAAAACTAGATTGTTTGTGCCAGTTGTAGTAGCAATTTTGAAAAGGAAAATGTTCATGGATGAAGCTGCTTTCAAGAAATACATGCTTGATTGTAGATGCAACTGTTAGGTGTTTTTGAGCTTTCTTCTTTGACTGTGGGTAGAAGACAAAACAGGGGATGATGCATCAGAGTTTAGAAAGTGAAACAAGGATAGCTGCCCTTTTTGTTTCCTGTGAAGGAGGTCTTTCACTGTCTTATTGCACTGCTCTTTGCTGATGGGAAACTGAAATTGTCACCATTTTCCTTGGTAAACTTATGACAAGTCATTTGAAAGATAATCTCTGTGAGTAGGGAGGTTAGCACCCTTGAAAAACAACCACCTTTCTTCTGCTTGTGTAATGACATGACTTGTCAATTTTTCTTCAATTTGGTCTTGTTGAAACAGCAGGCTGCTTATGATTAGAATTGTTTTCACTAATGATATGTCTCTCCAAGGTTTTAACAATTCATATGATTTGAAAACTTCAAATGATTTCCTTTACAAGACCAACACTCTGTTTTCCCTTTTCTTGCACACTTCAGATCCTAGCCCTATTATGATCATCACTTATACTCAGAAAACCTAGAGTCAATGTTTCACTGTTTAGCAACAAGCAAACCTGGGCTTTTGCAATCCTGAAAGTCAATATTGGCCGGCGCCCTCTGCTTGTAGATGAAGGAGGCGCCTGAACCCTCTGCTTGTAAATGAAGGAGGTTCTTGGCCATGAAAAATTACCAGTTTGCTGTGACAGTGGTGTCTTTCTCTTACTGTGATTTTCATGCTGAAAGGAAGCTGCAAGGTCTTGATGAGTAACTCTCTGTCTTGCAGATATATCTCAGGCTCATGTTTACATTGAGAAGCAGCTGTTCTTCTAAATGTAGATTCAAGCAATTTCTTCTGAGATGATGTTATATTTCCTGTCTTTGTAGAATCCATAAAACACTGTGAAACACCTAATAATCAGCTTGAGACTGTGGTTTATGTAGTGCTGAGACCTAGGGGTGTGTAAGTGGCGCGACTTAGAACTGTGATCAACTTGATTTGCAGAGTGGGAGGTCTGTTATGAATGGTCTGTATCAGATGGAGGTTTTTTTGGCCTTTTGATGGTTGCCAAGGGTAAAATGCCTTAAAGTTCCACTTCCTAACATAGGGGAGGCTTTTGAAACAGACTTGGATTTTCCTTTTAAAGCTGATGGGCAGACCAATAGGGCTGAGGCTAGATAGGATAGTGATAATGAGTTTTGACTTTGACATGGGTGGACTGAAAAGTAGGAGGGCAAAAAAAAGTTTTATGAGGGTTTTCTAATGACAGATTGACATATGGAATTCAGCTTCTAGAAAACTCAGCTATGGATCTAGTCATCACCAACAAGTGAAAAATATTGATGACTAACAGTGGCTCCATTTTGGGAGGGCAGCTCCACGTCAGGAGGTGTCCGGAATTCATATTTTTGGCTTATGAAGACCAGTGCTTTATCCATTGGCGCAAAATTTCACCCTTCTTTGATGCTATTTCTGAAAAATGACAGCATGGTTAACATCAATGATACTTCTACCTACCCCACTATCTTTTCTAACATTTTTTCTTCTCTTTGGCGCATTTGAACTAGCAGCCTTTTGACAATGTATATTTTTCTTTTTGAAAAATGAACCTATCTATTTCTACTCTTATATCTGCCGGGAGTTCAGATTAAACTGATGAACTCCTTCATTACTCTACCTATGCTAGATCAACTGTCAAGATTAAGCAGTTTGACAGGATTTTGTGTTCTAATCTAAAACATGAAATTTAAAATGATCAAATCAGGATTAGACAGTCTGATTTGTCATGCATTTGCGGCATAAAAGACAAGCTGCACACAAATATGATTTTGCAACAAAAGGAAAACTAGACAAGCGGGGCTAAGATGTTCAATGTATTTTTCATCCCTCGCTTCTCTCTTTGGTTCTGTTTTAGGCATGTGGAACCAGAATCTCTCCCTAATCTAAACTCTGTGATAAGTCAATCTTACACAATGTTGACTATCTTTTGCACTCACTAACTTATCAGCAAATAAATTTAAACATGCTCAGCTATGATTAGGCTAGATAGCTGAACAAGACATTGAAGTACTAGTAGCGGCATTTAGACTTGCTCGCTTTCTGAAAGACTATTTTTTTGGAACATGGGGCCTTTGTTCTATCTTCACTCGCCCTCTTTTCTGTTTTTTACTGTTTTTGACTTTTCCATCTTTTATTGTTTTTGACTTTTCTATTTTTCAATATTTCAGACAATGGTATGTACAATGAATGAAAAGTGTTTCAAACTCAGAAATGGAGCTCCTGACAAAAATAATGCTTTAATGTCCTGCCATTCACAGGACCCCCAAAAATTTCAGTCCCATCAGGTTCTTGCAAGAAGAAAGCATTGTTTCCACTGACTGAGCTGATGATGTAAGGCCTTTTCCATAAATTTTCAAACTTGCCATGTTTACCTTTATCTTCCCTTCTAGAATCCCATTTTAAAACTTTATCTCCAATCTGAAAATCATTTTCCTTAGTTCTTCTGTCAAAAATCTGTTTTATTTTGTCTTGTGCCAACTGAGCCCTTTGGTAGACTTCTTCTCTAGTTTGTTGTAAATGGATAGTCTGATTTACCCTCCTTTGCATGTCATTTTCTTCTATTTGGACTTCTTGTAACAGCTTCATTACCGGGACCCCTAAAGATGTTGGGAAAATGGCATCTATGCCATAAACTAGTTGGTAAGGAGACATACCTATGGATTTCTTGGTGGTTAACCTATCAGCCCATAAGGCGTGTACTAGTTTCCCATGCCATGCTTTTTGATTTTGTTCAAGAAGTTTTTTGATAATGTTGACTAGGCTTTTGTTAGAGGAATTGGCTAAACCATTACCTTGAGGGTAATAGGCTGTGGAATGTCCTAATGAAATATGATACTTGTGACATAAGTCTATCATTCTTTGGGAGGAGAAGGCAACGACGTTATCTATAATGATCTTCCTGGGACAGCCAAATCTGGATAGGATATTGGTTTCTAGGAACTTGATGATGACTGAATCGGTGGCATTCCGGGAAGGTATGGCTTCTATCCATTTGGTAAAGTAATCAGTGGCTGTGAGGATCCATTTATGTTGAGCGGATGAGGAGGGGTGAATTTCCCCAATGAAATCCAAACCCCATTGCTGGAAAGGTCCTTCAACTATAATGGGATGTAAGGGAAAAGGTAAAAGATTTTTCTTGCCATCAAAAATTTGACATTTATGGCATGTCATAACTAGTTTGTGAGTATCAGGGAATAAGGTAGGCCAATAATAACCGGCTCTAAGGATTTTGTTTGCAGTGGTTTTCCAGTAGAGATGGCCCCCACATTCCCCTTCGTGCATTTCGTGCATAATTTTCTCTGCATCAGACTCAAGCAAACATTTAAGCAACATACCAGTGGGATTTTTCCAATACAGAAAACCATCTAAAATGTAAAACTTTAAACATTTTTGTTTAAGGAATCTTGATTTTGTTTTTGATAAAGTCGGAGGAGCATTCAGATAAGTTAATACATAAAGAATATCTACATACCAAGGTGAATCCAGAAATATTTGATCAATAAGGGGGAGTGTGCACTCTTCCTGTTCTTCTAAGGCATCAACAAAATTTATATCTAAAGCTTGGAGGTTGGTTTCAGCCATTAGTCTTGCAAGTCCTTGTCCTTTAACTAGTTTGGTAGGTCGGATTTCTAAGTCATATTCTAGGATGATAGCGATCCATTTTCCTCTTTTACCATCGGGATCTTGGTTCAGAATGTCCTTTACGACAGTATTAGGGACAAAAACGATGACATGAGAATGCAAGATGTAAACTCGGAAATCTTTCAGTGCTTTTACTAATGCGAATGCCTATTTTTCCATGATATTGTATTTCAAGGGAGCATCTCTCAGGGATTTGCTAAAAAAGGCGATGGGTTGTTCTTGCCCAGCTGCATTTTTCTGTAACAACACCGTAGCTATTGTGTGTTCTGAGGCAAATGAAAAAATGTAAAAATATTTGGTGAAGTCAGGGCTTATCAATACTGGTGTTTCAGTTAAGGCCCTTTTAATTAGTTGAAAATATTTTTTGGCTTCTATAGTCCATTTAACCCCGACCTCCTTTTTTAACGTATTTGTGATATCTTTCAGGAGTTCAGCAAGGTTTGGGATGAATCTTCTCAAGAAATTTATCTTTCCGATAAAGGACTGTAACTCCTTTGTGTTTCTGGGGTGACTTATCTGTAATATACCTTCGATTCTCTGGGGGTCTATTTTAATTCCTTATTCTGAAATAATGTGACCCAGGAGTTTTCCTTCCTCTAGACCGAAAAGTGTTTTCTTGGGGTTTAGGGATAAACCATACTTTCTGCATTTGTTGAAAACTTTTCTTAAGTGTGCTAGGTGTTCTTCGTCTGATTTAGAATATACTGTTATATCGTCAAGATATATGACTATGAAGACACCTATGTCTTCTGAGAAGGCTATGTCCATGGCTCTTTGAAATGTGGCGCCAGCATTCATCAGTCCAAAAGGCATTTTAACGTACATAAAAGTGCCCCAAGGGGTGGTGAAAGCTGTCTTATGTTGATCGGTAGGGTAAACCAACACTTGGTTATAACCAGAAAAACCATCAAGTAATGAGATTCTTTTAGCGCCTACTACCTTCTGAAGTATGTGGTCCATTTTGGGCAGAGGATAGTTATCTTTCAGACATGCCCTATTCAGGTTTCAGAAATCTATACAGAGTCTGATTTCACCAGTCTTTTTCCTAACTGATACTAGATTTGAGACCCATTCGGAGTATCAGAGAGATACTATTATCCCGACATCATACATATTTTTAATTTCCTTTTCAACCAACGGTAGCAATACTGGGTTTATCCTTCTTAACTTCTGTTTAAAAGGTTTTTGGTTTTCGTTGAGGGGAATTTTATGTTGGATGATGCTGGTATCATATGATTTCAAATCTTGGTACCCCCATGCAAACACATCTTTAAATTCTTTGAATAGATTTATGTACCTTTGTTTTATGTTGGGTGGGAGGGTTTTGGATAGTTTAATGTTTTTCGGCTCTTCTGGGCTTCCTATGTTGTATTCCTCTATGTCATCTTCTGTAGATTCCATTTTAGGCTTTTTGGCCACATCATTAAAGTCAAACAATTCTTCTAAAGGTGCGAGCCCTCTGGGTATGGTGTCATTTTCACAGTGTAAGACTTCGAGTTCCCTTTGGTCAATGTCCTCTTCTATCTCCCTGTCATATGGATGGTCTACCAGGTTTAGATTGGTCCACAACGGTGGATTTAGCTCCTGGTCTTGACTTTGGCTGGGTTTCTTTTCTTCATCCCCTGAGTCTGTTTTGGTTATTTCAAACTCATTCCTAGATTGTAGGAAATCATCAATTTGATCATCGTCTTGGAATATTTGCCAATGGTCAAGATTATCTGGTACAGTAGGGTGATGTTTAACTTGAATGTCATATTGCTCACTTATACATGGTATTTGGCCATTGCTTGCAGCAAAGGCGAGCTCATTTGCCAGACTGTTTTGAATCCTAGGGATATAGGTGAGTTCATATTTTTCAAAAGTTTTAAGGATATCCAAAGCTGCATTCCTATATTTTCTCAGTCTTGGGTTCTTTGCCGAATATTCACCTTTGATTTGCCTGATTACAAGCTCTGAGTCTCCTTGGGCTGATATTCTATTGGCGCCTAAATCTCTAAGCATGTGCAGACCGATGAGAAGGGCTTCATATTCCGCAATGTTATTAGTACATTGGAATTCTAATATAAAAGAATGACCTTCTTTAGTATTGTGTATCCAGATGCCTGCTCCTGAACCTGTCTTGCCACAAGAACCATCAAAGCTTATACTCCAAAGAGCTTCCTTTTCATACATGATACTAAGCTGGTTTTCAGGTTTCTTGGGACTTTGGTCATCAACTTCTTCATTCAGTAATGGTTTGGACATGTCTTCATTTTATTTTATCTGCTTGTTTATATCACCTTCATTGTATAAGATAAAAGAATCTAAATTGGAATGAATGGAATAGATGGGGGTATTGTTTGGCTTATCTCTGTTGCTAACCATGTATTTCATGCGAGTCTCTCGGTATAACCTCCTAGTTTGGTTGAAAACTGGGATAGTAGTGAATGACATATCCATTTGAAGGCTACCTTGTATTTTGGCAGCCCATGCTCTTGATAGTAGCATTCCATACTTGGGTGTGATATCGGCCACTACTACATCCATGACTAAGTTTTTGGCTGGTAGTTGTGTTAGGGAAAAATCTAGATTTTTTATCAGACCTAAACATTTTACCTGACTCGAGTCGAAAGAATACGGGTTTTTGTAAGGTTGAATCACTTCTAGTCCTAGGTTTTCCATGACTGCTTTAGACATGAGGTTATGGGAAGCACCAGAATCTAACATGGCATTATGTAATATTTTGTCCCGTATGTTTAAGCTTACATAGAAAGGAGAAATAGTTCCTTCTTGATATTCACCTTCTACTTTGTAAGGTCCAAATGAAGCTCGATTTTGTCGTACGTATGATTCAAGGTACTTACTCTCTGGAGTCGGGGACTTTCGAAGATTTGAGATCTGTACCTATCACGATTGTGGCTCGGCGGGGGCCTTAGTAGTTTTATTATGAAATTTTGTCGAAACTAAAGAGTGCTCAGTTTAGGCGATTTGTTTGACTTTTCCCGGACATAACTTTTTCTATGTTTTCTTAATTTTTTCTTTGTGGCTGAGACTTTGTGTGATACGACGACTCGGGGTAATACTGTGAAATTACTAGGGTATACGGGCAGTACTTTTACCGAATGGCCTTACCTTTTTTTTGGTGGAAGTCTTTTATTTGATTTGTTACCATCCATGGTCTTGTTGAGATGTTATCAGGAGGTTTTGATACTGTCGAGATTACTCTTTTGAAATGGTTTGATTTTTAACGCAGTTATCTTGTGGTGAGCTATTATGAAATTTTGAAAATCTGGCGAGAATCGGCAGAATCTTCATAGTTGGTCTCATCTTGATTAGGAGAAAAGAATGCTTGTTCTTCTTCTGTGAGGTACACCTCACTCTCATTATCAGATCCTATGAGGTTTAAATGATGTTCATCAAGAGGTTATGTATCCCTGTCATCCTCTTCCACATAGTTTTCATTGAATGGTGGCCTAATCTGTCGGTCATTTTCCCTTGGTCTATTTTGGGGCTGTTCCCTCCTAAAGTTTTGGTTCCGGTTTTTGTTTGGAGGGTTTGGTTGGTTGTCCCTAACAGGAGCCTTTTCATTTATCCTTTCCCACATTTTGGCCATGGTTTTGACTAATTCATCTATTCTAGGATCTAGGGAAGGTGATGAAGTGGAGACCTCATCTTTATATGTGACCTTTCTTTCTGATCTAGTCCTAGCCCTTTTTTCTGCCAAGTTGGCATCTGCTTTTATGGCTATTTGTTGCATTTCCTCTAAGGTAGGGGGATCCTTGTCTCTTAGATGGTATGTCATGTCCGGATCGAAACCCTCGAGGAATTTTGCCAAGGCTAAACCAAGTGGGGGTTTGAAATGAGGTGGGAGGGAGTTATATACACTATTGAACCTAGTGCAGTAAGCTTGGACACTTTCCCCATTTTCTCGTTTTAGGTTGTTATATTCTGACAGGATTTGAATGGGGTTTCTTCGGATTTCCCACCTATTTCTGAAGACTTGATGTAGTTCTGGGATATCATGGATACTGTTTGGAGTTAAGCTTTTGAACCATGCTTTGGGTTCACCACCAAGACTTTGGGCAAATATTCTCATTCTGACAATCTCGTCTTGTACCTCTAGGTATTCATAAGCATCAGTCATCCTACTTATATGCTGTTGAGGTGTAGTGGTGTCTTCTCCAGTAAAGTGTGGGATTTTGTCTTGATATTTATTTGGGAGAGGAGCCAAAGGCGGTGGCAACACCAAAGGTGCAAACCAGGCTGCCATGACGGGAGCTAATGGATGATGTACAAGATGAGGACTAGTGGGATGAGATGAGGTGGTTTGAACATGTGTGGTGGATGAACTTGGACAAGTGATATGGTTTTGAGCAGATCTGGGATGGTAGGAGCCAAACTGATAGAGAAGCTGGAAGTCAGGAGGAGTGGTTGGTGAAGCTTCTCTACTAGGACTCTGTGGTGGGTTTAGGGGTTCAAGATCGTCAAAGTTTATCTTACTATGAGACCTGCTTCTGAAAAGAGATTTTGATGACTCTAATTCAAAAGGTGAATATGGTAGGATAGTGAGATGTTTAGGTACTGATCTTGTTCTACGGATGGATCTACCAGTAGCTAGATGGTCAGTTTCGGAAGCTTGCCACAGAATCTTCTCTGGGTCATCTACTATGATAGGGGGATTTGGGTCTGGATGGGATCTGGTGTTGATTCTTCGTGAAGCCAGATTTTGGATCTAGAGTTTAGAGAGGATGGTACTGACGAATGTTTTGGATGAGTGATCTCTCTAAAGTTATACTAAGGTGAAGGATGGTCAAAATAAAAGGGATGGACTAGTGGAGTCGCCAGGTGGAACTGGGTTGTTTTTGTGAAGATAGCTATGGTCCACCACCGGTAACTAATCTGGAAATATTTTTTAGATTTTCTGAATTTATGTGCAGCCTATGGTTTGTTAAAGTATCCTAGACTTGTTTCAACACTTTGCTAGGGTGATGAGAACAAAAAAAGTTTACTCTAAATGGGTCTATGGGCTGCTTGCTTGTTTAAGTATCTAAAGGACCAAAGAGTCTATAAGAGTTTGCTAGACTATCATGTACTCAGTGTCCCACCATCTCCCGCTATGTTAGTGAGCGATGGGATAGGTCTATCGGATAGTAACCTAGAGTTCGGTAAAATAGTAAGGCCTACTAGAGGTTAGTGGAGTCGCCAGGTGGATTTTAGTTGTTTTGAGATATATGTGTATGGTCCACCACCAGTACTGTCAAAAACCAATCTAAGGGAGTGTTTTTGGGGTTTTTCTGAGTTTTTATGTGCCTACGAGGTTTGGAAGAGTTTCCTATAACTGACTCATCATTTTTCTAGGATGGTGAGACAACCAGATTCTACTCTTCTAAGTTTGACTGAGATCTAAGAGTTCCTAAGGGATACCTAGGATGTTTTGACTCAAAGTCCCACCGTGATCGCCATTATGTTAGAGAGCGGTGGGATAAGTCAGCCAGCTAATATTCTCAAAAGTCTCTAAAGATTAGGGAAACTAAGTTTGTTTAATACTCAGAGTCCCACCGTGATCGCCATTATGTTAGGTTGGCGATGAGGTGGCTCACTGGTAGGTATTCTTGAAAATAAGGGACTTCTAGAGTTCTAAGGTGTCCTTAGATTGTCACTAACTCAAAGTCCCACCGTGATCGCCATTATGTTAGGGTCCCGTGATTTGGCCGATTGGTGAGCCAAATGACGATGTAACATCAAACCAAGCTTTGGAGCCCAAGGACCTAGCCTTCCTGGACTCAGAGAGGGCTCTCTCTATATGTATAAAAAATATCGGTGTGTTTGCTTATGGTTTTTCTGATATTAGGCTAGTTATGAAGTGAGTTTTTTGATTTTTGGTTTTTTAAGTTTGTGAGGGATAAAACTGATCAAAGATATAAAATGGGTAACAAGAAGTTAGATCAACTGGGCTATGGGGTCAAAAAGGTCAAGGAAGCTATGAGATGATGATGCAAGGCTGCTGTAGGGCCGATTTGATTCAAGGTAGAAAGGATCTTTGGGAAAAATGGAGTAAATGGACATCAATTTTGTGAATAACAAAGAGTTTCAAGCATCACTGGTTTAATAGATAACATAAACATGGTAAAGAAAACCCTTAATCATGCAACATGTAACTATAAACTAATCAACATATTGAAACAAACATTCCAGCCATGCATAGGAGTATAAGACCCCCTAACTTTGGGAAATGGCTATCAGACTTTGGGGAAAAACATATAAGAAGGACTAACAACTCAAAATACTATGTCAGAACGCCTAAACACAGTCTTTAAGTTATTGGGCACTTTGACAAACAAGCTTTCATAGTTTTTAGGCAAAGGGCTAGATCGGGACTAGGCCTCCTTGGTTCAAACAAAATGATAATCTTAATTAGTCAAAGAGATAGCTTCATTGATAGAACTATGGACAATCATAGGTAAGCAGGGCACACCATACATCCTACTCAACATGCATAGAACTTATGAATAAAACTAGCAACAATATCCTTAAGTTACTAAAGAGTAGTTAAGAATTCTTTAGTATAACTAAGGAAGAAGAAAACATAAAGCTATGAAGATTTAGGAATTTTGAGGTGCCTCCATGGGCATATCTCAAACTTAATCTCTATTGATCTATAGCAGCAAGAAGCATGTATCATGAATGAAAACTAGAAGACAACAACAAAGCAAGAAACACTATACCATTCTACCATGTCATGGAATCCATCAACAATCCTTCATCATTCATCAAAAGCATCCAAGAGGCAATCCAAAATCATAACACAAGTATGTTCTTCAAAGCTCATATGACCAATATATTGATTCTTCTCTCAAGTTCAGCCTTGTTTTACAATGAAGCCCTTGGAATAAATAGGCTTGAGTGAGGAAAACCTCATGGTGCAACTAGCTATCCCATTGGCCTAATCAAAACATCTAAACTTGTCCTTGAGGCTTTGCAAAGCCCAAGGCACAAAATATCCCATAAAATATCTAAAAAATGCTAAAAACGGAAATTATATTGACTTTGCATCATTTTCCAAGTGCAAAAATAGCTAAACACACATTTGGAAAAAGCACATTTTTAAGGTTCAAAAATTACAAAAATACTTCAAATTTATATCAGAAAAAGGTCCCCTAACTTCCCGGAAACATTTGGCAGCCTTCCCGGTGTCGAAACAAGGCTCATGATGGCCCGTTGGAAATCTCTCTGTGTCTACTTTCCGGTGCAACTGAAATCACCTCAATCTGATGCCTGGAGGTCCTCCAAATCTATACCTGTGTGTAAAAAGCCAGAAAATTGCAAACTGCTGATATGCCGGGCAGAATGTGCAAAAAGTGAGCATTTTTCGCCGTTTTGAGGGGGGAAATGACCTTCAAATGCTCTGAAAATCGCTAAGGACCTGATCATGAAATTATGGCATCAATTGGTATCATCCTCCTCCCTTGACAAATCCTCAAAATGAAATGGTGAATTTATGAGTTTTTGATCAAAAACCCAAAAAGGCCAAAAAACCAAAACATGTCAAAATGTGCCCAAAATCGGTGTGTATGACTCTCAAGGGTCCTTGGAAACATGTTCTGAAGATTGGGCCCAAAATCCAAGTTTAAAGGTGTCTTTCTTTCTTTTCTTCTTGAAACTGTTGTCCTTAATCATCATCCTTATGCTGCTGCTCAAAATGCTGTGTTGCTGCTGTTCAGCACTCTCCTCCTCTGGTTCCTGCTGCTGCTCATCTTCACCACTGTCATGTTGCTCTTGTTGTGTTTCCTAGAGGGACATCTTGATCTAGATGTGCTTTTGAAGAAACAAATTGCCTCACTGTGTACAAACTGCCTTCTTGGAGTCAAACTGTGTCAATTCACTGTCTTGATAGAGAAATAATGTATTTGGATGATTGCAACAAGTTTCCTTACAATACAAAGAACCCCTGCTCTTTCAGAAAAAGGCTTGTCCACCTTTAAAGTATCTCTATCAGTATATTTATCAATAAGAGACCATACAGTGAAAAGGAGACAACTGTTAGGTGAATTGTCTGTTCAAAGTGTCAAGAAATCACCTTGTTCTTGTGAAGCTTAGAGGTCAACAATACATCTGTATCTTTGTCCCAAGGTAGACCTTCCAATCATTACAAAACCTTCCTTTCCTATTGTGCTAATGAATCAACAGACTTATGGCTTATGCAATCAACCCTCAGTGTAAGTATACAGTCAAATTCACAGTTAGAGAACAGAGGTGACAGAGTTAAACAAGCTATAAAGTTTCAACAGAGGCTGTAGCAGCTTATTTCTTTCAAAATAATCAGTGGCCCCTTATCAATGTAACCCTTGCCTTTGCAGAAAAAACCTCTACTCTATATGAACATCCACTTATCAATAAGCTCGAAAAACAAAAGACAGTCAAGCAACAAACACAGTGAACACTGTCTTTTCTGTGAGAAGTGTGAGCAACTTTCCCCTGTAGCTTTCAACCAATAAACTGCTCTTTGACAAAACCCTCTTTTCTTACTACCCTTTACTATCCTCTATTGGTATGTCACTCCTTTAAATAAAATCATACCACATACATGGTCAACCTCCAGTGTGGGCATACATTCAATCTCACTGTTATGGAACAAGGTGACAGAATTTAAACTAGCTCTATAGTTTCAACAGAGGCTGTAGAAGCTTATTTCTTCCTCACAATCAAAACTCCTGTTTAATATGGAAACCCTGTCCCTTCAAAACCACACCCTTCCTTGTCCTTGTATATCAATCAGCAACTATTCACAATGTCATACACAGTCAAGTCAAAGAAAACACAGTGGTGGCACTTTCTAGTGTGGTGGTAAGAGAACCCTACTTTTTGATATTTTTATAATATGGCAAACAACATTTATCATTCAAAATATATGAGAATCCTCTCATATGACAACTATATTTCCTTTGTATTACTGTTTCTCATAATTATTTGACCCACACATCCTCCAACTGTAAATAGTAGCCTTCTTACTGATGTTGCTTTGTGGGACCGAAAGGCACAACACTATTTTTGGTCCTTTTAATACACAGATGACATTTTTGGAAGGTCACCAATGTTTCATCTAATGATCATTTAGACAAGTGACTTACTGCTCTTACCCTAAAGCACATTATCCTTCTTTTCTGTTTTCAACAAATGCACACATCTTGGCAGGTTTTGACTTTGTTTTACCACAGCTTTAAGGGTATTCTGCAATTGTTTTTATACTAGTGCAATTCAATCCCTTTGATATGTTATTTCTAGGCTTATTTTTATAGCACAATCTCGTTTTGGTCATAAACTCAAACTGTGTCTCCTTAACCTCTTACAGCATTTTGCAGTTTGAAAAATCAAGGGGACATGTGATAAAAACCTCTATAACTTGATGAAAACCCTTTGTGGAGAGTTGGAGCACACACGATCCGGGAGTGTGTTGGAGGTTTTGAACTTGCGCGGTACCTTTGCGTAAGAAGAGCGTCGCGCAAAATCAAACTCGGCGGCTCGTTTCGGTCGTGTCGCGACCGTGTGGCTGAAGGTCACAAGACACGGCACAGGCGCTGGCCGCATCGCTGAGTCAAAAGTTCTCGGATCGCGTCGCACAACTCATTGCATCATTCAGAAACCGTAAGGTGTTTCTTAAAAATCGCCGCAATATTCTTTTTTTTTGATTCTTTTGCTTGGTCTTGAGGACAGCAGGGGGAAAAAACCTTGCTTGTGTTTTGTTACAATCTCACTTTTCGATCTTCTCCACTCCTTTTTTCATTTCAAACCCAACGGTCACCTTTATTTTTTGAAATGCAAAATGAACTTTGATTGGCCCTCGCAAGGTTTTCACAACTTTTTTGACTTTATTCAACACAATCCTTTGGCGTATTTGTAACTTGGATTCGGCAGCGATGCAGGCAGTGGAGCTTTTTATGTTTTTTGGACCGTGCTAATATGAATAAACCTTTTTATAAATAGCAGATATAGCTTGAAAATTCAGAACTCTGTTTCACTCATACACATGACTCTGAAGGGTGATTTCTGTCAGTTTTGCCTCCCTGGTGACCATTTAACACAACAACTTCAAATTTGAAAAATAACCTAATGACCTTCAGACCATCTCTGCCACTGTGTTAATAATGCTGGTGATATTCATTGTGTAAAGTAACCCCTCTTCAAAACTGTTTAAAAAACCTGAAAACTGCTTTGTTTTTGAAAGGATAGGGTTTGTATTGTCAACATGCTTTGACAGTCTTTGTCTCCAAAAGCTTCTTCAACTTCTTCCCACTGCAGCTATCAAGAATTTGTTGTACTTATTTGGATTTTCCATGGCCCTTTTTTCAATTACTTCTCTGCTCAAAACATTTTATATGATATCTCTCTCCATTGAATAATGAAAACCCATTTTTGTCTTGAACTTTCTAAAATACTGACAATCTATCAAAACAACTCTTTGTGGTATTATAACACATTTGTAGATGATCCTAGTTTACGTAAAACTAGATTGTTTGTGCCAGTTGTAGTAGCAATTTTGAAAAGGAAAATGTTCATGGATGAAGCTGCTTTCAAGAAATACATGCTTGATTGTAGATGCAACTGTTAGGTGTTTTTGAGCTTTCTTCTTTGACTGTGGGTAGAAGACAAAACAGGGGATGATGCATCAGAGTTTAGAAAGTGAAACAAGGATAGCTGCCCTTTTTGTTTCCTGTGAAGGAGGTCTTTCACTGTCTTATTGCACTGCTCTTTGCTGATGGGAAACTGAAATGTCACCCTTTGCCTTGGTCAACTTATGACAAGTTATTTGAAAGATAATCTCTGTGAGTAGGGAGGTTAGCACCCTTGAAAAACAACCACCTTTTCTTCTGCCTGTGTAATGACATGACTTGTCAATTTTTCTTCAATTTGGTCTTGTTGAAACAGCAGGCTGCTTATGATTAGAATTGTTTTCACTAATGATATGTCTCTCCAAGGTTTTAACAATTCATATGATTTGAAAACTTCAAATGACTTCCTTTACAAGACCAAAACTCTGTTTTCCCTTTTCTTGCACACTTCAGATCCTAGCCCTGTTATGATCATCACTTACACTCAGAAAACCTAGAGTCACTGTTTTACTGTCTAGTAAAAAGCAAACCTGGGCTTTTGCAATCCTTAAAGTCAATATTGGCCAGCGCCCTCTGCTTGTAGATGAAGGAGGCACCTTAACCCTCTGCTTGTAGATGAAGGAGGTTCTTGGCCATGACAAATTACCAGTCTGTTTGACAGTGATGTCTTTCCTCTACTGTGATTTCATGCTGAAAGGAAGCTGCAAGGTCTTGATGAGTAACTTTCTGTCTTGCAGATATATCTCAGGCTCATGTTTACATTGAGAAGCAGCTGTTCTTCTAAATGTGTATTCAAGAATTTTCTCCTGAGATGAAGTTATATTTCCTGTCTTTGTAGAATCCATAAAACACTGTGAAAAACTTAATAATCAGCTTGAGAATGTGGTTTATGCAGTACTGATACCTAGGGGTGTGTAAGTGGCGCGACTTAGAGCTGTGATCAACTTGATTTGCAGAGTGGGAGGCCTGTCATGATTGGTTTGTATCAGATGGAGGTTTTTTGGCCTTTTGATGGTTGCCAAGGGTAAAATGCCTTAAAGCGCCACTTCCTAACTTAGGGGAGGCTTTTGAAACAGACTTGGATTTGCCTTTTAGAACTGATGGGCAGACCAGTAGGGCTGAAGCTAGATAGGATAGTGATAATGAGTTTTCACTTTGACATGGGCGGTCTGAAAAGTAGGAAGGCGAAAAAAAGTTTTATGAGGGTTTTCTAGATGACAAATTGACATATGGAGATCAGCTTCTAGAAAACTCAGTTATGGATCTAGTCATCATTAATCAAGTGAAAATATTGATGACTAACAGTGGCTCCATTTGGGGAGGGCAGCTCCTCGTCAGGAGGTGTCCAGAATTCAGATCTTTGGCTTATGAAGACCAGTGCCTTACCCATTGGCGCAAAAATTCACCTTTCTTTGATGTTATTTCTGAAAAGTGACAGCATGGTTGACATCAATAATACTTTTACCTACCCCACTATCTTTCCTAACATTTTTTCTTCTCTTTGTCGCATTTGAACTAGCAGCCTTTTGACAATGTATATTTTTCTTTTTGCAAAATGAACCTATCTATTTCTACTCTTATATCTGCCGGGAGTTCAGATTAAACTGATGAACTCCTTCATTACTCTGCCTATGCTAGATTGACTGTCAAGATTAAGCAGTTTGACAGGATTTTGTTCTCTAGTCTAAAACATGAAATTTAAAAGATGATCAAATCAGGATTAGGCAGTCTGATTTGTCATGCATTTGCGGCATAAAAGACAAGCTGCACACAAATATTATTTTGCAACAAAAGGAAAACTAGACAAGCGGGACTAAGATGTTCAATGTATTTTTCATCCCTCGCTTCTCTCTTTGGTTATGTTTTAGGCATGTGGAACCAGAATCTCTCCCTAATCTGAACTCTGTGATAAGTCAATCTTACACAATGTTGACTATCTTTTGCACTCACTAACTTATCAGCAAATAAATTTAAACATGCTCAGCTATGATTAGGCTAGATAGCTGAACAAGACATTGAAGTACTAGTAGTGGCATTTAGACTTGCTCGCTTTCTGAAAGACTATTTTTTTGGAACATGGGGCCTTTGTTCTATCTTCACTCGCCCTCTTTTCTGTTTTTTACTGTTTTTGACTTTTCCATCTTTTATTGTTTTTGACTTTTCTATTTTTCAATATTTCAGACAATGGTATGTACAATGAATGAAAAGTGTTTCAAACTAAGAAATGGAGCTCCTGACAAAAATAATGCTTTAATGTCCTGCCATTCACAAGACCCCCAAAAATTTCAGTCCCATCAGGTTCTCGTAAGAAGAAAGCATTGTTTCCACTGACTAAGCTGATGATGTAAGGCCCTTTCCATAAATTTTCAAACTTGCCATGTTTACCTTTGTCTTCTCTTCTAGAATCCCACTTTAAAACTTTATCTCCAATTTGAAAATCATTTTCCTTAGTTCTTCTGTCAAAAATCTATTTTATTTTATCTTGTGCTAACTGAGCCCTTTGGTAAACTTCTTCTCTGGTTTGTTGTAAATGTATAGTCTGATTTACCCTCCTTTGCATGTCATTTTATTCTATTTGGACTTCTTGTAATAGCTTCATTACCGGAACTCCTAAAGAGGTTGGGAAAATGGAATCTATACCATAAACTAGTTGGTAAGGAGACATACCTATGGATTTCTTGGTGGTTAATCTATCAGCCCATAAGGCGTGTACTAGTTTCCCATGCCATGCTTTTTGATTTTGTTCAAGAATTTTTTTGATAATGTTGACTAGGCTTTTGTTAGAAGACTCGGCTAAACCATTACCTTGAGGGTAATAGGCTGTGGAATGTCCTAATGAAATATGATACTTGTGACATAAGTCTATCATTTTCTTGGAGGAGAAGGCAGCGATGTTATCTGTAATGATCTTCCTGGGACAACCAAATCTGGATAGGATATTGGTTTCTAGGAACGTGATGATGACTGAATCAGTGGCGTTCTGGGAAGGTATGGCTTCTATCCATTTGGTAAAGTAATCAGTGGATGTGAGGATCCATTTATGGTTAGCGGATGAGGAGGGGTCAATTTCCCCAATGAAATCCAAACCCCATTGCTGGAAGGGTCCTTCAACTATAATGGGATGTAAGGGAAAAGGTAAAAGATTTTTCTTGCCATAAAAAATTTGAAATTTATGGCATGTCATAACTAGTTTGTGAGTATCAGGGAATAAGGTAGGCCAATAATAACTGGCTCTAAGGATTTTGTTTGCAGTTTTTTTCCAGTAGAGATGGCCCCCACATTCCCCTTCGTGCATTTCGTGCATAATTTTCTCTGCATCAGACTCAAGCAAACATTTAAGCAGCATACCAGTGGGATTTTTCCAATACAGAAAACCATCTAAAATGCAAAACTTTAAAGATTTTTGTTTAAGGAATCTTGCTTTTGTTTTTGATAAAGTCGGAGGAGCATTCAGATAAGTTAATACATAAAGAATATCCGCATACCAAGGTGAATCCAGAAATATCTGATCAATAGGGGGAGTGTGCACTCTTCCTGTTCTTCTAAGGCATCAACAAAATTTATATCTAAAGCTTGGAGGTTGGTTTCAGCCATTAGTCTTGCAAGTCCTTGTCCTTTAACTAGTTTGGTAGGCCGGATTTCTAAGTCATATTATAGGATGATAGTGATCCATTTTCCCCTTTTACCATCGGGATATTGGTTCAGAATGTCCTTGACGACAGTATTAGGGACAAAAGCTATGACATGAGAATGCAAGATGTAAACTCGGAAATCTTTCAGTGCTTTTACCAATGCGAATGCCTGTTTTTCCATGATGTTATATTTCAAGGGAGCATCTCTCAGGGATTTGCTAAAAAAGGCAATGGGTTGCTCTTGCCCAGCTGCATTTTTTTGCAACAACACCGCCGCTATTGTGTGTTCTGAGGCAAATGAAAAAATGTAAAAATCTTTGGTAAAGTCAGGGCTTATCAATACGGGTGTTTCAGTTAAAGCCCTTTTAATTAGTTCAAAATATTTTTTGGCTTTTATAGTCCATTTAACCCCGACCTCCTTTTTTAACATATTTGTGATATCTTTCAGGAGTTCAGCAAGGTTCAGGATGAATCTTCTTAAGAAATTTATCTTTCCGATAAAGGACTATAACTCCTTTATGTTTCTGGGGTGACTTATCTGTAATATACCTTCGATTCTCTGGGGGTCTATTTTAATTCCTTCTTCCGAAATAATGTGACCTAGGAGTTTACCTTCTTCTAGACTGAAAAGTGTTTTCTTTGGGTTTAGGGATAGACCATACTTTCTGCATTTGTTGAAAACTTTTCTTAAGTGTGCTAGGTGTTCTTCATCTGATTTAGAATATACCGTTGTATCGTCAAGATATATGACTATGAAAACACCTATGTCTTCTGAGAAGGCTATGTCCATGGCTCTTTGAAATGTGGCGCCAGCATTCATCAGTCCAAAAGGCATTTTAACGTACATAAAAGTGCCCCAAGGGGTGGTGAAAGTTGTCTTATGTTGATCGGTGGGGTAAACCAACACTTGGTTATAACCAGAAAAACCATCAAGCAATGAGATTCTTTTAGCGCCTACTACCTTCTGAAGTATGTGGTCCATTTTGGGCAGAGGATAGTTATCTTTCAAACATGCCCTATTCAGGTTTCAGAAATCTATACAGAGTCTGATTTCACCAGTCTTTTTCCTAACTGATACTAGATTTGAGACCCACTCAGAGTATCGGAGAGACACTATTATCCCGACATCATACATCTTTTTAATTTCCTTTTCAACCAATGGTAGTAATACTGGGTTTATCCTTCTTAAATTTTGTTTGAAAGGCTTTTGGTTTTCTTTGAGGGGAATTTTATGTTGGATGATGCTGGTGTCATATGACTTCAAATCTTGGTATCCCCATGCAAACACATCTTTAAATTCCTTAAACAGTTCGATGTATTTATGTTTTATGAGAGGCGGGAGGGTTTTGGATAGTTTAATGTTTTTGGGCTCTTCTGGACTTCCTATGTTATATTCCTCTATGTCACCCTCTGTAGATTCCATTTTAGGCTTTTTGGCCACATCATTAAAGTCAAACAATTCTTCTAAAGGTGCGAGCCCTCTAGGTATGGTGTCATTTTCGCAGTGTAAGACTTCGAGTTCCCTTTGGTCAATGTCCTCTTCTATCTCCTTGTCATATGGATGGTCTACCAGGTTTAGATTGGTCCACAAAGGTGGATTTAGCTCTTGGTCTTGACTTTGGCTGTGTTTCCTTTCTTTGTCTCCTGAGTCTGTTTTGGTTATTTCAAACTCATTCCTAGATTGTAGGAAATCATCAATTTGATCATCGTCTTGGAATATTTGCCAATGGTCAAGATTATCTGGTACTGTAGGGCGATGTTTGACTTGAGTACTATATTGTTCACTTAGGCATGGTATCTGGCCATTATTCGCAGCAAAGGTGAGTTCATTTGCTAGGCTGTTTTGAATCCTAGGGATATAGGTGAGTTCATATTTCTCAAAGGTTTTAAGGATATCCAAAGCTATATTCCTATATTCTCTTAGTCTTGGATTCTTTGCCGAATATTCACCTTTGATTTGCCTGATTACAAGCTCTGAGTCTCCTTGGGTTGATACTCTCTTGGTGCCTAAGTCCCTAAGTATGTGTAGACCAATGAGAAGGGCTTCATATTCCGCAATGTTATTAGTACATTGGAATTCCAATCTAAAAGAATGACCTTCTTTAGTATTGTGTATCCAGATGACGGCCCCTGAACCTGTTTTGCCACAAGAACCGTCAAAGCTTATACTCCAAAGAGCTTCCTTTTCATACATGATACTAAGTTGTTTTTCAGGTTTCTTGGGACTTTGGTCATCAATTTGTTCATTCAGTAATGGTTTGGAAATGTCTTCATTTTCTTTTATCTGCTTGTTTATATCACTTTCATTGTATAAGATAAAAGAATCTAAATTGGAATGAACGGAATAGATGGGAGTATTGTTTGGCCTATCTCTGTTGCTAACCATGTATTTCATGTGAGTCTCTCGGTATAACTTCCTTGTTTGGTTGAAAACTGGGATAGTAGCGAATGACATATCCATTTGAAGACTACCTTGTATTTTGGCAGCCCATGCTCTTGATAGTAGCATTCCATACTTAGGTGGGATATCGGCCACTACTATGTCCATGACTAAGTTTTTGGCTGGTAGTTGTGTTAGGGCAAAATCTAGATTCTTTATTAGACCTAAACATTTGACCTGGCTTGAGTCGAAAGAATACAGGTTTTTGTAAGGTTGAGTCACTTCTAGTCCCAGGTTTTCCATGACTGCCTTAGGCATGAGGTTATGGGAAGCACCAGAATCTAACATGGCATTATGTAATATCTTGTCCCGTATGTTTAAGCTTATAAAGAAAGGAGAAATAGATCCTTCTTGGTATTCACCCTCTACTTTAGGTCCAAATAAGAGCTCGGGTTTGTCGTCTCTTAGATTCAAGGTATCTGCCCTGCTCTCTAGGTTGAGGACTTTGAAGATTTGAGATCTATACCTATCCACAGTTATTAGCTCCGTGAGGGGTATGGTAATTTTTATTTTGGAAATTTCCCCTTCGAAACTAAAAGGAGTATGTAGTTTAGGCAGATTTGTTTCAGCTTTTTCAGACATAACTTTTTCTATGTTCTTAATTTACTGACTTTGGCTTGGGACTTTGTTTGATATAGCCAACTCTGGGGTTTCTGTAGAGGTACTAGGAGTATCTGAGCTAGTACTTGTCTGAATGGCCTTACCTTTGTTTTGGTCAATATTTTTGGCCCCAATTTTGTTACCATCCATGGTCTTGTTTAGGATGTTATCAGAGGTTTTGGTACTGTCAGGATTACTCTTTTTGAAATGGTTTTGATTTTTTCTGCTTCTAAGGTTATACTGACGGTGAGCTTCTATTATGGCATTTTGAAAATCTATGGCAAGATCGTCGAGATCTTCATAGTTGGTATCATCTTGATTAGGAGAACATAACTCTTGTTCTTCCGCTGTGAGGTACACCTCGCTTTCATTATCAGATCCTAAGAGATTTAAATGACTTTCATCAATGGGTTCTGTATCCCTGTCATCCTCTTCCACATAGTTTTCATTGAATGGTGGCCTAATTTGCTGGTCATTTTCCCTTGGTCTGTTTTGGGGCTGCTCCCTCCTAAAGTTTTCGTTTCGATTTCTGTTTGGAGGGTTTGGCTGGTTGTCCCTAACAGGGGCCTTTTCATTTATCCTTTCCCACATTTTGGCCATGGTTTTGACTAAGTCATCTATTCTAGGATCTAGGGAAGGTGATGAAGTGGAGACCTCATCTTTATATGTGACCTTTCTTTCTGATCTAGTCCTGGCCCTTTTTTCTGCTAGGTTGGCATCTTCTTTTATGGCTATTTGTTGCATTTCTTCTAAGGTAGGGGGATCCTTGTCTCTCAGATGATATGTCATGTCCGGATCGAAACCCTCGGGGAATTTTGCCAAGGCTAAACCAAGTGGTGCTTTGAAATGAGGTGGGAGGGAGTTATATACACTATTGAACCTAGTGCAGTAAGCTTGGACACTTTCCCCATTTTCCCATTTTAGGTTGTTATATTCTGACAGGATTTGAATAGGGTTTCTTCGGATTTCCCACCTATTTCTGAAGACTTGATGTAGTTCTGGGATATTATGGATGCTGTTTGGAGTTAAGCTTTTGAACCATGTTTTGGGTTCACCACCAAGACTTTGGGCGAATATTCTCATTCTGACAGTCTCGTCTTGTACCTCTAGGTATTCATATGCATCAGTCATCCTACTTATATGCTGTTGAGGTGTAGTGGTGTCTTCTCCAGTAAAGTGTGGGATTTTGTCTTGATATTTATTTGGGAGAGGAGCCAAAGGCGGTGGCAACACCAAAGGTGCATACCAGGTTGCCATGATGGGAGCTAATGGATGATGTACAAGATGAGGACTAGTGGGATGAGATGAGGTGGTTTGAACAGGTGTGGCGGATGAACTTGGACAAGTGATATGGTTTTGAGCAGATCTGGGATGGTAGGAGCCAAACTGATAGAGAAGCTGGAAGTCAGGAGGAGTGGTTGGTGAAGCTTCTCTACTAGGACTTTGTGGTGGGTTTAGGGGTTCAAGATCGTCAAAGTTTATCTTACTATGAGACCTGCTTCTGAAAAGAGATTTTGATGACTCTAATTCAAAAGGTGAATCTGGTAGGATAGTGAGATGTTTAGGTACTGATCTTGTTCTACGGATGGATCTACCAGTAGCTAGATGGTCAGTTTCGGAAACTTGCCACAGAATCTTCTCTGGGTCATGTACTATGATAGGGGGTTTTCGGTCTGGATGGGATCTGGTGTTAATTCTTCGTGAAGCCAGATTTTGGATCTAGAGTTTAGAGAGAATGGTATTGGTGAATGTGTTGGATGAGTGATCTCTCTAAAGTTCTACTAAGGTGAAGGATGGTCAAAATAAAAGGGATGGATTAGTGGAGTCGCCAGGTGGAACTGAGTTGTTTTTATGAAGATAGCTATGGTCCACCACCAGTAACTAATCTAGGAATGTTTTGGATTTTCTAAGTTTTATGTGCAGCCTATGGTTTAAAGTATCCTAGACTTGTTTCAACACTTCGCTAGGGTGATGAGAAAAAAAAGAGTTTACTCTAAATGGGTCTATGGACTGCTTGCTTGTTTAAGTATCTAAAATACCAAAGATTCTATAAGAGTTTGTTAGACTATCATGTACTCAGTGTTCCACCATCTCCCGCTATGTTAGTGAGCGATGGGATAGGTCTATCGGATAGTAACCTAGAGTTCGGTAAAATAGTAAGGCCTACTAGAGGTTAGTGGAGTCGCCAGGTGGATTGTCAGTTGTTTTGAGGTATACTTGTATGGTCCACCACCAATATTGACAAAAACCAATCTAAGGGAGTGTTTTGGAGTTTTTTGAGTTTTATGTGCCTACAAGGTTTGGAAGAGTTTTCTATAACTGACTCATCATTTTGCTAGGATGGTGAGACAACCAGATTCTACTCTTCTAAGTTTGACTGAGATCTAAGAGTTCCTAAGGGATACCTAGGATGTTTTGACTCAAGGTCCCACCGTGATCGCCATTATGTTAGTGAGCGGTGGGATAAGTCAATCAGATGGTATTCTCAAAAGTCTCTAAAGATAAGGGAAACTAAGCTTGTTTATCACTTAGAGTCCCACCGTGATCGCCATTATGTTAGTGTGGCGATGAGGTGGCTCACTGGTAAGTATTCTTGAAAATAAGGGACTTATAGAGTTCTAAGGTGTCCTTAGATTGTCACTAACTCAAAGTCCCACCGTGATCGCCATTATGTTAGGGTCCCGTGATTTAGAACATCAAACCAAGCTTTGGAGCCCAAGGACCTAGCCTTCCTGGACTCAGAGAGGGCTCTCTCTATATGTGTAAAAGATATCTGTGTGTTTGCTTATGGTGTTCTGATATTAGGCTAGTTATGAAGTGAGTTTTTGATTTTTGGTTTTTTAAGTTTGCGAGGGATAAAACTGATCAAAGATATAAAATGGGTAACAAGAAGTTATATCAACTGGGCTATGGGGTCAAAAAGGTCAAGGAAGCTATGAGATGATGATGCAAGGCTGCTGTAGGGCCGATTTGATTTCAAGGTAGAAAGGATCTTTGGGCAAAATGGAGTAAATGGACATCAAGTTTGTGAATAACAAAGAGTTTCAAGCATCACTGGTTTAATAGATAACATAAACATGGTAAAGAAAACCCTTAATCATGCAACATGTAACTATAAACTAATCAACATATTGAAACAAACATTCCAACCATGCATAGGAGTATAAGACCCCCTAACTTTGGGAAATGGCTATCAGACTTTGGGGAAAAACATATAAGAAGGACTAACAACTCAAAATACTATGCCGGAACGCCTAAACACAGTCTTTAAGTTATTGGGCACTTTGACAAACAAGCTTTCATAGTTTTTAGGCAAAGGGCTAGATTGGGACTAGGCCTCCTTGGTTCAAACAAAATGATAATCTTAATTAGTCAAAGAGATAGCTTCATGGACAGAACTATGGACAATCATAGGTAAGCAGGGCACACCATACATCCTACTCAACATGCATAGAACTTATGAATAAAACTAGCAACAATATCCTTAAGTTACTAAAGAGCAGTTAAGAATTCTTTAGTACAACTAAGGAAGAAGAAAACATAAAGCTATGAAGATTCAGGAATTTTGAGGTGCCTCCATGGGCATATCTCAAACTTAATCTCTACCGATCTATAGCAGCAAGAAGCATGTATCATGAATGAAAACTAGAAGACAACAACAAAGCAAGAAACACTATACCATTCTACCATGTCATGGAATCCATCAACAATCCTTCATCATTCATCAAAAGCATCCAAGAGGCAGTCCAAAATCATAACACAAGTATGTTCTTCAAAGATCATATGACCAATATATTACTTCTTCTCTCAATTTCAGCCTTGTTTTACAATGAAGCCCTTGGAATAAATAGGCTTGAGTGAGGAAAACCTCATGGTGCAACTAGCTATCCCATTGGCCTAATGAAAATATCTAAACTTGTCCTTGAGGCTTTGCAAAGCCCAAGGCACAAAATATCCCATAAAATATCTAAAAAATGCTAAAAACAGAAATTATATTGACTTTGCATCATTTTCCAAGTGCAAAAATAGCTAAACGCACATTTGGAAAAATCAGATTTTTGAGGTTCAAAAATTACAAAAATACTTCAAATTTATATCAGAAAAAGGTCCCCTAACTTGCCAGAAAACTTTGGCAGCCTTCCCGGTGTCGAAACGAGGCTCATGATGGCCCGTTGGAAAGCTCTCTATGTCTACTTTCCGGCGCAACTGAAATCACCTCAATCTGATGCCTGGAGGTCCTGCAAATCTGTACATGTGTGTAAAAAGCCAGAAAATTGCAGACTGCTGATATGCCGGGCAGAATGTGCAAAAAGTGAGCGTTTTTCGCCGTTTTGAGGGGGAAAATGACCTTCAAATGCTCTGAAAATCGCTGAGGACCTGATCATGAAATTATGGCATCAATTGGTATCATCCTCCTCCCTTGACAAATCCTCAAAATGAAATGGTGAATTTATGAGTTTTTGATCAAAAACCCAAAAAGGCCAAAAAACCAAAACATGTCAAAATGTGCCCAAAATCAGTGTGTATGACCCTCAAGGGTCCTTGGCAACATGTTCTGAAGCTTGGGCCCAAACTCCAAGTTTAAAGGTGTCTTTCTTTCTTTTCTTCTTGAAACTGCCGTCCTTAATCATCATCTTTATGCTGCTGCTCAAACTGCTGTGTTGCTGCTGTTCATCACTCTCCTCCTCTGGTTCCTGCTGCTGCTCATCTTCACCACTGTCATGTTTCTCCTGTTGTCTTGCCTAGAGTTACATCTTGATCTAGATGTGCTTTTGAAGAAACAAACTGCCTCACTGTGTACAAACTGCCTTCTTGGAGTCAAACTGTGTCAATTCACTGTCTTGATAGAGAAATAATGTATTTGGATGATTGCAACAAGTTTCATTACAATACAAAGAACCCCTGCTCTTTCAGAAAAAGGCCTGTCCACCTTTAAAGTATCTCTGTCAATATATTTCTCAATAAGAGACCATACAGTGAAAAGGAGACAACTGTTAGGTGAATTGTCTGTTCAAAGTGTCAAGAAATCACCTTGTTCTTGTGAAGCTTAGAGGTCAACAATACATCTGTATCTTTGTCCCAAGGTAGACCTTCCAATCATTACAAAACCTGCCTTTCCTATTGTGCTAATGAATCAACAGACTTATGGCTTATGCAATCAACCCTCAGTGTAAGTATACAGTCAAATTCACAGTTAGAGAACAAAGGTGACAGAGTTAAACAAGCTATAAAGTTTCAACAGAGGCTGTAGCATCTTATTTCTTTCAAAATAATCAGTGGCCCCTTATCAATGTAACCCTTGCCTTTGTAGAAAAAACCTCTACTCTATATGAACATCCACTTATCAATAAGCTCGAAAAACAAAAGACAGTCAAGCAACAAACACAGTGAACACTGTCTTTTCTGTGAGAAGTGTGAGCAACTTTCCCCTGTAGCTTTCAACCAATAAACTGCTCTTTGACAAAACCCTCTTTTCTTACTACCCTTTAGTATCCTCTATTGGTATGTCACTCCTTTAAACAAAATCATACCACATACATGGTCAACCTCCAGTGTGGGCATACATTCAATCTCACTGTTATGGAACAAGGTGACAGAATTTAAACTAGCTCTATAGTTTCAACAGAGGCTGTAGAAGCTTATTTCTTCCTCACAATCAAAACTCTTGTTTAATATGGAAACCCTGTCCCTTCAAAACCACACCCTTCCTTGTCCTTGTATATCAATTAGCAACTATTCACAATGTCATACACAGTCAAGTCAAAGAAAACACAGTGGTGGCACTTTCTAGTGTGGTGGTAAGAGAACCCTGCTTTTTGATATTTTTATAATATGGAAAACAACATTTATCATTCAAACTATATGAGAATCCTCTCATATGACAACTATATTTCCTTTGTATTACTGTTTCTCATAATTATTTGACCCACACATCCTCCAACTGTAAATAGTAGCCTTCTTACTGATGTTGCTTTGTGGGACCGAAAGGCACAACACTGTTTTTGGTCCTTTTAATACATAGATGACATTTTTGGAAGGTCACCAATGTTTCATCTAATGATCATTTAGACAAGTGACTTACTGCTCTTACCCTAAAGCACATTATCCTTCTTTTCTGTTTTCAACAAATGCACACATCTTGGCAGGTTTTGACTTTGTTTTACCATAGCTTTAAGGGTATTCTGCAATTGTTTTTATACTAGTGCAATTCAATCCCTTTGATATTTTATTTCTAGCCTTATTTTTATAGCACAATCTCGTTTTGGTCATAAACTCAAACTGTGTCTTCTTAACCTCTTACAGCATTTTGCAGTTTGAAAAATCAAGGGGACATGTGATAAAAACCTCTATAACTTGATGAAAACCCTTTGTGGAGAGTTGGAGCAGCTTTGCACGCGATCTGGAGGCGTGTTGGAGGTTTTGAACTTGCGCGGCACTTTGCAGAAGAAGAGCGTCGCGCAAAAAATCAACCGGGCGGCCTGTCGGGTCGTGGTCGAGCGCTGTGTACAGGCGCGTCGCGCGACCGTTGAGCGCCTCTGCAAAAGTTCTCGTGATCGCGTCGCACAACCTTACAGGCATGTCGCGCAGAGAAACTGTGGCAGGTTTCTTAAAAATCGCTGCAATCTTCTTTGTATCTTCTTTGTTTGGTCTTGAGGACAGCAGGGGGAAAACCTTGCTTGTGTTTTGAACATGAAACTTCACTCTTCGACCTCACTCCTTTTTCATTTCAAACTCCCAACGGTCACCTTTATTATTTATTTGAAATGCAAAAATAACTTTTGGTTGGCCCTTGCAAGGTTTTCGAAGCTTTTGACCTTCTTCAACAAAACCTTTTTGGTGTACTTGTAACTTGGATTCTGAAGCGATGCAGGCAGTGGAGATTTTTATGTTTTTTGGACTGTGCTAACATGAATGAACCTCTTTACAAACAACAAATATAGCTTGAAAGATCAAAACTCTGTTTCACTTATACACATGGTTTTGAAGGATAATTCCTGCCAGTTTTCCTTTCTGGTGACCATTTACCACAGCAACTCCAATTTTGAATGATACCCTGATGACCTTCGCACCATCCTTTGCCACTTTGTTTATAACACTGTTGATGACATTTGTTATGTAACCTCACTTTAAATCTGTCAAGAAAATACTGAAAACCGCTTTGTTATTGGAAAGAGTAGGGTTTGTATTTTCAACTTGTTTTGACAGTTTCTATCTCCAACTGCTTCTTCAACTTCTTCCCCACTGCAGGTATCAAGCATTTTGCTGTACTTATTTGGATTTTCCATGGCCCTTTTTCAATTACTTCTCTGCTCAAAACATTTTATATGATACCTCTGTTCATTGAATAATGAAAACCCATTTTTTCCTTGAACTTTCTAAAATACTGACAATCTATCAAAACAACTCTTTGTCTATTATGAACAATAGTTTCCGTGGTGATGTATCTTGATGATAGAAAACTAGATTGTTTGTGCCAGTTGTAGTAGCAATTTTGAAAAGGCAACTGTTCATGGATGAAGCTGCTTTCAAGAAAGACATGCTTGATTGTAGATGCATCTGTTAGGTGTTTTTGAGCTTTCTTCTTTGACTGTGGGTAGAAGACAAAACAGGGGATGATGCATCAGAGTTTAGAAAGTGAAACAAGGATAGTTGCCCTTTTTGTTTCCTGTGAAGGAGGTCTTTCACTGTCTTATTGCACTGCTCTTTGCTGATGGGAAACTGAAATGTCACCCTTTGCCTTGGTCAAATTATGACAAGTTATTTGAAAGATAATCTCTGTGAGTAGGGAGGTTAGCACCCTTGAAAAACAACCACCTTTTCTTCTGCCTGTGTAATGACATGACTTGTCAATTCTTCTTCAATTTGGTCTTGTTGAAACAGCAGACTGCTTATGATTAGAATTGTTTTTACTAATGATATGTCTCTCCAAGGTTTTAACAATTCATATGATTTGAAAACTTCAAATGACTTCCTTTACAAGACCAAAACTCTGTTTTCCATTTTCTTGCACACTTCAGATCTTAGCCCTGTTATGATCATCACTTACACTTAGAAAACCTAGAGTCACTGTTTTACTGTCTAGTAAAAAGAAAACCTGGGCTTTTTCAATCCTTAAAGTCAATATTGGCCAGCGCCCTCTGCTTGTAGATGAAGGAGGTGCCTTAACCCTCTTCTTGTGGATGAAGGAGGTTATTGGCCATGACAAATTACCATTTTTCTTGACAGTGGTGTCTTTCTTTTACTGTGATTTCATGTTGAAAGGAAGCTGCAAGGTCTTGATGAGTAACTCTCTATCTTGCATATGTATCTCAGGCTCATGTTGACATTGAGAAGCAGCTGTTCTTCTAAATGTGTATTCAAGAATTTTCTCCTGAGATGAAGTTATATTTCCTGTATTTGTAGAATCCATGAAACATTGTAAAACACCTAATAATCAGCTTGAGACTGTGGTTTATGCAGTGTTGAGACCTAGGGGTGTGTAAGTGGCGCGACTTAGAGCTGTGATCAACTTGATTTGCAGAGTGGGAGGTCTGTCATGATTGGTTTGTATCAGATGGAGTTTTTTGGCCTTTTGATGGTTGCCAAGGGTAAAATGCCTTAAAGCGCCACTTCCTAACTTAGGGGAGGCTTTTGAAACAGACTTGGATTTTCCTTTTAGAACTGATGGGCAGACCAGTAGGGCTGAAGCTAGATAGGATAATGATAATGAGTTTTCACTTTGACATGGGCGGTCTGAAAAGTAGGAAGGCGAAAAAAAGTTTTATGAGGGTTTTCTAGATGACAAATTGACATATGGAGATCAGCTTCTAGAAAACTCAGTTATGGATCTAGTCATCATTAATCAAGTGAAAATACTGATGACTAACAAGGGGAAGGTTAACAACAATTAATAGTAAGGGTGTAGTGTCTAGTGTTAGAACTTCTTTCAAATATGTTCTTATGGTGATATCAGACTGTTTCTCTATCTCCTATGAAAAACTTGACCATCAACCTTAATGTATACAATTACAGTCTCACTACTATAACTAAGGTAACATAATGTTTGAGTTTCCTCTAAATATTTATCCCAATAAGGTGACTAACATTTAGGAGACCAACCTTCCTAAAACAGTTAGTATGCCAGGAATTATCAACCCATACCTCATAATCATCATAACACCAATAAAAGATATGAAATGGGGCACTTGTCTGTGATAAATTTGAACTCATTATGTGCATAATAGACATGCAATGTTATGTTAAGTATAAGCATTATAAAACCAAGTTATTACAACTTATGAGGTAGTCCTCTAACAACACCAAGGGCTAAATTATGTTCCTGCTGATGCGGTAAGAACATAGGGTATGGACCCAAGAAACAGTGTATATTCAACTCGAAGACTTGGGAGAACATCAAGGTGAAATGAATAGGCCAATTGGGACCAGAAAGGAAGAAGTATTTAGTATTTCTACTCAAAAGTCTTAGTAGTGCAGGAAATAGCTGAAAGAAATTCCAAGATTCTGTCCTCTGCAAATTCTAATATATTTTTAAGGATGAATACTCTAAGAGCACTTCTAATAGAACCACACCTTATAAAAAACCTTGTAATAATCCCGTCATTATATTATCCAATCATGTAACAATAAAAATAAAAAATCATAACTTATGCATTAATAACACCATTTTAGACCAGAAATGTAACACACATTCATTATCATTGAAAATACATGGTGAACACTTATCTTGGAAATGTTTCGGAAACAGTGTCTAGAAAAATGACTTTCTACCCAACGATATACAACTGCGGCCAAATTCTCACTTGTAGTTATCACCCCTGAGCTAGATTCCAGAGGTTGATGGGTCTTTTACTTAGGAATTGGAAAAAAACTACTAGTTGAACTAGGGACTTTAGAAATTCCCCCACCTCCACCCACCAACTGCGCTGAAATATAGAAGGTGCCCAAGGGGTCTCAAGAATTATTTTCTCCACCATTAAAAAAATATCACTGTGGTTACAACCAACTTGGGGATTCTAGAACCCACAAAAAAATCAAGAATACAATGCATAAGCCTCCAGAATTCCCATAGGATTTTTCAAGAAGAATTCCTCCACCCGAGCCCTGAGGGACTTAGAGAAAATTGATCTCCTCCCTTGGCCAATGGGGACTTAAGAGGAAATTGATTCCTCACCTAGGAGTGATTTCCTTCTGACTTCTTGCGAACCAAAAAATGTCTCTCTACTAATCTACATTTTTCCTAGCTTTTAAATTCCTTTTCCTCTCTTTTCTTCTCTCTATTTTTTTTCTTTTATCCTATTTGAATGCCTGTTTTCCACATTTTAAAATCCAATCTTTCTATTAGTTTGAATGCCTCCTCCCTTGCTCTTCTCCTAAAATAATTAAAATTCTCACCTACCCTCTGCGTTATCCCAACAATTTCCAATTTCCTTCTTTTACAGGTTATGTTGTCCTCAAGTGTTTTCTTGTTGTTTGGGTTGTATCCTTGCAGACAATGAATCCTTCCAGTAGAATCTTGTTAGCCAATGGAAAATTTCCACTTCACTGTATGTTCCTAGGTTGTTAAAGGTTGTTTAATTTGTTGCAGTGGGTGACCAACACATATTGCCATCTAACATCCTACCCATTTTCCATTTTAATATTTTATTCACGTATTTTCTCACCCACTATTGTAAAAGCACAACTGATAAGAAAACACAAATTGTCCCTTTTTTCCTAGCTATCAGTTGTTATGTACCAACTCCAATTTCAGCTGTAAGGAACCTTACAAATCTATCCCAACAAGTAACCTCCCCAGTTCTTTGGAATCGATGTCCCATTAGTAAACCTGTTTTTTTATTTGAAAAAATATTTACATTACATGTATTAATGCAAGGTAATTGGGGTTGTTACAAACCCGTTAATTTTTAAAGTTTTAGAAATACGAGAGAAAGATGTTTACAATCTATTTTGTAGGTGAAAATTGAATTGTATAGTGCAGATTCATCAACTCATGAAGCTAACCTCCCTCTAGTGCAACTAGAATAATTATAGCCACAACCAATGGAAATAGAGCTTCCTCATCAAGAACCTCTTGCAGGCATGGACCCCGAAACATAAATTATAGCTATAAAGGAAGAAGAGAAAATATTTAGGAAGAATGAAGTTTATTTTAGCAAGTGCAAAAGGATTTAGCGTAAAATAAAGGAAAAACCCCTCTCAATATTACTATTGAAATATTTTAATTAGCTCCTCCAGGTTTTGAGACCCCCATTAAGCATATCATAGATAAAAAAACTATAGCACTAGGCACCTCTTGGGTAGTCTTTAAAACCCATATTCCATCCATGACATCCATAAATTTCTCATACATTCTTCATGTCTATGATATTTCACCTATTGAGGAAGAGGAAATCCCTTCCACTAATTGTTTTTTCAGTAGTAAAAGGAGAGATGTTGTAAAAGGAAAGATTAAAAGACAAAAAACTTCTTTGGAAAGTATTTCTCCAATTTGGAAGGAAATTATTTATGATGGATCCAAGAAAACTAATGAGAAGTTAGCTAGATAATTAGCAACTTCAATGGGAGTGTTTTCAAACAAAAAATTAAGGTTTGTAAATAATCTCCTTGAGATTGTCAATTAAAGGAACAAAACAATTGGATACCTTGAAGGACAATTGGCTCAAATCCAATCACATCTGAATGAGAAAATGAAAATTAAGCTCTTAGAAGAAGAACAAAAACACACACAAAAAATTAAGAACTTGGAACATCCGTTAAATACTGACCTAGCTAAAGCACAATAGGATTTTTCTGGTTTAGAAAAAGGAAGGATGCACATATTGCAAATTTGTATTTTCACGTAAATAAACTTACTAGTAATTTGATTGATCTTGGAAATCTAAAGGTAAATATCTATTGATGAATGAAGAGCTCATGAAGGTACATGAATAGTTATGCTGAGTCCTTACTCTAGTAAAAAAACAATAGAATTTTATTAATAAGTTGTTCAATCAAATTACAAACATTTCTATAGAGTTTATTCAAGCCAAAGAACTCCTCCCACAAAACCTACCCATTATCTCAGACTCTGATAGACTCAAAGGAGAAATTGCCTTAAAATGCTAAGAGAAAAAATTGAGATATTCTGAGAATATGGTGAAAATAGCTGACTAACTTAATACTTCTATTATTAACTCAACTACCCAAGTAATAAGAGAAATTGACTTACTTGATGCCCCCTTCACCAAAAAGTAAACCAAGGAAGATGATTAGTTCATTGATGTGAAATGGCATAATCAAGATTCTCAAGTGTAGATAGTGCCGATAGACATAATATATCTTGTAGGTATCTTGCAATTCTTAGTCAAATTGCAAAGCTTCCATTTATTGGCAAAACAAACCATTTCAAGAATTCAACAAGACTTGTCAACATTGGAAAATCAGGAGTATGAATGCCAAATTAACATTTTCTTCCAACCATCAGAATTCGTCTCTAATATTTTCAAAGTTCACTCTCAATGGAAGATGCACATAGAAACATCAAATTCAACAACCACCCACAAGTGACTCATTCAGTCAGGATTTCGTTTCAGCAACGTTGGTATTTCTATTCTCTATTTTATGTTGCAACTAGATGTAACTTTCCTTATTTGATTATTTTATATTAGCATACAAAGGAAGTCTCAAGGACTTTGAAGGGGTTCTAAACTATTAAAAAAGCTTAATTTTGGAATTAGAAGAGCCATTTGGGTTTTCATTTCATAACTTTCTTGAGGTGAACTCTAGTATTGTTCCCTTTTGCTTCATATTGTTTACTAAATATCACATGTTTTTCTTAATTGATTAATATTTTTTGAAGTTTATGATTAGTGATAAAATTGTTGTTTCTAATTGATTATTATTTAGTTTCCATTAATAATTAAGTAAAACTTAACTATATGAATGTTTCACTTTATGTTAGTTTTCATGTAAACTATTTTACTTAGACATACATATAAATCATAATTTGGATCAATTTTTGTGTTAAAATTGTTGATATGTATCTCAACTTTCATAATTTATATCTATTTATACATTGTATCTATATCTCGAAATACATAATTAAAAATAATATTAAAAATAATATTTAGAATAACTAGTTTATTTTATAATAAACATAATTAGAATAGAATTTATCATTTCATTACACCCATTATCCATTAAATTCCATTTAGAAAATTCTCATTTTTAGGAGCGATTTCCTTTGGTGGCAACTGGCGCAAACACCAGTGAGAATCACTACTCCAAATGAATATAAGTCTAATTAAAACTTTGATCAAGCGATATTTCCCATTGTTAGCCTCGCCAAATCCAAACTTTAATAATACCTTGAACTTAAAAACCACATTTTATATTTTCCTTATTTGGTATGATAAATTATAATCTAATTAGATATTTAAATGATGAAAGAACAATTTTATTTGATCTTATTATACTATGTGAGCTTATCATGATTTCTCACTATAATGTTTCCATGCCTTGGGCTTAAGAGGGTATGCCTATGTGGCCTTGCACTAAAAATACTCATCGTAGAGAGTACTCGTAATTAAAGCCCAATGTTGAACCTATGACCACTCTTTAGTTTATTAGTAGAATTCATGGTTTAGAATAAAAATATATTGAGAGTAATTCTTATCAACTTGATTATAGTAGGATTAACATTATTTTTTAATATTTTTTGTATATTTATTTAAAAGGATGATTGGATATTGTAATGCTTTTTAGTTTAAATATAGTTAAATTATAGTAAAAATATTGAATTTAAATTAGTATTAAGGTTTAGAATTCTATCAATTTAAATTTTACTCCTTGGTAAAGTCTTGATGTGTATAATAAAGAGAAAAACTCTGATTTCAATGTCTATACAAATATATCAAAGTTGTTTGTACAAATAAAAAAAATTTATATTTTATTTTTAAAATTTTTAACTAAAATATTCAAAAAAAAATTCTTTTAATATAATTATTAGTTATAAAAATACATAAATTTACTTTTAAAAATTTAATTTATATTTGAAAATAATAATAATAATAATAATTTATTATTTGTTTTATAAAAATGCATATGTCTTATCTTATTAAAATTTGAATTTAAATTTTAATCTCTATATATATATAGATATTATTTTTAATATAATTATTAGTTTATAAAAGTATTGATATAATAAGAATGAGTAGATTACATTAATAAAAAATAATACTTATAAAATAAAATCCCACGATGTAGTGCGTGTTCAAATTCTCGTTAATTGTAATAAAAATAAATGCTAAAAAAATACTATATAATTAAACTTTGTTAAATCAAAACAAACATATGAAATATGAAATAGTTTTGACATACGAATTAAGGTCAGCACAATTACCTAATGCATGATACTGCCGGGCAGAAAATCATTTCAAATATAATGATAATGTCGTTTAATTCACGGATGGTTCTCGTATTAAATAAAAAATTCGCTTGAATTATTTGCATATGACTTTATATACTTAATTGTATGGGTGTTAAACCTGTCTAGGAATTTGATTAAGTTATACGTTTGGAACCAACCGTGCTCATAATTGGTGAAATTTAGTGAATTTTTATTTAGCCTAGGTTTTGTATGTTGAGAGGAATCAATTTCTTCTTAGATATGAATAATTTTTAGAATTGTAAAATTTGAATATTTTTTTATATTTTTTATATGTTAATAAATAGTTGCGTTGGTTTTTTTTATAAGTTATATAACATAATTTTTTTAAATAAGATGTTATATATATATATATATAGATATATATATATATTTTAAAATAATACATATATTGAAACATTTTATTTTTGGAATACTTTGTTTATATTAAAATAGTGTTTTTTGTTATTAATATATTTTTAAGTATATATTAATATTACTTAATGTTGCATATTAAAATATTTTATTGATGATCAATAGTAAATTTTATTATTATTACGAATGTTTTTACTAAATATACATATTCATTATTGTTAAATTTATTATAATATGTGTACCACATTAAATTGTAAAATCAACAACAAATTGAGTAATCATAGTAAAATTAAGATTATTAATACTTTCTAATACTTTTAATTAAAATTAACTAAACATACATATTCATACTTTTTATTTTTATTATATTAATATTAAATTTCAATTTAGAAAATATATTTTTATTTTTAATTTTATTATAACAAAGTGTAACCAGATATAACTTCACATTGAACACAGAATACTACAACCCTCTTAACATAATAAATCAAAGAAACAAAATAATTTTAATTAATAATTTTAATAATTTTATAAAGTTTAAAAGGTTTCTGATAAGTGTTTTTTTATAAAACACTCACTCTTTTCGATTCTTTCTTCTCTACCAATTCATAACGAAATATATGTAATATATGAATATTAGATATCTAATATAAATATTCAATTTTTAATTATATCCTATAAATATTCAATTTTTAATTAATTCATATACTTATCAATAGCATGGCAAAGTTTTTCCTATGCATTTTCTACTTATTCATATGAGTTACATCTTTAATACGAAGTGCTAAATTCTTAGTTAATTCATTATACTTCTTAAACATGTAAGAAAGTTTTTAATATGCAAATGCAATCATTTGCTAAATGTTTGGTATCTATTAATTTGTTTATTTTTTATACATAATTTTGATAGATTGGATAATAATTTTTTTAAAATTTTTAATACTCAGAAAAATGTATGAAATAATCAATATAAAAACCACCTTTTTTGAAAGCTCAATTTACCCTATAAAATAATCAATCTAATTCACCCCTTATGAAATAATCAATATAAATCACAACAACCTTTTATGAAAGCTCACTTTACCCTATAAAATAATCAATCTAAATCACACCAACCTCTTTGAGAAGCTAAGCTTAATTTTCCTTTGAAGTTTGATATCAATGTTGAAAAGTGAAAAAAGTATGATTATGAAATCTGAAATTATTATTATAGGGAATCAACTTCATCATGAATGGGGTACTTGTTTCATAAGCAAACAATTTGAAATGAAATTAGTAGGTTGTGAAGTTTGTAATGAAATGATATTATGGATTAATTAATTTATATTGAAAATTTGAGAAAATGTTTAATATAGTTTTTGGAGAATATATATATAATATTGAAAGAAAAATATTATATTAACAAAAAAAAATATATTAATTAATTAAATAGTAAAAATATTTAATTTAATTAGAGTTAAAAAGAAGTTAGAATAATTATCGAATCTTTTATAAGATTAATTTTGTTGAATTAAAAATCATTTATGAAGTGGATGTTGAAAAAAAAGCATGTAGGGTGAGAAGCTAATGATTACAAGGAAATGAATGCAAATTTTTATTGTGAAACTTCAAGAGATTACATAAAAAACCCAAAAAATATACAAAATAGAAGAAATGGACATGGATACTATGCCATGTTTTTTAAGCTATTGAAGACTATATTTGACATTAAATAACCATGGCAAGATACCTCCTAGGAAAAGTGAACACCTACCTATGTAAACCACAAACTTATGATGGTATGAGAGGTGACCATGGATACCTATTTACTTCGAACATCCATTGGGAGTGTTAGTGAGACATCAATACTAAAAAGAATGGATGTGGTGAAAATGAATCTTATGTAATTATGCACTATAATGATATAAGAGGACCAAGGAATAATGTGCTTTCAAGGATAGGGTGGTGTCCTCCAACGACTCCATGAAGAATACGAATAACCTGAGACCGAGTCTAGTTCTATAACAAAGTTAAGGACTATTCATAATATAAAAGGGGAGATCAGTTATAAACTCTGACACGTGACTAAAGTAGCTTTTCCAATAGTTGAAGCGTACAATTATACCTAAACCAATTTGAATGGGATTGATCATCTTCATAGTGAAAACAAAATTTTAAGCACATATCCATGAAAGAAATCCAAAGGTATACTATTAAGCACTATATATTACTACCAAGTGAAAGAATGAAGCTCAAACAATATTCAACAAGAAGCTACAATTAGAGAAAGAATGGAGACATGAACTAAATATTGGGAAGAGAGACAAGCATCCTAATATACAACCAACACTTGAAAATATGGGTAGTGGGTACCTATGGAAGAGGGATTGGTAAACATTTTTCACTTGGACATGATACCAAGGACCACACCTATGCTTATTATGAAAATAACATGAAGTTTGATGTCTCATTTTTGCAATAATGATTAGCAAAAAAGAATTCTTACTAATTGTATCTAGTACAACAATTAAAATATGGATTGTAAGCCCTACTTAGAATTATGATTACTCCTTACATATGTTATTCACTTAAAATAAACAAGAAACAACAATAAGAAATTAGAACAAAAAACATGAAAGAGAAATTTTGGTTTTTAAGCTCCTGTGGTTATCATTTCTTAAAGAGCTTCCCGGATTATCCACAATATTAAGGAAACACCGACAAATGTTCCTGATGATGGATCCCCGTTGGGATTCGAAACGTCGACAAATGTTCCTTAATACTGTGGATAATCTGCGAAGCTCTTTAAGAAATGAAAGAGAAATTAATCCAATTACCCAAAGACATTTTTTTTATTAAGACTTGTGAGAGATTGTTGGAAGATATTAACTTCCTTCGATCCCCTCCCTTGAAGGCTCTTGTTATATATTGCATCCATGAGTAAATAATATCTCTATTTGTCTTACTATGAATAGAAACGAACTAGAGTGTGAGAACTCTAGAATGGATGAGCTTAAGATAATATAGACTATATTCTTGATGATGAAAATGGTGATGTATTGTGAGGGAGAAAACCTCCTATATTTATAGAAAAATAGTGGTTAGAATTGATAGGGTCCAAATAATAAAAAGATATTATTGGACCAAATCAATATCTAACCCACATTGGTATTTTATTTTAATTTTGTTTGCAATTGAATAAATATGAGAGAAAAAACTCAAAAAGTTGCCATAGTGACCTTCATTATGGAGAAATGACTCAAGAATAATGATTTCTCAAATTGATTAATGAAAAGAATTCACAAATAAATGATTTATTGAATTAATTCCATGTGAATTAATCAAATGGGTGAAATCACCAAATTAGGTTCACTTAAATGTGTAAAATATTTAAAATAACATCAAATTAATGAATTTATGGATTATTTTCATGTAAATGAATAAAATTGATGAAAATAAATTAGGAAAAGCTGTTCCTTTGGCTATTTTCGTTGGTATTTTGATGTGAAATTTGGCTTTAATGTGGTAAACCCATACGAATATGATTTACTTCAATAATCCTAGCAACATTAGCTAGGTGATCACTTTATGTGTGATAACAAGTTTCCCACTAATATGTGAGGTCATGAGCACATTGTATGACGAAAACATATTATAGTTTTTACTTCACAAGATACGCCAGAGAGAGAGAGAGAGAGAGAGAGAGAGAGAGAGAGAGAGAGGTATTTGTTACAAGGATATGAACCACTAATAAATGAGTTGTTTTAGGATGTTGCCAATAATCAACCAAGATCCTCAATATGGGCGTTCATGATCCAAATGAAGTAGGGAAGACACACCCATATGCACTAAGATAAATCAATACAATGAATACAATCATGTGCCTACTAAAGTGAGGTTAAGGAAAAGAATGTATATTTCATCAATTGGCTATCATCAATGGGAAATAATATAGTAAAATGAAATAGAGAGTCCCATATACATATTCCTATAATAAAGAGACTAGTACTAATATGAAAGAGGTTTTTAACCTTTGTACATGGTACCAAATTCCCCCTTCTTAAGGAGAGGGGTTGGAAACAACTTGAGAATCCCTACTAAATAGGAATGGGATCCAGTGACCTCAATAAGACAACTATGTTGGAATAAGGAATTACTAGGGGGGTGAATCAGTAATTCATGCTAATTTTAACTTTTAATCCCAATTCTTATTTTCTCTTTTAACCTGGAAATAACTCATGTGACCATTCACAGTTAAATACAATAGCAACAATGTAATCCATTCAAATGAACAAACACCATAAACATGATCAACATACACACATGGAAACAAAGATTTAAGATGGAAACCCAAAAGGGAAAAACTACAAATCTATTTTTTATTAAGATTCAAAATGAACTCCTACTCAATTATATCATTTTTTTTGTGAGCACCCATTAATAGGAGGCCCCAACCCCCTTCAGATTATCAAGACACAAATTTCCAAGAGGCTCCAACTTCTTCTCAATGTAGGCCACAACCTGCTTCCACCAACTGTTCTATTTTTCATACAAATTTCAAACTAAAAATAGTGTCCTACTTCTATTACAAAAGCATAAAGAACCTATTTTTCTATCTCTTATAGCTCCTACTTATTTTCACTCCTAGATTTTTTGCATTCTTTGTTCTTCAAAACCTTCACATGCACTCAACCGTTCAACCCCCTCCTTCTATTTATCTCATACAATACTCACTCACACTACATTCTTAGCACACACATTCAAGACACACCCCCCAAGTCTACCTTACACCACACCAACTCTATTAAGAGGGTGTAATTTAGCTAAGCCTCATAGACTGAGATCATGCATTAATTTAAATAGATTACTTCAATTATAATTGAAACAACACACTACCAGTGAGTTTAATTTCATGAAACTAGTGACATTTAATTCTTCAACATGACTCACTTTGCTTATTCAATTTTATTTACACAATCAACTTAATCATTAAATGTGACTTTCAATTTTCCAAATAGCTAAGGTGTTAATTTTACACTGCTCTATGTTGTTTCAATTACTTTGTCCCAATTCAATTCTTCAATTAACAATCTTTCAATAACAATTAATTATTTTCATCAATCAATAGTAACTGAAGATATAAGAATAATGTAATGACACTAGGATAAAATCAATACATCAATAAGAGACACCAGATTTGGTCAGTGACTAGGGAAAAACCCAAAAGGGGGGAAACCCTTTGTAATTATTTTTCTATTATATTGTCATAAAATTTTCAATGGAGAGTACAATGAGCCCATACAAAAATATCCAGGAATATCAAAAAAATAATAACATAAATATGATACTAACAACAATAATGATCAGAATTAGCTTTCCCAATATATGGTCAATTGCAGTCAACTATCAGACTAAAACACTAGATCCCAACAACATGGAGGGAGAGTTATACATATGGTTGAGATGCTCCAACTTCACGGATGAGCCTATGTTCCTGTAGTCATAGCTGAAAAATTTCCTAAACCAACCTTGCAGTCGGAAACCAAAAATCCTAATCACACGTGTGAGCTTCAGACCTACAATCTCAGACTTGTACAAACCAAATTCCACAAACTCACCTCATACCTATGTGAACCAATCCAAATAATAGATAAGAATATTCTTGATATTTATCTTTAAATGATGGTAAATTTACTTGTATTTATAAGCTTCCAACAACGTCCAAATTCTTCTTAGGAACAACTTGACCTTTTTTGCTTATGTGGGTTTACAATTTTAAAATTTCCCCGACCAAATTAAATTATTCCAATGGTTAGGAGAGGTATTTCATGACAAGGAAGGTTGTCCAATGGAGGGAATTTTCCTTGAGTTTCCAAATTAGCATGAATGACTTGTCTCATTCAATTTTTATATGATGCGGGGCACACTATGTTTTTCTACATTTTATTGAGACTAGGAGTTTTCTGTAGTTTTGTACAAATCATAGAATTTGATAATACCTTGGGTATTCTCGAACTATGTGAAATTACTTCTTCCATTTAATATAGAATGGCACCAAGAGTACTTCATTTTTCATTTGGACAGATTGCAGAGAAAATCCATCACTAAAATAATGCTCTCCACCAACTCCATCAACCATGTTGGAAAATTAAAGTAGTTGTAGGTCAGTATTGATTTTCCTTATCTTGATAATTACTTTTGAAGTTTTTTATTCCTATTATTAGTTAATTTATTTATTTTCATCAAGCAATTACCAACAATGTAAATACAATATATAAGACACAAAATGTGGGCTTCACACTAAGGAAAAACCCCATTTTTTGGAAAAACCCAAACAATATCCTTCTTATAGAATAAAATCAAAATGTGATTTCTCAAGACGCTATGACCAAGTCAATCCAAATTCTAGATACAATTTATCTCTTCAAAAAACAAATTCCTATCAAGTCAACACAACTAGATGCCACCTTCTACAAGATTTAAAGATTCAATCTCAGACTTCTTACTATAACTTTCAAAACTTCGTGATATATCTCTATGCCTTTATCTGCAAATTTTGGAATATGCCTTTCATTGCAACGTTTTGGACCCCTGTGATATTTCTTTGCAACATTTCAGACCCCTATGATATTCTTTTGCAAGTTTTCAGACCCCTGTGATATGTCTTTACAACTTTTCAAACCCCCTGTTGAGTAACCAGCTCCAAAAATAGAAGAAAAAAGATATCAACGCCTTAGAAATAAGCCAATTCGAGGGGGAAACCTCCAATACATTACATAAATGAACAATTCTTGGATGATACAATTTACAAAACCTCCTTTCTATATATAGGAGTCCATGGGGCCATAATGTAATCCTAGTGGGGCTACAATGTAATCCTAGCCGACCTAAAAATAATAATTTAAGGGCACAATAATAACAATATGGGGGTTACAAGGGTACAATAATAACAATAAGGGGGTTACACTAACAATAATAAGGGACTATACTAGTAATATAGGGACCTAACATGCCCCTCTCCTTCAAAAAGTGTTGTCCTCAACGCTTGAGTAGCTCTAGGTGCTTCTGTATAAAATTCTCATCCTCCCATGTAGAATCTTCAGTGGGTAAGTTCTTCCACTTGATGAGATACTCTGAAATTGATCGATTTCGTAGTTGTCGAGTTCTTGTTTCCGTGACCGCTTCCAGTTCCAATATGATTTTTCCTTCCTCATCAAGTTCTGGCAATATTGTTTGAACTGGAAGATTTTCACCTATAACCTTCTTTAAGCATGAAACATGGAAAATTGGATGCACTTGCGAAGAAGCAGGAAGCTCCAATTTGTATGCCATAGTACCAATATTTTGCAACACCTTGTAAGGACCATAGTACTTTGGCAATAATTTATTATCCTTCTTAGCTTGCTTGAGAGACATTTGTTTGTATGGTTGTAGCCGTAAAAATACCCAATCTCCTACAAAAAAACTTCTCTCCCTGCGATGTTGATCTGCCTGTTGTTTCATTCAATTTTGTGCCAAAATCAGGTTATCCTTTAAGAGTTGGAGAACTTCTTTCTTATGCTCGATGTGATCTTCCACTGCTTGAACCTTCGAATTTTCCCTTAAATATGATGTGATGGATGGTGGATGATATCCATAAATGCCATAAATGGGGTCATTTTTGTTGCAGTATGGAAGGAAGTGTTATACCACCATTCAGCGAGAGGTAACCACTTGACCCATTGTGTTTGTTTATCAGATACAAAGCAACGAAGATATCATTCCAAACATTTATTTACTATCTCAGTTTGACCATCAGATTGAGGATGATAAGATGAGCTATGAGCTAATTGAGTACCCAAACAAGAAAATAACTCCGTCCAAAAATTTCCAGTAAAAATGGGATCTCTGTCGCTCACAATAACCCTTGGGTTCTCATGTAGCTTTTGAATTGTGTCCATAAATGTAGTAGCAACTGTACTTGCTTTAAATGGATGAGATAATGCACAAAAGTGTGCATACTTGGTAAGTCTATCAACTACCACCATGATGACACTCTTTCCTTCGGACTTAGGTAAACCCGTGATAAAATCCATTGAAATCTCCTCCCAACGTTGACTTGGAATGGATAAAGGTTGTAGAAGTCCTGGGGTCTTAATTGTTTCCACTTTATTCTGCTGGCAAACCAAACATTCTGCCACAAACTTTTGAATATCATATTTAAGGCCATCCCAAAAAAAATTCTTTCTTCACCCTGTGGTAAGTTTTTAAAAATCCTGAGTGTCCTCCTAAAGGAGAAGTGTGCAATTCCAGAAGAATCTTTTGTTTTAGTTGGGAATTCTTACAAAGACATAAGCGATCTTTGTACCATAAGGAATCATTTTTCCAACTAAATGTATCAGATGTACTAGGATCTTGCTGCAACTTTTGAATGAGTGTCCACACATCTTTGTCCTTCTTCCATTCATCTCTTGCTTCGGTTATCCAATCTGGTTGGATAATAGAAATGGCACAAAGAAATGCTTCCACCTCTTCATTCTTTCTTGAGAGTGCATCTGCAACAACATTAAGCTTTCCTTTTTTGTAGATTATTTCAAAGTCATAACCCAACATCTTGTGACCCATTTTTGCTGCTCTTCTGAAGATAGTCTTTGTTCCGAAAAGTGTTTAAGACTATCATGATCAGTTTTTACCTTGAAGTGTCTTCCCATTAGGTAAGTTCTCCATTTCTTTAGTGCATGCAATATTGCTAACATTTCCTTCTCATAAATAGGTTTCTGTAAATACTTTCCTTTGATTGGACGACTTTCAAAAGAAATGGGTGTTGAATTATTTTTATGGGGCATATTTTAGAACCCAATAATGCTATATATTCTACAATATGCCCTTGGAATCAATTCAAATTGATTCTTCAAAGAAGACTTATGCAATTTGGAAAGAAAAAAAAATATACACACCTTTTTCTTGCTTTTGAGGAGCTCGATATTGAAATTGGATAATATCTATGATTGCAGAACTTGAATATTTGAATTTCAGTATCAACGTAGCCCTCTGAATTATCTTTCGAATTCCACAGATCTGACCTGATTTGGATTCTCCAAGACAAAGTTGTGTCCAATCTCCCACAATGACCTAATTCTGGACTGGTTCAGTAGATCGAAGTTGTACGACTTTCCACGTGTCACTGTTTCGTCCTTTGTCTCTGAAATTGATAGAAAAGAAACTACAGTCCATGTACTTGCGAAATATTTTGACGGTACTCCAATCCAATGCCCAGAGAGAGAGTTATTGAACTTTTCCCACGATCACCTATTTGCGATGAAATTCAGGAGCCTGCAAAAGCACTACCTTCCACAGATCATATCTCCGAAAATATTGTAAAACAAGCTCTGAAATTTTTTGAAGAATTTCCTTAGGAGTTTAGCTTCGCACCATACGAATTTCAGATTCTGAAAATTCTTAGAAAAAAAGTTATAGCGCAAATTCCACGATGACCTGTTTAGGAGCCTGAAAAAATACCTAACTTCCACAGATGATAGCGCCAAAAAAATTGCGAACCAAGCTTTGAAATTTTTAGGAAATCTTCCTCAGGATTTTGGATTCACACCCTTAAAATTTCAGCTTCTGAAACTTCGTATAAAAAATTTTATAGCGAAAATGCCACGATGACCTGTTTGGAGCAGCGAAACCCTAGAATCCAAACCTTTGATACCAAATGTTGAGTAACCAACTCCAAAAATAGAAGAAAAGAGATATAAACGCCTTAGAAATAAGACACTTCGAGGGGGAAACCTCCAATACATTACATAAATGAACAATTCTAGGATGATACAATTTACAAAACCTCCTTTCTATATATAGGAGTCCATGTGGCCATAATGTAATCCTAGTGGGCCACAATGTAATCCTAACCGACCTAACAATAATAATTTAGGGGCACAATAATAACAAAATGGGGGTTACAAGGGTACAATAATAACAATAAGGGGCTTACACTAATAACAATAAGGGACTATACTAGTAATATAGGGACCTAACACCCCTATACTAACCTTCTATACTTTTTGGATATTTGAAGTGATATTGTAATTTTTGACTTCTGTAATATTACAGTCCCTCCAATCTGAGCATACTTCAGTTAGAATTCTTCTTTGTTTTCATATCATTTCTTTTGTATCCTTCTTACTAGTCTTTATATACTACTTCTTCAGTGATTGGACTGCATATTGATGATTCCAAAGGAATCCAAGTTTCCTTAATAAACTTGTTTCCTCATGTGATTAGGATGAATTGAAAAATTTGTTTAGGCTGAATTGAATAGTGGTCTTAAGGTTGACATGCATATGTATCTTAAGGTGGAATTTTAGCTAGAGATCAAAGAAATTTTTGTTGACAATATGAAAATATGAAATTGACTTCCATTTTACTCATAAAAAATACTAAAGGCATGCAATGGATTCCTTAACCTAACAAGCATGAAACCCATGCTTCTTAAACAAATAAATACCTATTATTTCTTCATCATATATACATAATGACATGAGTACAAAGAAAATTATGGAGACTGAACCTATTTACTTTTCCAACACTCCCTCTTAACTAGGGAAGTATTAATAATGACTCAACAAGTCTATCTCAAGCTGAAATATTCTTATAAGAAGTGATCCAGATTGATAAGAATCATTCATCATAGCCGAAATTGTCACATTAACCAAGGCCTTGATAGATACACTCTATCTCTCATAATATCAGAGCACAATGATGGGATGCATTCCATAAGACACCATGCCATCTCATAATGGTACATACTCCACCTAGGGTACCTAGAGTAATCCTGCCACCAAACCATTCTTATCTAAATCCATGTGAAAGTATTTTCATCCTAATACATCCCATTACATGGCTCTAAGAATATCTTTCCAATATTCTTATCCAATCCAACATTCTCCTTATCCATGTCCATGTACTTGACTCAGGACATCAGTCCAAATCCATAATAGTACTTGACACAAGGAGAACCAAATAAGTGATATTTATCCCTATCCTTGATGCATGCCCTAGAAATATGATTGTTAGTCCTGGTCTAGTACATGACACAGGGAGAACTAGTGTCAAATCATAATCCCTCTCAATCAGGGAGGACATCCCTATAATCATTTTAATCAAATAATATATCCTACTCCTATTCAAGGAAACTCCTTTTAATCCCTCTCAAACCTAGGGGAGATTCTCAACTTCAAAACCTAAGTAATATTCATTTTTTTCATAAAAGTACCATCTATAAGTTCTTTATAGCTTGCATGTCTCCCTCTTTCCTCCTCATCACCCTATACCGAGCATGCTTCCTTTCATGAATCACAAAGCCATCTTCTCACGATGGGTTCCAAGTCATCCATATTCTCATGACGGGTTCCAAGTCATCCATCTTCTCACAATGGGTTCCAAGTCATCCATCTTACACATCACTTTTGTCTTGAATTTTATTAATGAAGGAATTACATTGAACCTTACCAAACTTCAAGATGACCATAGGTTACTAATGAAAGTGACATTCCTTCAATACCTTTAGGTTATCTTCTCACACTACTGCTTTGCAATCCCAATATGAGAACATCTTGGTCATTATGGATGCTAGGTACCAGATGTTGAGATTTTCCTCAATACCCACATAGTTGAAGTTGTTTCAATTGTCGTAATGTACCCCTGCAACATCTTTCTAGGTAATAAAAATAATATGTCAACTAGATAACCAATAGTAGATATTAGCATCAAACTTACCTCAATATGACGATATTATAAATCATCAACATCCTCATGGTCCATCTCCATATGAGTCTACCTTTATGCATCAGAGTTCCCAATTATCCAACTCGATTACCAAATTACCATTGTTCCTTCAGTGAACTTTAAGAACATTAGTTTCCTCAGGGTATTTATAGTTCCCTTGATTCATCATGCCCTTTATGGCATAAGATCAACTTTTCTTAGTCATCCTTCTCATTTTCCTTCCTTAATTATGTACTTGCATTGATCATCGACAAGTAACAACAAGAAAACTATACAAGTACAAGAGCATGATTATAATTTTAATAATATAATGATTTCATGGCCTCTTAGAGAGGGAAAATTCCTGTGGTTTTTAGATCCAAACCCTATGTTTCTTGATATTTCACTATGAAATATTAGCCCTAATGTTTGAACCAAAATTCTCATCGAATTATGCCCTTGCAAGGGTTTTCTATACACCCTAGACTACTTATAAACCCTAGAATCCAAAAGCTAAGATTTATATGAGGTAACAAATAGAAAAGGGTTTGGGTTACTCTCTTAACTAGGGTTTCCAAGTGCTAACTAGGGTTTTAAAAAATCCACTACAAGTAAAAGACCTGATAGTGGAGGTTATAAAGGAGGTTTTTAGTGTTATAAAATTGGCCAAAATTGTCAAAGAAACATTTGCTACAACATCCGTTTATGGTTACAGAGGTTTTGGCGGAGCTTTTAACATAAATTCAACACAATTATAAAAACTAGGCGGTCAGAGGTTATTACAGATGTTTTTTTCATCGGTGCACTACTAAGGTTGCAATGCACCGGTGCATGTCATCTAGACAGTAGCCCCGTGGCTGTCGAAGGTTCCTGCACTGGGCCGTCAAGGTATAAAATTGCACTGGGCGTAGTGTTGGTGATACAACGCAGGGGGCTATACCAATTAGTCTTGGGATTTGTGCAGTGCCCATAGGTCGTCTCAACACATCGGTGCGTAGACTTATAAAAACACACTGGTGTGCTGTATCAGACAAATGCATCGATATTTATAATTGGTATTGGTATTTTTGTGGTGCCCATACGTTGTGCAAATGCACTGGTGCGTAGTCTCACATAAAATCACCGGTATGCAGTATCCCACAAATGCACCGAGATTTTTAATTGGTTTTGGTATTTGTGTGGTGCCCATAGGTTGTAGAAATGCATCGGTGCTCTGCAGCATACAAACACACTGGTGTTCATTTTTTATTTTTTAGAAACATCGACCTGTGACAGTGCAATTATTGTGATTTTTCTAAATTCATTATTCATCAAAAATCGACACATCTTATAACAATATTCATATTAGTTAATTTTTTATTAATGCATTTGAATGTGACGTTTGGATTAATTTGTTATATCATATCATAATTATTGTGATTTTTTAAAATTCATTATTCATCGAAATTCGACACATATATATCTTATAACAATATTCATATGAATTAAATTTTTATTAGTGCATTTGAAAACGACAATGGAGAACGCAATAGAATAAATTAAAACACACACACACACACACACACACACACACACACACACACACACACACACACACATATATATATATATATATATATATATATATATATATATATATATATATATATATAAAACAGTCTTTGTCATACAAAATGGGATAGTTATTGGTATCCCCTTGTCTTTCAATTGGGACACTATGTCCATTACATTAAAAAAAAGTTTTGATTTCATGGAAAAATATTTCAAAAAATACAACACCTTGCTTTGATATCCAAACATAGTGATCATCATTCTTCGCTTGAACTGTTGTCATTTCTAGAGCTACTTCCATGAGGTGGGTTATCTTCAGGAATGTTTTGTTCACGGTGTTGATTATTTTCTTCTTCTTCACCTTCCATCTACAAACATAAAAATAAACTGAAATGAGTGTATATACATTGGTGAGAATAATGAAAATTGAAATATTATATAATATACATCAATGTAAATCGAAAAGAAAAATGAAGTATCATAGCAACAATTGACTCATAAACTATACACATTCTTTGAAAACCATGTACCATGCCATCTTTCAAAATTTCATCTGTTGGCACAGTTCCATACTTTGTTTCTTGCAATTTTTATACCCCATAATAAATCATATATTTAATATAAAATATTTTTTTGTTCTATTAATTATAGATGAAGCTAAGTAAAACAAGATCGATAGATGCTTACAAATTCCACAAATAATTTATGATATGACAACATATACTCACAACCCATATTTAACCCAATTTCAATCAATTTGTCTGATGGTTCTTCTTTGTATGCTTGCACCTGTTTGAAGACATTCAATGATGATTTTTGTAAACAACTTAAAAAATACAAAAATGAAATCTAGTTAAGTTGTTATAAGAAAGTAACAATTAATCATAAACTTAGATATCAACCCTTTTCTTCCTTGTCGTCATGTTTTATGTGTTGAATGGGTTCCATTTTCTTTTCTTTTCTGCAAGAAAATTATTGAAAATTAATATTTAATGCTAAATTATTTATTTATTGTACCTAATGATCGAAAAATTCATTGATTACATATTACATTTGAAGCACGTTGTTGTTGAGATGGCTCCTCCTACGATGCAATTTTGTCCATTTCTTTGACCATCTACTTGTACACCTTTTCGGACATTCCTACTGGCATATTTCTGATATCAGCTCGTTCATCTTTTGAGATTTTCATAATCTTCCTAAAAATGTAACATGAAAATAAACTATTTAATTTTTATATTGATATATGAAAAGTAAATATAACAAAAGTGATATTTATAAATAATTCTAGACAAACATTTAAAGGGATATTAATTTTTCATTCCTTCTTTTTTGTTGTTGTACATTTTTTCTATTAAAAGTCTAACATGTCTCATTGACCAATTCTCTGGAAACTATTCTTGTAGTTTAGATAAAATTTGGTTCTTGGAATCATTGGATTGATTTTTGTATTATAAGTTGAAGGAACGTCTATACATTCGTTCCACTGGATAACCCAAAATTTTGTAGAAGTTTTCCCCCTTTTGTTAACCTCTAGCACCACTCAAGATTAGCTAAGGAGAAATTCATTTTCATTTGCATGTTATATTTTTCTTTTTTTCTTAGAACAACATTCATTTTCTAAGTGGTTGCTCCTTGTAGAACATTAAAAAGATGTGAATTAATAGATTGTTTGACACATGTTATCTAATAATTTTAAATATATTATTAATGAAAATTAAAAAAAGAAACTCATATTGGATCGATAATATCTTTTCATTCACCTGATTCATCCTTTTGCAATTTTTCCATCAAGATTTTAAGCTCTTCTGGTTCTATATCGGAAATAATCTTATCGAGCTTCGTCATTTTGTGGCTCTGCATGTTAAACAATAAACAATACATATTATTTAAAATTACATATAGTTCAAAAATAATAACTTTTGTAAAGAATTTACAAAGAACTTGCCTTTTTCTCTTTTCTTGATATGTTATCAATATTTTTTTTACTTGATCTCTTGTCATTCATTTTTTTATCAATCTGAAACCTATACCATATCATTCATTAATATATTTATAAATAAATTATCAACTTTTCAGGTAAAAAATAAATCTCAAGAAACCGATGTGCCTTTCATGCTGTACGTATCGAAGTCGGTGCGTGGGGGTATTATAAAAACATCACACAAACAATATAATAGACCGTATGGTGCGTGGGGCTATTATAAACGCACTGCACAAAAGTGTAATATACTGTATGGTGCCATCCTCATAACATAGTGCATCGATGCCCTATTTTAGATATGGCGCGCTGATTTTAAAAAAAAAAGTTTTTAATTTTTTTATTACACAGTACTTGCGCGGTGCGCTGTATAATACAATGCACCGATGCACTCAGTTATGTAGGACGCACCGATAGAAAAAACCATTTTTTTCAAAAATTCATGCAAGGGGCGACATGGATTGGGATCTGACTATGGAAGTCATCCCGTGGGTTGGATGTCAATCTAAAATGAAAATCCCTAACTTTGAAAACATAGAAACAGGGAGAAGAAAGGGTAGAAATAAAAAAAAAATGGTTTAGGGTAAAAAGGGATAAAAATGTAGAAAAAGTAAAAAAACATCAAATTTAATCACGATATTGTTTGAAATTCTATGCTACAGGGTTTGAATCACCAGAGGTTTGCATTTTGATTGTCTAAATACTTCCGTTCGAACGTATTTCATCGCTCCACAGTGCTCTCGTGCTCTCTTGCTCTAGGTATGTCTCTTGCAAATCTCTGGTTGAAAATTTTAGCAAAAATAGTGAAATAATGAAAAGTGTTTAGTATTTAAAGAATTTTTTTATGAAATTAGGTTTTCGAAAATATTTTGCCACCCATTTTTCAATTTGCCGTTTTTTTTCACTTAAAGAAAATAGAGGTGTGCTTTTCTTATTTACGTTTATTTGTCGCTAGTGCGTCCATTGGTAACACGACAATAGTGCTAGTAACTAAAACACACTGGTGCATAGTAACTAAAATGCACCTGTATGGTTATCTTTACATTAGCACCGATTTGCGGTTGAGGCATCGAAATTACTTTTACGTGTGGACACCAAAATTAGAAAAGTTAGAGATGCCATTCAGGTTCAATTGAAAGCCGAAGATGTGATTTTATGCGACGTCAGCTTTGTCGATAAAAGTTTATGTAAGCCAATTGAGGCTCGGACAATACTCCCAGCTACTTTTAAATGCATTCTGGAGAATATTTCCCTTCATGGGACCTACAAGCCCGATCAAAAATTTCAATTGATCTTTCTATGTTGTCCTTAAGGGAATGCGAATCCTTCCCTTCATGGTGCCTCTTGGATTTATCGACTGCCTCGATTGATCTTTCTCTACTGTCCAATCTTTCCCTACCATCCTTGTAATAATGAGAATAGTTACCTTCATGTGATCTCTTAGCCCATTCAAGAGACTCAATTTATCTCTCTCTGACATCGCTTAACGAATAGGACTCCTTGCTTTCGAAGGACCGTTTCACCTTGCTAGTCGCCAGAGTGTCGACAGGTGTTTCTCTACCATCAACTCTGCTCTCCCTTTCTCCATCATGGGATCTCTTAACCATATTGACGGCCTCAACCGAATTCTCTCTACCGGTCTCAACCGAGCTTTCTTGACCGACCTTCTCATATTTTTCATAAATATTTTCTCCTATTGTACTCTATCGAGCTCTGTAGCTGTCTGCATCCTTGTAAGCATCTTTGTCCATCTTTCTGTTTGAATCACTCATTTTCTCTACTATAAAATTCTTAGCCAAAATTCGAACTCTCATATTTTCAAACCCTCATCTCCTCAAAAAAATTCTTGCCCATGATTCGAACCCTCCGCTGCTCCAATACTGCACTTTACAGAATAAACATGTTCTGGTGTGCGGGGTTTTATAGGTGCACTGGTGTGGTTTCGTAAGATCGAGGTTTATGTTTTTCCGCGGTGCTTTATGATGCGCTGGTGCGGAAGAGTTGTGAAGCACCAGTGCGTCTTAGCACTAAGATGCACCGGTGCATGTTATGATGATAAGCGCACTAGACAAAAAACCAAGAATCTTCGCTAGAAATGGCATACTGTATAAAGTTATTTTTTTTTGGTATTTAAGATCATAATAAAATAATTCTAAAGTACATGAATTTATTTGCATTATTTTCTAAACTTTATTATGTTACAAAAATTCATATTATTCTAGATTTATTATTTTAAAATTATTTAGAAATTTAAAAATTTAAAATTTTTAATAAAATCATTTCACATTAATACCATTAAAATTTTCACATTAATACAATTAAAATTTTACAAATATTTTAGATACAATTAGAATTAGAATTAGAATTAGAATTCGAATTAGAATTACAATTTTATAATTTCACATATAATTACGATTAGAATTACAATTACAATTTTAATTTTACATACAATTACAATTACAATTTTACAATTTGTCTTATATAAAATTACTATCATGATAACCATCGTACAAACATCATATTTGACTAAAAAACACATTCAAATTCACTAACATCATCGCGATCATGATCATCTAACAAAACATAATTAGCATTGTATAACATCATCACAACACAAACATAAAATATACATCTCATGTCAAATAACTCATGCTATCACATACACATCTATCTGCAATCTGTGCATTAAATGAACATATCTAACATGACCTAACAATATACACATCATGATGATCGCCAACATGTAAATTAAGTACAACTGCAACATGAATATAAAATACATGGACCACATACATACATACATACACACACACATACATACATACATACATACACACATACATACATACATACATACATACATACATACATACATATATATATATATATATCTATATATCTATATATATATATATATCTATATATCTATATATATATATATATATATATATATATAACTGAATAATGTTAAAAATATACAATTGTAATATAAATGTCATGGATTAGCTGGTGGTACAGCATCAATAGCAGTACTAGTCGAGGCCTACTTAGTCAATGGTGCAACCTTGAAGTTGATGGTCTAGCCTGCTCATGATCATGAGTACTGATGGATGCTGTAGCTGCTAACTGGACGTGGCCGATGGTCCAGCCTGATATCCATGATGACTGCTGCTAGATGCTAGTGGAGGTTGCTCATTTGACACAGCGCAAGGTGAATGATCATGAGATGATGAGTCACTGCTCATGGACTTTCAATCACGTGTTGCATATCGACCACGCCTATAACGTGCAAAAGTACTCCTCATCTACGTAACTAAGGTCGTAGCTCCTACAACATGCGGCATCAAGCTGTACATGTCACGTGACATGCCTCTCCACATCTGGAATAGCATACAATCGGCCTGTATGTCACTATAATGAGCGAGCTTGATACCTGCCTCAACCATCAATGTAGTGAGTTGTTCACCCAACTCCATCCTATATCTAGTATCAAGTCGACCGTGCCTATCAAAAGGCGGTACTGACGCACCAGCAGGAGCAGGTCTCTCTACACTAGCCTCCTGATGATTCTTAGCATCTATCATGCCCTGATCGTCATCAAGATCCACACTTGGATCATGTGGTGGTGCGGCATGTCGTTGCCATCAAAAGAGACAATGTATGCAAAATATATACAAGTACCCAACAATAATTAGACAATTTCATTACATAATTTAATAAAAACAAGTTAAAGAACATGTTAGAATAAATTTAAATAAAATAGTAATATTACCTCTATCATCTGGTGGCTCATCATCTAAGAAGAGGATGTTGGCACACCCTCGCCAATCCAATCCAGCATAAGGAAAAGGGACCATAATGAAGGGATACAACTCATCAACACTGTCTAGCAACTCCAGTGCATCATGCGATATGCTCGCTGGAAACATAGTCTCACTCATCTTGGGCATCATTTACCCCCACATGTGCATCTGTGCCTCGACCATCTGCCTACAAGGCTGGCGAACAAAAGTAGGCCTCATATCTAGAAACCTCTCAAAAAATAAACAAAAAAGCTCTGAAGTAAAAGGGAAGTTGACCCTCCCTTGTGCATGAGCACGACATCTATCTAAGGCTGTATAGAACTACCAAAAAGAAATGGAAAACCACCTGACAAGTCGTGGCTCCTGTACTAAATAATCAACATAATATAGAAGTGAGAAAATAATGAGTTTCCCATCACTTGTCCTATGTGAAATGGTCAAAATGAGAAGTTAGAGGCACTGCACCTCCTCACTACCAAATGCACCAATACATAACTGACCTCCAACAACCAGAAAATATGCAGGAGATAGTATTGATGCTCCAATGTATCTCTGGGAGTACACTAACTGACTCCCTGCTACAGAACTAGCTGGAACCTCTGGGAATGAGGGAAAATCTACCCCTCTCCGCGATAGCCCTATAATTAAATATATATCCTCCTCAATGGGTGTGTACCATTGGTTAGGACCAACCTAGAAAGCCTGTCGGTGGGCATTCCACCTGTGGATAAGATGTCTCAAAAACACACCATGGGTCTTTAGGGAAGTAGCCTCCTCATAGAACTTGAGGAGGCCTATCTACCTTAGGAGCCCCTGGGTAGCTGCTGTAATAGGGCGAGGGTATGCATCTCTCTCCCTCTCTCATGCCTCCCACAGGAAAACCATGTCATACTACTCCGCCTCTTGTTGCTGTTGTTCCCCCTCTTCTCTCTAAATGATTGACATATTAAATATTTTTTTTTTATTAAATGAGACATATATTTAGGAATATACATATAATTTTTTTTGGGAAAAAAAACAAACTAGTCGGTGCGCCACAAAAAAAAGTCATGCACCAGTTCCGGTGCATCGTGTGTTTGTCACGCACCAGGGGTGGTGCCCCAGATGACATTAAACACATGTATGCGGTGCACCTGAAAATTTTCAAAGCACCGTTGACTATGTATGGTGTTAGGAGTGCGGTGCTCTAAATAAAATATATGCCCTGACGCATATAGTTGTGTCAGCGCATTGACTTCCTGAATAATTACATAGTCAATGGTATGGTCTTTTACCAGGACGGACCGCTGACCCTGTCGGAATGCCGAATGTGGTGTGTTGACAAACACCGGGGTGGATATTTTCATCAATGCACCGTGTTGCCGCTATTCCACATGGTCAATGGTGAGGCAAAGACTGCACCGCCTTTTTTTTTAAATTTTAAAATAACGCGGTGCACCTTTCGGTACCGCCCCGAAAATGGTGCGGATACCATAAGCACCAGTTGCGGTGCAGCCTACAAATTTTACAGGTAGCACCACTTACCGATGCGAGCTAAACGGCTCGTGCGCACCTCACGAAAAATTATTATTTTTTCTTTTAAATGGTTAATTTTAAGGTTATTTGAAGTTCTAATTCGATAAAAATCTTAATTATGGAAAAACAAGAAAAATACATGTACATTTCGCCGTTGAGGAGGCATATTGGCTGTATAATTTTCAAGAGAAAATTTTCCTACCGTTTTGAAAAATGCAAGCTGGAGATTGGTGGGCAATGCACAACAGTAGTACATACAATGGGTGCAATGGGAGCACCGATGTCAGGGCAGCTTAGACAAGGATAAATTGCACTGGTACTTGAGAGCTCTTGAGCATTGAAAAAAGTGAAAAATGTGGTCTTTGGCCGTAATTTTTTTTTTATTTAACCATGTTCCGGTGCACGAGGTTTTATAGCTGCACTGGTGCTGTGTCTTACGATCGCACAGGGCAGTTTCCATTTTGGCGCGATGTTTTATGGTGCACCAGTGCGGTTTCTTAATACTACACTGGGTGGTTTTTGTTTTGGCGTGGTGTTTTATGATGCACCAGTGTAGAAGAGTTGTAAAGCACTAGTGCTCTATAGTAATATGACGCAGCGGGCGAGTGCGTACAAAGTGCATGGTTTCCGATGTGCCAATGTTTTGTGTGCACCGGTGCTTTCCATTGTCGAGTGCACCAGTGTGGTTTTGGATGATAAGTGCATGGAGCAGAAAGCATACGTAAAACCCTCTGCCCACCAAGCTCCTCTAATCACCTCTGCTTGAAATAGATGTATGGGGTATTTTTATAAGGGGTTCCTCAAAAACATCCGCTAGAGGGTATTTTCCTTGTAGTGATCCTAGTTACCAACAACTTTTAATAAGATGAAGACTAAAAAACCTAGAACCAAACATGTCCCAAAAACCCTAATACAATTCATGTTAGACCCTATATGCATAAAATAAATTATATGTACCTCAAGGATTACATAACTTATTCCTTTACGATCACAAGAAGTTGCTACAAAGTCCTTCTACTTGATCTCACAAGACATGGTCACTTCCATGATTTTTCTAATGTCAAATCAAGATGATTTAATTCTTTCTCTTTTTACTGGTTCCGATGAGAGATAAAACAAACATATTTAAGCATGTATTTATTCTCTAAACTCTTTATGTTGCAAACTTGGTGTATGAAACACCAGTCATCATTTTTAATAGTAGAGGTCTCTAACATATTCCTTCTACTTTTTAAAAGATTTTTCATCCTCAATTGTTAATGTCCCAAACCTTTATTTTATTTTATTGTTATTTGGGTACTTAGGAAAACTTGATTTGTAATGTCCATATTCATGACAACCAAATAACTAGTCTTTGGAAATGTCTCTATTTTTGTTATTCTTTTTCTTATCAAAAATATTCCTTGACTTAGCTGCAAAGGCTTGAGAAGTTTCATTCTTAGGTTAAGCATTACTTCTAGACTTTATTTTGGATTTTTCTCTTGCGCATTGAGACCATATTTCTTCAAATGACATAGTTTCTTTCCTTGCATAAATGATACTTGAAAAAATAGCCGACTCTTTAGGTAAAGAATTGATTGCTATTGTGATTAATTCTAAATTAGATATTTTCTCACCAGTTACTAGGATTTGATCTTTGATTTTTGATAGCTTCATGAAAAAGGAAGCTATAGTCTCTTCTGTTGTCATTTCTGATTGATATAATTGAGCCCCTAAGTCTATCATGTGACCTGTTGTGTTGAAGAAGTATAATTTCACCAAGGTGCCATAGACTTATTTGGAGGTTTTTGATTAAAAAGAAATGAGGGGGTATTTGATAGAATTAAAGAGAATTATTTGAGCTTTGACATCCTATTTTTCATAATTTTCAACTTCTTCATCCTCTAAATCTGGAACAAGGACCTTTCCAAGAACGTAGTTCATAACATCATTTTCTCTAAGGGCTAAGTCAATCCTCTTTTTCCATGCCTTGTAGTTGGATTCTCCTTCTAAATTATTGCTTTCCTTTCATGTATAAGCCATTAGATTAGACACACAGTCTTGGAGGTAAATTTTTACTTAATGGATACCTTCTGCAACAATTATTTTTCTTAAGCTGTTACAATGATTGATTTATTTCTGCTCTTTAGATGTGGCATCTCTTCTTCACCTTAGCTCTAATACCATGTTGGAAAATCAATGTAGTTGTAGGACAATATTGATTTTCATTATCTTCATAATTACTTGTGAATTTTATTCTTCTTCTTATTAATTCATTTATTTCTTTTGAATCAAGAAATTACCAACAATGTAAATAAAAGAGACAAGACACCAAATGTAGGCTTCAAACTAGGGGAAAACCCAAACAATCTCCTTCTTATAGAATTAAATCAAAATGTGATTTCTCAAGACCCTATCACCAAGTCAATCCACCTTGTAGCTACATGTCAACTCTTAAAAAAAAATCCACTCAAGTCAACATAACTAGATGCCACCTTCTGCAAGCTTTAAGGATGCAATCTCAAACTTCTTACTGCAACTTTAAAAAATATGTGATATATATTTGTGCCTTTCTATGCAACTTTTTGACTGTGCCTTTCACTGCAACTTTTTGGACCCCTGTACTAACCTTCTATAATTTTCGGATATCTAAAGTGCTACTATAATTTTAGACTTATGTAATATTATAGTGACTCCAATATGAGCATATTGTGGTTAGACATTTTTTTTAATATATATCCTTTCTTTGGTGTAGTTCTTACTAGTCTTTATAATATCCAAGTGGATATTGGTGGCCACTCAGCTATTCCACTTGGACACCCACCATTGTTTCTTTTTAGTTTCCTTAATTGTAACACAACTTACTATTTTGGTAGTTTTTTGGTTCCTAAAATTCTGGAGCCTTTTTGATGGAGTAAAAGATGTTTTTAGGGAAAATATAGAGACCAAAAAATTCTAAAACTAGTCTACCTAATTTCTCTTTGCCTCCTCCTCAAGATGTTCGAAACGAGGTATTATGATAGCCAAAAAGAGATCATATGCCAAATTTAGGACCCCACGAAGTTGAAGTTCCAATATACCCCAACGGGGACCACAAGATTTTGACGCTTCATCTCCTATGGTTAGGATTTTGGATGTTTAGGGTTTATCATTATTTTTCAATGAGAAAAATGGCACCAATCCTCATTGTAACATAGTTCAAATCCATGTAGCCACCACATATCTTCTCAGAGATAAGATACCATCGGCCAAGTTAGTTTCTTGCCCTTCTCCATGTAAGCATATTTTAGTTCTTTGATGTTAATGAAATGAAGTGTTATTTCTGCCGCATCTCTTATTTATCGTTATAGCAGTATTCTGTTGCGTTCAAATTTAAGTTTAGATCAATGGTATTAGAGTGGTTTTCTCTTTCTCTTTTTTTTTTTGCATGTATCTAATGAGGTCAGGGTATAAGGAGTTAGGGCTCGAACTGGTTGAACCTTTGCAAGACCATCCTCGCAAACCCTGATGACCTCCCATGGGAGAAGAAAAAAAATATGAGGGAGAGGCATATCCTTTCAAAATATTGCTTGAAGAAGCCCTCAAGAAACAAAGGAACATGATGATGGACATTTTTTCCCAAATCCTTTGGCGAATGCCCACAGGTGACGCATCTTAATTTGACAATCACTCTAGAGGTGCCACTTCCTTCAAGGTACAAGTCAACTTTGAAATTCCCATAATTGAAGGCTAGATAGATGAAAATTCCTTAGATATATGGTTAAATCCATTGGAAGGATATTTTTCAATTCATGATTTTTCCAATAAGGAAAATATTACTTTTGCGCTCTTCAAAGCCACCACCCATGTCAAGGAATGGTGGGAAACCTACTGCGAATAGAGGGACGAGGGAGAAAATTCACTATTTTTGTTGCATCCACTTGGAATTTTTTCCGAGATGCCAGCAAGGAACAATATTACCCTATGGGGAGATATGAGGACAAGTACATACAATGGACTATGCTGTGGGAGCGAAGGGATCAAGATGTGTGTGAGCTAACGAATTTGTTCCATATCTTACACACAAAGTTGGGTATCAAATATTCAGAGAAAAATTTGGTGCTCAAGTACCGCAGTTGTTTGCATAGATACATTCAGGAGGAAATGGAGTTCCTGGACATCTACTCTCTTGGTGCAACATATTGATATGCTACCAAGATTGAGCATAATTTTAAATAGAAGAAGCAAGACTTTGGATATGTGAATTTGAAGCAAGGGAAAGACACCCCCAAACTGCAAAAAAAATGAAAAATTGAAGGCAAGGTGATCCAAGACAACCTACCAAACCCACAAGAAAATAAAAACACCACAAAGACAAATAAGGACACGAGAAAGTAGCATGAGTTCCATAAGATCTCCAGTCACAACACAGGCCATGCAGTCACTTTTGGCTGAGCTGAAGGCTTATAAATCAGATGCATGTTCCGACTCTAAGTCAGAACTCGACAAGGTGAATGATAAAGGGAAGCCTATTATTGATGCGGAGCCTAGTTCCACCATTTCCACCACCAATATCTAGAAGGATGAGCCCAAAGATCTAGAGGAGGGGGAGTGCATCTTCCATTCCTATATGTGAGTGAAGGGTTATCTTTTGCAGTTAATTATCGACAGCAGGAGCCAAAAGAACCTCATTTTAGTATATTTCACGAAGTGATAGGGCCTACCAACCACAATACACCCACAACCGTACACCATCGTGTTCCTTCACCAAGGACGAGATCTATGCATCAACCAATAGTGCCACCTTACCTACAACATAAATCCCTTGACAAATGAGGTATTGTGTGATGTTTCTCTTCTTGAATTTTGTGATGTATTATTAGGCCAACCCTACTTGTGGAAGAAAAATATTGTGAATGAGTCTAGGCCTCAGATTCTTATTATTACTTTGAGAAATAAGTTGTACAGGATACCAGAGGTACCACCACCTACCGCCATCTCTTTGGTCATTGTGAAGAAATGTAGTAAGATCATTTCCTAGATCAAGAAATTTGTTTTTCTTATGATTTTCCCCGGGGAAAGAAGAATATTGTGGACACGACCTCAGGACAAGGCTCCCCCATGTGACAGGAAGATGTGGAAAAGGTAGTGGAGGAATATAGGGACACATTCACCTCACTCGCAAGGGTGCCTCTACATTTTCAGGTCAAGAACTCCACAGATATGACCTCGGACACACCACTACCCAATGGACCAATATATTGACGCTTTGTTATGGAGAAGAATGAAATAAAAAGGAAGATTCAGGGCATGTTGTAGAAAGGGAACATCAGGCAAATTTCATCGCCTTGTGGGAGCCTGATCGTGTTAGTACAGAATAACGATGACACCTCTTAGCCCCCCTATGAAATTCTTGACAAGCAAATAGGGGGCTAAGTCATTGATGAGTCTTCAAGGAATGCATTTCCTCTAAAAACGCAGTCTCCTTGAAGCCTCTATGTGCCTTTTATCCTTTGATCAAATCCCCTCTGCTGATTTCCCTTATAAAGCCTCTCTGTTATGGGAATAAATGCCCAAAGGCCTCCTTTCCCCTTTATTTTTCCCTCATTTAACCTCTTTTTATTCCCCCTTTTCTCCCCTTCTATTTCCCCAGTTACCCCTCAAATCCCCCCAAAATCCCCTTTAATTTCTTCCCCTACCTTTGTTAGCCTTTTTCCCCCTTTTTCCCTCTATCGTTCCCCTCCTTCACCTTCAAAATCCATTAAAAGGGGCTAAAAACCCACTCTCCGACCTTATTCTAAGGCCTAGCCCCTTCCCCTTAACCACTTCCCCACATGTGCCCAGGCGCCAGGACCAAGTGATTAAGTCCTCGGCGCTTATCGCAATCGGAGCATCGGGCGGGTGTAAATACTTTGTAACAGCGTAAAACTCCCGATGCGATTTGTTTAACACATAAGTCCCGCAGGGCGTTCCGCATCATTGATCTTCCGCGGAGATCTAATGGCTGAGAGCTAATCGTAAGCCCCCGTCAATCGCAATCGCAACACTCATGGTGCACCCCCCGATTGATCGCATCACACCCCGATCACTCCGTCTCCCGATTAAATCTTGGCCGTCCATCCCCTTTCTGATCTGACGGCCATGCTCTTCCCTCCGTCCTCCGATTTAATCCCGACCGTTCATCCTCCCGCAGATCAACGGTCCTGCGCCAATCGCACTCCCATTTCCTCCAATCGTATGCTTTCTCCTCTGCCCTTCCGATTTCATCGCAGCCGTCCATTTTCCAGCCGATCGGACGGCCTGGCGCTAATCGCATCCCCTTCCCTCCATCTCTCGATTCAATCTTGTTCGTCCGTTTCTCCCCCAGATCGACGACCATCGCTCAATCGCTTCTCCATGCTCAATCGCAATCGAAACTTTCAAGAGGTGTGTTGCGATTGACACCCGCTCCGACCTCCGATTGCGATGGTGCGATTGGATCGTGACCGTTCGTTTCCTCCAAGATCGGGCGGTTCTGGTTGATTCACCCTCCACCTCTGCCGGGTCCCACCTCCACCGCTTCACTCCATTTTTTTTCCATGTTGTCCTATGTAAATCGCTCCAGTGGTGGCATTTGAGTTTCACGCAATATTAATCATTTCTCCACCGCTCTCTCTTCTTTCCACCATTCCCCACTTCTTCGCCACCTCTTTCCGTCGTTTCTCCGCTCTTCCGCCACCACTCCTCCGCCTCCATAGCATTTCTCCACCGCCACTGCCCGAGTTTTAAACAGAGTTATTTCAGTGTGCAGACAGTACAGAGAGGCCGATTCAGCGGCCAGCAAAGCAGCAGAGACCGGATTAGAAGGGATTCGAGCCTGTAATTGAATATTTGAAGCGCTAATCCCGTGATCAAAGAATTAAGGCACTGATTGAAGATTAAGAGTGCACCAGCAACGCCATAACTGCGCCACCTAACAGCATGACATTTTCCGCCAGAGGTACACCTTCCTACAACGTCCTCCACGCCTTCTCGAGCCCTGAGACAATTAAATACACTGATTGAAGCTCATTTCAGACAGTCAGGAAGCATTAAAGAAGCATGGAAGGACTTGCAGTTTTCCATCCAGTTCATTTATTCCAGAATGGCAGCACAGAGCTCCAGACAGTCGAAGGACCCCAAAGAAATATCAGAGGTCAATTTCCGGCCTGACAGAGATCTCCGAACCAGATTACAGAGTACATACAACACTGCAGAAAGCCATTAAGCAGTATGGGCTTGGACACTTCCGCCGATTTTGTCTTGATGAGATTCATTTAATTGTTCATCTACCTCTGTTTTCTCTCTTCTCCTATAAAGATCCCCGAGAACATAATGTAAAGGTTGTTGTTGCCTTGCTGGGCATCTGCTGTTAGAGGGATTCAGTTTGACTGTTAGAACAGCGTTGGGAGGAAGTTGCAGAGTAGTTTGTATGTAATAGGCTGGGAGGAGAAGTTGGGACTGTATTAGCCATTGAGCCATATTGTACATGACTGGATTTGCATCAATTAATCAAAACACATTTCACAGGATCCTGGTCTATTACTATTGGTGATGTTTTTCTTAACTCTGTTATTTACATTTTCATACTGTTTCATGTTCTGCTGGTAGGCATCAGAATAATGGTATAAGATTCACCCGTGTTAGGTGCCCTATGCTGTCTTCTCTCCCTACCTTTATGTTTTCTGCTTCATGTGTATCTAAGAGTAAATTCGTGGAGTTTAACCAGTGCAGTGGATGTTATTGCCTGCTGGCTGATGTATGAACTTGGGGGTTTGCTTCTTAGACGTTTCTTTGTAATCTTATCTCTGTTTTTCCCTTGGAGTTGCTAAAGCAGACCTGGAGTTAAATGACCTCTGGTCTGATCTATAAGCATCCCCTTTGTCTCTTTGAGAGTTGCCTTTAAGTATGTCCAAGAAGGTCTGGAGTTAAATGACCTCTGACCTGATCTATAGACAGAAATTCGGTTGCTTTCCTTCTTTCACTTTCCTCCTTAATGTTCCATCCCATCATCTATCTAAAAAGATCCTTTAGTATAGATGACTTTCCCTTTGAAAGCCTCGGCTATTTGTTGCATGTAATTTCCTTTCACGACTCCATAGCCCAATGGATGGCACAGTCTTGGCCCATTCTCCTTGCTAAAGCATCCTGCTGCCATGTTCCCTTCCCCCCATTGCTTTCTCGGCCTATGATCTCCTGACCAACCCAGCAACCCTTCAACCAAATCATTTAAAACCCCCCTTTGTGCTTCATACCTAGCCTAACACCTCATTTTGAGCTTCAAAGAGACATCATTCTTTGATATATTTGGAGAGATCCCTCTCCGGGTCCAGGAGGGCTAGATCCTAGGGCCCCAAAGTGCTTTGATGTTGTCTCATCTTTTTGTATTGCCAAATCTTCCAAAACATGGGAACCCCAACATAATGGCGACTCCGCTGGGGACGATCAGTCAACTTTGATTTGGTAAACCACTGTGGTGGACAGTAAGCTGTAAATCATCCACCTAGCGACTCCACAATTCCTGAATGATTAAAAGACTCTGCTGGTAATCAGCTGGCCACTGACTATCTGTGGTTTCACATAAGACTCCACTGGGAGATCAGTCGCAGTGCAACATCATCCCTACCAAATGGAAGACTCTAAGTTGAGCCCCCTTGAAGAGTTTCGTTGTGGAATATCAGAAATACTGGCTCAACTCAGAAGTGAAGACCTTCCAAAAGTTTTGCATTTCAGCTCAAGATTCAATGACCAGCCTGAGCTGAAGGAGGTTGTCCTAGAAGTACTGGCAGTGAGATATGAGGCCAAGATTGAACTCTTGAACTCACAAGAAAAATCATACGTGTTCAGAGACCCCAGAGCATTCTTGGAAAGTCTCTCGCCCCCTAAAAGAGAAGAAATTCCACTGCTCTTCGAAATACGAGAAGAAGAAGATCCGGTTTCCCAGAGCCACCCTGAAGATGCAGTGGATAATACAAGAATCAGAGCTGCCCAGGACGTAGATAGCCTACCAATCATGGTAGGCCAAAAATAAGAAAGCATACATCAAGCATACCCCTCTGCTGATTTTCCTTATAAAGCCTCTCTGTTATGGGAAGAAATGCCCAAAGGCCTCCTTTCCCCTTTATTTTTCCCTCATTTAACCTCTTTTTATTCCCCCTTTTCTCCCCTTCTATTTCCCCAATTACCCCTCAAATCCCCCCAAAATCCCCTTTAATTTCTTCCCCTACCCTTTGTTTAGCCTTTTTCCCCCTTTTTCCCTCTATTGTTCCCCTCCTTCACCTTCAAAATCCATTAAAAGGGGCTAAAAACCAACTCTCTGACCTTATTCTAAGGCCTAGCCCCTTCCCCTTAACCACTTCCCCACATGTGCCCAGGCGCCAGGACCAAGTGCTTAAGTCCCCGGCGCTTATCGCAATCGGAGCATCGGGCGGGTGTAAATCCTTTGTAACAGCGTAAAACTCCCGATGTGATTTTTTTAACACATAAGTCCCGCAGGGCGTTCCGCACCGTTGATCTTCCTCGGAGATCTAACGGCTGAGCGCTAATCGCAAGCCCCCGTCAATCGCAATCGAAACACTCATGGTGCACCCCCCGATTGATCGCATCGCACCCCGATCACTCCGTCTCCCGATTAAATCCTGGCCGTCCATCCCCTTTCTGATCTGACGGCCATGCTCTTCCCTCCGTCCTTCGATTTAATCCCGACCGTTCATCCTCCCGCAGATCAACGGTCCTGCGCCAATCACACTCCCATTACCTTCAATCGCATTCTTTCCCCTCTGCCCTTCCGATTTCATCGCAGCCGTCCATTTTCCAGCCGATCGGACGGCCTGGCGCTAATCGCATCCCCTTCCCTCCGTCTCCCGATTCAATCCTGTCCGTCCGTTTCTCCCCCGGAATGACGGCCATCGCTCAATTGCTTCTCCATGCTCAATCGCAATCAGAACTTTCAAGAGGTGTGTTGCGATTGACACCCGCTCCGACCTCCAATTGCGATGGTGCGATTGGATCGTGACCATTCGTTTCCTCCAAGATCGGGCGGTTCTGGTTGATTTTCCCTCCGCCTCCGTCGGGTCCCACCTCCACCACTTCACTCCATTGTTTTTCCATGTTGTCCTATGAAAATCGCTCCGGTGGTGGCATTTGAGTTTCACGCAATATTAATCATTTCTCCACCGCTCTGTCTTCTTTCCACCATTCCCCACTGATTCGCCACCTCTTTCCATCGTTTCTCCGCTCCTCCGCCACCACTCCTCCGCCTCCACAGCATTTCTCTGCCGCCACCACTCCTCCGCCTCCACAGCATTTCTCCGCCGCCACTGCCCGGGTTTTAAACAGAGTTATTTCAGTGTGCAGATAGTACAGAGAGGCCGATTCAGCGGCCAGCAAAGCAGCAGAGAGCGGATTAGAAGGGATTCGAGCCTGTAATTGAATATTTGAAGTGCTAATCCCGTGATCAAATAATTAAGGCACTGATTGAAGATTAAGAGCGCACCAGCAACGCCATAACTGCGCCACCTAACAGCTTGACATTTTCCTCCAGAGGTACACCTTCCTACAGCGTCCTCCATGCCTTCTCGAGCCCTGAGACAATCAAATACACTGACTGAAGCTCATTTCAGACAGTCAGGAAGAATTAAAGAAGCATGGAAGGACTTGCAGTTTTCCATCCAGTTCATTTATTCCAGAATGGCAGCATAGAGCTCCAGACAGTCGAAGGACCCCAAAGAAATATCAGAGGTCAATTTCCGGCCTGACAGCGATCTCTGAACCAGATTACAGAGTACATACAGCACTGCAGAAAGCCATTAAGAAGTATGGGCTTGGACACTTCCGCCGATTCTGTCTTGATGAGATTCATTTAATTGTTTATCTACCTCTGTTTTCTCTCTTCTCCTATAAATATCCCCGAGAACATAATGTAAAGGTTGTTGTTGCCTTGCTGGGCATCCGCTGTTAGAGGGATTCAGTTTGACTGTTAGAACAGCCTTGGGAGGAAGTTGCAGAGTAGTTTGTATGTAATAGGCTGGGAGGAGAAGTTGGGACTGTATTAGCCATTGAGCCATATTGTACATGACTGCTTTTGCATCAATTAATCAAAGCACATTTCACAGGATCCTGGTCTATTACTATTGGTGAGGTTTTTCTTAACTCTGTTATTTACATTTTCATACTGTTTCATGTTCTGCTGGTAGGCATCAGAATAATGGTATAGGATTCACCCGTGTTAGGTGCCCTATGTTGTCTGCTCTCCCTACCTTTATGTTTTCTGCTTCATGTGTTTCTAAGAGTAAATTCGTGGAGTTTAACCAGTGCAGTGGAAGTTATTGCCTGTTGGCTGATGTATGAACTTGGGGGTTTGCTTCTTAGATGTTTCTTTGTAATCTTATCTTTGTTTTTCCCTTGGAGTTGCTAAAGCAGACCTGGAGTTAAATGACCTCTGGTCTGATCTATAAGCAGCCCCTTTGTCTCTTTGAGAGCTGCCTTTGAGTATGTCCAAGTAGGTCTGGAGTTAAATGACCTCTGACCTGATCTATAGACAGAAATTCGGTTGCTTTCCTTCTTTCACTTTCCTCCTTAATGTTCCATCCCATCATCTATCTAAAAAGATCCTTTAGTATAGATGACTTTCCCTTTGAAAGCCTTGGCTAGTTGTTGCATGTAATTTCCTTTCATGACTCCATAGCCCAATGGATGGCACTGTCTTGGCCTATCCTCTTTGCTGAAGCCTCCTGCTGTTTTGTTTCCTTTCTCTCATTACTTTCCCAGTCTATGATCTCCTGACCAACCCAACAACCCTTCAACCAAATCATTTAAAACCCCTCTGTGCTTCATACCTAGCCTAACACCTCATTTTGAGCTTCAAAGAGACATCATTCTTTGATCTATTTGGAGATATCCCTCTCCGGGTCCAGGAGGGCTAGATCCTAGGGCCCCAAAGTGGTTCTGATGTTGTCTCATCTTTTGGTCTTGCCAATCTGGCCAAAACATGGGAACCCCAACATAATGGCGACTCCACTGGGGACAGATCAGTCAGCTTTGATTTGGTAAACCACTGTGGTGGACAGTAAGTTGTAAATCATCCACCTGGCGACTCCACAATTCTGGAATGATTATAAGACTCCGCTGGTGATCAGCTGGCCACTGATTATCTTGGTTTCACATAAGACTCCACTGGGAGACCAGTCGCAGTACAACATCATCCCTGCCAAATGGAAGACTCTGGGTTGAGCCCCCTTGAAGAGTTTCGTTGTGGAATATCAGATATACTAGCTCAACTCAGAAGTGGAGACCTTGCAAAAGTCTTCCGTTCCAGCTCAAGATTCAATGATCGACCTAAGCTAAAGAAAGTCTTTTTAGAAGTGCTGGCGGAGAGGTATGAAGCTGAGCTCGAACTGTTGAAATCACAAGAGAAATCATACGAGTTCGAAGACCCCAGAGCCTTTTTGGAAAGTCTCCCGCCCCCTAAAAGAGAAGAAATTCCACTGCTCTTCGAAATACAAGAAGAAGAAGATCCAGGTTTCATGAGCCTCACCGAAGATGCAGTGGAAGATGCAATAATTGAAGCTTCCCAGGATGTAGATAGCCTATCAGTTATGGCAGGCCTGAAAGAAGAAAATGTACATCATCTGTTCGTTGATCCTGTGGCAGAGTACATGGAGGCCCTGATATGCTCGAACGCTCCAGCATTGATCCTCAACACGGGCCAGATTCATCAGGATTGGTCACTATTGAGGGCGACCACAGTTTTGAAGAACCACAAGCAGAGCACCCGGTGGTTATCTCTGACAGGCAGCCAGTGCTCATATCCTTTTTCACTACTACTTGACTGGCTGTATTGGCTTTATCATATCACCTAGAACATCAGAGATTTCCAGTTAGAGTAGGGTAGGTAGGAAGCTCAATAAAGCTCAGTACATGAGCAAGTAGATTAGTTGTTTCATTTTCTGTCTTAGAATGTAGAGAAGAAACCTGCTAGACAGTCTAATCCTAGCAGGTAGTAGGGTAGGTAGAGAAACATATGAGACCAACAGTCTAATCTGGTCTCATGGAGTAATAAGGGTAGAAGTAGAATAGGTTTATTTTTCCTGTTTGTAAAAATTGATGATGTAAAAGGGTCTGCAAGTCCAAATGCACCCAAGAGGAAAAAATGCTAGGACTATAGTGTGGGTAGGTAGTTGTGTGGGAGAATTTTACTGCTGATATGTTGTCTTCATAATATTGTGGCAGCAGATCAAAGAAAGAGATGGATGGTTCAAGCAGTAGGCATCTGGCCTACACCAAGAGATCAATTTCTAAATTCTTGACTCCTTCAAGAAGAAGCCATCCCCATGTGGAGCCACTGTTAGCCCCCCTATGAAATTCTTGACAAGAAAATAGGGGGCTAAGTCATTGATGAGTCTTCAAGGAATGCATTTCCTCTGAAACCACAGTCTCCTTGAAGCCTCTATGTGCCTTTTATCCTTTGATCAAATCCCCTCTGTTGATTTCCCTTATAAAGCCTCTCTGTTATGGAAAGAAATGCCCAAAGGCCTCCTTTCCCCTTTATTTTTCCCTCATTTAACCTTTTTTTATTCCCCCTTTTCTCCCCTTCTATTTCCCCAATTACCCCTCAAATCCCCCCAAAATCCCCTTTAATTTCTTCCCCTACCCTTTGTTTAGCCTTTTTCCCCCTTTTTCCCTCTATCGTTCCCCTCATTCACCTTCAAAATCCATTAAAAGGGGCTAAAAACCCACTCTCCGACCTTATTCTAAGGCCTAGCCCCTTCCCCTTAACCACTTCCCCACATGTGCCCAGGCGCCAGGACCAAGTGCTTAAGTCCTCGGCGCTTATCGCAATCGGAGCATCGGGCGGGTGTAAATCCTTTGTAACAGCGTAAAAATCCCGATGCGATTTGTTTAACACATAAGTCTCGCAGGGCGTTCCGCACCGTTGATCTTCCGTGGAGATCTAACGGCTGAGCGCTAATCGCAAGCCCCCGTCAATCGCAATCGCAACACTCATGGTGCAGCCCCCGATTGATCGCATCGCACCCCGATCACTCCGTCTCCCGATTAAATCCTGGCCGTCCATCCCCTTTCTGATCTGACGGCCATGCTCTTCCCTCCGTCCTCTGATTTAATCCCGACCGTTCATCCTCCCACAGATCAACGGTCCTACGCCAATCGCACTCCCATTTCCTCCAATCGCATGCTTTCCCCTCTGCCCTTCTGATTTCATCGCAGCCGTCCATTTTCCAGCCGATCGGACGGCCTGGCGCTAATCGCATCCCCTTCCCTCCATCTCCCGATTCAATCCTGTCCGTCCGTTTGTCCCCCAGATCGACGGCCATCGCTCAATCGCTTCTCCATGCGCAATCGCAATCGGAACTTTCAAGAGGTGTGTTGTGATTGACACCCGCTCTGACCTCCGATTACGATGGTACGATTGGATCGTGACCATTCGTTTCCTCTAAGATCGGGCGGTTCTGGTTGATTCACCCTCCGCCTCTGCCGGGTCCCACCTCCACCACTTCAGTCCATTGTTTTTCCATGTTGTCCTATGTAAATCGCTCCAGTGGTGGCATTTGAGTTTCACGCAATATTAATGATTTCTCCACCGCTCTATCTTCTTTCCACCATTCCCCACTGCTTCGCCACCTCTTTCCGTCGTTTCTCCGCTCTTCCGCCACCACTCCTCCGCCTCCACAACATTTCTCCGCCGCCACTGCCCAGGTTTTAAACAGAGTTATTTCAGTGTGCAGATAGTACAAAGAGGCCAATTCAGCGACTAGCACAGTAGCAGAGACCGGATTAGAAGGGATTCGAGCCTGTAATTGAATATTTGAAGCGCTAATCCCGTGATCAAAGAATTAAGGCACTAATTGAAGATTAAGAGCGCACCAGCAACGCCATAACTGCGCCACCTAACAACTTGACATTTTCCTCCAGAGGTACACCTTCCTACAGCATCCTCCATGCCTTCTTGAGCACTGAGACAATTAAATACACTGACTGAAGCTCATTTCAGACAGTCAGGAAGCATTAAAGAAGCATGGAAGGACTTGCAGTTTTCCATCTAGTTCATTTATTCCAGAATGGTAGCACAAAGCTCCAGACAGTCGAAGGACCCCAAAGAAATATCAGAGGTCAATTTCCGGCCTGATAGAGATCTCCGAACCAAATTACAGAGTACATACAGCACTGCAGAAAGCCATTAAGCAGTATGGGCTTGGACACTTCCGCTGATTCTGTCTTGATGAGATTCATTTAATTGTTCATCTACCTCTGTTTTCTCTCTTCTCCTATAAAGATCCCCGAGAACATAATGTAAAGGTTGTTGTTGCCTTGTTGGGCATCTGCTGTTAGAGGGATTCAGTTTGACTGTTAGAACAGCCTTGGGAGGAAGTTGCAGAGTAGTTTGTATGTAATAGGCTGGGAGGAGAAGTTGGGACTGTATTAGCCATTGAGCCATATTGTACATGACTGGTTTTGCATCAATTAATCAAAGAACATTTCACAAGATCCTGGTCTATTACTATTGGTGATGTTTTTCTTAACTTTGTTATTTACATTTTCATACTACTTCATGTTCTGCTGGTAGGCATCAGAATAATGGTATAGGATTCACCCGTGTTAGGTGCCCTATGCTGTCTGCTCTCCCTACCTTTATGTTTTCTGCTTCATGTGTATCTAAGAGTAAATTAGGTAAGGTTAACTAGTCGATGGATATTGTGCTGTTGGTGATATGAACTTGGGGGTTTGCTTCTTAGATGTTTCTTTGTAATCTTATCTCTGTTTTTCCTTGGAGTTGCTAAAGCGGACACAGGTTAAATGAACTACAGGTAAGTCTACTTAAGCATCCTTTGTCTCTTTGAGCGCCTTCGTATGTCCAGCGGTGCGGAGTTAAATCACCTCTGACACGATCTATAGGCAGAAAATTCGGTTGCTTTCCTCCTTTCCTTTCCTCCTTAATGTTCCATCCCATCATCTATCTAAAAGATCCTTTAGTATGAATGACTTGCCCTCTGGAAGCCTTGGTTAGTTGTTTACATGTAATTACCTTTCATGACTCCATATCCCAATGGAGGGCACATTCTTAAGCTATCCTATTTTGTCGAAACGTCCTACTCCCCTGCTCCTGTTTCCCATGACCTTATCAGTCTATGATCTCATGACCAACCCAGAAACCAACCAACCAAGTCATTTAAAACACCCCTTTGTTTTTTGTACCCTGGCTTTAACACCTCCAATTGAGCTAAAGAGACATCATTCTTTGATATATTTGGAGAAGATCCCCTTCGGGTCGGGAGGGCTAGATCCTAGGGCCCCAAAGTGGTTTGATGTTCTCTCGCCATCTTTTGGTATTGGAAAATCTTCCAAAACATGGGAACCTAACATAATGGCGACCTAAAGCCCCAGGGCAGTCCTTTCGGCTTTGATTTGGTAAACCTTTGTGGTGGACAGTAAGTCACGTAAATCATCCACACAGCGACTCCACAATTCTGGGAATAGTTAAAAAGACTCAGTAATGTTGACGCGATTGTCCCGGCGGTTTCTGCCAAGACTCCTTTGGGGAATCGGTCGCGTTATCATCCCTACGAATGAAGGAGCTACGAGTTGGGCCCCCTTGAAAGAGTTTCGTTGTGGAATATCGAAATCTTGGCTCAACTGGAAGTGAAGACCTTCAAAGTTCGCATTTCAGCTCAAGATTCAATAACTAGCCTGAGCTGAAGGAGGTTGTCCTAGAAGTACTGGCGGTGAGATATGAGGCTGAGATTGAACTCTTGAACTCACAAGAAAAATCATACGAGTTCAAAGACCCAAGAGCATTCTTGGAAATTCTCCCGCCCCCTAAAAGCCAAAAGATTCCGCTGCTGTTCGAAGTGCAAGAAGAAGAAGATCCGGTTCCCCAGAGCCACCTTGAAGACGCAGTGGAAGAAGGAGAAAAAATTGAAGCTTCCCAGGATGTAGACAGCCTACCAATCATGGCAGGCCAGAAAGAAGAAAGCATACATCAAATGTTCGTGGATTCTGTGGAAGAGTACATGGAGGCCCTGATATGCTCGAACGCTCCAGCATTGATCCTCAGCATGGGCCAGATTCATCAGGAATGGTCACTACTGATGGTGACCACAGTTTTGAAGAACCACAAGCAGAGCACCCTGTGGTTATCTCTGACAGGCAGTCAGTGCTCATATCCTTTTTCACTACTACTTGACTGGCTGTATTGGCTTTATCATATCACCTAGAACATTAGAGATTTCTGGTTACGGTAGGGTAGGTAGGAAGCTCAATAAAGCTCAGCCTATGAGCATGTAGTTAGTTGTTTAAATTTCTGTTTTAGAATGTAGAGAAGAAACCTGCTAGACAGTCTAATCCTAGCAGGTAGTAGTGTAGGTAGAGAAGCATAGGAGACCAACAGTCTAATCTGGTCTCATGGAGTAATAAGGGTAGAAGTAGATTAGGTTTATTTTTCCTGTTTGTAAAAATTAATGATGTAAAGGGGTCTGCAAGTCCAAATGCACCCCAGAAGAAAATTTTTAGGACTATAGTGTGGGTAGGTAGTTGTTTGGGAGAATTGTTTCTGCTGATATGTTGTCTTCATAGTTTGTGGCAGCTGATCAAGGAAAGAAAAGGATGGTTCAAGAAGCAGGCATCTAGCCTACACCAAGAGATCAATTTCTGAATTCTTGACTCCTTCAAGAAGAAGCCATCCCCATGTGGAGCCACTGTTAGCCTCCCTATGAAATTTTTGACAAGAAAATAGGGGGCTAAATTATTTTTGAGTCTTCAAGGAATGCATTTCCTCTGAAAACACAGTCTCCTTGAAGCCTCTATGTGCCTTTTATCCTTTGATCAAATCCCCTCTGCTGATTTCCCTTATAAAGCCTCTCTGTTATGGGAAGAAATGCCCAAAGGCCTCCTTTCCCCTTTATTTTTCCCTCATTTAACCTCTTTTTATTCCCCCTTTTCTCCCCTTCTATTTCCCCAATTACCCCTCAAATCCCCCCAAAATCCTCTTTAATTTCTTCCCCTACCCTTTGTTTAGCCTTTTTCCCCCTTTTTCCCTCTATTGTTCCCCTCCTTCACCTTCAAAATCCATTAAAAGGGGCTAAAAACCCACTCTCCGACCTTATTCTAAGGCCTAGCCCCTTCCCCTTAACCACTTCCCCACATGTGCCCAGGCGCCAGGACCAAGTGCTTAAGTCCTCGGTGCTTATCGCAATCGGAGCATCGGGCGGGTGTAAATCCTTTGTAACAGCGTAAAACTCCCGATGCGATTTGTTTAACACATAAGTCCCGCAGGGCGTTCCGCACCGTTGATCTTCCGCGGAGATCTAACGGCTGAGCGCTAATCGCAAGCCCCCGTCAATCGCAATCGCAACACTCATGGTGCACCCCCCGATTGATCGCATCGTACCCCGATCACTCCGTCTCCCGATTAAATCCTATCCGTCCATCCCCTTTCTGATCTGACGGCCATGCTCTTCCCTCCGTCCTCCGATTTAATCCCGACCGTTCATCCTCCCGCAGATTAACGGTCCTGCGCCAATCGCACTCCCATTTCCTCCAATCGCATGCTTTCCCCTCTGCCCTTCCGATTTCATCGCAGCCGTCCATTTTCCAGCCGATCGGACGGCCTGGCGCTAATCGCATCCCCTTCCCTCCGTCTCCCGATTCAATCATGTCCGTCCGTTTCTCCCCCAGAATGACGGCCATCGCTCAATCGCTTCTCCATGCTCAATCGCAATCGGAACTTTCAAGAGGTGTGTTGCGATTGAAACCCGCTCTGACCTCCAATTGCGATGGTGCGATTGGATTGTGACCATTCGTTTCCTCCAAGATCAGGCGGTTTTGGTTGATTCGCCCTCCGCCTCCGCCGGGTCCCACCTCCACCACTTCACTCCATTGTTTTTCCATGTTGTCCTATGTAAATCGCTCCAGTGGTGGCATTTGAGTTTCACGCAATATTAATCATTTCTCCACCGCTCTGTCTTCTTTCCACCATTCCCCAAAGCTTCGCCACCTCTTTCCATCGTTTCTCCGCTCTTCCGCCACCACTCCTCCGCCTCCACAGCATTTCTCCGCCGCCACTGCCCGGGTTTTAAACAGAGTTATTTCAGTGTGCAGATAGTACAGAGAGGCCGATTCAGCGGCCAGCAAAGTAGCAGAGACCGGATTAGAAGGGATTCGAGCCTGTAATTGAATATTTGAAGCACTAATCCCATGATCAAATAATTAAGGCACAGATTGAAGATTAAGAGCGCACCAGCAACGCCATAACTGCGCCACCTAACAGCTTGACATTTTCCTCCATAGGTACACCTTCCTACAGCGTCCTCCATGCCTTCTCGAGCCCTGATACAATTAAATACACTGACTGAAGCTCATTTCAGACAGTCAGGAAGCACTAAAGAAGCATGGAAGGACTTGCAGTTTTCCATCCAGTTCATTTATTCCACAATGGCAGCACAGAGCTCCAGACAGTCGAAGGACCCCAAAGAAATATCAGAGGTCAATTTCCGGCCTGACAGCGATCTCCGAACCAGATTACAGAGTACATACAGCACTGCAGAAAGCCATTAAGCAGTATGGGCTTGGACACTTCCGCCGATTCTGTCTTGATGAGATTCATTTAATTGTTCATCTACCTCTGTTTTCTCTCTTCTCCTATAAATATCCCCGAGAACGTAATGTAAAGGTTTTTGTTGCCTTGCTGGGCATCTGCTGTTAGAGGGATTCAGTTTGACTGTTAGAACAGCCTTGGGAGGAAGTTGCAGAGTAGTTTGTATGTAATAGGCTGGGAGGAGAAGTTGGGACTGTATTAGCCATTGAGCCATATTGTACATGACTGGTTTTGCATCAACTAATCAAAGCACATTTCACAGGATCCTGGTCTATTACTATTGGTGATGTTTTTCTTAACTCTGTTATTTACATTTTCATACTGTTTCATGTTCTGCTGGTAGGCATCAGAATAATGGTATAGGATTCACCCTTGTTAGGTTCCCTATGTTGTCTACTCTCCCTACCTTTATGTTTTCCGCCCTATGTGCTGTCTAAGAGTGGGTTCACGGGTTTAACCAGTGCAGCGAATGTTATTGCCTGCTGGCTGATGTATGAACTTGGGGGTTTGCTTCTTAAATGTTTCTTTGTAATCTTATCTCTGTTTTTCTCTTGGAGTTGCTAAAGCAGACCCGGAGTTAAATGACCTCTGGTCTGATCTATAAGCAACCCCTTTGTCTCTTTGAGAGCTACCTTTGAGTATGTCCAAGTAGGTCTGGAGTTAAATGACCTCTGACCTGATCTATAGACAGAAATTCGGTTGCTTTCCTTCTTTCACTTTCCTCCTTAATGTTCCATCCCATTATCTATCTAAAATATCCTTTAGTGTAGATGACTTGCCCTTTGAAAGCCTTGGCTAGTGGATGCAAGTAATTTCCTTTTATGACTCCATAGCCCAATGGATGGCACTGTCTCGGCCTATCCCTCTGCTGAAATAGCCTGTTGTTTTGTTCCTTTCCTCCCACTGCTTTCTCAGTCCATGATCTCCTAACCAACCCAGCCACCCTCCAACCAAATTATTTAAACCCCCCCTCTGTGCTTCATAACTAGCCTAACATCTTATTTTTGAGCTTCAAAGAGACATCATTCTTTGATCTATTTGGAGAGATCCCTCTCCGAGTCCAAGAGGGCTAGATCCTAGGGCCCCAAAGTGGTTTGATGTTGTCTCATCTTTTGGTATTGCCAAATCTGCCAAAACATGGGAACCCCAACATAATGGTGACTCCGCTGGGGAACAGATCAGTCAGCTTTGATTTGGTAAACCACTGTGGTGGACAGTAAGTTGTGAATCATCCACCTGGCGACTCCACGATTCTTGAATGATTAAAAGACTCATTGTGGTAAATAGGCGGCGGTGCTCTGTGTGGTTTCACATAAGAATCCTTTGGGAGATCGATGCATGATGCAACATCATCCTACCAAATGGAAGACTGCGAGGGGTGAGCCCCCTTGAAAGAGTTTCGTTGTGGAGACTCCTCCAGAAATGCGGCTCAACTCGGAGAAGTGAAGACCTTCCAAAAGTTACGCATTTCAACTCCAAGATTCAATGACCGGCTGAGGCGAAGAGTTGTCTAGAAATGCGCGGTGAGATATGAGGGTAGCGAATTGAACTCTTGAACTCGGAAAAGAAAAATCATACGGAGTTCGAGACCCCGGAAGCATTCTTGGAAAGTCTCTAGCCCCTAAAGAGAAAAGGAAATCACTTGCTCTTCGAAATACAAGAAGAAAGAAGATGCGGGTTTCCCCCGAGCCACCATGAAGATGCGAGTGGATAATACAGAATCGGAGAGCTGCCCGAGGACGTAGGCTTATTTTACCAATCATGGCAGGCCAAAAGGAAGAGAGCATACATCAAGTGTTCGTTGATCCTGTGGCAGAGTACATGGAGGCCCTGACGTGCTCAGATATTCCAGCATTGATCCTCAGCACGGGCCAAATTCATCAGGAATGGTCACTACTGATGGTGACCACAGTTTTGAAGAACCACAAGCAGAGCACCCTGTGGTCATCTTCGACAGGCAGCCAGTGCTCATATCTTTTTTCACTACTGCTTGACTGGCTGCATTGGCATTATTGTATCACCTGAATGCCAAAAGATTTCTGATTAGAGTAGGGTAGGTAGGAAGCTCAATAAAGCTCAGTGCATGAGCAAGTAGATTAGTTGTTTCATTTTCTGTCGTAGGATGTAGAAAATAAACCTGCTAGACAGTCTAATCCTAGCAGGTAGTAGTGTAGGTAGAGAAACATATGAGACCAACAGTCTAATCTGTTCTCAAGGAGTAATAAGGGTAGAATTATAATATATTGATGTTCCTGTTTGTAAATATTAATGATGTAAAAGGGTCTGCAAGTCCAAATGCACCCAAGAAGAAAAAAGGTTAGGGCTATAGTGTGGGTAGGTAGTTGTTTGGGAGAAATTTTACCGCTGATATGTTGTCTTCACGGCCACCAATGACGACGGATCAGAAGAAAAGGATGGTTCAAGCGAGCGGGCATCGGCCTACACCGAGTCAATTTCTAAAGGGTTGACTCCTTGAGAAAAGCCATAGAACATGTGCTGGAATACTTGTTAGCCCCCCTATGAAATTCTTGAGAAGCAAATAGGGGGCTAAGTCTTGATGAGTCTTCAGGTGCATTTCCTCATGCGGTCTCATGGCCTCTATGTGCCTTTTATCCTTTGATCAAATCCCCTCTGCTGATTTCCCTTATAAAGCCTCTCTGTTATGGGAAGAAATGCCCAAAGGCCTCCTTTCCCCTTTATTTTTCCCTCATTTAACCTCTTTTTATTCCCCCTTTTCTCCCCTTCTATTTCCCCAATTACCCCTCAAATCCCCCCAAAATCCCCTTTAATTTCTTCCCCTACCCTTTGTTTAGCCTTTTTCCCCCTTTTTCCCTCTATCGTTCTCCTCATTCACCTTCAAAATCCATTAAAAGGGGCTAAAAACCCACTCTCCGACCTTATTCTAAGGCCTAGCCCCTTCCCCTTAACCACTTCCCCACATGTGCCCAGGTGCCAGGACCGAGTGCTTAAGTCCTCGGCGCTTATCGCAATCGGAGCATCGGGCGGGTGTAAATCCTTTGTAACAGCGTAAAAATCCCGATGCGATTTGTTTAACACATAATTCTCGCAGGGCGTTCCGCACCGTTGATCTTCCGCGAAGATCTAATGGCTGAGCGCTAATCGCAAGCCCCCGTCAATCTCAATTGCAACACTCATGGTGCACCCCCCGATTGATCGCATCGCACCCCGATCACTCCGTCTCCCGATTAAATCCTGGCCGTCCATCCCCTTTCTGATCTGACAGCCATGCTCTTCCCTCCGTCCTCCGATTTAATCCCGACCGTTCATCCTCCCGCAGATCAACGGTCCTACGCCAATCGCACTCCCATTTCCTCCAATCGCATGCTTTCCCCTCTGCCCTTCTGATTTCATCGCAGCCGTCCATTTTCCAGCCGATCGGACGGCCTGGCGCTAATCGCATCCCCTTCCCTCCATCTCCCGATTCAATCATGTCCGTCCGTTTGTCCCCCAGATCGACGGCCATCGCTTAATCGCTTCTCCATGCTCAATCACAATCGAAAATTTCAAGAGGTGTGTTGCGATTGACACCCGCTCTGACCTCCGATTACGATGGTGCGATTGGATCGTGACCATTCGTTTCCTCTAAGATCGGGCGGTTCTGGTTGATTCGCCCTCCGCCTCCGCCGGGTCCCACCTCCACCACTTCACTCCATTGTTTTTCCATGTTGTCCTATGTAAATCGCTCCAGTGGTGGCATTTGAGTTTCACGCAATATTAATCATTTCTCCACCGCTCTGTCTTCTTTCCACCATTCCCCACTGCTTCGCCACCTCTTTCCGTCGTTTCTCCGCTCTTCCGCCACCACTCCTCCGCCTCCACAACATTTCTCCGCCGCCACTGCTCGGGTTTTAAACAGAGTTATTTCAGTGTGCAAATAGTACAAAGAGGCCGATTCAGCAGCTAGCACAGTAGCAGAGACCGGATTAGAAGGGATTCGAGCTTGTAATTGAATATTTGAAGCGCTAATCCCGTGATCAAAGAATTAAGGCACTGATTGAAGATTAAGAGCGCACTAGCAACGCCATAACTGCGCCACCTAACAACTTGACATTTTCCTCCAGAGGTACACCTTCCTACAACGTCCTCCATGCCTTCTCGAGCCCTGAGACAATTAAATACACTGACTGAAGCTCATTTCAGACAGTCAGGAAGCATTAAAGAAGCATGGAAGTACTTGCAGTTTTCCATCTAGTTCATTTATTCCAGAATGGTAGCACAGAGCTCCAGACAGTCGAAGGACCCCAAAGAAATATCAGAGGTCAATTTCCGGTCTGACAGAGATCTCCGAACCAAATTACAGAGTACATACAGCACTGCAGAAAGCCATTAAGAAATATGGGCTTGGACACTTCCGCCGATTCTGTCTTGATGAGATTCATTTAATTGTTCATCTACCTCTGTTTTCTCTCTTCTCCTATAAAGATCCCCGAGAACATAATGTAAAGGTTGTTGTTGCCTTGTTGGGCATCTGATGTTAGAGGGATTCAGTTTGACTGTTAGAACAGCCTTGGGAGGAAGTTGCAGAGTAGTTTGTATGTAATAGGCTAGGAGGAGAAGTTGGGACTGTATTAGCCATTGAGCCATATTGTACATGACTGGTTTTGCATCAATTAATCAAAGCACATTTCACAGGATCCGGGTCTATTACTATAGGTGATGTTTTCTTACTCTGTTTATTACATTTCCATATTGTTTCATGTTCTTCTGGTAGGCATCAGAATAATGGTATAGGATTCACCCTTGTTAGGTGCCCTATGCTGTCTGCTCTCCCTACCTTTATGTTTTCTACCCTATGTGATGTCTAAGAGTAAATTCGTGGAGTTTAACCAGTGCAGTGGATGTTATTGCCTGCTGGTTGATGTATGAACTTGGGGATTTGCTTCTTAGATGTTTCTTTGTAATATTATCTCTGTTTTTCCCTTGGAGTTGCTAAAGCAGACCTGGAGTTAAATGACCTCTGGTCTGATCTATAAGCAGCCCCTTTGTCTCTTTGAGAGCTGCCTTTGAGTATGTCCAAGCAGGTCTGGAGTTAAATGACCTCTGACCTGATCTATAGACAGAAATTCGGTTTATTTCCTTCTTTCACTTTCCTCCTTGATGTTCCATCCCATCATATATCTAAAAATATCCTTTAGTATAGATGACTTGCCCTTTGAAAGCCTCGACTAGTTGTTGCATGTAATTTCCTTTCACGACTCCATAGCCCAATGGATGGCACGGTCTTGGCCAATTCTCCTTGCTGAAGCATCCTGCTGCCATGTTCCCTTCCCCCCATTGCTTTCTCGGCCTATGATCTCCAGACCAACCCAGCAACCCTTCAACCAAATCATTTAAAACCCCCCTTTGTGCTTCATACCTAGCCTAACACCTCATTTTGAGCTTCAAAGAGACATCATTCTTTGATCTATTTGGAGAGATCCCTCTCCGGGTCCAGGAGGTCTAGATCCTAGGGCCCCAAAGTGGTTTGATGTTGTCTCATCTTTTGGTATTGCCAAATCTGCCAAAACATGGGAACCCCAACAACACCTAGAGACTTTGTATTGATTATCAGGCACTAAACAAGATCATCGTCTAGAATAGCTATCTAATCCCATAGATTGATGACTTTCTGGACTAGCTCAAAGGGGAGAAATATTTTAGTAAGTTTGACTTGAATTCTATCTATCACTTGGTACCAATCGAACCCTCTCATGTGTGGAAGAATTTTTTCAAATCCAAGGAGGGAATTTTCGAATGGTTGGTCATGCCTTTCGGGTTGAAAGATTCCCGCGTAAACTTCATGAGGCTGATGGACGATATCTTGCGACCCTTAAACAATTAATTTGTGGTGGTGTATTTGGATGGCATCCTAATATTCAGGAAGAGTTGGGAAGAGCACATACACCATATTCGAAAGGTCATCTAAACCCTGTGGCAACATAGGTTTTGTGCCAATTTGGAGAAATTCACTTTTCGTATGAACCAAATTAAATATCTGGAGTACATCATTGATGAGCGAGGTGTGCATGTGGACCTAACCAAGATAAAATTTATTCAGGATTGGCCAACCACAACCACTCTAATAGATCTCCGCATCTTTCTAGGTATTTACAAATTCTACCGTAGGTTCATGTTGGGATTCACTCATATCTCTTGGCCTTTGAGTCAAGTCACCAAGGGAGGAGATAAAGAAAAGTTATTTTTGTATTAATCCCAATAGAAAACATTTTCTGAGTTGAAGCATCACTTGTTCTTTACAACAATACTCACATTACCTAGCCTATAAAAACCATTTGAGATTGAGACATATGCCTCCAAGTATGCGATTGTTACAGTTATTACTTAGTAGGGGCATCCAATGACATATCACAATGAGAAACTTTTAGACACAGTCCAAAAATATCCTACTTATGAAAAATATATGTATTCCATTGTGTAGGCCTACCGACAATGGAAGCATTACATTCTGGGGAAGGAAACAATCATCCACACAGACCACTGACCCCTATAGTTCATACTGACACAAGGGAAGTTGCAGAAAAATCGCCATTAGAAATGGTCCACATACCTGCAATAGTTCCATTTAAACATTAAGTACAAGAATGGAAGCACCAACAATGTTGTATACTTAGTTGACCACCGGTCATGGAACTGACCACTATGCTCGAAGCTTGTGTTAACAATACTTTGGGGTGTCTAACTATTTAAAAGAGTGATCCAAAATTTGACAATACATACGGGACACTCTTGTAAGGCAAGCAAGTTCCAAATTATTGTTGGCATTATGATTGCATGAGTTATCCTTGATGGAAACCCACTTGTAAAAGACAAAGTATATTGGTTCTAGATAAGCTCAGAGATGGCATAGTGTTGGAATTTAATGTCTGATTGATGGGAAAAAATATTTACAGATCAGAATAAAAAGATGGATAAAGCACATATTTAAGTAACTATATGCAATTTCATCAAGGAAAAGTCGCGTATACACATGGGTAAGAAGGATCAAAGTCGCGTATGTTCTTGCACACTAAGTTTATGATAGTGTAATATCCCAAAATGGGAATGCAACAATACATGAACACAAAACTAGGAAATAGTAGTGTAAATCAACTCATAAACATAGGAGACCCATATGGAGACATTAAACCCTGTATTATATCAGCAAATCCATAAATAACAGTGAGGCATGAGTCATATACAATGAAGGAGCAAGCCTCCCATAAGAAATCACTTCACAATTGAACTGCTATCACAATAAAAAAATGCCGGAGATTGCTACAGCACAGTTAAAAACAAACTTCTACAAAAAAATGATGTAAAAAATATGTAGGGCTGTTATAAGCCTCGAAATATATACTCAATACAGATCTAAGCTCAATAAAAACTCCTACAAGAACCCGGAAAATGGTTTTTATAAATACACTCTATACAAGATGGGATCTAAAGCCCAATGGCTGAAGATACATTGTAAAATTGAAGAACAAGAGTGTAGAAGGCTGAAGTATAATAATTCTGATGTTGATCCCCTCAAAGGTCTCCTTCCATGAAAGGATGAACCCCTCAATCACAAGGAAACACTGCAAAGAAACCACAAGATATACCACTGAAGCTGCCTTCAAAAATAACTCATTTCCTAGCTGGAACAACATTGGAAGTGATGGAAACTGTATAGATTGATTCCAAGGATCTAAAATGTGCTCAATAACTTTCCAAACATATCTCCCAAGAGAAGGAAACCTTCCTCCTTTGAGAAACTAGCTTATAAAGTGGGATTTTAAACCCTCCACTGCTGCACCCTGCAACACAGCATAATAACGTGCAGAAACTGTGTTGATGAAGAAGTTGTAGCTTGGCCCCAAAAAATGAATGTGGAAGTGAATACCATACTCTTCCAAGATGCCTCTCAAGGAAAGAGGTGGGATTCCTGCTCAGGAACACCCGGTGCTAAACAACACTGCAACCCGCTAAACAGCAAGATGAAGCAAGTAGTCTAAGAAGACCAATATCAAAATAATAATCTAAAAAATGAACTCAAATGGCTACCATCCTCTTTATTAAATATAATATGAGCTTTATTTCCCTTGGCCCCACTCATTTAGGTCATTTCCTCCATGAGATCCATCTTCCTCCAAAACTGCGTTATTCTTCAATTAATCTCCAGTCCTCCATAACAACGCTATTGACTTGGTCAAAGTTGACTCAATCAACATGATCCAACCCTGTTCACACTTGGAGGTGCTTTATTAGGTTTCTAAAAATGCCTCCTTTCACACTTGAAGTGTTTTTATTGCTGCTAAGGAGAATTTTGGGCCTCCCCACCCACTTATTCACCCACTTAGTGACAAAACAAATTATAATATTCCATTTAGCTGAAGGCTAAAATTTTGGAATATTACAGTCCTCCCCTCCAAAATGTTGCTTGTCCTCAAGAAAATGTATAAGGAGAGGAAAATTACTCCCCTCCTCCTCTTTTGGCCTCCTCATCAATAGTCACCACCACTGCTCAAAATAATCTGCAATAAATCTGCCCTCCAATGTTTCCTCCTAAGTATGCAAAACCACATGGCTCACATCATAGAAAGGTGGAAGGTGTAAGTGGAAACCTCCTTACTGTCCAATGGAATCCTCAAGGTAGGAGTGATGAAAAACATAAGGAATCTCATTTCCAATGAGTGACTCCCACACCCATGCTATCATCCAAATGAAATGAGCCATTCTAGGTAGCTCATCAAAGAAATCATCAACCGCCGGTTTTGTGCTATGTATTGGGGCTGCATGGAGAGATCATATTTTTCCATCCAAGTTGTTTCTCTCTCCATTTATGGTAAGTATGGGGCTGTTGTTGACCTTGGGCTGAAATTTCATGGCCTCCAAGAATTGCCCAAGTTACCCCACAAAATAAATCAGCCATGAAGTGCCTCCTCCAAGAACTCAAGTTCTTCAAATGGCTCCTCCCATATGAAGACAAGAGGTGTAATGTGGCAATAATGGTTTGCCCATTGCTTCTCCTGAAAAATAAAACATGCAAAGTAGGGAGAATCATACTACCAATGGGCATCTCCAACTCATCTAGCACTCTCTAAAAAAAGCTCCCCAGGAACATAAGAATATCAACAGTACATGGAAGCAAAACCCAATGAAAACAAGCTGCCATATGACAACTAGAGAGTGTATCATAATTCCACACATGGAACCAGGGTAGTGCATCCCTTTCCTGAATAAAAAAAAGTAATAAAAAGTGCTCTCCCAGCCAATTTTTTTCTGCCATAATCATTCTATAAGATAGAAGCATGAAAGCACAATGTGGTGTCAAAGGTGCACACCAAAAATCATGTGGCTTCCCCCACAAACCACCAATAAAATAGCCAACCTCAATGCTTCGAGTAAATCATCATATAATATGTAAGAAGGGATAATCCTCCTTGGTACAACATGCTACTCATACAAAGTAAAGAAGGAGAAAACATAATGTAAAATTGTACCTTCTTCAGCATGTACTTTGGTCCTTGAGCTAAAATGGCTCAAATAGAAATTATCCCACTCCTCCAATGAGTAGGGCAGTGGCTATGATATCCTCTCCATCACCATCTGGGCTATACATCTCTCCATATGCTGAAATATATCATGCTGGATGCCCTCCCAAGTGAACTCCTCCATCAAAGAATGATATGCATCAAAGTGCATAGAGAGGAAGTCCTCATATGCTGCATGTAGCAGCTTCTCCTTGAGCTCAAAAGCTTTAGTCAAGAAGACTCTGCCATAAGAATAGATTACCACATCATCCACCATATATTTGTCATCTCCCTCTTGGTCATCAAGAATCATGCAAGCACCAAGATCCTTGGATTACTCTACCAAGATTTGAGATCTCCAATATGGATCAATCCTCCTAAGAGACAATGCTGATGATCTGAAATATGAAGCTCCCCACATGCTACTTTCCTTTCCTTAGACATCCATCATGTAAAATTCATCCTCCAAAGTGCTACCATGCCTATCATGTAGTTTCTCATGCTCAAATAGTAGTGGTGACCTTTGGAAGTGGGACTCCCATGAGAAGCTACTATCCAAAAAGGACCTCCCGATCTTGGCCAATGTGAGCATGAGTGGCCTCCATCTAATCCAAAGTATGGAGGATTCCTTCCTCAAAGGAAGTACCCTATGTTTCTCCAAATCCATGGAGCAGCTTTCTTGCACCATGAAGGTGCCATCACTGCAGCAACTTCTGTCAGCACAATATATGTAGTGAGAGTGAGTAATGCTGAAAATGGGAGGCTGTCTCCCTCCTCCTTGAGTTTATCCCAAACTCTCTGCACTGTACTAGACTCCTCCAAAGTCTTCATGTCTCTGGAATCTAAGAGTGGTGAACCAAATGGCAAGATGTAATATTCCCAAAATTTAGAATTCATCTAAATGGAATATTATAGTTGGTTTTATCTTTAGATAGATGAATAAATGGGTAGGGAGGCCCATCAACCTATTTAGGAGAAAAAACAAAATTCCTCATGTGAAAAGAGGAAGAATAAGTAGCTGGAAGGAGAAAATTTAGGTGTGAACAAGGAGGATATCATGTTGATTTAGTCATCTTTGACAAAGTCAACATACACTGTCTAGATACATTGTATCTCCTTGATAAACTACCCAGATTTGCTGGAGGACAACTTGCATGAGCTTGAAGGCAAACGTGGGTGGGACCCAATGTGAAGAGGTTCAGTTGCTATTTATGGAGAGGATGGGAGCCTTTATTATTCATATTTTGGAGATTATCATTTTTCTGCTTAGACTTGGCTTCCTCTTACTATTTATTAGGGTTGCAGTGCTGTTTAGCACGAGGGTGTTCTCGAGCGGGAATCCCACCTCTTCCCTTGAGAGTTCTCTTGGGAGAGTATTGTACTGATTTGTTCCACATCCAGGCTTGAGGCCAAAAAATAGTCTTCAATCACAACATTATTTCTGTAGCAGTGTAATGTTGTGTTGCAGGGTGTTGCATTGGAAGATTGATCATTCCACTTCCGGGTTTGTTTCTCAGTAGAGGGTGCTTTCCTTCTCTTGAGAGATAAAAAATGGAAATTTCTGAGCTCATTTCACATCTTGGAACTTTTCCAAAGCACCTCTGCTCTCCTATAGCACAATCCCTTGTAGGAACTGCATCATTTTCCAGAGAGTTGCGCAGCAAGGTTTTAGGCCTTGTTTCTGAGCTAGTTTCTTAGGGAAAGGGCCACCCCTTCTCCCGGAAAGCTAGAGAAATGGTTTTTTATCCCTATTGTACATTATTCAGCTATGTGCATGTAATTTTGTAGTGATACTGCATTATTTTTTAGCTGAATATTCAGATCTACTCTCTTTGTGCATGTGTCTCAAGAAACCCCTTGCCGGGTTATTTCTATGATGTAATAAGGAGGCCAACTCTCTGTTTTCTTAGCATATTGTGCCATAAATCTCTAGATCTATGATTTTATATTGTAATTTTTCAGAAACCCTCATAAAATTAAGTTTTATATGCTTTAGTCTTTTCTGCATAGTCTAAGTCATGGGATTTGGGTGTTTTTAAGACATTGTAAGGCTGGGAGGTTTGTTTAACCTATCAAAGTGGATTTGTTTCTGATCCAATTTTGTATGTAAGGGACTTAATCTATATGCTAAGGGATACAACCATTATTTCCCCTTATTATCATGCAGTTACCTAGGAATAATGTTTTTAGGGTCTATTTTGTTGCTTTTCCCCACTTGGAGGCAATGTATAAAGGCATAATTTTGATGATATTTTCATAATATTATGGAGATGTGTTTAAACATACATTCTATGAGATAATTTTCTGCAGTACTTTCAGTTGTGTTCATGTATTGCTGGATCTCCAAGATATTCCTAACATTGTAGAATTTCCCTATTTTGGGATATTATAGTGGTATCAAAGCATCATCTTGGCACAGCCTATGAATCTAAACCATTATGCCATCAAAATGAGGGGAGATGTATAGAAAGGAGAAGACTCCATTATGTGGAGGAAGAAATGAAGGCGTACTTTCAAATCTTCTTCCAAGATCTACACAGAGCATTCAAGGAGATCTAAAGAAAATAAGAATGGAGATGGAATCTCTAGAAGAGTATGGATCTAGAGCTAGATCTAGATTTGCACATGGTAAGTGTGAGAATGAAGCTACACACCATGATGCACAGCGCAGTTAAATTCCCAGATTTATCATGAGATGGATGGAAGGAGGGAGAATGCCTAAGAGAAAAACTCTTAGTGATTTGTTGCAAGAGTATGAATCTCAAACTGAGAGGTTTAGAGATCATACCACTTTCCAAGAGTTTTTCAAGATCCAGGTGAAGAGAAGCAAGAAACAAAATATGGATATATTTCTTCTATCTACTTTTGATGGTTCACCTACATGTTCAGCTAGAGCTTGGGTGAAGGAGCTAGACTCCTATTTGTAGCAACACCACATTTCTAAAGATGAAGCCATTAGAATTGCATCACTACATTTTCGAGGTAAGGCCTATGCATGGTGTATTTTTGAATCTTTTTCTTTGAAAAATGCAAATAATTCCTCTTATGCAAGATTCATTAAAACATTGGTGGGAAGGTTTGATGGGAAACTTCCTAAGACACATGTATTGGAGCAAGAAAAACCTAAGAAAAAAAAACCTTGCATGTGATGGAGGAAACTATAAACTTCACTCCACTTCAGAAAACCATGGGAGAAGCTGACATCTTGCATCATACATTGTTAGAGGAGAGACCTCTATTTCACATTCCTAAACAAGAGGGCATGGGGATCTCTTTTTCACGAGAGGATCCAATTATTGGAGGGTTGTCCATACACATTGATGAAGATGAGGGAAACAATGCTGTCACATCTAGAGCACATCTAGTACCTCATGCGGAGGAAGGAGGAGCACATGCTCCAACAGGAGGAATTCTTGCATCCTTGTAAGAATTTCCCCATGATCTCATACATGGAGGTCAAAGCACAATCAATGAGTATCATGATTGTGAATCATTGCAGATGGAAGGAGAAGGTAGGAAGGAAGGGAAACATCACTTGATGAGGAGCACATAACCTTCTCTATTTCAGAGAGCTAATGCAAAAGGGAGGTAGACTGATCTACGCTTTGAGGGCAACGGAAAAATTTCCCAACCATATGTACAATCTACTCTTGACATTGATGTCTCACTACATGGAGGCAGTCCACCTGGGAGGCCACCAGATCTAGAGTTGATGAGATATATCTTGTCTTTGGATTCAACACTCTTGGATTTTGGAGAGGTGAAGAGTTTGGAGGGAGACTTTGGCATGGGGGATGTCAAAGTAGTAGGCAACAACATGAGGAAAGCTTCACATACTAGATCACTAGTGCTGTCTCTTGGGAGGATTGATCCATATTGGAGATCTCAACTCTTGGTAGAGTATTCCAAGGATCTAGGTGCATGTATGATTATTGATGACCCAGATAGAGATGATGAGTATATGGTGGATGATGTGGTCATCTATTCTTATGGCATAGCCTTCTTGACTGGAGCTTCTAAGCTCAAGGAGGAGCTGCTTCATGCAACACATGAGGACTTCCTTTCCATGCATTATCATGCATATCTTTCTTTGGCACAGGAGTTCACTTGGGAGGGCATCCAACATGACATATTTTATCATATAGAGAGATGCATAGCTTGGATGGTGATAGAGAGGAGGTCACAACCACTTCCCTACTCTTTGGAGGTGATGAAAAATTTTCGGTTGAGCCATTTGAGCTCAAGGTCTCAAGTACATGATGGAGGATGTACAATTTCACTTTATGTTTTGTACTTATTTTCTTTATATGAGAAACATATTGTACCAAGAAGGATTGTCCATTCTTGCATATTGTATGATGATGTACTTAGAGCCACTTGTGGCATTGATATTGGCTATTTATTTGGTGGTTTTTGGAGGAAGGCACGTGATTTTTGGTGTGCACCATTGACACCACTTTGTACTTCCATGTTGCTATCTTGTAAAATGATTGTGGCAGAAAAAAAGTGGCTGGAAAAGCACTTGTTATTGCTTGATTTGATGCAGGAAAAGGATGCACTGTGCTGGTTCCATACTATGATCCACTTTTCGGTTGTCATAAGACAACTTGTTTTCATTCATTTTTTCTTCCATTTATTGCTGATATTTCTATGTTCATGGGAATCTTTGTTTGGAGACTGGGATATGAGATGGAATGCCCATTGAGAGTATGCTTCTTCCTACTATTAATGTTGCATTTTTTAGGAGGAGCAATGGGAAAACCATGATTGCCACATCACATCTCTTTTCTTCATCTGGAGTGAGCCATTTGAAGAACTTGAATGCTTGGAGGAGGCACTTCATGGTTGAATTTCTTGATGGGGTAGCTTGGGCCATTCTTGGAGGCCATATTGTTTCAGCCCAAGGACATAAATAGCCCCACACTTATCATAAATGGGGTGAGAAACAAATGAAAAGTGGAAAACTAATCTCTCCATGCAGCCCCACTACATTGCACAAATCGGGGGTTGATGATTGCTTTGATGAGCTACCTAGAATGGCTCATTTCATTTGGATGATAGCATGGGTGATGGAATCACTCATTGAGAATGAGATTCCCCATGTTGGTCATCACTCCTACCTTTAGGAGGCCATTGGACAACAAGGAGATTTCCACTTGCACCTTCCACTTTCTCATGTCTTACACAATTGGGAGGAATCGTTGGAGGATAGATTTATTGCTGAGCTATGGTGGGATCTACTGATGAGGAGGCCACAAGAAGAGGAAGGGAGAAATTTTGCTCTACCTTTTTAGTTGCTTGACGACAAGAAACATTTTGGAGGGGGAGGACTGTAATATTCCCAAAATTTAGACTTCATCTAAATGGAATATTATAGTTGGTTTTATCTTTAGATAGATGAATAAATGGGTAGGGAGGCCCATCAACCTCTTTAGGAGAAAGAATAACATTCCTCATGTGAAAAGAGGAAGAATAAAAAGCTGGAAGGAGAAAATTTAGGTGTGAGCATGGAGGATATCATGTTGATTCAGTCATCCTTGACCAAGTCAACATACACTGTCTAGATACATTGTATCTCCTTGATAAACTGCCCAGATTTGGTGGAGGACAGCTTGCATGAGCTTGGAGGAAAATGTGGATGGGACCCAATGTGAAGAGGTTCACTTGCTATATATGGAGAGGATGGGAGCCTTTGTTATTCATGTTTTGGAGATTATCATTTGTCTGCTTAGAGTTGGCTTCCTCTTGATGTTTAGCAGGATTGCAGTGCTGTTGAGCACAAGGGTGTTCTCGAGCGGGAATCCGACCTCTTCCCTTGTGAGGTATCTTGGGAGAGTATTGTACTGATTTTTTCCACATCCAGGCTTGAGGTCAGGCAATAGTCTTCAGTCACTACGTTATTTCTGTAGCAGTGTAACATTGTGTTGCAGGGTGTTGCAGTGGAAGATTGATCATTCCACTTCCAGGTTTGTTTCTCAATAGAGGGTGCCTTCCTTTTATTGAGAGATCAAAAAAGGAGATTTCTGAGCTCATTTCAAATCTTGGAACTTGGCCAAAGCACCTCTGCTCTCCTACAGCGCAGTCCCTTGCAGGAACTGTGTCATTTTCTAGAGAGTTTCTGCAACAAGGTTTTAGGCCTTGTTTTTGAGCTAGTTTCCTAGGGAAAGGGCCACCCCTTCTCCCGGAAAGCTAGAGAAAGGGATTCTTATCCCTCTTGTACATTATTAAGATATGTTCATGTAATTTTGCAGTGAGACTGTGTTATTTTTGTGCTGAATATTAATATCTGCTCTCTTTGTGCATGTGTCTCAAGAAACCCCTTGCTAGGTTATCTCTATAATGCAATAAGGAGGCCAGCTCTCTTTTTTCTTAGCATATTGTGCCATCAATCTCCAGATCTATGATTTTCTATTGTAATGTTGCAGAAACCCTCATAAAATAACGTTGTATATGCTTTAGTATTTTCTGCATAGTCTAAGTCATGGGATTTGGGTGTTTTTAAGACATTGTAAGGCCGGGAGGTCTGTTATTATCACACAGTTACCTAGGAATAACGTTTTTAGGGTCTATTTTGCTACTTTTCCCCACTTGGAGACAATTTATAAAGGCATACTTTTGCTGATATGTTCATAATCTGATGGAGATGTGTTTAAACACACATTCTATGAGATAATTTGCTACAATACTTTCAGTTGTGTTCATGTATTGCTGGATCTCCAAGATATTCCTAACATTGTAGAATTTCCCTATTTTGGGATATTACACAAGATGTCCCTTACCAACTCCAGATTTGGTGGCCTGCTGGGTGGAATGCCTCCATGTAATGAGACATCAATGTCAAGAGTATACTGCACATATGGATGGGAAACTTTTCCCTTGCCCTCACAACGAAAATCAGTCTACCTCTCCTTTGCGTTAGCTCTTTGAAATAGATAGGGGTGTGTGCTCCTCATCAAGTGATGTCGACCTTCCTCCCTACCTTCTCCTTTCATCTGCAACGTATCACAAAAATTCTGCTCATTGATTGTGCTTTGTCCTTCATATGTGAGATCCTGGGGAATTTCTTACAATGATACTAGAATTCCTCCTTTGAGTATGTGCTCCTCCTTCCTCTGCATGAGGGACTAGATATGATCTAGATGTGACAGCGCTGTTGCCTCCATTCTTCTCTTCCTCTTCAATATGAATGGGAGTCACTTGCTCAATAAGAGGATCCTTTTTTGAAAAAGGAACCTTCATGCCCTCTTATCCAAATATATGAGATAGAGATCTTTCCTCTAGCAAGGTGTTATGCAAGATGTGAGCTTTTCCAACAGTTTTCTGAAGTGGATTTGAGTTTATAGGTTCTTCCAACACATGCAAAGGGTTTGTTGGTTTTATTTTTCTTAGTTCCACCAATGATGTTTCAAAATGTTTTCCATCAAACCTTTCCACTAATCTCTTAGTGAACCTTACATAAGAAGAAGTATTTGCATTTCTTAATGAAAATGATTCAAATATCCACCAAGCATAGGCCTTACCTTCAAAATACAACACTGCAAATTTGATGGCTTTACCTTCTGAAACTTGGTGTTGCTGCAAATAGGTGTGTAGCTCCTCCACCCAAGATTTGGATAAACATGTTGGTGATCCATCAAAGGTAGATAGAGAAAATCTATCCATGTCATGCTGCTTGCTCCTCTCTACCTTGATCTTGCAAAAATATTGGAAAGTGATATGATCTCTAAACTTCTGAGTTTGAGATCCATACTCTTGCAAAAAACTACTAAGAGTTTCCCTCCTTGGCATTTCCTCTTCTTTCAACTCTCTCATGGTAGATCTAGGCATTTGACTACGCTGTGAATAATAGGGTGCAGCTGCATGCTCACACCTATCATGTGAAAATTTAGATTTGGCTCTAGATCCAAACTCCTCTGGAGATTCCATCTCCCTTCTCCTTTTCTTGAGATCTCCTTTAATGCTCTGTAGATATTTAGAAAGAAGATTTGAGAGCTTCTTTTTCCTTTATATACGTCTCTTCTTCTCCTTCTTCTCTTGATAGCATAATGGATGAGATCCATAGGCTGAGCCAAGATTATGCTCTGATACCACTGTAATATCCCAAAATGGGAATGCAACAATACTGTTGGGTGCTAACAGGTGTCTTTAAAAACTCCTAATTTCCTCACATTAATTATCAACCAGGGTAAGTCCTTTTATCTCAAGTGTGTACAAAGTATGTGAAAGATATTCATACAAAGAGTAATGCAAAAACCAATCGTTTAATATAGATGCAATCATAAATATTGAAGCTTAAAAGGAAGTGATTCATCTACACATTAGAACACAAAACTATAATTCATTCCTAATTCAACTAATTCAAATGATAATCAACTGAGAGCACTGAAGCATTAACCGAGATCTTTTAGCTGGATCTAAACTATTGAACAGAAGGCAAGTATTATAAATAACTGTCTATTCTTTAAGTAATCAAAACCAATTCTGTTTGCTAGCAACTAATTCCTTAATGAATAAATTAGAAATGCGTATTAAAAGAAATAAATTGGACATCCGTATTCAATGGAAATAAATATCAGATATGTGAATTATCAAAAGTACTACAACTGTAAAGAGAAAAAGAAGAATATACTTGCAATAAACAAAAAAGTACAACACAGTGAACAATAGTGAAATCCACCAGAGACCGGGCCCTTAGCCACCGGTGACTACTACTTAACTACTGGAAAATACTTGAATGAATAGCAACGCGAACTATATATTAATCATCACAGTCAATAGACATTACAATCCGATCTCTATTCAAAACTATGTTCTGTGTATTATAATTACGAATTATGTAGAAAATGAAAGATACATGCTATCGATCCTCCCCAAGAACTAGCTCTCCTTGTCCCTTTATAGCTAAAAAGGAAAGATAAGTGTGATCCCTCAGGATCAGGAGATCCTTAGGGATCAACGACAAAATGCTATCCTTAGATAGTTCATTCGTCTCTGCGCTATCCTTACTGATTTATATTTGATGCAACCACATTTAACGCGTCCTATTTGCTATGATTAAGTCATGTTGTTCCTTCTGTTGTTTCCAGCATAAAAATCAACGAGAATTAGTTTGGGTGGTTAAATCACATTAGGATCATTTTTCATTCATTCTTCATCAAAATCCTTTTGTTATATTATTATATCATGGCACAAAATGGATAAGAAAGAGGAAATAGGACAGTAATCAAGAGTAAATACATACCTATTGAAAGGCTCAACATACTCCCCTGCTTACATTTTTTCATATCCTCATGAAAAATAAATAATTCTAATGCAAAAAAGTTAAAGAGTAGGTTGGAGAAGGTCTATCTGTAATAGGCCTGAGACCATGATGTCGTGCCAAGTGTGCAAAGGTTATCGCTTCTTGTCCTTCAGGTAACTCATAGTCAGGATGATATCCTTCAGGAGGATACCAAATAATGGGGCTTCTATAGTGACATCCCACCCAATAAGGTCCTCCTCTTAAGATAACATTGCCATATGGGACTAGCCGTCTCGCAACAGCTTTGAAATTTCCATAATTAAATGGTTATCTGTCTTTAACACTATTTCTTGAAACCATCCATCTCATTTTGGATGCAACCAGGGATCTTTCTTGAATGGAGAGGAAATATGTTGTTCCTTCCAGTACAAGTTCCTTATGTATGGGCCCTAAACTCCTAGTCATGCCCTCCTGTGTCATCAGTGTTTTATGCTTAGTAAACACTTGCAAAGGGTGAGTAGGTTCACTTCTTAACCAAAGATCAAAGCTGTGTTCCTGTATTTGGAACGAATTATAAGCCTTCAACCACTTGAGTTGGTTGACTACAAAAGAGATAAAAGCCTAAAATTGAACGTCTCCAATAAAAGGGCTAGGATTCTCATCCACTTCTTTATCTAATATGAAATTATGCAAATAAAATTCACAAAGAAGCCTTTGGACCTTTACTCCATGTGCCTTACAGAAATTTATAAAATCCTCCATCGTCTTCAGCTCAATTGGCGTGTTGGCTCTAACAGCTTTGATTTTTAACAATAAATATCATTCTAATAAAAACAATGCATAGTTCATAGCAGGAGATCGACAAGTCAAGATATCCAAATATAATGAACAAATGGTGTCCAACTGATTCCTAACACTGTTAAGCTTAGTTTTCATTCTATTCATTTTTTCTTCTTCCTGTCTAGCCTTATCAAAAGCCTCAATCTCTGCTAGGGCTAATTTCCTCAATTTTTTTTGTAATTCCTGGTATTTTTTCAGGGAGATTGTCTATTGTTGATGTTGTTCTAAAGCAAGGTGGGCTTGCGTCATATCTTCTTGAAGTTTTAAAATAATAGGGTCATTCCTTGACAAGAAGTCCTTGGATTGCCCTTCTGTCTGAGTGCCGATACCATGAGAGAATACCCTTTTCAGTCATTATTTCCTTATTGTGGGAGGACCAACCCTCCATTTGAACAACTGCATTTACAAAATTTTTATGAAAATTAACCTGGGTGGCTATTGTTCTAGTGGAAGAGAGTTTGGTTTGAATTTCTACTGATTTATTCTTGCATATTCTTATTTGTGTAGCTAAAGAAGTTAGCTCAGGAGTGGTGTTCCGAGTTTTACATTTCTTAACTTCTTGTCGTAGCCTTCTAACTATCTTTTGGAGGTTCTGGTATTGTTTTCGCAACCTCTTAAGTTTTCCTCCGACTACTTGGCTCTTTCGAGGAGCGTCTGCTCCACTAACAGGTTTATTAATAGTTTCTAGAGCTGCTTGTTGGTCATCAGGGTTGTGTTCCAAAAGAACCATATTTCCTGACTGATTTTTAGACTCATGACTAACTTCTATGTTTGTAGACTTCTGTTGGTCCTCATGGCTTTGTTCTAACAGAATCGTGTCATTGGATTGGTTGTCGGATTCCTGAACAATTTCTATGTCCGTAGCCTCTGGAGATGGTAGTGTTTCTATATTCCCAGAATTCTCTGGGACTTTTGTTTCCATTATGTTGGGACCAAGTGGTCCTCTAGGTTGCATATATACATTAATATTTTCCAGGACTTCGGCCATCCCTGTCTCGAAAGCTTCCAAAGAATCATCCTGTCCTGCCTCATGTTACAGTTCATTATTATAATCCTGTCCTTGTTCTTGTTCTGAATTGGCCTCTGCTTTAGGCTCTGATGTGGAATTGGGTTTGTCTTCTTCGGGTTCTGATGTAGAATTGTGTTCCTCTTCTTCAAATTCAGAATCTCTTATCCTAACTGGACTGACTGTCTCTGCAGGTTGATTGGTTTTATCCTGAATATTTTCAAACATCCTTTGGGCTAGTTCAATTATTACATACCTCCTAAGTTTATGGGGTTCAGCCTTTGAACGGGCAGGCCTTTTTCTTTTCGGAATAAGGTTCTGCTGGCTTGTCTTTGCAATTTCAGGATTTTGGATTACATGGTTTTGCATGCTCTCTAGGGCCATCATGAAATCATCCCAAGTTAAGCTGTATTGAACCAGGCTATGACTGATGATTAATCTAATCAATCCATAGTGACTTACTACATTTTTTGGGTGTCTGGTCCGTCTTATTCTAACAACAATCATGCAAAAAATAATTCAAAAGAGATGGCAGATTAACAGTAAGTTTTTGTTTCAAGACAGCTAATAGTTTAAGTTGTCGTGGTATTACCACATCTCGACTTCCATCATAGGTAATGTATATTTGGATAATGCTTGCTAATTCTTTCCATGGTTCTTCCAGAGAATATGGTTGGATGCCTTTGCCTTTCCTGACTACATGTTCACCCTTGTATTTGAAATTTTCCACCGCGTCTTGCAGCGATGCATGTTTTTGTGACCATATAGTTCCTTCTGTTGGCAGCCTAGATACTTAAGCTATTACAACGTCTGTGACTGTAATTATTCTACCTTTCACCATGGATTCCCCATTCTACAGATGTTGTAAAAATTCAATGGAAATTTCCTCATTCCTAGGATAAAATCTTGTGAGATAGGATATCCACCCTGCACAGATCAGAATTTCCCTGGCTCTGTTGGAGACATCTAACACTAAGGTTCGTGGCGCACTGCCTTACCACCCATAATGCTTGAATTCTTCCTACTATTGCAAAGGATGAGTGAAATGGAAAAATGTAGCAATACTGAAAAATGCAGCAATACTGAAAAACACATCAATACTGAAAAAACACAACAATACTAAAAAACACAACAACACTTAGAGCAATAAAATAGCAAGTTGTTGTAACATCTAAGTGCAGTTGATATTAATTGTGTTATAAATTGCCACATACCGCGTGGTCATGGAATATTTTTTCAGCCAATGAAATAATGACAGCGCATGCTTCGTGTAATGGAAGTTCTCTCCCCCTTTTGAAATGAGAGGTCGCCTATGACCAAATAGAAATGGAATGGCTATTCCGATCGCAGGATATAAGGATGAAGAGTAAAAAGTACGTAAATAAATGACGTGACAATAAGAGAGATGGATAGAGTGAAAGTGCAGTGTATAATCATAGTAAATGATAAGAGACAAGACACTTTGGTTGATGATAAGTTATATAATAAGGAAAGAGGACAACAATATGTACAAAAAGAATCTTTTCCGATGATAATCCCACTGTACATGATATGATTGAATAAAAAAATGAATGCATGCATAAAGGTTCAAAGTAAGGAAGTGTTTTAAAGGAAATAATCTCTCGGATAAAAAGATAAATGGGAAGAGGGTATTATAATAATTATTGATTGAGGAAATAGAACTTCAATACCATAAGTAGAGCTTCGACTGCCAGTAGGCGTCCATAGCCTAGACAGAGTTTCTTTTTAACCCATGTGAGCCAGAATCGTCAATTTATAATTGAAAATTTTCATTGCTGTTTCTCCAGAAGAGACCAGTGTGTTGGTGTGGTAACTAGATAACCATACTACCATTCACTGGGAAGTAGCAAAAGTGAGCAGGCCGGCTCATGATGAGACCTCCTGTTCCAAGGATGTTTTAGCTATCCTATGGATCATAACCCTGGTGTGGTGGTCATGGTGAGAATGCCACATTGCTACCTCCTTATGAACATGATAGGCTGGCTCTTAATGAGACCCCCTATCCTCTATCTATAGATAAAATTTAGTTGTAATTACATATTTTTATGATAAATAGAGGGAGGATCAGTAGTCCTTAAGAGTAGGGATGGTGTAAGAAGTTGAAGCATGTCAATAATAAGAAAAATTATACCCATAATCCCATTGATAATATAGAAAGAGAATTATAACCAGGAAGAGTAGAACGAGCATGGTAAAGATGATCAATCAATATTATATACAGTAGAAATCAGTACAGTAAAGTGAAATATAAATAGTTGTGTCCCTTTCAATTGTTTTAAGTATATCATCAAGAAGCTATCTTTGTCAAAGATAACAATGTTAAAAATATTCACCTGCTTAAATAAAATCCATAATTCTTATCTGCATGAAGGTACTGTACGTCAGGACATAAAAGAAATCAAAGAAATAAGGCTGAAATGAGCTAGGAATAAGTCCACGAGAGGAAATAGGTGTTTGTAAAATATATAAAAAAAGGTGTTGTTTAGAACGCATAAAAATCATACAAGAAACAAAAAGTGTTGTTCCAAAATTGGAACAGAAAAACAAGAGAGAGTGTTGTTCTGAAGGTGGAACAACATAACCAAAAAGTGTTGTTCCGAAGATGGAACAACAAAACCAAAAAGTGTTGTTCCGAAGATGGAATAGAAAAACCAAAAAGTGTTGTTTCGAATATGGAACAACAAAACCAAAAACTGTTTTTCCGAAGATGGAACAACAAAACCAAAAAGTGTTGTTTGAAAGATGGAACAGAAAAACCAAAAAGTGTTTTTCCCAAGATGGAACAACAAAACCAAAAAATGTTGTTCCAAAGATGGAACAACAAAACCAAAATTTTTTGTTCTGAAGATGGAACAGAAAAATTGGCAGAGAAAAAAACAAATTGAATCAACAATCCTATTTACAATTTTTTTTTTAGATAGAAAAAGAAATGAATTTTACAAAGATGAAGCTGCCGAAGGTTTATCTTCTGCAGCTAAAATTTGCATGGTGGAGTGCTTGCGTATTTGTTGACAAAAATATTCTCTTATAAAAGGTCTTTGGTAGAGGCGCACCCGATGCCCATTTGCTTTAAAGGAACAATCAGACCCATCAATGGTGGTCAATGTAAGAGTGTCATTGTCATGTACTTCCTTTATTTCATAGGGACCTAACCACCTAGTCTGCAATTTACCAGGGAAGTCTTGAAACCTGGAATTGTAGAGAAGTGCCTAGTCGCCCTCATGAAATATCTTTTTCTTGATCAGAGAGTCGTGCTATTTGGCTCTTTGTTGTTGAATAAGTGTAGTATGCTACAGATCCAAAAGCTAAATTTCGTCTAATTCATTTATTTGTTGTAATCTATTAATCTGGGCTTCAGTTAAATCCAGTCCCACTTCGTGGGTTGTCCTTAGTGTTTGTATCTCAAATTCTATGGGAAAAATAAGTTCCTTACCAAATACCATCTGATATGGGGAGTATCCAGTAGTATTCCCCAAGTTGTGCGATATGCCCACAAGGCTCCTGGTAGTCAAGTAGCCTAGTCTTGTCTGTGTGATGAGACTGTCTTCGTTAGAATAGCTTAAATTACTTTGTTGGTGCTTTCTACCTGCCCATTCACTTGCGGGTGGTATGGAAAGGCAATTTTGTGAATAACATGATGATTTTTTAGTGGAGCAATGATCTTGTGGCCTACAAATTGCGGCCCTCCATTAGTGATTACTTCTATGGGTAACCCATATCGTACAAAAATTTTGAAAATAAAGTTTATCATAGTTTCTTCTGTGGCTCTTGGTAATGCTATTACTTCTACCCACTTAGTTACGTATTCTGTTGCAAACAATTATATGATTTCTGGTTGGATGATGGGTTGATTGGCCCAACAAAATCTAACGCCCAACTCTAAAAAGGTTCTATGACTAGCTGTGGATGCAGGGGAAGCTCATCAGATTTTCCAGGGTGGACCATCCTTTGACAACTATTGCAGGTCTGAAAAAATTTCTTAGCATCTTTAAAAATCATGGGACAGTAGTAGCCCATTTGTAAAATTTTATTTCTAGTTATGCAGTCTGCAAAATTTCCACTGCAAGGTCCATTGTGGCAGGATTTTAAGATATCATAAATTTCGTCTTCCCTGATACACTTTCGGATGTGCCTATCGGCCCTTGTATGAAAAAGGTATCCTCCAATCCAAGAGAATCGAGTGTTGCATTTTACTATCGATTTCCTTTCTCTGGGTGTTCGATGTTTAGGTAGTTTTCCCACTGCTAAATAATTCGCCACATCTGTGTACCATGGTATTTTCACAGTTACAACAAAAAGGTGTTCATCCAGAAACTGATCCTCTATTACTATTGCATCATCTGTTCTTGGCACTCAGGAGAGGAAATTTGCCACAAGGTTTTCCTTCCGTGGTCGATCCCTTATAGTTATATCATATTCCTGCAAAAGTAGCAACCAATGTGTCACTCTTCCATTTGTAATGGGTTTATTAGCTAAGTATTTAATAGCAGAGTGATCCGTATATAGAATTACAGGGTATCCAGTTATATATTGTATGAATTTGTTAATATCATAAATAACAGCTAAAAACTCCTTCTCTGTTACTGTGTAATTCAATTCAGCAGGGGCTAAATTTTTGCTAATGTAATATATAGCATAGGGTTTCTTGTCTTCTTCTTGGCCAAGAACTACTCCAATGGCTATGTCTGATGCATCTGATGAAATATGGAATGGTGTATCCCATTTTGGGCCTCGTAATACTCGTGTTGTTGATACTAGCCGTTTTAAATCCGTAAAGACAACATCACATTTGTCAGTCCATATGGAATCACTGTTTCCTATTAAGGGATATAATGGTGCAGCAATCTATGAAATTTTTTTGATAAATCTACGATATTATCCAGCAAATCCTAGAAAAATACGTACCTTTGTTTGAGTGCAGGGAGTAGCGAGTAAGAGAATTACCTGTATTTTTGCCGGATCTACCTGAATTCCAGCTACTGAAATGTAATGACCCAAGATTAGGCCTTTTGTCATCATCATATGGCACTTTCATGACTTAAGCATAGGGTGGTAGAAATACACCATTCTAGAACTTTTTCCAATGTTTGTAATGCTTGCTCGAAGTCATCACCATAGGGTGTGAAATATTCCATGTATACTCCCAAACATTTATTTATCAAGTCTGCAAAAATTCTGAGTATGGCTCTTTGGAATGTGGCAGGTGCGTTACAAAATCCAAAAGGTAATACACTGTAAGTGAATGTTCCTCACGGACAGGTAAAGGTAGTCTTATCTTGGTCTTCAGGGGCAATCTGAATTTGATTGTAGCCACTAAAGCCATCCAGGAAAGAAAATTTTTTCTTCCTTGCCAGCGTATCTAGGACGTGATCAATAAATGGAAGGGGAAAATGGTATTTTTGCGTTGCCTTGTTGAGTTCTCTGCAGTCAACACATATTCAACATTTCCCATTCTTTTTGGGAACCAAAACTAATGGAGAAACCCATGTACTATCATATATAGGATAGATAAAATTCATATCTAATAGTTTTTGAAGTTCTTCTTTAACAATATCTTTCAGGTGAGGATTTAATCTACGTTGAGGTTGTCGAATGGTTTTTGTATCCTTTTCAATGTAGATATGATGCATGCATACATTGGGGTCAATCCCTTTCATATCTGAGTAATCCCAAGTGAAAGACCCTTTATTTTTCCTAAGGACTTGAATAAGTTTCTGTTGCTGGTCATCACTCAGTTTGCTGTTAATGTTCAAGATCTTCCCTGGCTCGATTTCGATAGGTTTGCTATTATAAATAGTGGTTTTTGGTATTGTTTGATCATTGATATCTCTCAGGGGATATTTTTCGATTTCATTGTCAAGGACAACTTTAATCATGTGGAATTTCGAACTTGATACTGTGGTAGGGTGATTGATAAAAATATTGATGACATCGTCTTCAGTTTGGTTTTTGAATTCAAGGGCATCTACCATAGTCAATGGTGACCGAATATTTTCTATTAAGTATATTGCAGGTTGCTTCTTGGTTTTCATAATAGTCAAGCTTGGATGAGAAGGAGGGTATAAATCTAATTTTTTCACATCACTCCCCGTGGTTATAGCCATACTGCCTATTCGGCAGCTGATATAAGCATCAACAGTCGCTAGCCAAGGCCTTCCTAATATTAAGGGATATCCATCTAGCTGGTTCCTAGGATTAATTATCAAGAAATCCGTTGGGTATTCCCAGGTGTCTACAGAGACCATCACATCTTGTAATATTCCTTTTGGTCTAATGACTGAGCGGTCAGCTAATTCCAGTAAGGTAGTTGTTGGTTCCAAAGCTGTGATGCCAATAATGTTGCAAGTTGTAGTTGTGAGAATATTAATGGCTGCCCCTAAGTCAACTAAAGCATTGGGGAAAGAATGGTAATTTATCTAGACTATGACAATGGGGTTTCCGGGATCCTCATATTTTATAGGAGTCTCTTTGCCTAGTAATAAATCAGACAAAGTCCCGACAACATGGACAGTAGGGATTGTTTTTTTTTTCCTCATGGACTTATTTATACACAATTCTTTAATAGTTTTGGCATATATTGGAATATCTTGGGTAGCCTGGAGGAGGGGAATTTTTATGAAAATTTTCTTAAGTTCACCCAGAAGATCAAAGTCAGGATATTCAATCGGGCGTGGTATCAGCAATATTTATGGGAATGGGGGGGAAGTGGTTATGATTTGTTCATGATTTTTTTTGTCTGACTGTATCTTCCCCTTGTTTTATTTTTTGATCATCTACAGTCAGAGGCTTATTTGTGTGTGGTTCTTCCGGTTGAAAATATTTAACCTTATATAGAGCGATTATGCATCCAGATCTCAACTTAAGCTTGTTCCATTATTTCAACTCATCTTCAGGGTCCATATCTTCAATGATTTGTATTGAATGAACTGGTCTATTGTTAGGATTTGGGTTGGGTTGAGCTGGAAGTTTTGTTCGTATATTAGATTGAGGATTCTGTTGCAACATGTAAGGTGATGGTAAAGTTGGTTGAGGCAGAGGAGCTGACCCCATAGGCTGGTTCATAGATCTTTGCCAACTTGATTGCTAGTTCTGATTTTGTGAGGTGGAAGGGGAACATTGGGATGAATAAGGGTTGTTATGCCAGAATGGTGGTGGGTAAAGGGAATTTGGCCAATTATTATTATTTGGATTTGACTGATTGGGCCATGGTGGCACAAAAAATGCTTGAGGTGGCAAAAAAGGTGGCTAATTCTGCCATGCTACCCCTGAATATTACTGAGAATTATATCGCAAGGAAGGAAAGAATGAAGATGGATCGGTAGGCATACCTATTTGACCCGCTTGCCATTGATGACGCTGGTTCAATAGATATACTGGTTCCAATTCTTCTTCTACTTTCTTGAAAACTGCTTTAAATCCTGGGAGTGATGGGCAGCTTTCCTTGGTGTGCTATTTAGTGCATATGCCACATATTCATATCGCATCTAGGGGCATTATTTATGACTATGCTTCTGTCTGTAATGGGGGTAGAAAATAACAAAGTTCTGTTTTGCTATAGCCTGCTTTTTCTTAGCTTGCATGACATCCAATTGTGTCTCTAGGGTCCCTAGGATATCAGTCTTGAAATCTTCCAACAGATTGCCAATTTCACTTCGTGAAATGCTTCGGCCTCCTGAGGCTTTGCTGTCTCTGGGGCTTGCATCACGTCTGACTGGTTTCAGCCTTGTATTTCCCCTGGAACACGTAATGCACAAATCTATACTATTGTTATAGATTTCTTTATAAATGTCACCTTTACCCATTATATTTAATGTCTCTACCCATTGGTCTTTCATACCTCTGATCATCATGGTTTTAAGAACATTATCAGGTAGATTTGTGTAATGAGATCTTTGCAGATTATATTGGAAATGCTCTACATATTCTTCCAGAGTCTTGCTGGGCTTAGCTACCACTTGAAAATTTTCATCTTTTAATTCTCTAGTTCGGCAATAATCTTGGTATTTTTTAAGGAAAGATGTTTTCATTTGGTCCCAGTCATTGATGGTGCCTCCACCAAGTCCCATGAACCAATGCAGAGCTTCTCCCTTCAGAGTAGAGGGGAATAGATTCGGCTTCAGAGGGTCGGTAGTGTAATCATAACCCTTGCATAAGACATCAAATTTGAAAAGGAATGCATCGAGATATTCTGAAGTTAGCCCATAAAAGGTGGGAAGGTTCTGTAATGGGATAGCCTTCATAGGGGTATTGAAAAATATGTCAAAAATAGGGTATTGCAATGTAGAAGTTTGAGGTTGCTGGTTATTAGCCATTTGGTAAAAAATATGCCAATATTCTTCAGGGATCTCCGGAGCTGGAGAGTTATTCCTAGGATGTCTACAAGAGGCTGGAATAGTTCTAACAACACTACCTTGATCTGGAATATAGGGTGTCCTCTGATTAGTCCCTACTTCAGGAGATCTAGGTTCTGATAATTAAATTTCAAGATTGCCTCTTTCTCCTTCTCCTTCACGGAGCTTACAAGAATTTCCTTCTTGTGAAGGGCAAGTTTGTTAATTCTCAGTATCTTGAAAACTCTGCTCAATCCTTTAAGTTTTACTGTGAATCTCAGCATTAGCTACAAATGGTGATCTTGTAGCTTGAAGGAATTCATTAGGGTGTCTGGAAAAAACAATTTGAGGTCCTACTGATGACTGAGACTCAACTTTTCTTAATATTTCGTCGATAAAAGTTGATCGTCCAAGGATCAGCGGTCCCCTAGGTTTTTCAGGTTTAGAAGGAGGAATTTTGTTTTTTTCAGGTCTTTCCCTCTTATTCATTCATGCAGAAATACAAACATTCATTCCTACCTTAAACTCTTACGCAATTCTGCTAGAAAGCAGGCGGATGAGCGAGCATTTTACTCGTTCTTTAGGCAGGTTCTTACCTTTCATTTTTAATACCCAATTCTCCCTCAGCAGAGAAAAAAAAAACATAAATCAGACATTAATATTTACAGAGTGGCAACACGCTCCCCGGAAACGGTGCCAAAGTGTTGGGTGCTAACATGTGTCTTTAAAAACTCCTAAGTGCCTCACATTTATTATCAACCAGGGTAAGTCCTTTTATCTCAAGTGTGTACACAGTATTTGCAAGCTATTCATACAAAGAGTAATGAAAAAACCAATAGTTTAATATAGATACAATCATAAACCTTGAAGCTTAAAAGGAAGTGATTTTAAGGAGCCTTTTAGTGACTTGGAGGAGAAAGATCTTCAAATGCATATAGATATGGGAAAAGATGGATGATACAATGCGACCGAAATTGGTACCATTACCTTAGAGAGGGATTCAGGTAAACCATTTCAATTGAAAGATGTTATGCATGTTCCAGGTCTAAAGAAAAACTTGGTCTCAGTCGCGATGTTGGAGCACAGAGGCTATGACATTGTTTTCAGTGATGGAAAAGCTTTCCTGCGACATAAAACAATGTGCCAAGCCAAGAGGATAGGGATTCGAGTTAAGAATATCTACAAGCTGGAGGTAGATTGTTGCACTGCCATGATGGGTAAGGTAGAAAAAGTGGTGAGTCGGGATGAGGGAAAATTATGGCATAAACGATTGGGCCATCTTCATCATGGAGCCTTGAAATTCATGCAACAAATATCTACTGGACTTCCAATGTGAACACTTGCTCAGTTATATCAGTGCAAGGGTTGCACCATGGAGGAGTATGTAAAGTACACCTTTGATGAAAAGGAGAAATGTGCTTCGGTGATTATTGAGAGATCTCACACAGACATGTGTGAACCATTCTCGGTTACTTCAACAAAAAAAAACAGGTATTATGTTATTTTTGTTGATGAATTTTCTTGTAAATGTTGGATCTTCTTCATGCAAAAGAAGGATCAAACATTCTCAAGTTGTGTGAGTTTAAGGCATTGGTGGAGAAAGAGTTGGGGAAGCAAGTGAAGGCTCTGAGGAGCGATAATGGTGGAGAATACATCTCTAACGAATTGAAATAATTATACAACAAAGAAGGAATTAGAAGAGAACTCATAGCGCTTCATAACCCACAACAAAATGGGGTCGCAGAGAGGGAAAAATAATGATCGTGGGTGCAACACGAGCAATGTGACATGATCAGGGCCTACCAATGCATTTGTGGGCAGAAGCATACAACATTGTGGGTTATGTGAAAAACCGTTGTCCTCATAGAGTGCTTGGCATGAGCACACTTGAAGAAGCTTTCACTGGTAAGAAACCAAATTTTTCTCACTTTAAGATTTTTGGCTCATCTATTTATGTGCATGTGACCAAGAACTCCAGGAAGAAGCTTGAGCCAACTACTGAAGTTGGGATATTTGTGGGGTACACATAGATACCCCATAACTATCATGTGTATTTGCCTAACAGTAAGATGACTATTATGCGATGAGATATAAAATTCGATGAGGGGAAAGCCACATGGTTGTCACTTGAGAGGGAGCTATACTTGCATGCGGAGGAGGAACTGTTGGTTCCCAAAGATGAGTCTCTAGATGTCGATCAGCCATAGGAGGAGGTTCATGGAGTGGAGGAGTCCACTCACGCAGAGCCAAACATCAGAACTGGCACAAGGCATACCACAGAAGCTAATAGGCTAAGGCTTGATGTTGCACAGAATGTAGAAGCCCCTACTTCACAACGTAGACAAAGAAAGTATCCTAACCAATTTACTAGATACATGGCTCTCATGAGAAAATGTATTGTGATTGAGCCATCTTCCTTTCAGGAATCAGTGTAAGAGCCCACATGGGTAGATGCAATGGTGTAGGAGTATGAATCCATTGTTAGAAACAGTGCTTGGGAAATTGTTCCAAGGCCGGTTGATAAATCAGTGGTAGGTTCAAAATGGATCTACAAGGTAAAGCAAGCTGCTGATGGGAGTTTTGAGAAATATAAGGCCAGATTTGTGGCCCGAGGCTTCTCATAGATTGAGGGGATTGATTATGAAGAAACCTTTTGACCTGTCGCACGATATTCTTCCATAAGGACCATCCTTTCTCTCTTAGCATAGATGGGTTGGCACATTCATCATATGGATGTGAAGACTGCGTTTCTCAATGGGATCATTGAGGAAGAAGTGTAAATTAAGCAACCTGAAGGATTTGAGATCTTCATTAGCAAGTCGCATGTGTGTAGAATCAAAAGAGTGTTGTATGGGATGAAGCAAGCACCCCGTGTTTGGTACACTTAGATCGATAACTATTTCACTGGACTTGGCTTCACCAAGAGTGAGGCAGATGCAAACCTATACCAAATTGTGGTGGAGGGTAAGATTTTAATCATTTTTCTTTATGTTGATTATTTAATACTGATTGGTGATGAGCAGCTGATACACTTATGTAAGGAGGACCTTGAAAAGGATTTCAAGATGAAGGATATGGGCCTCCTTCATTATTTCCTTGGATTGGAATTATGGCAGTGAGATGGTGAACTTTTTGTGTCTCAAGGAAATTAAGCAAGGGAGATACTGGGTAAGTTTCACATGGAGGGCTGCAAACCCATGGATACTCCTCTTCCAGGACACTAGAGGGAAGAGGATGCTAAATCTGGAGAGGTAGTGGATGCTACTATCTATCTAAAGTTGGTGGTTTTGCTAATGTATTTAGTGAATACAAGACTGGACATATGCTACGTGGTAAAATAGCTTAGTCAAGCGATGGTTAAGCCTACGAAGCTGTTTTGGAAGGCGGGCAAGCATGTCCTAAGATACCGGAGGGGCACATATGAGTATGGATTGTGGTACAGATAGAGAGATGAGGTGAAGTTTCATGGCTTCACGGATGTAGATTGCGTGGGCATCCCAACAGACAGAAAGAGCACATCAGGGGGGATCTTCAATATCGGATATACAACTTTTTCTTGGTATAGCAGGAAACAAAGATCTGTGTCACTTAGTTCAGCAGAAGCAGAACACATGGTAGCAAGTCAAGCTGCATGTGAGGCTATCTGGAAGAGAAATATTCTGGTTGGTTTTTTTGGTTCTCATTTATATCCGAAAGTGATTCATTTTGATAATTATAGTTGCATTAAACTCTCGATTAATCCTGTGTTTCATGATAGATCTAAGCATATAGATATCCGGTATATTCATATCATAGATTGTGTGCAGTAGAAGATCATGTTGCTTCAGTACATTCCTACGGAAGATCAGGATGCACATATCTTAACAAAGGTGCTCACCAGGAGAAAATTAGAATACCATAGAGACAAGATGAGGGTGAAGGATAATCCCTTTCTTGTTGAGAGGGAGTGTTGAAATTCACCAAGATGATGATCCTAGTGAAAATTAATCACCTACACTAGGATGGAGCCTTAGGCTATTTCTAAGTGGAACTCTATTTTTAGAATGCATGAGAAAATTTTATTTATAGATGATGTTCTATTTTTATATGTATGTGTGAAGTCTATTTATAGATCACATGTCTATTTATAGAATGCATGTCAACTATTATTATCCCTTAATAAACATTAATATATTCTTAATGAGCACTCGGAAATAGTTATCTGAAGTGTCAAATCAGTTATCTAAGTGAATTTTGAGTTGAGTGGTTGGTTGGTGGGACATGCAAGTGGACTTAGTTGTAACTGAGTGATTTGAAGTTGTAACATAGTTGGACGTGTAGTTATGTGAGTTGTAAAGTAGTTTAACTAAGTTAAGTGAGTTAAACTCTGTTGTGCTAGTTGTAACTGAACATACACTAGTTAGAGATCAATGAATTAATTATTTAATGAATTCAAAATTAGTGGTTTCATATGCAATTGAATATTTACTACTGTTAACTACATGCATGTTAGATGCAATGGAGACCCAGTTCAGAGATAGATGAAAGGGAAATTTTTACTATCATTTGTGACATTAGTGGGTGCACTCATGAAACCACACACACATTGGATGTTCCCATGAGGATTGTGCAATCAAGGTGAGCAGGATCTCATTCTTTCATGGATTGTAATCAATAGTGATTGCGTAGTGGAGGCAGGCTACGGGGAGGCAGTAAATTGCCACATGTGATTGCCAATTTTTGTATGACAGTGTGAGACGATTGTATATTGTACTAAGAGCTCTTGGATTAGAGTTTTGTACAATATTGTTTCATGATCCATGTGATATACATAATATATGATAGTGGGGTTTTAAGCTTTATGCTTTTCTCGTAAAAACATCTATTTTATGTGTGATTGATCTTTCTTCATGTGTTTTAAATTGGTGATTGTGTTTTAAATTTCCGCAAGAATTTTTGTAGAAGTGATTTTGTATTTAACAGTAGCATATAATTGTTATATTAGGAGAATCCAAGAAATACATAATTTGTATTAAAATTTCTACATTTGCATGATCTATTTATGAGTTGTTTAGATCTGTGTTTTGGCGCATGATTGCTGAAGGGAAAGGTATGATTTGAGTAAGTTTGTAGCTTTGAAGTGTTGTGTAGTCTTACAATATTTACAGATATATACACATTTTAGTCATGATGAAGGCACATATACACATGGGTTTGACTCTACAAAGGCGCGTATGGAAGCTAGGGTTGTTCTGAAGATTGTTGAAGAAAATGTATCACCAGTTTTGATGTGTTTCTACTATCTGTCAGTGAAGTCTTCATATAGATATGGATTGTTTGAATATTGTTTATGCTTCTAGTTGATTATGTATAAATATGATCAGTGACTGGTTGATTCAGAATGATGGATGATACTGACTGTATAAGGATTCTGTAAATTTAAAAAAATGTGTCTGAATATCTCTGATCTATTCTAAGTTTGGTCAGAACTCTATATCTTAGTATATATAAATATCTATACGCACGTTCATCCATAGGAAAGAGTGTATACAAACTGGTTGGAGTAAGTAAAGTAGCGTATATAATTGTTTTATGAATGATTAGGGTTGAAGTTGATTCTGTGTGTTGATACAAAAGTTCAAGTTTGGTTTTGTGGTCTGGTTATAATGATCTCACTGTTCTGCTCCATTTTGGTTGATGGTTTCTTTTGTTGATCTACAAGTTATGTTGAGTGGAAGTTATTGGATCCAGTGTGAAAATTTATGAAACATGGTCTGCAGTGGTTCTGAGGGTTGGAGCCTTCAGTGTGGAATTTGAAGCTTTCTACGAGTAGGAGATGGTGATCATCATAGGGGTTTGTAGCTCCCTTCCAGTAATTTCTTGTAAAAGAAATTAGGGGTTTGAAGCTCCCTTCTAGTAGTAGGTGGAGAATGAGAGAAGGTTGCAGCGTTCTTCAGGTGGGTGCCCGTGTGATGGTATGAGTCCGCATTAGGACAATAATGTAAGAAATTTTCTTTATAATAAATATTTAAGACAGAGATGACAACAATGGTGTTTTTCTCCCGACTTGGGTTTCCACCTTAATTCTTGGTGTTCATGTGTGTTGCTTTTGTGTGATGATTTATTATGTTATTACTGCACATGTTTACTTCTTACTAAATTTCTAATGCATAATCGATGAACTGGGCTAAGTAAAGTTTCTGAAGATTTATATGAATATTAAGTTCTCTGCATATACACATGTTTCCTTAAAGAAAGCCATGTGCATACGCTAGTAAGGAAAAGTAAATATTGTGTGTATTGTTAATACTGATTAACCCCCCCCTTCTCAGTATTTTTCCCAACAATTGGTATCACGGAAGGTCCTTTTGAAGAAGCTTGATCACTAGAAGGAATATCTACCAAGATGAGAAATCAAGATGGAACAAAATCTTTCAGACAACCACTCTTCAACAGAAACAATTTAATATTTAGACCACCACTCTTCTGGAATACAAGAACAAGATCCTATATTTAGTATCTTGGAGTAGATGTTTGGGAAATTGTTGAAGGCGGTTACCAATATCCAACTATAGTTCCCACTGAACCAGGAGCAAGAAATAACTATGAAACCAATGCAAAATTTCTCAATGCATTATTCAGAATCCTGAATGAATCAGAGTTTGTCAAGGTTATGGAGTTAAATACAACAAAGGAGATATGGAACAAAATCATTCTAAGCTATGAAGGCAATGCCAAGGTAAAAAGTGCTAAACTCCAATCTCTCAAAATTCAATACAAAAATCTCAGAATGCATAATAATGAAAGTATTGCTAGTTTATTTTGTGTTTAGATGAGATAGTAAATCATATGAGAAATTTGGGTGAAAGCATAAGAGATACAACTTTAGTACATAAAATATTAAGATCTCTAACTACTAAATTTGAGTCAAAAGTGTCTGCTATTGAAGAGAAGTAGGATCTGCAGACTCTTACTGTTGTTCAAAATCATGGGGTCTTGACTGCTTTTGAAATGAGAAAATGAGGCCCGTCTGAAGTCAAAGAAGCTGCATTTAAAGCTACTACAAACGGAAAGGACAAGGAAGAACATAAATAATCAGGGTATGTATCAGAAGAAGATGAGGTAAGTTCTGTAAATAAACTTCAACTTGGTATTGGAAGGTTCAAAGGTAAGCTTTCGTTCAAATGTTTTTCTTGTGGAAGATTGGGTCATTATGACGCTAAATGTCCTCATAAAGATAATCATGATAAGGGAAAGGAGTTAGCAAAAGGTAATAGGAGATTATTTGTCAATAGAAAAAGTTACTATACTCATGAAGATAGTGATGGCTTGTAAAATAGTGAAGGAGAATTTAATCAAGATCTTAGATTGCTCATGGCATTTGAAAAAGGCACTAGTGAGGCTAAAGAATTTTTTATGGATTCTTTAGAAGAAAATGATTTTCTTGAAGAAATCACTCAAATCAAAATAGGCTTGGAAGAAAAAAAAATAGGCATAGATACTCTAAAGAATCAACTCATAGAAAAGGAGAAGCACAATGAGAAATTAGAATGTGAAATATTAAGTCTAACAAAGGAACTTGAGAAAGTAAAAACTCTAAATCTTAGATTTGCTAAAGGATCTAAAATATTAGATGAAATTATCAAGGTTCAATGCTCTCCTCTTGCGAAGACAAGTCTTAGATACATTGGTAAATATTCCCAGTCAGAAAAATCCTCAGCTACAAGCTATCTAAATGTAGAAAAATCCAGTTAGCAAAGTTTCATCACTCAGTAGAAGAACAAAGAAAATTCTCAGGTAAAGCATGATTATTAGAATTCAAGGATGAGAAATAATAGAAGCATCAGTCAAAAGGTAAACAACACTAGAAGGTCCTTTGATCACAAAAATTTCTTCTTTAATGGACAATGTTTGTCATGTAATAATTTTGTTCACAAAGCTTCTCAATGTGTTGCATAAAAAACCATCTTGACCAAAGAAGAAAGAAATCAAAGAAATGGGAAAATAATGAAGAAGAATACTTATTGTTACACAACATTTTGTCACCATCCCTGCAATCCCCCATCCCGCACATTGGAGGGATTTTTCCATGACCTGTGAGCAGTGACATGACCTGAAACCACTTTCATGGCATCCCCTTGAATAAGGACAAACATTCCTCTGATGAAATTTTCCTCTGAAAAACCATAAAAACAGATCTTTAGCCTTGGCACGACTAGCCAATTCAGCCCTCGCACCAATGGGGGAAATGCACCATAGAGGGTGCGCCAACTGGCGCTCTGTCATAGTGTCTTACTCATGCCATGATTAATAAGGGATGTTTTTTAAAAATAAATGGTGGAAGTTTGATTCCAACAAACTCCTGAATGAGTCAGTAAAAGGAGTTGGGTGGTTTGGCTATGGATCTCCATGTATGGGAAGTGGTTTTCCACCTATCATGGAAGCTTCCTTAGAGATAGGGCCTATCCCATGATTATATGGATCCCAAATCCTCTTCCTCCATCTATAAAAGCTTGCCTTCTCCCTTAGCAAGCTAGCTGAACTTGTAGGAAGGAAACTATAGCCAGACAACTATTGAGAGCCAAGCCAAATAGAGAGAGCTTCATCTCATTTTCGACAGGATTTGTTGAGACACGCTTTTCTATCAGCCCCGTCGAAGGAAGATCAAGCATCAAGGCTTTGGGTTGTATCTTTCATTTTTTATTTTAATGATAAGCGACTTTGATTATGGTTCCATTTATGTTCTTATTTCTTTATGCAATGAATTACATCCTCTATGACTGACGTATGGTTACACGCTTTAGGTTTTACGTTGTATGTCGTTGTTTCTTTGCATGTGTGCAGGTGTTCGGACGTGTCGAGTGGAAGGATAGTGATCTTCCAAGCGAGGGACGGGAAGCGTCCTCCTTTCTTCAACGACCAATGCGTAGGATTTGAGGTAGGCAATTCGTTATGATTTTTGTCATTTTGTAACTAGGAACCTGCGTCACTGCATGACTTGATTATTGCTAGACCCAATCTGGGCTAGTAGGGATCGCCTCTGTCCGTAGAGGGGATTTACCTCCTCAGCACTTATAAAAATTTGTCTACTCTTCAAGACGAAATTGAATGCTCATTTTGCAATAACTTTGGACATGAGGAATATGAATGTAAGAGCTGACTACAACCTAAAGAACAAATATCTACAATTTCTAAGGTATGGAGAAGGAAGGAATTACAATTCGAAAGCTGCGGCATAGCTTTATTTGCAGAAGGAGAAGAAAATAAATGGTACATTGATAATATATGTTCAAAAAACATGACAGGTGATAAAGACAAACTTATTTTATACAATGCTTTAGAAAAGGAAAATAATGTCACTTTTGGAAATGACTCTCCTGCTATCATTAAGGGTAAAGGATCTATTTTTCTAAAATAAAAGGTTAAAGCCAATAATGTTATGTATGTTGACAGATTAAAACATAAATTTTTGAGTGTTAACCAAATGTGTGACCAAGGGAATGATGTTGTATTCCAATCAAAATAATGTGTGGTTTGTGAACTTGACACAAGAAAAACCATAATAAAAGAAACAAGAACTTGAAGAAATATGTATGTATTCAAAGGTGGCCAAGAACAATGTTATCTAGGTAAATCTATAGAAAATTGGTCATGGCACAAAATATTGGGACATCTGAGCTTTTCTCAAATAAGAAAATCAAGAAGGCTCAAAGTTGTTCGTGATCTACCCAATATCACTTTACCAGAAAGTACCATATGCAAGTCATGCCAATTCGATTAGAAAACCAGAGCTCAATCTAATTCCAAAGAAGGATCAACAAGTAAGATCAACAAGTAAGACTCTTGAACTTATACATACTTATTTGTGTGGACATGTAAAGAAAAATTCACCTTGTGAAGAAAAATACTATATATTATTCATTGATGACTTTTATAGAATGTGTTGGATCGGTTTATTGAAACACAAAGATGAAGGGTTTGAAAAATTTAAGGAATTCAAAGCTTTAGTTGAAAATGAATTAGATCTAAAAATCAAATGTCTCGGATTTGATCGAGGAGGAGAATACATATCGGATGAATTATTTTATTTCTGTGAGTAATATGGCATTAAAAGACATTTCTCTATAGTTGGAAATATGAAACAAAATAGCGTGGACGAAAAAATGAATATAATAGTTCAATAAATGGCTTGTGCTATGCTTCATGAATATGGGACTCCTGATACATTTTTGGGTGAATTTTCTCATACCGCAGTAAATATTCTCAACAAGTCTCATGTTTGTATGAATAGTGATAAAACTCCTATGAACTCTGGCATGGTAACAATCCCACTGTAAATAACTTTAAAGTTCTTGTAAGAAAATATTTTATAGAAAATAATGATGAAAAACTTGGTAAGTTTGAACCTAGAGCATATGAAGGAATACTTCTTGGTTACTCTTCTAGGAGTAAAGCATAAGAATTCTACAAGAAGAGACTTTAAAATATTGTTGAATGTATTGATGTTGTGATTGATGAAACACTCACAACTCCCAAAAGGGAAATAACAACAAATGAGGATGGTGACGATGATTAATGATTTCCCTCATAAAATCACAATGATATAAAAGAAGAACCTAATGAATCATCAGAATAAGATACATCAGAAAGAGAAAAGGCTGCATCAAGGTATGTTCAAAAGAATCATCCAGAATCTCAAATTTTGGGAGAAAAGGAATCAGGGGTATAAACAAGAAGAACACTTGTGGGATCCCCTAGTTATCTAGCACTATTATCCACCATTGAACCACAAAATGTAAATCAAACTAGTAAAGATGAATGTTGGATTAAGGACATGAATGAAGAACTAGATCGAATTGAAAAGAATGAAACTTGGGAATTGGTTCCAAGGCCTCATGATAAAAATGTTATTGGAACAAAGTGGATATTCAAAAATAAGTTAAATGAAAATGGAGATGTAATTAGAAACAAAGCTATACTTGTTTGCAAAGGATATGATCAACAAGAAGGTATATAATTTGAAGAAAAAATTTCACCAGTAGCTAGACTTGAAGCCACAAGAGTGTTTCTTTCATTTTCAAGTTTTCAACGTTTATGAAATGGACGTAAAATCTGCTTTCCTTAATGGAGATATGGAAGAAGAATTTTATATAGAACAACCATAAGGATTCATTCTGGGAAATGATGAAAAACTTGTTTGCAAACTCAAAAAGGCTCTATATGGTATAAAACAAGCTCCACGAGTATGGTACTATCATCTTGACAAATATCTTCGACAACATGGTTTCACAAAAGGATATGTAGGCAGTAACTTGTACTAAAAATTTGAGGATGACAAACTGTTAATTATTGTTGTTTATGTTGATGACATCATTTTTGGGAGGAATGAAGAATCCATGAGCCAACAATTTTCTTCTGTTATGTAGTAGGAATTTGAAATGTATTTACATGGGGAAATAACATATTTTCTTGGTTTACAAATGCAAAAATAAAAATATGGAATATTTCTCTCACAATCAAAATATCTCAAGTAGATTCTAAAGAAGTATGGGATGGAAGACTGCAAACCTGTGTGCACTCCAATGGTGACCAGATGTAACCTCATTTTTCATGATTATTTCCCCATGGTAAACCAACCAGAGTATAGATCTATGATTGGAAGTCTCTTTTATGTAACATGTACTAGACCTGATATCATGCATGCAGTTGGGATTGTTGGACGTTTCCAAGCCAATCCAAAGGAATCACATCTTCAGGCAGTAAAAATAATATTTAAATATCTCCAAGGAACTCAAGACTTTGGTATATGGTATACTAAAAATTATGATCTTAAACTTCATGCTCACATAGATGCAGACTGTGCTGTAAATTTTGATGACTGGAGAAGCACTAGTGGCGGTGTATTTTATATGGGGCCCCGATTAGTATCCTGGTTCAACAAGAAACAAAGTTGCATTGCTTTATCTACAACAGAAGCAGATTATGTGGCTGTTGCATCATGTTATACAAAACTTCTCTGGATGACGTAGACATTACAAGACATTCAAATTAAATGTTCTTCTCCCATCTCCATCCTATGTGAGAATACAAGTGCTATTAGTATCTCGAAAAATCCTATTATGCATTCCAAAACCAAGCATATTCCTATCAAGTATCACTTCTTATGAGAACAAGTGCTTGAGAAAAAGGTTAAATTGGAGTATGTTACCTCCAAAGAACAAGTTGTTGACATATTTACTAAACCTATTCCCAGATATGAATTTGAATATCTCAGATAGAATTTGGGAGTTGTCTCTACCTCATTATGTTGTTAAAATTATCTGATCTAATTGTAGATGCAATTTCAAAAGATTAAATTCGATACACAGGTTTCCTGATGCATAGTCACGTATATACACAAGTTTTTGTTCAGACAGTAGCGTATGGATCTTTATTTCATAAAATCTATAGGTATACCTCTAGAACAGACTTTGTCATGTTGATGACAGATATGGTTTGGCGTTGATGGGTACATTATGCGGTTATGGTTTTCAAGTTACACTTTATTGATAATTTTCTACTTGATGAAGATGCTTTGATGAATTGGTTGTTGAAAATGTTTAGGATGCACAGGTTTAGGGGGAGCAATAGCCTTACTAGGTATAATGCATTGTTGGAATTCTATTGCTTGTTGAATTATGTTTAATGATCTCTCTCTATTGAGGTCCTTTGGTCTTGGTTATAAAGTGATATCTATAATTTTATGTACGGGTCATGTTGAGACCTATGATGTAAAATTTTTCATATTCATTCATGTATGAACTTCTCAAATATGTAAATCCACTTCATTGGGTACTTGAGTCACAAATGTACACCCACTTGATTGGGTGGTTGAGTAAAATATGTAATACCACTTGGTTGGGTGATTGATGCCAATATGAGTCCTTGGTGATAGGAAATGTCATAGAGTCATGTATTTCATTGAAAATATGTTTGAAGATTCGACATGTGTTCAGGGGGAGCATGGTCCATATAGTGCAACACTGAAATTCAAAACTCTTGTATCTACAAAGGAGGAGAAACCTTGTTTCAAATTTGGTTTGCCCTTTTCCCTTGATGTCAAAGGGGGAGAGTACTTTGGGTTTTTGTAATTTGGTGTTTGTATAATGATTATGTTGATGTGTCTACAAGATGTGATGATAAAACACTAACATGGTTGCCATCAAATCCAAAGGGGGAGATTGTTGGCATTATGATTGCATGAGTTGTCCTTCATGGAAACCCACTTGTAAAAGACAAAATATATTGGCTTTGGATAATCTTAGAGGTGGCACAGTGTTGGAATATAATATTAGAATGATGGGACAAATTTTTTACAGATCAAAATCAGAGGATGGATAAAGCACATATTTAAGGAAATATATGCGAGTTCATCAAGGCAAAGTCATGTATACACGCGGGTAAGAAGGAGAAAATTTGCGTATGTGATTTTGCACTAATTTTATGATACCGAGGGTACTTACCATGGTCTTAGTCCACAACATTGAGCATTGTAATGATTATTTTATCCCGTCCAAGAATACCATAGGCACTTGTGTGGTTTTGGCTCATGGTATTGAATAAGGCTCAAACTATATAAGGAGGTGAAGATCACAGTGCTAATGGGTGCATGATTATGTAAATTGAATGAATAATTCAATATAAAGAATATCTGCATGGAATGGGATATAATCAATAGATAGATCTGATATTTGGATGCACTTATTAATACAATAATGGATCAGGCTCTTTAGACATGAAATGACTATGTATTTGCAAGATACTATTTATTAGTTGTTTAGATCTATGTTCTGGCGCATGATTGTTGAAGTGAAGGGTATGATATGAGTAATTTTTTAGCTTTGAAGTGTTGCATAGTCCTATAATATTTACAGATATATACGTAGGTTATTCATGGTGAAGGCATGTATACACACGAGTTCTGCTATACAAAGGCACGTATGGAAGCTAGGGTTTTTCTGAATATTGCTAAAGAAAATTTCTAATCAGTTTTGCTATGTCTATGCTGTCTGTCAATGAAGTCTTCATATAGATCTGGATTGTTTGTGTTAGGGTCCTATAATAATAGGATTCATAACTTTGAATTTGCTATGTTAAAGTCTTGTAATATTGTACATACCTTTGCTTTCTGCAAATGTTTTCCCATATTTATAAAAAATGTAAAGAGGGTAAAAGTCCTAAAAGAAAAATCAAAGGAATTGAAAGAAAAAATATAAAAAAGAATATAAAAATGGACCCCCCAAAAAAATAGATACAAATAAAACATGAAAGTGTTGCACATTCAAATGCCACTACTATTAGTTTCCTTTTTAAAATAATATTGTGTCCAGCTTGTCCTAAATACCACAATCCATGAGGGTCAAATAGCTCAATCTTGACTTTTCATGCTTTAAATTTCATGCTGATAGATAGAAAATAAAGATCTAGCCAAACTGTTTAACCTTGGCAGATCAATAGTTAAGTAGAGAGTAAATAAGGAGCTCAATAGTATAATATGAGCCCTTGGAAGAAATAAGGATAGAATTAATTAGTTTGTTGATTGAAAGAAAAATTAATAAGGGTTTGCAAGCTCAAATGCACCCATGTAAAAGAAGAAAAAATGTTAGGGTAGTTGATGGGTAGGTAGAAACAATTTTCACAAGGCATGGATATCAGAAAATTGGTCATTTCATTTACTAATTTCCCTTCAAAAATCATTCCCCTTGTAAAAATACCCCTTTTCCCTTCATTTTTACTCTGTCCCCTTATTTCACTCATTTTTCCTTATAAAAACCCCTTTACTAATTTCCCTTTTCATTTAAAAATACACCAAAAACCCATAAAAATAATTTTATCCTAAGTATAAAAGATAAAATGTTATATCAGGACCCATTACAAATAAATCTATCACCGATATAATGTTTTACACTATTCTTAGTGTATTTGACATCCCACATCACATTTCATTATTAACACACTAAGTTAATGTATTAAATACCTGTATTAACCTTTACCCTGTATAAATATAGTTCCTTAATTTATTATATCCCAACCCATATATTTTATTTAAAACATCTAGTTTAAATCCCCACATGTTAATTACCTCGGGCCCAGCTTGTTAATTCCCCCTATTCCTCCATCCGTTGGATCATCACCACCCAGATCCAACGACTTATAAATGATATCGCATTCCCCGACATACGAACATTAATCCATTGCAATCCATGCAAAATAGGTAGTTTTTGAAACCCACTCCATGCTACATGGCACACCATGTTTTATCACATTGATCAGTTCCAAACCACTTACCAGACTTTTACGATGTGATAACCTGCCTAACCACCTTCCCTATAAGCTACCTATCCCCTTCCACGCGACAATCCCTCACTTTATCACATTCCTTAAACATAAACCACCCAACAACTTTTTGTAATGTGATAAACCACTTACATGTCCACCCTGACATATGTTAAAACCAATTTTTTGCATGTCCACTGTGCAATAAAAATCCCGAACCACTGTGGTAAACTACTATAGACCTACGCCAATACATTGAGCCACCATTTTTCCAAAACCCTGTTTCAGTGATACATTCAATTACTCACCTCTATTAATTTATGAAAGAAAGCCATTGCCAACAGAATTGAATTTCTGCAGCCTGGAATCGTTTCAGAGACTTCCCCCTTCCCCAAAGCCATTGCTTGCCTCACTGAAAACTGATTTTTTAACAAATGCTTTATTTTGCAGGTTGTTAGCAGAATAGAAGCTTGAGGAGACAATTTTAATACTAGTTAAAAACTTGTTTCTTCCAGATTCTCAAAACGAGAATATGAGTGGTTTTCCTTAAAAGAAAAAACAATTATCACAGAGACAGTAATGTTCTAACAGAGAGGAAAGGCTTTTACTTAGCAGAAGGTTACATACAGGTGAAAGAAGAAAAATGGAACAAAGAAACAGATGAGAAATAATTTTCAAAATATGAAAGAGGTTTTTTTTCTAACATTTTCATATATAAAAAAATCTCTCAGTTTTCTAACAGCCATTATGGTTTTGGAAATTTTAAACAATATTTGAAAGCACTGTTTACAGAGAATTCATGTTTAGTCATAATTTTTCAGAGAAGATTGTGGCCAATCAGAAATGAATCTTGCAAAACTAGAGGAGGTTTATGTTACTAAGATGCAAACCTAAAAAAAATATCTCACTTTATACACAGGTATTACAGAATGAGACATAGATGCACATCTTCACAACCTATTTTTCGGATTGTGCAAAGTTTTTGTTTTACAAATATTTTTGAAGAGCCTATTGTGAACAACTAGAGCATAATTTTAGGAAACTGAGTGAGGTTTATCTCAAAACCATATTTCTCTACAATAACCTCTTTCACTTTTTACATATCTATCTCGGATTGAGATATACAAATGTATTTCTGGACCCCATTTTTTAGAAATTCTAGAGGAAAATGCTTAATGACAGTTAGTGACTTGGATGCCACCTCATCAAATAAGAGTTGCTATCAAATTCAAATTTCTCTTCTTTGTCACCATAAATTCACAAATATAGTGCCAAGTAGATTCATTAGTTTTTAATTTCCTATGTTTGAGTTCTATTTATGTAACACAGTTGTAGATATTTGTAAGGAATCTTGATATTTTTTCAAGATATTTTAGTTTAGAATTTGTATAAATACTTCATAATTTGAAGAAATAGAGGTTGGATTTTGTAACGAGGAATATCACCATTCATGGTGATGCAGTCCACGAAGTTCAAGCGACTATTTTCATTAATAAAAGAGTAGTTTTTTCAGAATTCATGTGTCATATGTACTGGTGAAGTTTTCTTCATTATATATGTGCTTTCCTTTGTTTCCATTTTTTTGTTTTCTTAATTCTGAATTGTCTAACAGAAGTATTACTACAGAATATATTGATATCATACACTCTGCCTTTAACTATTATTAATATACATGTTTTCTTCTAATATCCATATTAGGGAATTCTTCATTGCTCCCTAGTTTTGATTGAGCCTCTATTCTTTTATCCAGATTAGGAAATTCTTAAATGCTCCCTAGTTTTGATTAAGTCTTTCTTCTTCTTTTATTACATTTCATCCAAATCTAAAGGATCCAGTAGTAATGTATATCTTTCCCTATTTCACTTAAGCTTGGTATTTTTGCAAATTGATCACCCAAGCCTCTTTGAATCCATTACCCAATGGCCTTCCTCTGCATTTCCAACCAAAACCAATTCAAAAACCAACTCTGTATTTATTAAATAGCCTAATATCTATTTCAAATAAAGCTAAATCATATAGAAAGATCCCTCTCTGAGTTTAGGAGGGATAGATCCTAAACTAAAAAGTAGGTTTGTGGTTACCTCGGTAAATTATTTTTTTAACCTTGAGAAATTACTAAGTGATAACATAGTGGCGACCATACTAGGGAAGAACATCTTCTTCAGAAATATTATAAAAGGATTAGATCTGATCTATGATGGTGGAGAGTGATCAGACACACAAGGGTTAAAGTCATCCACCTGGCGACTCCAATTCCAAATACGTTTCAAAATCAAGACTTGACTGGAGAAATGAACTGGGAAGAACATCATGGGAATATCCGGTTTTCAACTTGGATCTTAATCCAAGACATTATGTTATTTATTATCAATAAGGTTTTTCAATGTATATTGTATTTTAGTTACGATCTTAGACTAATATTTGATTATTTTCCTTTGAAGGGTGTAAATATAAATTCTCCTTTTGAGCAACTTTCTGATGGAAATAATGATGATCATTTTCCAATTGACAAGCCTCAAGAAATCAAGACTGATCTTAAAATTCCTGTACATATTCCTGTACCTTGTAAAGTTCCTAATAGATATAAGCCCCCCATCTTACCTCTTGTACTCCATAATTTCCCTGATAACTATTGCAAATACCTCCCACTGTTTGATGGAGAAAATGATAACATCACTACTGAAAAACATATTCAAGGTTTTGAAAATGATATGGATTTAATTGAGATTGATGAAGACGGAGTTAGAATTAGGCTTTTTTCTATTTCTTTGGAAAGTAAAGTTAAAATTTGGTTCAAGAATCTGCCTATTGCAAGCATCTCAAATTTCCAACAGCTTTCCAAAATTTTCCTTGATAAATATTTTCATAACCATAGAAGAATATAATCAATTGAAAGACCAACCAAATGAGTCAATACATCAGCTTTCTTCCAGATTTAATCAAGTTTATAATTCAATGCCAAAAAATATAAGACCTTCTCTTGATTTAGCTCTTTTTCATTACCCAAGTGCTTATGATCCAAAAATAGAATTTCAACTAAGAGAAAGAGATTCAGAAATACTTGAACATATGCAAAATATTGCAATTGATGTAGAAGTTAATTTTCAAATAAGAAAGGAAAAGTTGAAAGCAGAAGGAGAGAAGAACAACATTGCAAAAGTAAAACTTGACATTTTGGTAAGTAAAATATAAGAAATGATGCAGAATATCACCATGAAAGATGAATTTTTTGTTCAAAATCATCATGCAGAAAGAAAAGAGGTTGTTGGCCAGGAACACTTTTCTAATTCCAACTCCCATAGATCAAAAAATGGATTTATAGATCAATACGAGGAGAATAAATCTACTGATCTAATGTGTATGTCTGATGACATTCCTTCTTTTGATGATTTTCCTAAGTATGATAATTATGATGATAGTTATGTTCTCAAAACTCAATCTAACTTTACAGAGAAATCAAAAGCTAGTTTGCGGGATGAGGAAACTCAGTTTCAGCAACCAGAATACAGTGATCAACCAATACAGATTAGCCATGAGAGTGAAGAAGAAAGTGCAAAAAATTGTGAAGTAAATCATGGATCTCTACCTCTTTGTTTTGCTTCATTTCAGTTCATCAAAGACAACTTTAATGCAATAAAAAATCATAAGTATTTATATATTGTTATGGACAACAAAGAAAACAATGAATTTCTTGATCAATATTATTCAGTTTCACAATTACAGTTATCAAATTCCATTGAAATACCTGATCAAGTGACATGTGAAAGTTCTTCACCGCTGAGTTTTGAATCATTTCAATTTTTAAAAGAAAATATTTACAAAATCTTCAAAACAAAGGATGAGTAGTCTACATTAATCTATGAAGTCTCATTGAAACCCATATCCAATAAGTTGCAACAATCCTTCCAAGTTTTTCATGATCCAATAGCTATTGTGTTGGATAATAAATGCAGTCAAAATATTTCTACTTTAAATTATTATGAGCTTCAAAATCAAGACGATAAAATTTTACTCAAACAGACAATTCCATTAGTAGAAATATCATCACAAAGTTTATCTGAAAGTTCGCAGGGAAATAAAGATGAAGATAAAATTTTAGTTTCATGGTATGGAGGCCATCAGAAACTCATGTACAATTGCTTAGAACAGTTTAGCAGTTGTACATACACTTTGGAAGATCCTTTTGTACAGTTTACATAGTTAACAAAGGAAATTGAGTATTTCCTCATATTTACATCCATTGACAAGTTTCTAATGGTTCACAGAATTACAGTTTTGACAATCAACAAGCACATGCAACAAAATACTTCAATGTATATAATGCTTGAATGGTTGCATTGGCTATTTCATTTTACCTAACCAGCAGTTGGACAACTTATTAGAATAAGTAGGTTCAATTTCAGTTTTCAAGCAAGTATTAAAATATGTCATTAAGATTCATAACTGAGAAGAAGGTTGTAAGGTCTTGATGATTTAGTAATCCAGTTTGAAGGTTGTGACACCTTTTAGTTTCAAATCAGTTTTCAGTTTGCAGAAAAGGTTCAATTTCAGTTCAATATTTTCAATCACAGAGATTATACAACAAATCATATGCATGCTTGGGATTGGCCCAATGGATCAGGCTACTAGTCGACGGTGTTCTTGACATCCCACAAGGAGATGCCATCCCCATGTGAAGCCATTGTTAGGGTCCTATAATAATAGGATTCATAATTTTGAATTTCCTATGTAAAAATCTTGTAATATTGTACATACCTTTTCTTTCTACAAATTTTTTCCCATATTTTTAAAAAATGAAAAGAGGTTAAAAGTCCTAAAAGAAAAATCAAAGGAATTGAAAGAAAAATATCAAAAAGAATATAAAAATGGACCCCAAACAAAAAGGGATACAAATAAGACATAAAAGTGTTGCAAGTTCAAATGCCACTAGTATTAGTTTACTTTTGCAAATAAGATTGTGTGCAGATTGTCCTAAACGCCACAATCCATAAGGGTCAAATAGCTCAATCTTGAATTTTCATGCTGATAGATAGAAAATAAAGATCTAGCCAAACTGTTTAACCTTGGTAGATCAGTATTTAGGTAGAGAATAAATAAGGAGCTTATCAGTTTAATCTGAGCTCTTGGAAGAAATAAGGATAGAATTAGTTAGTTTGTTGATTGAAAGAAAAATGAATAAGGGTTTGCAAGCTCAAATGCACCCATGTAAAAGAAGAAAAAATGCTAGGGTAGTTGATGGGTAGGCAGAAACAGTTTTCACAAGGCATGGATATCAGAAAATTGGTCATTTCATTTACTAATTTCCCTTCAAAAATAATTCCCCTTGTAAAAAGACCCCTTTTTCCTTCATTTTTACTCTTTCCCCTTATTTCACTCAATTTTCCTTATAAAAACCCCTTTACTAATTTCCCTTTTCATCTAAAAATACACCAAAAACCCATAAAAATACTTTTGTCCTATGTATAAAAGCTAAAATGTTATATTAGGCCCCACTATGAAGAAATCTATCCCGATATCATGTTTTACACTATTCTTAGTGTATTTGACATCCCGCATCACATTTCATTATTAACACACTAACTTAATGTATTAAATCCCTGTATTAACCTTTATCCCGTATTAATATAATTCCTTTATGTATTATATACCAACCCATATATTTGATTTAAAACATATAGTTTAAGTCCCCTCATGTTAATTACCTTGGGCCCAGCCTGTTAATTACCCCTATTCCTCCATCCGTTCGACCATCACCACCCAAATCCAACAAATTATAAACGATATTGCATTCCTCGACATCTAAACATTAATCCATTGAAATCCATGCAAAATAGGTAGTTTTTGAAACCCACTCCTTGATACGTGGCACCACCACGTTTTATCACATCGATCAGTCCCAAATCACTTACCAACTTTTTACGATGTGATAACCCACCTTCCGTGTAAACTGCATATCCCCTGCCACAAGACAATCCCTCGCTTTCTCGTATTCCTTAAGCATAAAACACCTAACCATATTTTGTGATGCGATAAACCAATTACCTATCCACCCTGAAATATGTTAAAACCAACTATCCACCTGTCCACTGTGCAATAAAAATCCTGAACCATTGTGGTAAACTACTACAGCCCTACGCTAATACGTTGAGTCACCATTGTTCCAAGACCCTGCTTCACTGATACATTCAATTACTCACCTATGCTAATTTGTGAAAGAAAGCCATTGCCAACAGAATTGAATTTCCGTAGCCCAGACTCGTTTCATAGAGTTCCCTATTCCCCAAAGCCATTGATTGCCTCACTGCAAATCGGTCTTTTAACAAATGTTTTGTTTTGCAGGTTGGTAGCAAAACATAAGCTTGAGGAAACATTTTTAATACTAGTTAAAAACCTATTTCTTCCAGATCCTCGAAATGAGAATTTGAGTGGTTTTCCTTAAAATAAAATAATATTATCACAGAGACAGTAATGTTCTAAAAAAGAGGAAAGGATTTTACTTAGTAGAAGGTTACATACAGGTGAAAGAAGACAAATGGAACAAGAAAATAGATGAGAAATAATTTTCAAAATATGGAAGAGGTTTTTGTTTCTAACATCCTCATATAAAAAAACCTCCCTCACTTTTCTAACAGCCATTATGGTTTTGGAAATTTTAAACAATATTTGAAAGCACTTCTTACAAAAAATTCTTGTTTAGTCATCATTTTGCAGAGAATATTGTGGCCAATCATAAATGAATCTTTCAAAACTGGAAGAGGTTTATGTTCCTATGATTCCAACCTACAAAAATATATCTCACTTTATACATAGGTATTACAGAATGAGAGATACATGAACATATTCACAGTCTATTTTTTAGATTGTGCAAAGTTATGTTTTACACATATTTTTGCAGAGCCTATTGTGAACAACTGGAGCGGAATAACCTCTTTCACTTTTTACATATATATCTTGGATTGAGATATACAAAGGGATTTCTGGACCCTATTTTTCAGAAATTTGGGAGGAAAAATCTCAAAGACAGTTAGAGACTTGGATGCCACCTCATCAAATAAGAGTTGCTATGAAATTCGAATTGCTTTTCTTTGTCACTTGAAATTCACAAAGATAGTGCCAAGTAGATTCATTAGTTTTTAATGTCCTATGTTTCAGTTCTATTTATGTAACACAATTGTAGATATTTGTAAGAAATCTTGATATTTTTTCAAGATATTTTAGTTTAGAATTTTTATAAATACTTCATCATTTGATGTAATAGAGGTTGGATTTTGTAACCAGGAACCTCACCATTCAGGGTGATGTAGTCCAATAAGTTCAAGTGGTTATTTGCATTAATATAAGAGCAGTTGTTTCAGGATTCATGTGCTATATCTATTGGTGAAGTTTTCCTCATTGTATATGTGCTCTTCTTTGTTTCCATTTTATTTTTTTCTTAATTCTGAATTGTCTAATAGGATTATTACTGTAGAATCTGTTGAGATCATACACTCTTCCTTTAACTGTTAGTAATCTACATGTTTTGTTTTGATATCTAGATTAGGGAATTCTTCATTGCTCCCTAGTTTCAATTGAGCCTCTATTCTTACATCCAGATTAGGGAATTCTTAAATGCTCCCTAGTTTTGATTAAGTATTCCTTCTTCTTTTTTTAAATTTCATACAAATATAAAGGATCCACTAGTAATGTCTATCTTGACCTATTTCACTTAATCTTGATACTTATGCAAATTGATCACCCAAGTCTCTTTGACTCCATTTCCCAATGGCTTTCCTCTGCATTTCCAACAAAATCCATTTCAAAAACCAACTGTGTACTTATTAACTAGCCTAATATCTATTTCAAATAAAGCTAAATCATATAGAGAGAGCCCTTTCTAAGTTTAGGAGGGCTAGATCCTAAACTTAAAAGTAGGTTTGTGGTTACCTTAGTAAATTCTTTCTTTAACCTTGAGAAATTATTGAGCAATAATAGTTTGAATATTGTTTATGATGCTAGTTCATTGTGTATAAATATGATCAGTGACTAGTTGATTGATAATGATGGATGCTACTGAATTTATAAGGATTATGTAAATCTAACAAAATGTGTCTGAATATCTCTAATCTATTCTCTGTCTGGTCAGAACTCTATATCTCAGTATATAAAAATATCTATATGCAGGTTCGTCCACAGTAAAGCACGTATGCACACTGGTTGCAGTAAGTAAAGTAGTGTATACAATTGTTTTATGAGTGATCAGGGTTGAAGTTGATTCCGTGTTTTAATACAAAAGTCTGGATTTGGTTCTATGGTTCAGTTACATTGGTCTCGTTGTTCTGTTCCAATTTGTTTGATGGTTTCTTTTGTTGATATACAAGTTATGTTGAGTTGAAGCTGTTGGATCCAATGTGAAAATTTATGAAACATGGTCTACAGTGGTTCTAAGGGTTGGAGATGTTAAGGTCCTATAAATTATAGGATCTCAAGGTGATTGAGTATTTTATAGTTGCAATTTAATATTGTACATGGTTCTCAATATTCAAATGATTTCCAAAAAAAAATGAAAAATAAAAGAGGGTATGTTGAAAAAATAAAAGAGCTGAAAAGAATGAAAGAAAAGAAAAGAAAACCGCAGAAAAGAATAATACTGAAAGTGATGCAAGTGGAAATTACACTACTGATAAGTTAGTTTGTTTAATTCATAAATTTTAAGCATGATTGAACAAGTTTGAATTTATGTCAAATAAGATAGTGAATAAAGACCTACCAAACAATTTAATCTTGGTAAGTTAGTAGCTAGATAGAAATGAAACTGATTCAATAGTCTAATCTGAATCAATAGGTGAAATAAGGGATAGGGTAGGATAGATTTTCACAAAAAAAAGAGATGATCTGGGTCTAATAGTTTGAATACACCCTGTAAATGAAAATATGAGAAAATTTTAGATTAGAAGTAAGGGTAGGTAGAAAGATAAGGTGATTTTGGAAAGACATGAAAATTATATCCTAAGTTGAAGAGTGAAGACATTGCATATGTTGGAAAAGTCAAAAGGATACATGTTTATATCCTAAGTTTAAAGGTTTTATTCATTCGAAAGGTGGTTAGGCATTATTCTTTCATTTTTCATTTTCCTAAGTTTTATCCATTCTTAACATTCCGCCCAAATTCCACTTATTTCTCGACCCCACTTTCCATTCCTGTCACATCACCATTATTCTCCTGACTTTCCCATCATCCAAATCTTCATCTTCTGATCGGAAGACTAATATTCGTCTTCGCCCCCCCACCACACCATACGAAATTTATTGTCGGGGTGGGGGGGGGGGGGGGTGGGTCTGAAGTCAGCAGTATTGGAACAGGACCCACCACATCTGTGGCAGGTGCAAGCAAGTTTACACCCCCCCCCCCCCACCAAAGCTACTTACCGCGCGCTACCCCCTTCAAAAGCTATATTCTTCACTACCATAAAACTGCCCTTCTAACCATTATCCCTCCTTCTATCACATCACACCACCTCATCCACCCGTTTCCCATCCAATCAGCTCTACTCCCACCTAAATCAGTCTGTTGGATAATTAAATATGTTTAACTGATAGCCAACGGACCCACGCCATGCACAACAGGAAAACAAGAAAAAATATAAAATCCATCCCTCCTGCCCATTTCAAAATTTAATTTTATCATTTTTTCTATAGGTATTTTCAATTTTACAGGTTAAACACAACAATTCCAAGTGTTTTCTCCTGTTTCTACAACTTCCTCACTCCAATTTTTCCTCTGTACTCTACAAATTTGCATCACTAGCTAAATTAATCAATTATACAGTTTGAACCAGTCATGCCTCCCAAGAAGAAAGGTCAGGAACCCTTTAATCCCATGATTCACCCTCCGATCGACCTTCATCATGTTAGCTTAGCAGACAAGGATTTTAAAATCCATGAGACACTCTATGAGTCTACCTTTTCAATGTTTACTATTGGTTAGAAGATAAAATAGTAGATGGTGTTGATGAAATTGGTTTGTGGGATAAAAAATTACCCTAATATATCTTCCCTAAAACCATAGTGCCCCTGAGTTCATCATAAGATGATGTGCTTGCTACATTCCTAACCAGAGAGCTGTAATTACTCCTACTAGTGAAGTTTTTCTCACAATCAATGCCCAATCCATCATCCAAATGATGCAGGGACCTTAAACAGAAAACACTACACCATTTTCCCGAGAAGCCCTCATATACCAATACCAGAAAATATATTTTGATAAGAGAGCCTCAACCCTTGAGTTATTCCTAATTGAAAATACTCTGTTGCCTAAGAATAATCCCCCATATCCCTCATCCTTATTCCCTGAAAGAACCAAAAAAACAACCATAATCCTTGCATATCTTCTTGGGTATTACTTGACCAATGGATAGATGAGGCAATTATAGGATTTTTGACTATATTTTCTATAGAATCGAAGCCCTCTATCATGTTTGATTTTAGCCAATTCCTTGCTGATAGCATCCATGACCAGTTTATGAAATTTCATACTGAAGGAGTTTTTAAGCATACTTTTGTTATTGTTTATAAGTTCTTGTATTTTCAATGAGAAAGGTTTTAGTTTGCTATGAATAAGATGGAAGAAGACGTACACCCACAGTCTGTCATTTTTTGGACAACCTTAATGATGAAGGAGAAAGAAGAATACATTTACAAGCAATTTATTAAGTTATTCTTAAATCCAACTATGAGTATTTTAAATGGCACGATTGAGCCCATAATAAGTGAAGAGATTAAAAGAATAATGCAACATTCACAACAGGCTAGAACAACATACTGGTATTTATACCAAAATTATACAGAGCTAAGAGTATATGGCTATGAATTTCCTCCACATAAGCTACCAAAATTCCTCCCAATGAGGATTTTTTCCCTAGAATATATCAAAAAAATGTTGAATGAGGATGAGGTACATTTTGTCTCAACAAAGAAAAAATCACAATTCAAGATAATGTTTGAGATAGGACCATTCATATGCAACATCAGGGCAACAGGAGAAGAAGCTGACAAAAGACAGAAATAAATGAAGTTTTTTCCCAACTTCACATGGTATTATGATCCATTTGGGGTCATTTTTAAACTTAGGGTGGAAAACAAGTCTACACCATATATTCATACACAAAGGCCAGAAATAAATCAATTCAGGAATCATGTAGAATAGACAGAAAAGACTTTGCAAGAGGCAGAGGAGCAAGAAATATCTACCTTAGGATTACAAACCCATGTACCATAGCTAAAATAGAGCAAAGAAGATAAACAAGAAGCTACATGAAAGTCACCTTTAGTGACTGATACTTATAATAAAGAATTCAAGATGAAGTATAGGAAAATGGAAAGGATACACATGGATATATATCAAGGTAAAGAAATAGAGCAGGAGACCATCATAAATATCCTAGATACTCCAGGATCATCTCTAGTGGTAGCAAAACCCATCACTTCACCTACTAACTCAGCTACCATGCTAAATCAGGAACATGCCCTCCAGACATCCACATCTAGTGCTGCTGCATGAGAAAGGGAGAAAACATTGTTTGATACCTTCAGGGAAATCAAACTCAGGAATGAAATATTAAAGAACATCACTTACACCTAGTTATGTAAGCTGGCCTCTAGCTAAGAGAAGAATGCTATCTGCCTTTGATTCAGAGAAGGGGAATATGCACATGGCATTCCTGGAATCTGAAATTGCAAAACCCAAGATGGAAACAGACTACAATCAGATTTCCTTTGAATTCAATATCAAAGACATTCATCCCATCGACTAGATTGAAATGCACAAACAAACAGATGAAATGATCTCTTCCACCTTAACCAACACAACAATGAATTTGTATAAGTTGCAGGTCTCCTTAGAAAATGTACAATCACAAGTTAAGATGGAAAATATCTCTTCTATGTCCAAGGATATGAGGATTAAATCCTTGGAATATTTGGTTGTAAGGATTGGATATGACCCCTCAAATCTACAGGTTGTGGAGGATATAATTAAGAGGAAAAATGCAGATATATCAAACTTAAAGAAGCAGCTGAAGATGTCAGCCACAGAGAACCCTCTTACAAAATAGATAGAAGAGAAAGAGACACAGAAATATGATATGATGAAAATCATCATGGAGCAGACTGCCCAATTGAAAAATATGGAGGTTGAAATGGAGAAAATGGTCAATGAAAAAGATCAGGCTGCCAAAACTTCAATTTTTCCTTTAGAGGTTGTACCCCTTACAACCATTCCTACATCAACAACTTCAACAAATATTACAGGAGATGTTGCAGATCAGCTTGTAAAGTCACTGGAAAACATGTCATTGTAGACAGAGGAAATCAAAATATTTCAGGCTCAACACAAGATTTTACATGATAATATGGGATAGACTAAAATGGCTCATGCAACAAAATCACAGAGAAGTCAAGAGTAGATATAGATTTTATATAAATCTCTAAAATAATCCTCCACCAACAACACCTTGGCTCAGATTAAAGAAATCATATGGACCAGCATCACTGAATCCATGAATGGAATCTAGCCATATATCCAGATCATTTTTTAGCAAAAGCAACTGATTGAGAATGCTAGTAAGGCCATATCAGATATAAATAGGAATCTAGGAGACATGCCAGATACAACTAACAAGGTCATTAAGTTTTTGAATGCCAAAAGTAGATATGAGCTTGATGATCTCGGAGTACATGACAGGACTGAAACAATTCCGGAGGTGAAGAAAGTCCTTACACTAAGAAATTTGGCGCAAAAACTTGAGGAAAATTTGTAATGGATTGGAAATAACAGTCAGAAGGTTCTTCATTATAATTGAGCCATTAACCAAAAGGGGTCTTCCTTCTATATTTTTCATCAATGACAAACTAATGGTCATAGATGATTATGTGAAGAAACTCAAGTAAATTTCCAAGGAAACAACAAAATTTTCAAATATTAAAGGTGAAATGATAGGGAGAGCTTTCATGGAAGCTGTGAGTAATGATGTTCTCATACAGCATGAAATAAAACATATCTTCATGGTCAAACCCACATTTTCTCTATACACAGAGGTTGATGAAATCTATTGGAAAAAAAATAAGATAATTCTTCCTGACGAGGATCGGTGGGAAACGTTGAGCGAATATTAGGATGAGTGAATAGTAGATACAACCAGCACAACGACCAATGCAACAATAGTTAGATTTTGAAACCAATAGTTAGAACATGTAGCAACTGTTTCCCATACAAAAGTGTCAGATGTCCAGAAATTTTCAAAATACTCCACCTTTTTGGAGCACGTTTGTTTCATACAGTTATGTTGTAATTGATAAGGAGATTACATGTTTTTATATGAAATCCTTCATAGATTTAGTTTAAATACTTCATGCATTCGAGGTATCAGGGGTTGGACTCTAATCGTTGTAATTTTTCTCTTTTGAGCTTTGTACTTTTGAGCTGCTGATACATCAATAAAGAAGACCATCCACAGGATACTTGTGCTATATGCTACTGGTGATGTTTTTGTTTTGTGATATTTGTTTTCCATTGTGTTTCCTTACTATGTATTACTTTAATCTAATTGTGAAACAGAAAGTGAAGAAGTAAGATTTGTTATTTCAACACTTAATTTCCGACTGTGTTTGCAATATATATGTTTTCTTTTGAAGTCTGATTGAGAAATCCTTAAATTCTTTTCAATCACTACTAAAATAAGTCATGCTTCATTTCATAATTCATGTAGAATTTGTTGGGAAAAATACTGAGAGGGGGGGGGGGGGGGGGGGTGAATCATTATTTACAGCATATACAAAACTTTTACTTTTTCTTCCTTCTAAAACACATACGCTACTTTCCTGAAACAGACTCGCGTATATACGCGGATACCCTTTATCAAACTCGCGTATACACAGATATCTAATTATGTCAGTAGTTCTTCACTTAAATCATTCCATCATTCAATCATCAGATAATTAATATGTGTAGTAAGAACAGAGTAAACCATCACACAAAGCATCACACATGAACACTAGGATTTTTAGGTGGAAACCCAAGTCGGGAGAAAACCACCGCTGCAGTTGCTCAGCCTTCAATATTTTATTATAGAGAAAACATCTTACAACATATGTCCTGGCGCAGACTTGACCAGCACGCAGGCACCTACCTGCGCTCGTTTACCAGCCTCTCCTGGAAGGGAGCTCCAACCCCCTGACTCGTTTACCAGCCTCTCCTGGAAGGGAGCTACGACCCCCCGATCTCGTTTACCAGCCTCACCTGGAAGGGAGCTACGACCCCCTGACTGAAGGCTACAACCCTCAGCACCACCTTGGACCACGTTTCATCAATTTTCACACTGGATCCAACAACTTCAATAGAACACAACTTGCAGGCCACATTTCATCATATTTTCAGACTGGACCCTTTCCATACTTTTAAGCACTGTCAATCCATGAAACAGATACATATAACTCACTGACAGATATCAGTAAACTAGCAGAACAGATCATAAATTTCTTACCATAGACTTCATCAAACCCTAGTTTGCATACGCGCCTTCCTTTCACTTATGTCGCGTATATACGCGCTTTCGTCCACATCAACCAGCGTATACCTCAGTACATATTTCATTACGCATACGCGCTTTCTCTTCATCGAAGCCGCGTATATACGCACTTCCTCTGCGACGAAGTAGTGTATAGATCTTCAATCATTATAGAGCAGCATACTTCTTCAGATCAGATGTTCAGTTCAGATTTACCCTTTTACTTCAGACAGATGTTCGCCTCAATTCAGATCTAAGTCTTCCATCAGCAGATCTAGTAGATACAAGTGCAATTCAGATCTAGATCCCCTTCTTCATCATTGGTGCATCATGCATTCAGATTTATCTTCAAGTGTAACCCTTTCCATTCAGATCTACTTCAGAGAGAAGTATTCATTCAAGCTCAGACATCTTGCACCCACACTCATGATTTGCAAAATGAATTTCATCTCTTTATATAGGTTTATCCTTTTTCAATACCATGAGCCCCTTTTTCAATACCATGAGCCAAAACAACATTACTTCCGATGGTATTCCTGGACGGGGTCAATTAGGCGGATCATTACCCAATACAATGGGTCAATACCATGGTTGTCACCCCTGGTTTTGCACTTTTAGAGCGCTTTAGCCCATACGCGACTTTGCACGTTCTTTTCCGCGTGCATACGCGACTTCCCTTAGACAGATCCGCGTATTCCTTGAGACATACTCTTTCACCATAGATTTAGCACAATCTGAATTCCTTTCTTCACTGTCTTCTGTATACACTGTAGATACATCATATTTTCTTCATCAAGAACATATTCTAGCAAGCACAACTTCATCAAGTAAGTTGTCATCATCTTCATCAAATGGGTTGCCATTTAAGGACAACACTCAGCACCATATTGCTAACAAACATCATATCACATCAGATTTACATCATTTACCAAGTCCATCAAGTCAAGACTATCTTCATCAGGTGGATTGCCATCAAGGACAACACATGTCAACAGTCGCATGTCTTCATCTTCATTCAGTGGATTGCCATCAAGGACAACACTCTGCATCATATTGCCAACAATCTCCCCCTTTGGACTTGATGGCAACCACGATGGTGTTTGGTTACCACAATAGATAGGTACATTAAGAATACAAAGACACCATGTCACTTTCTCCATTTTGACACCATTCTTCATTCAAACACCATGTCACTCTCCCCCTTTGACATCAAGGGCAAAGGGCGGATCAAAACCAACATACTCTCCCCTTTTCTCCTTATGTAGAAGAAGCGTTCTGTAGATCTGATATATACAGAAGTGACCAAGCTCCCCCTGAGTTCATGCTGAATCTTCAAACATATTTTTCAATAAAGTACATGACTCTACGAATTTCCTATCACCAATGACTCATACTTACATCAAATATCCATCCAAGTGGATTTACATATGAGACTCAACTACCCAACCAAGTGGGTTTACAAAAAAAAATGACTTAGCTACCCAACCAAGTGGGTTTACAAATTTTGACAAGTCCTTACATGACTGAAAATTACAATGACCTTTTCATCAAGATACAAATATGACTTTTCATAACCAACACCAGAAGGTCCTCAAGAAAGAGAACATATTTCAGAACCACCATAATGCCAACAATGCATTATACTCAGCAATGTCACTGCTCCCCCTGAATCTGTGCATCCAAGCATTCTTTTCATGTGACTAAGGCTCCCCCTTAGTTTGTGCATCCTGAACACTTTCACCAACAAATCATCAAGGCATATTTATCAACAAAATGAGAAATAGAATTATGAGAACTGGAACACCACCAGAGATACCAAACAGTACTGCAGCTATGCTGAAAAGAGCTGACTCCAAGCAAAAATTTGTCAGCAATCAGACATACGCGGCTTTCTGTGCATGAACTCGCGTATATATGCGACTGTGTTTCATGAAACCCGCGTATCCACTATTATCTTCTAAAATTTATGCATATTTATTCTTTTGACTGGCAGAGAACACTCCCAGCTTCTGTCTTAGATACTCGAACGCTTCCCTGGGCAGAGGTTTGGTAAAGATATCAGCAACTTGTTCTTTGGAGGGAACATACTCCAACTTCACCTTTTGTTCAAGCACTTGTTCACATAAGAAGTGATACTTGATGGGAATGTGCTTGGTCTTTGAATGCATAACAGGATTCTTTGAGATACTGATGGCACTTGTATTATCACACATAATGGAGATAGGAGGTGTACATTTGATTTGAAAATATTGCAAGGTTTGCATCATCCAAAGGAGTTGAGTGCAACAAGATGCGGCAGCCACATATTCTGCTTCTGCTGTAGATAAGGCAATAGAATTTTGCTTCTTGCTGAACCAAGATACTAATCAGGGTCCCATATAGAATGCACCACCACTAGTGCTTTTCCGATCATCAACACTTCCAGCCCAATCTGCATCAGTGTAAGCATGAAGAGTAAGATCGGCATTCTTTGGATACCATAGACCAAAGTCTTGAGTTCCTTGTAGATATTTGAATATTCTTTTAACAGCCTGAAGGTGAGACTCTTTTGGATTAGCTTGGAATCGTCCAACAATCCCAACTACATGCATAATGTCTGGTCTAGTCCTAGTGAGATAAAGTAGGCTTCCTATCATTGATCTGTATTCTGGTTGATTCACCGCGGGAGAATCATCATGAGAACTGAGATTACATCCGGTTATCATTGGTGTACTTACAGGTTTGCATTCTTCCATGCCATACTTCTTCAAAATTTGCTTGAGATATTTTTCTTGTGATAAGAATATACCGTCTGCAGTTTGATGCACTTGTAAGCCAAGAAAGAATGTTAGTTCTCCAAGTAAGGACATTTCAAATTCTTTCTGCATAACATAAGCAAATTTCTGACTCATAGATTCTTTATGCTCCCAAAAATGATATCATCAACATATACAACCACAATCAAAAGTTTATCATTTTCAACTTTTGTGTATAAGTTGCTATCGGCAGACCCCTTTGAAAATCCTTGTTGATGAAGATATTTGTCAAGACGATAATACCATGCCCTTGGAGCTTGTTTGAGACCATATAGAGCCTTTTTAAGTCTACAAACAAGATTTCCATCGTTTCCCAAAATGAATCCTTCCGGTTGTTCTATATATACTTCTTCTTCTAGATCACCATTAAGAAAGGCAGATTTAACATCCATTTGATAAACTTTGATTTGTTGATAGCTTGAAAAAGCAAGAAACATTCTTATGGCTTCAAGTCTAGCTACAGGAGCAAAAGTTTCTTCAAAGTCTATACCTTCTTGTTGAGTATACCCTTTGCAAACCAGTCTAGTTTTGTTTCTTACAACATCCCCATTCTCATTTAACTTGTTCTTGAAGATCCATTTGGTTCCAATGACATTTTTATCCTGTGGTCTTGGTACCAAATCCCAAGTGTCATTCTTTTCAATTTGATCAATCTCTTCATTCATGGCTTGGTTCCAACATTCATCTTTGCTAGCTTGATTGACATTGAGTGGTTCAATTGTGGATAGAAGTGCCTGATGACTAGAAGATCCCACAAAAGTTCTCCTTGTTCGTACACCTGATTCCTTGTCTCCAAAAATCTGAGATTCAAGATGATTCTTTTGAACGTATCTGGATGGAGCTTTTTCAGATAGATCATTTTCAGGTTCTTCATTGGGTTCACTGTCTATATCATTTCCATCTGATGTAGAAGGCCATATGTCGCTATCATCTTCTTTTGTTGTTTGTTTTTCTTCTTTAGGAGCTGCAGGAGAATCATCAATAACAACATCAATACATTCAACAACCTTTTGAAGCCTCTTATTGTAACATGTGAATGCTTTTCTTGAAGATGAGTAACCAAGAAATATCCCTTCATCTGATCTAGGTTCAAACTTGCCAAGCTTTTCATCATTATTTTTGATAAAGCATCTACTTCCAAAAACTTTAAAATGCTTCACAGTGGGAGAATTACCATACCAGAGTTCATATGGAGTTTTGTCACTATTTACCCGAACATGAGCCTTGTTGAGAATGTTAACTGCTGTATGTGCCGCTTCACTCCAGAACATGTCAGGACCATCAGAGTCAGCAAGCATAGCTCTAGCCATTTGAACAATTGTTCTATTCATTCTTTTTGCTACACCATTTTGTTGTGGAGTGCCTGCTACAGAGAACTGTCTTTTAATGCCATGTTGTTCACAAAATTCAAAGAATTCATTTGATGAATATTCTCTTCCTCGATCAGATCTAAGACACTTGATTTTTAAATCCAATTCATTTTCTACCAGTGCTTTGAAATTCTGAAATTTTTCAAAAGCTTCATCTTTGTGTTTAATAAACCCGATCTGACACATTCTGGAGTAATCATCAATAAATAGGATATAGTATTCTTCCCCACGTAATGAATTTTTCCTCATAGGTCCACAGATGTCAGTATGAATGAGTTCAAGAGGCTTACTTGATGATCCTTCTTTGGCATTAAATCGAACTCTGGTTTGCTTACCAAATTGACAAGATTTGCATATGGTACTTTCTGGAAGATTGATCTTGGGAAGATCACAAACAGCTTGAAGTCTGCTTGCTTTGTTGATTTGAGAGAAACTCAGATGCCCCAGCCTTCTATGCCATAACCAATTTTGTGAAGACTTGCTCAAGTAACATTGATCTATGCCATTTAGTACATACAGGTTGCTTGGATTTCTTTTTCCTTTTATAATGATTTTACATGTATCAAGATCACGAACCACACATTCTTTGGAACTGAAGACCACTTCTGCTCCTTGATCACACATTTGACTAACACTTAAAAGGTTATGCCTTAATCCATCCACATACATGACATCTTTAGCCTTCACTTTTTCTTTTAGAAATACTGCCCCTTTTCCTTTAATTACAGCAGGAGTATCATTTCCAAATGTAACTTTCTTTTCCTTTTCTAGAGCATTATAAGTATGAAGTTTTCTTTTGTCACCTGTCATGTGTCTTGAGCACCCACTATCAATGTACCATTGATTTTCTTCACCTTCTGCAAATAATGCTATCCCACAATTTTCAACCTGTATTTCTTTCTTTTTCCACACTTTAGAGCTTGAGGAAACATGTTCTTTTGGCTGGACCTTGCTCCTGCATTCAGATTCTTCATGACCAAAGTTATTGCAATAAGTACATTCAACTTCGTTTTGAAGAGGAGAAAAGTTGTTATAGGTGTTCTTCTTTGGTTCATCATTCATCCTTATCTTTCTTGCTTCTCTTGTCATGATGGTTTTATATGCAACACATTGAACAAATTTATGACCAAAATTGTGACATGAGAAACATTGTCCATTGAAGTAGAAATTTCTGTGATCATGAAATCTTCTATTAGAGTTTACCTGTTGGTTGTATCCATTTTGAAAGATCTCCCTGTTAGTGTTTCTTGAATTGAGATGATCATGCTTTACCTATAAAGTTCCTTTGTTCCCCTGCTGAGTGACTGAATGTAGAGAACCAGCTGTGGCTGCTTTTAGAAAATTTGGTGCTGATGTCTGGGAAGATTCCCCAGTATATCCAAGACCTGTTTTTATAAGAGGGGACCGTTGTTACCTTGATAATCTCATCTAAGGTTTCTGAACCTTTAGCAAATCTAAGATTGAGAGATTTCACTTTCTCATTATCTTTTCTTAGATTTACTACTTCACACTCCAATTCCTCAATGCATTTTTCTTTTGAATCAAGCTGATTTTCTTGAGTCTCTATGATTATGTTCTTTTCTTCTAGGCTTACTTTGAGTTGAGTGTTTTCTTCATGAAGATTATTGTCTTCTGGAGCATCCACAAAAGTATCCTTTTCTTCTCTAAATTCTTGTTCACATCCTTTCAAGATTGCCCATACTTTTGCACCAAGATTTTGCAGATAAGCTTTCGTTGGTACCTTCCAGAATATCAGATTGCTTCCATTCAATGGGGGTGGCTTTATAGACATTACTCCTTGAATTCCCATTGCGACAGATCTCCTTTAAGCGATCAAGCTTCTGCACAAGGACCTCCTCTGATACCAATTGTTGGGAAAAATACTGAGAGGAGGGGGGGTGAATCAGTATTTACAGCATATACAAAAATTTTACTTTTTCTTTCTTCTAAAACACATACGCTACTTTCCTGAAACAGACTCACGTATATACGCGGATACCCTTTATCAAACTCGCGTATACACAGATATCTAATTATGTCATTATTTCTTCACTTAAATCATTCCATCATTCAATCATCAGATAATTAATATGTGCAGTAAGAACAGAGTAAACCATCACACAAAGAATCACACATGAACACCAGGATTTTTAGGTGGAAACCCAAGTCGGGAGAAAACCACCACTGCAGTTGCTCATCCTTCAATATTTTATTATAGAGAAAACATGTTACAACATATGTGCTGGTGCAGACTCTACCAGCACGCAGGCAATCACCTGCGCTCGTTTACCAGCCTCTCCTGGAAGGGAGCTCCAACCCCCTGACTCGTTTACCAGCCTCTCCTGGAAGGGAGCTACGACCCCTTGCTCTCGTTTACCAGCCTCACCTGGAAGGGAGCTACAACCCCCTGACTGAAGGCTACAACCCTCAGCACCTCTATGGACCACGTTTCATCAATTTTCACACTGGATCCAAAGCTTCCTTTAGGACACCACTTGCAGGCCACGTTTCATCATATTTTCAGATTGGACCCTTTCCATACTTTTAAGCACAGTCAACCATGAAACAGATACATATAACTCACTGACAGATATCAGTAAACCAGCAGAACAGATCAGACATTTCTTACCACAGACTTCAGCAAACCCTAGTTTGCATACGCGCTTTCCCTTCACTGATGTCGCGTATATACGTGCTTCCGTTCACACAAACCAGCGTATACCTTTGTACATATTTCATTGCGCATACACGCTTTCTCTTCGGCGAAGACGCGTATATACGTGCTTCCTCTGCGGCGAAGTAGCGTATAGATCTTCAATCATTATAGAGCAGCGTACTTCTTCAGATCAGATATTCAGTTCAGATTTACCCTTTTACTTCAGACATATGTTCGCCTCATTTCAGATCTAAGCCTTCCATAAGTAGATCTAGTAGATACAAGTACATTTCAGATCTAGATCCCCTTCTTCATCATTGGTGCATTCAGATTTATCATTCAAGTGTAACCCTTTCCATTCAGATCTACTTCAGAGAGAAGTATTCATTCAAGCTCAGACATCTTGCACCCACACTCATGATTTGCATAATTAATTTCATCTCTTTATATAGGTTTATCCTTTTTCAATACCATGAGCCAAAACAACATTACTTCCGATGGTATTCCTGGACGGGGTCAATTAGGTGGATCATTACCCAATACAATGGGTCAATACCATGGTGGTCACCCCTGGTTTTGCACTTTTAGAGCGCTTTAGCCCATACGCGACTTGGCACGTTCTTTTCTGCGTGCATATGCGAATTCCCTTAGACAGATCCGTGTATTCCTTGAGACATACTCTTTCATCAAAGATTTAGCACAATCTGAATTCCTTTCTTCACTGTCTTCTGTATACACTGTAGATACATCATATTTTCTTCATCAAGAACATGTTCTAGCAAGCACAACTTCATCAAGTAAGTTGTCATCATCTTCATAAAATGGGTTGCCATTTAAGGACAACATTCAGCACCATATTGCTAACAAACATCATATCACATCAGATTTACATCATTTACCAAGTTCATCAGGTCAAGACTATCTTCATCAGGTGGATTTCCATCAAGGACAACACATGTCAACAGTCGCATGTCTTCATCTTCATTTAGTGGGTTGCCATCAAGGAAAACACTCTGCATCATATTGCCAACATAATTAAGGATCGAATAACAGTAACTATCTTTCCCTATGATTACTCTTTAAATAATTGATGCAACATCTATCTTTTATTTGACTCCATAGCCCAATTGAAAATAATTAACTCAAAAAGATCACCTAACCAACCAACCAATCAAAAAACTAACAAACAAATAATTTAAAACTATCATAACTAGCCTAATATCAATTATGAAAACAAATCTAAATTACATAGAGAGAGCCCTCCTTGAAGCTGGCAGGGCTAGATCCCAACTTTAAAAGTGATTTGATGTTGTCCTATATAATTATTCTTGCCAATCTTAAAATTATAGAACGATAACATAGTAGCGACCATACTGGGTACTTACGAATTTAAAAAATTGTCATTGCTTACGAATTCTGAAACCCTGTTTTGTTTAACTGTGTATGATAGAAATATTTCAAAAATATTGGTTTTCTTTCATTTTTGTAAATAATCAGAGTGTGTGTGGCTTAGGTTTAGATTCTGGCTCCCAAAAGAGCCTACACTAAATCTCATCCTGAGCCAAATCTTGCAACTATAGTGGATAATCCTAAAAGGCTCTTAAGAAAAACCAAAAAACCAGAGAATCCTGGGAGAAATAACCCTCTTTCTAGAAAAAATTCCCTTCCTGAAAAGTTTGACACTATACAAGAAATTTAATTTGACCTAAAATTCAAACAAGGTTTATTCAGGACTAAATCTGAGAGTTGGGTAGATAAGACAATACTTGACCCATAAATTTTACAACAAAGTCCAGTAAGAGAATATTATTCACAGACTAAATCTGACCTTCAGCTTTTACAGAATTTTTATGACCTTCAAGATTTGGTAACAAGCTTTACTTCAACAGTCGAAGACACTTATCTTCAACAATCAATAGAATTATCTACTTTAAATGTAGTAGCTTCCTCTATAGCTTCTCATTTTGCACACCCTAAGTCATGTAGTCCTACTGCTTTGGTTATTTCCACCAGTTCTCCTTTCTTTCCTCATAAAAAAGCACAAATCCCATCACATTTACCTCTTTCCAATATCCAACCTACTTCACCTACTGCTCAACTTCCCCCACTTAATGTTAATCCCCCTCTACCTCCTCCACCAATCATGGCATCAAGGTATGCTCCATTGGTGCTACCTGCACCTCTGGAAATAATGCCATAGGATTACCAGTAAAAAATTCCACAATTTGATGAGACTGGTCCTTTAGCATCTCAACAACATATCGATAAGATGAATGATTGTTTTGACCTTTAGCAATTAGATGATGAAAGTGTAAAGTTAAGAATTTTTTCTCAAAGTTTAAGTGTAGAAGTAAGGAAATGGTCCAAAGGTTTAACTACCAACAATATTAATGATCTTCCTGCATTCCATTCGACATTTCTTAATAGGTGAGAAGTTAAGAAGAACCCTCTTCAAATTTTATTTGAATATGAAAGCATTAGGAGGGCTCTAGTAGAAAGTGTTCAGGATTACTGCACTAGATTCAACAATTTATATAATGTAATTCCTTCTTACATAAAACCACCAAAAGGTTTAGCCTTAGTAAAATTCCCAGATGGTTTTGAGCCAGAAATGTCGTTATACCAACTGAGGGAGATAAATTTAGCAACATTAGAAGAAATGTAGAGGAATGTGTTGAGGGTAGAAGCCAATCTGTTAGCAAAAAGAGAAAGGATGAGAAATGAGAGAAGAGTTACCATAAGAGATGAACCAACCACTTCCTTAGTTGATGCCAAAATAGATGCTTTGACAAGAACTGTAGAAATAATGATGGAGAGGATTAGCCTAAAAGAGAGTAATTGTCATAGAGAAAACTAGTCTACACCTCAAAATCATAATCAAAATCCTAGAAGAAATCCTCCTCAGATAAGAAAAAGAGAATAGAGAGGCCCTGATCAACAAATTAGGCCTCTATTTTAGGAGAATTATGCTGATGAAGATGGGGAAATAGCTGAAGAGGTAGAAGAAAACCAAATAAATTTAATGGGTGTAAATGAATATGATATTTTTTTTCTCACTCGGGAGGAACATAAAATCATTCTTGTTGACCCAAATTGAACTTGAAGCTGAAGATTCTGATGAGTAAAAACAAGGATTTGAAAATGCCATTATGGAAGTACAATATTAGGCGCAAGAATAATTTAGACACCTCTAGTAAAAATAACACTGAAAACTATGCCAAAAAGGTCTCTGAATATGATCCTAAGAAAAGTACAGAAAGTCCTAAGAAAGGCATAGATAATTCAGGAAACAAGACCACAGAAAGCCCTGCTAAAATAAAAGTTGATATTTCTTCCAAAACTGCACAAGCTGATGTCCCTACCACTAGTCAACAAATAGAACTTGTCACAAAGGTAGCTACTAAACAATCTGATTTTTCAGATTTGCTTAAGAGAAAAACACCATTCAGTATTGAAAATGAACTTGCCAAACTAAAAATTTATATCCCCTTAACTAAATAAATAAAAATAAATGTGTACAAGACTCAGGTCATTAAAGAATTAAACATAGGGGAAAACACATATACTGTCAATCTGAATGATGATCAACCTGAAATTTTTCTTGGAACAAAAGTTGATGGTAAACCACAAGAAGGATGTGTCCCTCCATTTTATGTCAGTCTCAATGCTCATGACAAGATTCTTCACAATGAAATGTTGGATTTAGGTGCATCTCATAATTTAATGCCAAAATATGTTATGGATAAACTTGGCCTTAAAATTACTAGACCTTACAAAGACTTATATTCATTTGATTATAGTAAATTTAGATGTTTATGTCTTATTAAAGATCTCTGTGTCACTTTAGCTCAAATCCCAGCTAAAATTATAACAATGGAAATAGTAGTAGAAGACATTCATATTAAGTATGGCATGCTGTTGTCATGCTCATGGGGAGAAATGTTACAAGGAACCCTTCAAATGGACATGTCTTATGCCACAATACCAGTATTTGGTCAAAAGAGAAGATTGTATAGGGAAACCTTGATGAAATATATGGTGAGTAGCCAAGAGAAACCACCTAACTACCCCATTTACTCTATTCATTCTAACCTTGACTCCTTCATTATTTACAATGATGGAGACATTGATGCACAATTTACCAAGGTAGAAAGAAACTCTATTGAAAAACAGGAAAATCCAATGCAAATTGTACAACTAAACATTGAAACTGATCCTTTTGGAACATGAGTTTTGATGGCTCAAGTGGAAAAGCAGGCTCATGGGTTGGTGTTCGGGTGAGAAATACAAAGAATAATAATGCAGAAGGTCATTCCTATAAACTTAACTTTCAGTGCACTAATAACATAACAAAATATGAGGCACTTTTCTTAGGCTTACAATTTCTTAAAAGGATGGGAGCTAAAAGAATTTTTGTCCATGAAGATTCTAAATTAATCATAAAATAGATCGAAGGAGAATATGCTGCAAAACATCCTAGAGTGAGAGCATACATAAATGCGGTGCTTGATTTTATAAGAAATTTTGATAAATATGATCTTGCAATCATTCCAAGAAATCAGAATATCCTAGCTAATGGTTTGGATTTTTTTATCAAGAACTTGTGAGTTGCCTCATCCCAATAAACAATACATAAAGAAAGTTAAACACCATCCAACTATACCTGACAACATGATATATTGGCTAGTATTTGAGAGTGATAAAAATATTGAGAGTTTCCTATAGTCAAAGGATGAGTTTGAAGAAAGTAGTATAGATTTGGATTGTGAAATATACAATCAGATTGACGTACATGTTAGTGGAGAAAAACGGTTTGATATTTCTAATGTAAATATTTCAACAAATAAAATTGTACATAGACCATAATTTCATGATAAAGACCCAGAAAAAGAGGAATTTGAAGTACTTCAACTTAAGGATAATTTCCTACCCATAGGACTTGTCCCATTAGAATAACTTTTGATTTCAATGATGTAGCAAGGAAGCCAAGAATGGAATCCATAGGAGCAAACATAGAAGAGTGTAACATAGGTAGTGAAAAGAATCCCAAAATGATAAAACTTTCAAAATCACTGCCTATTGTTACAAAACAAAGGTACATAGCCTTGTTCAAAGAATTCATAGATGATTTTTCATGGAGTTATGAAGATCTGAAAGCTTATGACACTAGTATCATATAACATAAAATGCCAATCAAAGAAGATAAAAAACCATTTAAAAAAAACTGCGTAGGATAAATCCTATCCTAATGCCTTTGGTTGAAAAAGAAGTAAAGAAAATGTATGATGCTAAAATCATAGTTCCTATTAGATTTTCTAAATGGGTATTTAACATTGTGCCTACAAGAAAAAAAACTAGGGAAATCAGATTATGCATCGATTTCAGAAATCTAAACAAGGTCTCCCTAAAAGATAACTACCCATTACCAAAAATGGATCACATATTACAAAGGGTAGTAGGATCTACTAGGATTTATTTATTAGATGGTTTCTCAGGTTATAACCAAGTCTTAGTGGATACTGATGATAGAGATAAAACTACCTTCACTACTCCATGGGGAACTTTCATGTATGTGAAAATTCTCTTTGGGTTGATGAATGCTGGAGCTACTTTCTAGAGAGAAATGGATATTTCTTTTGCTGATTAAATTGGGCATTTTATTGTGATTGATCTTGATGACATTATTTTCTATTCGAAAACTGATGAGGAACACTTGGCACATATAAGAAGAGTCTTTGAAAAGTGTAGAAGGTTTGGTATCTCATTAAATCCTAAGAAAACAATTTTTGGTCTTGAAGAAGGAAAGCTTCTTGGCCATATTATTTCTAAGGATGGTATTAGGATTGATCCTAGTAGGATTGAATGTATAATTAAAATCAGTCACCGAAGAAACCTCAAAGAACTTCAATATTTTATTGTTAAAACCAATTTCCTAAGAAGATTCATTCCTAACCTTGCAGAACTTCTTAGAAACATAACCAACATGCTTAAAAAGATTCAAAAATCAAGTGGAATATTGAAGCTAAACGATCTTTTGATCTATTCAAACATGCATTAACTACAGCCCTAGTGATAAGTATCCCAGATTTTACCAAAGATTTCATAATATTTTCATTCACCTCTGAGCACACTATTGCAGCTGTCCTATTGCAGAGAAACAACGAAGGATTTGAATAGCCTATTTCATTCTTTAGTAAAGATTTAAGGGATGCCTCTCTGAAATACAACATTATGGAAAAATAAGCCTTTGCATTGGTTAAAGCAGCAAAATATTTTAGAGTATATATTTTACATTCCCATATTACTTCTTATGTTCCTAATGCAGTGGTCAAGGAAATTTTAATGTAGAATGGAACTAATGGAAAGTGAGGCAAATGGATTTCCATCATTCTGGAATATGATTTAGAAATAAAGCCAACCAAATTAATCAAAGGACAAGGTATGGCCAAACTGATGGTTGAGTCCAATTTTCAAGCACTGGATATCAATATGGTTTATTCACTAGATGACGAAGAGGATCAGGCGATTCCACAAAGTGATGAAGCATTCCTAAACTCTTCCTGGCATGCAGACCTCTTATATGTTTTATTCAACTTAGATTCTCCTCCTGGTTTGAAAAAAACAAAGGCAAGATTTCTGAAGTTGAAAGCTGTTAAATTTTGCATTCTAGAAAATGTCTTATACTTGAAAGATGCTGGTGGTATTTTAATTAAATTCTTGTTAAAGGATGATGCAAAAAAAGTTATGCAAGAGTTCCATGTAGGTGAGTGTGGTGGACACCTTTATTGGAAAACCACTACAAATAAAATCCTTAGGGCTGGTTTTTATTGGCCAATTCTATTCCCTAACATACATAGGATGGTCACTTCCTGTCATAAATGCCAAATATTTGAAGGAAAGAGAAAATTCTCACCCTTGCCATTAAAGCCTATTTCTATTGAAAGCCCTTTCCAAAAATGGGGATTAAATTTAATTGAAGAAATTCATACTCCCTCCTCTACCCACCACAAGTGGATTTTTACTGCCACTGAATACTTTACCAAATGGATAGAAGCCACTCCTTCTAGGGATGTCACTAATTCTGTCATCATTAAATTCCTTAAAACTAATATCCTTGCCAGATTTGGTTGTCCTAGAAAACTCATCACTGATAATGTTACAGCCTTTAAGTCCAAGAAAATGGTTTATTTCTATCATAAATACCACATTACTTTGGGACGTTCAACATTTATTACCCTCAAGGTAATGGGTTAGCTGAATCCTCAAATAAAATTTTGGTAAATATCATCAAAAATTTATTAGAAGACAACAAGAAATATTGGTATAACAAGCTAGTCAATGCACTCTGGGCTAAGATACTTACTACCAAAAAATCAATTGGGATGTCACCATACCAATTGGTCTATGGAATGGATGCTATTTTTCCTTCGTCTTTAGGAGTTCCAGTCATGAAGATTATTCAAGAAATACAACCTGAAAGAAATGATGTACAGAGAAGGATCAATCAATGTTGTGAAACCAACTTAAAAAAGAGAAGAAAAGAGATATCAACGCCTTAGAAATAAGCCACTTCGAGGGGGAAACCTCCAATACATTACATGAATGAAAAATTCTTGGATGATACAATTTACAAAACCTCCTTTCTATATATAGGAGTCCATGGGGCCATAATGTACTCCTAGTGGGCCACAATGTAATCCTAGCCAACCTAACAATAATAATTTAAGGGCACAATAATAACAAAATGGGGGTTACAAGGGTACAATAATAACAATAAGGGGTTTACACTAACAATAATAAGGGACTATACTAGTGATATAGGGACCTAACATGCCCCTCTCCTTCAAAAAAAGTGTTGTCCTCAACGCTTGAGTAGCTCCGGGTGCTTGAAAATTCGAAGGTTCAAGCATTGGAAGATCACATCAAGCATCAGCAAGAAGTTCTCCAACTCGGATCTTCCAATGCTTGAACCTTCGAATTTTCTCTTAAAGATGATGTGATGGATGGTGGATGATATCCATAAAGTGCCATAAATGGGGTCATTTTTGCTGCAGTATGGAAGGAAGTGTTATACCACCATTCGGTGAGAGGTAACCACTTGACCAATTGTGTTTGTTTATCAGATACAAAACAACGAAGATATCCTTCCAAACATTTATTTACTATCTCAGTTTGACCATCAGATTGAGGATGATAAGATGAGCTATGAGCTAATTGAGTACCCAAACAAGAAAATAACTCCGTCCAAAAATTTCCAGTAAAAGTGGGATCTCTGTCGCTCACAATGACCCTTGGGCTTCCATGTAGCTTTTAAATTCTATCCATAAATGTAGTAGCAACTGTACTTGCTTTAAATGGATGAGATAATGCACAAAAGTGTGCATACTTGGTAAGTCTATCAACTACCACCATGATGAAACTCTTTCCTTCGGACTTAGGTAAACCTGTGATAAAATCCATTGAAATCTCCTCCCAACGTTGACTTGGAATGGATAAAGGTTGTAGAAGTCCCGGGGTCTTGATTGTCTCAACTTTATTCTGCCGGCAAACTAAACATTCTGTCACAAAATTTTGAATATTAGATTTAAGGCCATCCCAAAAAAATTCTTTCCTCACCCTGTGGTAAGCTTTTAAAAATCCCAAGTGTCCTCCTAAAGGAGAAGTGTGCAATTCCAGAAGAATATTTTGTTTTAGTTGGGAATTCTTACAAAGATATAAACAATATTTGTACCATAAGGAATCAGTTTTCCAACTAAATGTATCAGATGTACTAGGATCTTGCTGCAACTTTTGAATGAGTGTCCATACATATTTTTCTTTCTTCCATTCATCTCTTGCTTCGGTTATCCAATCTGGTTGGATAATAGAAATGGCACAAAGCAATGCTTCCACCTCTTCATTCTTTCTTGAGAGTGCATTTGCAACAACATTAAGCTTTCCTTTTTTGTAGATTGTTTCAAAGTCATAACCCAACATCTTTGTGACCCATTTTTGCTGCTCTTCTGAAGATAGTCTTTGTTCCAAAAAGTGTTTAAGACTATCATGATCAGTTTGTACCTTGAAGTGTCTTCCCATTAGGTAAGTTCGCCATTTCTTTAGTGCATGCGGTATTGCTAACATTTCCTTCTCATAAATAGGTTTCTGTAAATACTTTCCTTTGATTGGACGACTTTCAAAAGCAATGGGTCTTCCTTCCTGCATTAAAACTACACCAATTCCATTTCCTGAGGCATCACATTCCACGATAAAGGTTTTTGTGAAGTCTGGCGTAGCTAAGACCGGTGCTAGGCACATTGCCTCTTTAAGATGTTCAAAGGCCTTAGTTGCTTAAGGAGTCCATGAAAATGCATCTTTCTTCAATAATGTTGTTAGAGGTGCTGCTATTCTCCCATAATTCTTAACAAACTTGCGATAATACCCTGTTAACCCGAGAAATCCTCGCAACTACTTTATGGTTGTGGGGACTTTCCATTCCTTAATAGCTTTAATTTTGTTAGGGTCTACTTTAACACCCTCGTGAGATACAATATGACCCAGATATTCCACCTCTTGTACTCCAAAGAAAAATTTGGATTTTTTTGCATATAATTGTTTCTCCTGCAATAGTTTGAGCACCCTGTCAACATGTTCAACATGATCCTTCCAAGACCTGCTATAGATTAGTATATCATCCAAAAATACTAGCACAAATTTTCTAAGGAAGGGTTTGAAAATGGAATTCATCAACCCTTGAAATGTAGAAGGTGCATTGGTAAGGCCAAAAGGCATGACCAAAATTCATAATGACCCTCATGAGTTCGAAATGTTGTTTTTGGAATATCTTCAGTCTTCATTCTAATTTGATGATATCCTGAATGAAGATCCAACTTGGTAAATAAATTGCTCCATGTAATTCATCTAATAATTCATCAATCACAGGAATGGGAAATTTGTTTTTAATGGTGAGCTTATTGAGCTCCCTATAATCTGGACACATTCGCCATGATCCATCCTTCTTGTGTACCAATACTACAGGAGCAGAGAAAGAACTTTGACTAGGTTGAATTATACCCGCCTCTAACATTTCTGCAATCATACGTTCAATTTCGCTCTTTTGGGAGTAAGGATATCTATAAGGCCTGATGTTTGGAGGAACACTTCCTGGAATCAAATGAATAGCATGATCATGATCACGAATAGGTGGGAGTCCTTTGGGAGTTTCAAACACCTTGGAGTGATTGTCCAAGACTTGTTGGAGATCTGCAGAAATAGATGATTTTGATGTCGGAACTTCTAGTGAGCATAATTGTGAAATTACGCCTCGTTTTTCTTTCTTTAGAAGCTTTGTCATGACATTAGAGCTTATTATCCTTCCCAGCTTCCCATTAATACCCCGTAATTCAAATTCCTTTCCTTCTAAAAAAAATTTCAAGAAAATTTCTTGAAAATTAAAAGCTACCGTCCCCAAAGATTGTAACCATTGTACTCCTAGTAAAACATCAACACCTCCCATAGGAATGGAAAGCATTAGACTAGTCAATACATATTCCCCCATGGTTAGCTTGATATTATGGCATTTTCCAAAGAAATTTATAGTTCCTCCATTTGGAATCATCACTTGACATTCTGGTGCTGGGTATAGGAAACAATTTAATTCCTTGGCTACCTTACAATGAATAAAATTATGGGTGCTACCTGAATCATTCAACACTATTACCTTTTTCTTCTTGATTTGTCCTTCTATCTTGAGAGTTTGAGGAGTGGTAATTCCTGCTAGTGCATTACACGATATGGTCAGATTCATTTCTTCCTCTTCTAGGGTTGGTTCCTGGTGGATATCCTCTTCTTGTTCATTTTCTTCTTCCTCTTCACAATATATGTAAAATAATTTCTTCTCAGCACACTTATGACCTTTAGTGTATTTGCTATCACAACTGTAGCAAATCCCTTTTGCTATTTTTTCTTCCAATTGTTGTGGTGTCAACCTTGTAGGTTGTGGAAATCTAGGCGTAGCAACACTTCCTTCTTTATAGAATTGAGTGGTAGGCTTCCTTGTCGCCATAATTTTACATTCAACTTTTCTTGCCAAGCTGAATACCTTCTCCAATGAATCAGGTTCCAAAACACGAACTTCATGTTGGATGTTATCCTTTAGAGTGCCTATGAAGAGATCAATATTGTGTTCTTCTAGAATATCAGTTACCCTTATATTCGATTTTTGGAAGTCCTCAATGTGCTGCCCCACTAAACCCTTTTGTTTGAGATTTATCAATTGGCTAAAGAAGGTGTTGCTCTTTGTAGCCTCATAATGTGCTATCATTTCCTCCGTAAAAATTGACCAAGTGACAATTTTTTTACGGGAGCAAAGCCATCGATACCATAAAAATGTATTTTTTTCTAAATGAAAAGTTGCAATGCGTACCTTTTGTGTGTTTTGCACATTATGGAGATCAAAATATTGCTCCATCTGTAGTATCCATGTTACAGGATCCTTCCCATCACACTTCCTCATATCCATTTTTGGAATATGGTGGTTCTTCCCGCCAACATTAGAGTTTATGAAATCGCGATTAACATTTATTTTGTTCTCATCATGAGGTTCTTCTACTATATTTTCACCATTAGGAAACATTTCTTGTATCAACTTGGTCAAACCTTCAATGTCTGCTTTTAGATCATTCTTCATGTTTTTCATGTTGTTTTCCATGTTGTCTTTCATGTCATCCATCTTAGCTTCCATGCCATCTTCCATGCCTTTCTTCAAACCATCCATCTTCTCTTCCATGCCTTTCTTCAAATCTTCCATTTCATTTTTTGTTGCTCTTTGCGAGAGTGAAATTTGTTGCACTTGCTCTTGTAATTTTGATAGATCATGTTGCAATTCTTCATCTTCATGAGTCATAGTAGACCCTTCTGAAGGCTTAATGGGTGTTGAATTATTTTTACGAGGCATCTTTTAGAACCCAATACTAATATATATTCTACAATGTGCCCTTGGAATCAATTCAAATTTATTCTTCAAACAAGACTTATGCAATTCGGAAAAAAAATACACACCTTTTTCTTGCTTTTGAGGAGCTCGATATTGAAATTGGACTATCTCTGTGATTGCAGCACTTCAATATCTGAATTTCAGTACCAACGTAGCCCTCTGAATTATCTTTCTAATGCCATAGGTCTGACCTGATTTGGATTCTCCAAGACAAAGTTGTGTCCAATCTCCCACAATGACTTAATTATGGACTGGTTCAGTAGAGCGAACTTGTACAACTTGCCATGTGTCACTGTTTCGTCCTTTGTCTCTGAAATTAATAGCCAAGAAACTAAATTCTGTGTTCTTGCGACCAATTTTTAGGGCACTCCAATCTGATCCCCAGAGAAAGAGTTATTGAACTTTTCCCACGATCACTTCTTTGAGATGAAATTCAGGAGCCTGAAAAAGATCATATCTCCAAAAATATTGCGAACCAAGCTCCAAAATTTTTTGACAAATTTCCTCAGGATTTCAGCTTCGCACCATACAAATTTCAGATTCTAAACCTTTGTAGAAACAAATTTATAGCGCAAATTCCACGATGACCTATTTAGTAGCCTAAAAAAATGCCTAACTTCAACAGATCATATCTCCGAAAATATTGCGAACCAATATCTAAAATTTTTAGAAAATCTTCCTTAGGATTTCGGCTTCATACCCTAAAAATTTCAGCTTCTGAAACTTCGTAGAAAAAAAATTTATAGCGAAAATTCCACGATGACCTGTTTGGAGCAGCGAAACCCTAGAATCCAAACCTCTGATACCAAATGTTGTGAAACCAGCTCAAAAAAGAGAAGAAAAGAGATATCAACACCTTAGAAATAAGCCACTTCGAGGGGGCAACCTCCAATACATTACATGAATGAACAATTCTTGGATGATAAAATTTACAAAACCTCCTTTCTATATATAAGAGTCCATGGGGCCATAATGTAATCCTAGTGGGCCACAATTTAATCCTAGCGGACCTAACAATAATAATTTAAGGGCACAATAATAACAAAATGGGGGTTACAAGGGTACAATAATAAAAATAAGGGGTTTACACTAACAATAATAAGGGACTATACTAGTGATATAGGGACCTAACAAACAAACCATTCAATTAGAACATTCTAGAGAAGACATCTATAATATGACCCAAGTTGTTTAGGAGAATATCAAGAAGATATTTGTTAGAATAACAAAGGTCGATGATTTCAATCTAGGTGAAAAAGTGTTGAAATGGGATTCTAAAAGAGAATACGAAAGTAAACATGGAAATTTTGACAACCTTTGGCAAGGACCATACATTATTGATGCTTTTAAGGGAAACAATGCATATTTCCTTAAGGAGCTAGATGGAAAAAAAATACCTGGAGGTCCTGTCAATGGCAGGATGTTGAAGCATTACTTCTCTTAAGAATACATTTTTATCCTTCATCATTGTAAATACCATAGTTTTTGTAGTTTTTGATTGGATAAATTATTAATAAAGGTTGAAGCCCGCAGAGAAGGCCCTAAGCCTGGTTTGATGAGCTATCATAAAACATGAAAATAAATCAGATGAAGACTTTGCAGAAATGGAGTACTCAAGGCTACTAATCTTATGTTCTTGACACTTCACTTGGAGAAGTGCCATACCCAGCTGGAGCCACTATTAGGGTCCTATAAATTATAGGAGCTCAAGGTGATTGAGTATTTTATAGTTGCAATTTCATATTGTACATGAATCTCAATATTCAAATGATTTCCAAAAGAAATGAAAAATAAAATAAGGTATGTTGAAAAAATAAAAGATTTGAAAAGAATGAAAAAAAAGAAAAGAAAACCCCACAAAATAATAATACTGAAAGTGTTGCAAGTCAAAATTCCACTACGGATAAGTTAGTTTTTTCAATTCATACAATTTAAGCATGATTGAACAAGTTTGAATTTCTATCAAATAGGATAGCGAATAAAGACATACCAAACAATTTAACCTTTGTAAGTTAGTAGCTAGGTAGAAATGGCATTGATTCAAAAATCTAATCTGAATCAATAGGTCAAATAAGGGATAGGGTAGGATAGATTTTCATTAGAAAAAAAAGATGATCTGGGTCTTCTAGTTCAAATGCACCCTATAAAAGAAAAGATGAGAAAATGTTAGATTAGAAGTAAGGGTAGGTAGAAAGAGAAGGTGATTTTGGAAAGACATGAAAGTTCTATCCTAAGTTTCAGAGTAAATACATTTCATACGTTGGAAAATTCAAAAGGATACATGTTTATATCCTAAGTTTAAAGGTTTTATTCATTCAAAAGGTGGTCAAGCATTATTCTTTCATTTTCCTAAGTTTTATCCATTCATAACATTCTACCCATATTCCATTTATTTCTCAACCCCACTTTCCATTCCCCTCACATCACCATTATTATCCCGCCACTTTTCCCATAATCCCAATCTTCATCTTATGATTGGATGGATAATATTCCTCTCCCCCCCCCCTCCCCACCATCCGAACTTTATTGTCGGGGTTGGGGGGTCTGAAGTCGGTAGTATTGGAATAGGACCCACCATTTACATGGTAGGTTTAGGAAAGTTCGCACTCCCCCTCACCAAATATGCTTACTGCACACTACCCCCTATGAAAGCTATATTCTCCTCTACCATAAAACTGCCCTCTTGAGTGTTATCCCTTCTCCTATCACATCTTGCCACCTCATCCACCCGTTTCCCATGCAATCAGCTCTGATCCCACCTAAATCAGTTTATTGGATAATTAAATAAGTTTAACCGTTAACCAACGGACCCATGCCATGGAAAACGGGAAAACAAGAAAAACTATAAAATATATCCCTCCCGCCTATTTCAAACATTACTATTAGCGTCTCTGATACATGTATTTTCAATTTTATAGGTCAAATGCATCAATTCCAAGTGTTTTCTCCTTTTTTGATGAATTCCTCACTCCAATTTCACATCCGCACTCTGAAAACCTGCATCACCAACTAAATTAATCAATTCTACAATTTGAACTAGTCATGCCTCCCAAGAATAAAGGTGAGGAACCCTTTAATCCCATGATTCACCCTCTGATCGACCTCGATCATGTTAGCTTAGCAGACAAAGATTTTAAAATCCATGAGACACTCTATGAGATTGATATTTTCTATGTTTATTGTTTGTTAGAAGATAAACTAATAGATGGTGTTGATGAAATTTGTCTGTGGGATACAAAATTACCCTACTACATCTTCCCTAAAACCCACAGTGCCCCTGAGTTCATTAGAAGATGTTGTGCCTACTACATTCCTAACCAGAGAGTTGTAATTGCTCATGCTGGTGAATTTTTGTTCACAATCAATGCCCAATCCATCATCCAAATGTTGCAGGGACCTTCAGCAGAAAATACTAAACCATTTTCTCAAGAAGCCCTCATAGACCAATACTAGAAAATAGATTTTGATAAGAGAACCTCAACCCTTGAGTTATTCCTAACTAAAAACACTCCTTTGCCTAAGAAAAATCCCCCATCTCCCTCATCCTTGTTCCCTGAAAGAACTAAGAAAAAAGCCACAGTCCTTGCATATCTTCTTGGGTATTACTCTGACCAAAGGATAGATGAGGAAATTATAGGCGTTTTTACTATATTTTCTACAACTTCCAAGCCCTCTGTCATGTTTGATTTTAGCCAATTCGTAGCTGATAACATCCATGACCATTTGGTGAAATTTTCCCTGGAATACATCAGACAAATGCTGAATGCGAATGAGGTGCATTTTGTATCAGCAAAAAAAAAATCACAATTCAGGATAAATTCTAAGATAGGACCATTCATATGCAACAACAGGGTAGCAGGAGAATAACCTAACAAAAGACTGAAAGAAATGAGGTTTTCTCCTAGCTTCACATGGTGTTATGATTCATTTGGGGTCATTTCTAAACTTAGGGTGGAAAAAAATTCTACACACTACATTCATACATTAAGGTTAGAAATAGAGAAATTTAGGAATCAGGTAGAATGGACAGAGAATACTTTGCAGGAGGGAGAAGAGCAGGAAATATCTACCTCAGGTTCCCAAACCCCTATACCACAACAAAAATAGAGCAAAGAAGATAAACAAGAAGCCGCAGGAAAGAGGCAAAGGGAAGATCAGTCACCTTCAGTGATTGATACTTCTAATAAATAATTCAAGATGAAGTATAGGAAAAGGGAAAGGATACATATTGATATTGATCAAGGTAAAGAAATAGAGCAGGAGACCATCATCAACATCCTAGATACTCCATGATCATCTCCAGTGGGAGGACAACCCATCACTTCCCGTACTATCTCAACTACCATGCTAAATCAACAGCAGACCCTCCAGACATCCACATCTAGTGCTGCTACAGGAGAAAGGGAGAAAAAATGTTTGATACCTTCAAGGAAATAAAACTCAGGAGTCAAATCTTAAAGAACACCAACACCCAATTCTGGAAGCAGACCTCTACCTCACAGAGCAGACTGTTATCTACCTTTGATTCAGAGCAGGCGAATATTCACATGGCATTCCTAGAAGAACAAATTGAAAAACCCAATATGGAAGCAAAGTACAAGTATATTTTCTTTTAATTCAACATCAAAGACATTCATCCCATCAACGAGATGGAAATGCAAAAAAATACATGTGAAATTATCTCTTCCACCTTAACCAACACAACAATGAATTCATCTAAGTTTCAGGTCTCCTTAACAAATGTACAATCACAACTTAAGATGGAAAATATCTCTTCTATCTCCAAGGATACAACGATAAAATCATTGGAAGATTTGATTAGAAGGATTGGATATGACCCCTCAAATCTACAGGCTGTGGAGGATATAATTAAGAAGAAAAATGCAAATATTTCATCCTTAAAGAAAGAGTTGAATATCAGCCACAAAGGACCCTATTACAAAAGAGATAGAAGATACAAAGACACAGAAATATGACATGATGAAACTCATCATGGAGCAGACTGCCCAACTGAAAAATATGAAAGTTGAAATGGAGAAAATGGCCAAGGAAAAAGAGAAAGCTGCCAAAAATTCATTTGTTCCTTGAGAGGATGTACCCCTTATAGCCATTCCTACATCAAAAACTTCAACAACTAATACAAGAGATGTTGCAGATCAACTTGCAAAGTCAGTGGAAAACATGTCATTACAGACATAGGAAATCAAAATATTGTAAGCTCAACACAAGATTTTACAGGATCGGATGGTAAAGACTGAAATGGCTCATGCAACAAAATTACAGAGAAGTTAGAAGTAGATAGAGAGTTCACAAAAATCTCTAAAAGAATCCTCCTCTGGCAACACCTTGGCTCAAATTAAAGAAATCATATGGATTAGCATCACTGAATCCATGAATTAAATATGGCCATATATCCAGATCATTTTTGAGAAAAAGGACTTGATTGAGAAGGCCAATAAGACCATCTTAGATATAAATAAGGATTTGGGAGACATATATGATATAGATAACAAGATATTTAAGTTTTTTAATTCCAAAATAGATATGAGCTCAATGATATGGGAATACATGATAGGATTGAAACAATTCTGGAGGTGAAGAAAGTCCTTACACTAAAAACTTTGGTGCAAAAACTTGAGGAAAAGTGTAATGGATTGGAAATAGAATTTAGTAGGTTCTTCAACAGAATTGAGCCATTAACCAAAAGGGGTATGCCTTCTCTATTTGTCACCAATTACAAACTAATGGCCAGAGATGATTATGTGAAGAAACTCAAGGAAATTTCCAAGGACACAGTAAAATTTTCAAATATTCAAGGTGCAATGATAGGGAGAGCTTTCATGGAAGCTGTGAGTAATGATGTTTTCATACAACATGAGATAAAACATATCATCGTGGTCAAGCCCACTTTTTCTCGATATATGGAGGTTGATGAAATCTATCGAAAAGTAAACAAAATACTTCATCCTGACGAGGATTGGTGGGAAAAGTTGTGCGAGTACCAGGATGAGTGAAGAGTAGCTACAACTTGCACAATGGCCAGAGCAACAATAGTTAGATCGTGAAACCAATGGTTAGAACATGTAGCAACTATATCCCAGGAAGAAGTGCCAAATGTCCAAAAATTCTCAAAATACTCCACCTTTTTGGAGCACATTGGTTTAATACAGTTATGTTGTAATTAATAAGGAGATTGCCTAGTTTGATATGACATCCTTCATATATTTAGTTTAAATACTTCATGCATTCGAGGTATCAGGGGTTGGACTCTGATCATTGTACTTTTTCTCTTTTGAGTTATTGATACATCAATAAAGAAGACCATTCATAGGATACTTGTGCTATATGTTACTGGATATGTTTTTCCTTTTGTGATATTTGTTTTCCATTGTGTTTCCTTACTGTGTATTACTTTAATCTAATTGTAAAAAATAAGGTGAAGAAGTAATTATTTTAACATCTTATTTCTGGTTGTGTTTCCAATATATATGTTTTCTTTTGAAGTCTGATTGAGAAATTCTTAAATTTTTTTCAATCACTACTAAAATCACCCATGCTTCATTTCATAATACATTTAGAATTAAGGATCTAGTAACTATAACTAGCTTTCCCAGTGAATACTCTTTAAAAAAATGACGCAACATCTATCTTTTATTTTACTCCATAGCCTAATGGAAAATAATTAACTCATAAATATCACCTAACTAACCAACCAATCAAAAAGCCAACAAACAAGAAATTTAAAACTATCACAACTAGCCTAATATAAATTAAGAAAATAAAGCTAAATTTCACATAGAGAGCCCTCTCTGAAGCTGGTAGGGCTAGATCCCAGCTTTAAAAGTGGTTTGATGTTGTCCTATATAACTATTCTTTCCAATATTAAAACTATATAATGATAACAGAAGCCTTCCGTGTGGAAGTCAAAGCTTCCTTGCAGTAGGAGTTGGTGATCAGTACAGGGGGTTGTAGCTCCCTTCCAGCAGTGGATGGTAAATGAAATCAGGGGGTTGAAGCACCCTTCCAGTAGCATCTGGAGAATGAGAGAAGGTTGCAACCTTAAGTAGGTGGGTGCCTGCATGTTGGTATGAGTCTGCAACAGTACAAGAATGTAAGAAGTTTTCTTTATAATAAATATTGAAGACATAGATGACAACAACGGTGGTTTTCTCTTGACTTTGGTTTCCACATTATATCCGAGTGTTCATGTGTGTTTCTTTTGTGTGATGATTTATTTTTTTATTACTATACATGTTTAATACTTATTAAATTTCTGATGCATAATTGATGAACTGGGCTAAGTAAAGTTTCTGAAGATTTATCTGAATATTAATTTCTTTGGGTATACACATGTTTCCTTAAAGAAATCCATGTTCATACGGTATTTTGATTAATTAAAGTCGTGTATATAAATCAGTAAGGAAAGGGAAAGATTTTGTATATTGTTAATACTGATCCCCCCCCCTCTCAGTATATTTCCCAACAATTATCACTTCCAAGATGCACTATTATGCCACCTGGGACACCTTTGTGTTCCTTTAAGCGAGCGTGCCAAGATTATTTGGGAAGCATACTATAGTCAGGTCACTGGACATTTCAAGGTAGAGAAAAAAGTGGCAGTACTGCAGAAATATTTTTATTGGCCGAACCTTCGACAAGCTGTTGGGAAGTACATCAGATCCTGAACTTCCAACGCCATTTCCAAAACGACCTTCAAGAAGAAAGGCCTATATACTCATATTCCTACTCCTAGTTGACCTTGGGAATCCATCTCCATGGACTGCATGTTGGGCCTTCCTTCTACTAAGCATGGTAACAACCGTGTTTTCATGGTTGGCGATAGATTCTCTAAGATGGCCACTATGGTGACCTGTAAGAAGAGTATCACAAAAAAAAGCTACTACTAAGTTGTTATTTGAATGAGTATGGGTACTCTTTGGGATCCCATAGTCCATTATATCATATTGGGACAATAGGTTCCTAAATACATTTTGGTCGAGTCTTTGGTCGATGTTGGACACCAAGCTAACTAAGTCCATACCTTTCCACCCCCAAACCGATAGAAAAATAGAGGTCATCAACAAGATTATCGTACACATTATGCACATGTACAACTCAAAGCATCCATGCATGTGGGATGAAATCCTCCCCTATTTCTATCATTTCTACAACAAATATCTCCATAGCTTAACTGGCCAAAACCCCTTTTAGGTGGGGTTGGGATTCCAATCATTATGTCCCATTGATGTGGCCATACTATTTGCAGATACTTAGGAAGATTCATCCCATGTCCATTCTGAAGATGATAGGTCTAACAACTTCATTGGGTGCATTCAGGACATCTTCCTTATGACATATTGGAAAAATCCAATGTTAAGTACAAGCAACATCATGATCAACATCAGGTGCCACTGTAGTTCTAGTTGGGTGACAAAGTTTGGTTACATTTGCAGAAGGAGCATCTCATTGGGGCCCACCAGAAGCTTCACCCACTCTGATATGGGAATTAAACAACCACTAAGGCTACAGGAAACACTAATTTTGAGCTCACCATTCCCTCATTTCTTAGACTACACCCAATGTTCAATGTGGATCACCTTTGGCCATACTTTCCACCATTATTTAACACATCAGATAGTGCAGAATATTTCACACGAATAGAGCTGACTCGAGACTGCATCGAACATGCCACAACTGATCGGATCATGGACATGAATATCAAGAACACTCACCAGCAAAATATCCAATTGTATCAGGTTTTTAAAGTTGGCCAACTCCTACACCAAGGCAAGTTGCTCACCAGGGAACAAGTTCAGTAGAAGTTTCCCCATCTCATGTAGGAACTCAATGCAATGGGGACCATTTCTTCCTAAGGGGGGAGGTCTGATTTAGGTGGATATTGGTGGCTACCTTCCTATTCCACTTGGACACCCACTATTGTTTCCTTTTAGTTTCCTTAATTGTAACACAACATACTATTTTTGGTAGTTTTTTGGGTCCTAAACTTCCAAAGTTGTTTTGATGGACTAAAAGACATTTTTAGCGAAAATGGAGAGGTTGAAAAATTCCCAAAATAGTTTTCTTGTATGCTTTCAACCTTCTCTTTGAGATCTTCAAAACAAGGTATTATGATAGCCAAACAAATATTGTATGCCAAAGTTACGAACCTGAGAAGTTGACGTTCGAACTTATCCCAATGGGGTCCACAAGATTTTGGCACTTGATCCCCTAGGGTTAGGTTTTTAAATGTTTAGGGTTTCTCAGTATTCCTCAATGTTAAAAATTCCACTGAGCCTCCATGTAACATAGTTTAGAGGCATGTAGCCACCACATCTCTCCTCAGAGATAAGCTACCATCACCCAAGCTAGTTTATTTCCACTCTATATGTGAGCATATTTCAGTTCTTTGATATTAATGAAATTAATTGTTATTTATGCCACATCTCCATATTTATGGTTATATCTATATTCTGTTGTGTTCCTGTTTAAGTTCGTATCATTATATGCTACTTCTTCAGTGATCAAACTACAGATTAATGATTCCAAATGAATGATTTCCCATTATATACTTGTTTTCTCATGTAATTAAGCTAACGTGTACAAATTATTTAGGACGACCTATATAATGGTCTTAAGGCTGACTTGGAGATGTATCTTAAGGTATACTTGTAGCTACAGGTCAAAGAAATTTTTGTGGACAATATGAAATTTACTTCCTTTTGGCTCAGAACAAATCCTCAAGGCATGTAATGGATGGCTTGACCTAAAAATCATGAAACCCATGCTTCTTAAACAAATACATATTTTTTCTTTCTTCATCATATATACGTAATGACATGAGTACAAAGAAAACTATGAATAGTAAACCTAGTTACTTTTCCAATAGACCAAACTATGTGAATTAGTAACACACTATGTCATCGTCCTTAATTCCTATGCATGAGTAAGATTCTTGTGGTTATGAGATTAATTTCAATGTTTGCGTGGTTTAGCAAAGGTTTCAACATTTAGAAGGTATTTAAATTTTGGTAGAACAACCACCTACTTTGACCTTTAAGCCAAATATTTCTTATTCAGCCTAAAATGGCCTTAACAACAAATATGGAATTTCCTTTCAGAGATGTTTGGGAGGTTGAGGGTCATACTAAACTTCTTACTAACTTCCTTCTTTTGTCGCGACTTACTTGGAGGGAAAACTAGCTCAAATGCCTGACTTAGGGTCATTTTTCTTTTGATTTTTCACTAAAGACTATTAAAAATAATTACACATGAAAACCTTCACAAAGTGATCCACTAGTGAAAACTTAGAGGACCTGCCACATCATCATATTACATCACACTTTCATCATGATGAAATCATCAACACCATGTGGTGCCTCCTAGGTGGTGTGACGTGTCACAAAGATTCATCCCACTTGGGCACTTGAAAACACTAAAAAAACATGCCATGAGTCACATGCCTAGATTGCCACATCACTATGTTTTGGCATCATCTTGTTGCCAATAAAATGCTACCACATGTCCTTTCTCTACTAGTCCACACTATGAAATTTCTTTGACACTATTATTGGGTCCCACATTGGTCGGGGTTAAGGTTGAGTTGGCTCATATACTTGCAACGAGTCCCAACTTCCTGGTGGTCCGACTCACTGCAGGCCCAACTAGGTTGGGGGACGAGGTTCGATTATCCATCTCATTTTTTCCCAAGTGGCCCAACTTTCCAGAGACCTGACTGGGTTGGGGTCATGGCTCAACTGTCTTTCTCTATTTTTCCCAAGTGGCCTAACCTTCTTATACTTCTTACTGTCAATCTTCAACTTGATATAAATATTTAAACTTGTAGGTTTTTTTTGGACTTCAACATATTGTTGGACATATATTTCAGAGAACTTTCCAACTGTTCCACTTCTAGGAGTATTTGAGCTGATTTCCTGGGGAAAGAATGAATTTAAAGGCAAAGACCTCCAACCACCATAGTTATAATGTTTTATATTCTTTAATTGACCTACTAATATGATGATTATATACAAAGGACTACGTCTTCCATGAGACTCCCCCCTGAGCTAAACACAACATACATTTTCCATCCATCCCCATTTGGCATTTATGACAACAATTCCAGACGTTATGTATTAGCTTCGCCTAAAACCAAGTAGGGTTCTTGATCTAGATCTTGGGGGGAGGCCCCCAAGATCTCAAAAATTTGAAATGGATCTTGTGGGGGGAGGCCCCCAGATTTGAAAAGTTGAAATGCCAGAAAAAAAGGAAATAACACAGTAAACAAAACCACAGATTTTACTATTATTATTATTAAAACATAGAATAACTGTAAAAGCTACATTGTGGTGGAGAATTTGTCCTTTTACAAAATGTTCCTTGTTACCTATAGTATTTTTTAGTTATAATACCACAGGTACATTCCATGGGTGAATGAATACCATGGGTATTCCACTTAAAATACCATGGGTGGATAAATACCATGGGTGGATTAGTACCATGGCTGGATGCCACTTACAATACCATGGGTAGATTCCATTGGTGGATGAATACCATCTGTAGATTCCATGGTTGGATGAATATGATGGGTGGATAAATACTATGGGTGAATGAATACCATGGGTAGAGGCCACTTTCCATTCAAATCATTTCTCCATCTCTACACTCCCCTTGTCATCACTAATCATTCTAGTCAAAAAAGAATTCTCCCCCTTTGAAGTTAATGGAAAAGGATGCACCTAATGAAAGAAACTCCCCTTGAACATTTGTAGCCTACTCTTTAAATTATCGAACAAACTGAGTAGCTCCCAATACTCATTCAAATTGAGTCATTTGGCTATAGGAAAAACAAATCATATTTTATGCCTAACATATTCAAAGGGTTCTCGTGTCAGTGGATTTGTGAATATATATACAAGATGACCATTAGTGGCCATATATTGAAGTTGAACAACATTATCAACAACATGTTCTCTTAAAAAATGAGACTTAATTGTAATATGCTTGGTCTTAGAATGCATGAAAGGATTTTTAGAGATGCTGATAGAACTAACATTGTCACACATGATTGGAATTGAATCATTAAAATATACCTTGATGTAATTTAAGGATTGCTTCATCCATAGAGTCTGTGTGGAGTAGGTGCATTAGGGGAATTTTGAGGTCTAAAATGGGCCTCCTAAGGAAATAATAAAATAATATATAAACCAATAAAATAATATTTATGAATTTTCAATTCACTTTTTGCACCACAATCCATGTAACCATAGCTAAATTCAATTCAAAAGTTGTACCCAAATAAAATTAATAAAAAGATTGTATTGATGTGACTATAAATAAGAATGAGCTTTAAAAAAAAAAAAATCATTATCATTGAACAACTAATGCATTTTTCCTTTCTACTTAAATAAATTAAAGTAAAATGTAAATATAAATTTATAAAATCTTAATTATTTTATATGTTATTAATTAAAATTTATATTATTTAAATTGTATAATAACATGTAATTAATATACTATATAAAAATAATATTATATAATATAATATAAAAATGTATAGGGATATGTATTGTTTCTTTCAAGAAAAATGAAATGAAAATAATATATTTTTATTCAAAAAGTGTGAAATGAAATTTATTATGAGTACTTTACTTTGAATTTAAAAGTACTTAGAGCACTACCATGGTCAACCATGAGTTTTTATCCACCATTGAGAATGTGACAAGTAAGTACCTTTAACTCAAGCAATGCCACGTCAACCGTTAGGGATGATGTCATCCCTTAAAATGTGATTGGTTCTCATAAAGTGAATTTTGATTGTATATTTTCCTTAGGAGGCCCATTTTAGACCTCAAAATTCCCCTAATGGCTGTAAAAATGTACTCAACCTCAACCATAGATAATGAGATTGAGTTTTGTTTTTTTTTTCTGACCCAGTACATAAGATAATCTCCCAAAAATATTTTTTCTCCAAAGGTTCTTTCCCTATCATCAAGACTTCCTAACCAATCAACATCAATATAAGATTTTAATTCAAAGTATTTACCTCTAGCATACAATAAACCAAAGTTTGTTGTGCCTTGCAGGTATTCGAAAAACATTTTTACAACATTGACATGGATTTATCTAGGGCTAGCTTGAAATCTAGCCCCTAGGCCCACTGCTTGCATGATTTTTGGTCTTGAGGTAGTGAGGTACAACAAGATTCCTATCATTGATATGTAGGTTTTTTGATTCACAAGAGGATTTTCATCCTTTTCACATAACCTACAACCAGTAACCATGGGGGTACTAATGACCTTTCATTCTTAAATCCTAAATTTCTTTAGTGTTTCTTTCAAATACTTAGATTGAGAGATGAATATGCCATTTTTATATTGAGTAATTTTCACCCCTAGGAAGAAGGATAGTTCTCCTATAATAGATATATCAAATTATTTTTCCATATACTCAACAAAATAGAGTCCCTTCTATTCCAATTCACTTCCAAAGATAATATCATCCATGTAAACTACATCAACTAAAAAATGATCATCTTCATATTTTATATACAAATTACTATTAGAAGTTTCTATTTTGAAACACTGCAACTATAGATATTTGTCCAATATGGCATACCATGGTCTAGGGGATTGTTATAATCAATACAAAGCCTTTTTTCAGCTTGGAAACAAAATCTCCCTTCTCTAAGAGCATGAACCTTTTTGGTTGTTCTATGTATACTTATTCTTCCGTATCTCCATTGAGAAAGTCAAATTTCACATCCATTTGGTATACCTTGATATTCCTATGGATGTGTTGTGCTATACAACAACCCCCATCGTATTTTAGTAAATGGGGACCCTTTATAAATAATTAGGATTTTTTTAAGCTTTAAAAACAAAAGCAAGGAAATAAAAGTTTTCTTTTAAGTTTTCCACTTTATTCCTTTAGCGCATCGCAAATCGCATAGCTTATAATTTAAAACGACTCACAATCCTCTAATTTATGCGATCTGTGAAATGTGATAACCTTTTTTAAAGATATGTTTTAAAAAGCTTGAAAACACTTCAATTATCATTATAAACTCCTTATCACATCGCACCTTATTTAAAATCAACTTATAAAGTAATTAGATATAAGTGTGATTGCGTGGACTTGACAAGCCAAAAAAACATCAAAGATAAATATTTAAATTCATTTAAGCGCGGTCGCTTGAATTTTTAATGTGCAATTCACATTTCACATATCTTAGCCATAAAACAAATTCATTATCGCATAAAAGTTGTGATGTGCAGTTTGCACACATTGTATTTTGCAACATTTATGGGTAAACATTATAAGCGGTAAAAGTTATATATGGCGATATGCGAATTCACGACATTTAATTTCTCGAGCATGTGAAATGGCTTATGTCGTATCAAAATGAAATTTGATATCTAACAACTTTAACTTGATTGATATATATTTCATGTGAAGGTGTAGGAGATTTAAATTTCAAATACTTATCGATGATTGTTATTCTATTTGAAAAGATTCATGTCTATTCGTGCATGTTTGATATAAACAACGGATTTTACTCTCTATTCTCTATAGTTTTAATACTCTCCCTATTTTACTTGAAACCAGGAAACCATTTAACGGATTAAGGAAGATTAAAATGAGCAAGAAGAGCAAAGAGATTTCTCAAGTGCTGCCTACTGAAGGCTCAAATATGTATCCCTTATTCTAAAATACTACCTGCAACAAGGAATGTGATATTTCATCATGGGAAATAATGTATAAATTGTTTGAAGATGAAAATCCAAGAGTAATAACCAAAATCTCTACAACAAACATGACATCTAATTCAGATGTGACCTACTTTGATGTTGCATGTTCATTCATCCACAAGGTAGTAGCAAGAACAAAAATTATCCCTTACATAGACATGGTTATGTGGGTAATTGACCACTTAAGCATAGATGATCAGAAATTGAAAGGTTCAAAAGGAGAAGACACAGGGTCTTTTAGGGCAGAAGATTTAAAAGAAATTTACCGTCTACCCTCCTCGCAACAGAAGTATGACAAAGCTTTCCTGTGAAGATTTAGAGCAGAGCATATAGATCTCATGAAATTCATAAAAGAATGGAATTAAGACCAGTGAAAGTTGAAGCCAGATAAACTCGGTACGTACCCAATTGCCCAGATTCCTTCCCCTTACTGTTATGCTGGCGATATGTTGTGTAGATTGTTTGCCAAACCTGATACCACTAAGTTTTCAATAGAATGGGTTCCATTGATTGAAAAAATCATCAATTCATCAATTTTGAATTGGGAAAACATCTATCTGATAGTTTAGTCAAACACATCATTGAATATAGGAATAAAAGGATTGTTTCATCTAGAGAAATACCTCCCTTTTATATGTTTGCCTATGTCATGGACGCAATTTGTTTTTATTATATTTTTTCTACCATGGGATGGAAATGGACTACCCTAGACCCTACCCCAATCCACATGTACCACAGAGACCTCTGGGATTCAGGCTTCCACTTGCATATCTATAAAAAAAATTATGGAGTCATGTTGCCTATGCACCGAATGATATTCAATAAAAAGGCCACTAGGGTTTCTGAAGAGGCTAGAATAGATATTATTTTTGTGGCTAGGTGGTTTGTGGAGGAGAAGTTTAAATATGTCAGAGTATTCGAGAGTTATTATTTTCCCCACGTCTTACCTTATTATGTTCCTGATAAATTTCTTCCATGAGAGTTATCCTACCAGCTTGTTAATGGTATCACTAAACAACTGAAAGATGCTAAGAAGGCCATTTGGCTTAATTTCCCTATACAGTGTGGCGCTTTTGCACTATATGATATTGGCCATACCTACAAGGAGGTTTCCAAGATCAATCTATTAAAATTGGAAGAAATGCCAAAGAGGTTATACGCTCCAAATGATGTAATTAAAAAGTATACTACAGAGCTCAAATTGAAGCCTTTTGTAAAGGAAACAGATGGATTTGATGATCTCTTCCAAGGCATAGAAACGTTTTCAGATATAATCAAGTTTTCTTCCATCCAATTGAGTTAAGATTCTTTCAAAGCATTCCAAGTATATAGAAATAAGAGATTGCAGAGAGTTCCTCTCAATTTGTTAACTATTGAAGATGTCAACATACTTACTCCAAGTATCAGCTTGGATAATGAAGCAAAATACATGTCTGAGGATGAATCAGGTCAATACAACATCAATCTCATAATTCATATCACTCTGAAAATGAATCTGAATCCAGAAAGGATAGCCCATAAGAGATAATTGATCAGGTAATCCAAGAGATAAATATGTAGGAGCGTAAAGAAAGTAATGGAACAGAGTCAAATTCTCAAGAATTTTAGCACAATCATGACACACTAGATCAATCTAAAAAGTCACAAACAATTTTAGTAGTGGATGGGAGGAGTTTTCTAAAGAAATATAAAATCCTAAAGATAATCCCAATACTGATCAAGTATCTAGTTTTCAGACACCTGAACATTCCCAGAAGATAATGGAAACTATTAATACACAACAAAAAGTTCCAAAAACTCATGATCGAGAGATCATACCGGCCTACCCTACAGAAAAGATAGTTTTTCAAGTTTAATAAATTTCTTCAGTGGGAATTTTATACAGTCCTAGCTATAAGGTTGTAGTTAAGAGGAACAAAAGAAGAAGAATTGATGAAACAGTGTCAAATATCACAGATGAATCAATTGATGTATTATGGAAATATTCCTTAGATGACCCTACATAACATCAAACTAAATTATCACAGTATGTAGGGGCATATGCTACTGCCACTGTTGATAAAGCTATTAACATTAGAGTGTTGCAAAAGGAAAAGGAAGCCAGAGTACAAGAACTAGAGAGGATGTTAAATGAAGAAAAATCCAACTCCAATGAGAAAATCAAAGCAAAGATGACCCAATTTCAAAAGGATTTTGAAGGCCTTAAATTGCAGCATCAAACAAAAATCAATGAGAAACAAGAACAACTGTAAAAAACAATGACTAGAATACAGAGCCAACCACAACTAGAGAAGTTTATTAAAGAAGCATTGGATTTAAATGCTAAGTTAAATAAATAATAGGAAGTATTTTGTCATGAAGCTTCTATGATTGACTCTTATAGTGATTCGAATAAAATACTGATCCAGCAGATAGCTATCCAGAAACTTGAATGTGAAAGACTTGAAAAGAAGATCAATGAACACATTCAATGGAAAGCGTCAGACTCAGGAAAATAAGATGATCTACCTCAAGTAGATAAGTTTCATAAAGAGATCATATTCATAGATTGGGAAGCACAAATCAAGCAGGCAGAGAAAGCAACAATGAAAAACTCTAAGTTATCAAATGTATTGGGAAAAATACTGAGAGGGGGGTGAATCAGTATTTAGGACTTTATCAAACTTTTTACTTTTTCACTCTCTAAAACCCATACGCTAATTTTCTGAAGCCAACTAGCGTATACACGCAGATATCCTTCATAAAACTCGCGTATACACAGAGATCTGATTATGCCATTAATTATTCACTTATATCATTCCATCATTCATTCATTAGATGTTCAATAAACAATAAACATGTGCAATAAGAACAGAATAAACCATCACACATGAACACCAGGTTTTTAGGTGGAAACCCAAGTCGGGAGAAAACCACCGCTGCAGTTTCTCAGCCCTCAATATTTTATTATAGAGAAAACATCTTACAACATATGTGTTGGCGCAGCCTCCTACCAGCACGCAGGCACCCACCTGCGCTCGTTTACCAGCCTCTCCTGGAAGGGAGCTCGACCCCTTTGCTCTCGTTTGACCTCTCCTGGAAGGGAGCTCGGCCCCCCCGTCCTAGTTTGACCTCACGGAAGGAACTCGACCCCACGGCGAAGGCTGCAACCCTCAACACCTCTATGGACCACATTTCATCAATTTTCACACTGGATCCAACAACTCAAATAGAGTACAACTTGTAGGCCTCGTTTCATCATATTTTCAGACTGGACCCACTCTACACATTTAAGCTTAATCATACAACCAAACCGTCTGGTTCTTTCGAGAGCGTAGAATCTGATTAACGATAACATAACGAAACAGAATCGAAATTTCACTTCAGCAGCAACAAACCTAGTTTGAATACGCGCTTTCCACTGTGATCCAGCGTGCTCGCTCCTTCTAACCAGCGTATACTTCTGTACAAATTACAGAGCCAATTTCATTGTGCATACGCGCTTTCTCTTCAGCGAAGCCACGTATATACGCGCTTCCTCTTCGGCAAACTAGCGTATGGTTCTTCAGACATTTAGGTCATTGCAATTCTTCAGAACAGATACATCACACAGATTTTTACCCTTTACTTCAGACTGATGTTCGCCTCATCTCAGATCTAATCATTCCATAAACAGATCTAGCAAATACAAGTGCATTTCATATCTAGATCCCCTTCTTCATCACTCCTTCATCGGTGCATCATACATTCGGATCTATCATTCACTTTGTAACCCTTTCATTAGGATATACTTCGGAGAGAAGTATTCATTCAAGCTCAAACATCTTGCTCCCACACTCATGATTTGCACAATGAATTTCTTCTCCTTATATAGGTTTACCCTTTTTCAATACCATGAGCCAAAACCACATTTCTTCCGATGGTATTCCTGGACGGGGTCATTTAGACGAATCATTACTCAATACAATGGGTCAATACCATGGTGGTACCCCTGGTTCTACCAACTCACTTTATCAGACGCTTTTGAGAGGTCCAGACTTGGCACGTTATTTCCCGCGCGTGCATGCGCGACCACTAGAAAAATATGCGTATTCCTTGAGACATACTCTTTTCATCATAGATCTAGCACATCTTTGAATTCCTCTTTCTTAGGTACTCACTGTAGATACATCAGATTTACATCTTATAAATTTATCAAGTAGGTTGCCATCATCTTCATCAAGTGGGTTGCCATTCAAGGACAACACTCTATCAAGTGAGTTGCCATCAAGGACAACACTCTGCATCATATTTCCAACAATCTCCCCCTTTGGACTTGATGGCAACCACGATGGTGTTTGATCACTACAACAGATAGATACATTAATAATACAATGACACCATGTCACTCTCCCCATTCTTTGACACCATTCTTTTCTTTTATTCAAACACCATGTCACTATTCAAACACCATGTCACTCTCCCCCTTTGACATCAAGGGCAAAGGGCGGATCAACACCAACACAAGGTTTTTCTCCTCCTGTCGAAAGAAGAGCATCGTAGATCTGATGTGCATTGAAGTGACCAAGCTCCCCCTGAGTTCATGCTGAATCTTCAAACATATTTTTCAATGAATCACATGACGCTATGACCTTCCTTTCACCAAGGACTCATACTTACATCAAAGATCCAACCAAGTGGATTTACATATGAGACTCAAATACCCAACCAAGTGGGTTTACACATTTTGACTCCACTACCCAACAGAGTGGGTTTACAACAGCTGACAAGTCCTTACATGGTGAAGGATACAATTTTACATCATAGGTCTCAACATGACCTTTTCATCAAATTACAAATGAGCTTTTTTATAATGTACCTGAAAGACTTCCAAATAACATATTTCAGAACCATCATAATGCCAACAATGCATTATACCAAAGCTAGAATCCCCCATGAGAAAATCAGCCATCCAAATATCCTTTCAATGTGACCAAGGCTCCCCCTTTGCGTGTTACCAACTTTGAACACCAACAACGTTCTATGACAACAAAATCTGCGCCAAATCTGTCCATATCTCTGAATCATAAGACTTCCATTTAATCCAATAGATATTCTTCATCAAATAGGAAATTCGGGCTCATCCATAATCTTCAACATAAGAAACCATGTATCATTTCATTAGCATGATTATAATCAGAATAATGCTAACAGTACAATCATTAGCAGTCAGACTAATGCTCCCCTTGAACCTCTGCTCCTGATCTTCAGCTGTCATCCCAATTCTTTTATCATTAATGCATACGTGATTGTGTCTGCTGGAACTCACGTGTATACGCGAATTTTGTTTATCGAACCCGCGTATGGAAAGTGAAGCATAGAAATTTTCACATTCCTTCATCTCCCCCTGAATTTGTCCTTCCTGTACCTGTATTCTTCATATCAGATGCTTTGTCAGAAATACATATAACCAGAATAATCAAATAGTACTGAAAAATGTTGACCCTCAACCAAAAAAATGTCAGCAATTATCCATACGCGGATGTATGTTAATATACTCGCGTATATACGCGACTGTGTTTCATCAAAACCGCGTAATCAATTTAATCTTCTGAATTTAAGCAGATTTGTTCTTTTGACTGGCAGAGACTACTCCCAGTTTTTGTCTTAGATATTTGAACGCTTCCCTGGGCAGAGATTTGGTAAATATATCAGTAACTTGTTCCTTGGAAGGAACATACTCCAACTTCACCTTTTGTTCAAGCATTTGTTCACGTAAGAAGTGATAATTGATGGGAATGTGCTTGGTCTTCGAATCCATAACATGATTCTTTGAGATACTAATGGCACTTGTATTATCACACTTAATGGGGACAGGAGGTGTACATTTGATTTGAAAATCTTGCAAGTTTGCATCATCCAAAGGTTAGGTGAACAAGATCGTGATACATATTCACCTTGTTGTAGATAATGCAATAGGAATTTTGCTTTGAGCCAAGATACCAATCGGGGTCCCATATAGAATGCACACCACCATAGGTAGCACTAGATCATCAACATTTCCAGCCCAATCTGCATCAGTGTATGCATGAAGAGTAAGATCAACATTCTTTGGATACCATAGTCCAAAGTCTTGAGTTCCTTGTAGATATTTGAATATTCTTTTCACAGCCTGAAGGTGAGACTCTTTGGATTAGCTTGGAATCGTCCAACAATCCGAACTGCATGCATAATGTCTCGTCTTGTCCCAATGAGATAAAGTAGACTTCCTATCATAGATATGTATTCTGGTTGATTCACCGTGGGGGAATCATCATTAGAACTGAGATTACATTCGGTTATCATTGGTGTACTTACAGGTTTGCAATCTTCCATGCCATACTTCTTCAAGATTTGCTTAAGATATTTTGCTCGTGATAAGAATATGCCATCTGTTGCTTGTTGCACTTGCAAGCCAAGAAAGAATGTTAGTTCCCCAAGTAAAGACATTTCAAATTCTTGCTGCATAGCAGAAGCAAATTTCTGACTCATAGATTCTTCATTGCTTCCAAAAATGATATCATCAACATATACAACCACAATCAATAGTTTATCATTTTCAGCTTTTGTGTATAAATTGCTATCAGCAGACCCCTTTGAAAATCCCTGTTGATGAAGATATTTGTCAAGATTATAATACCATGCCCTTGGAGCTTGTTTGAGACCATATAGAGCCTTTTTAAGTCTACAAACAAGTTTTTCATCATTCCCAAAATAAATCCTTCTGGTTGTTCTATATAAACTTCTTCTTCTAGATCACCATTCAGAAAAGCGGTTAACATCCATTTGATAAAATTTGATTTGTTGATAGCTTGAAAAAGCAAGAAACATTCTTATGGCTTCAAGTCTAGCCACGGGTACAGGAGAAAAAGTTTCTTCAAAGTCTATACCTTCTTGTTGAGTATACCCTTTGCAAACCAATCTAGCTTTGTTTCTTACAACATCCCCATTCTCATTTAACTTGTTCTTGAAAATCTATATAGTTCCAATGACATTTTTATCATGTGGTCTTGGTACCAATTCCCAAGTGTCATTCTTTTCAATTTGATCAAGCTCTTCATTCATGGCTTGCTTCCAACATTCATCTTTTCTGGCTTGATTGACATTGTGGGGTTCAATTGTGGATAGAAGTGCCAGATGACTAGAAGATCCCACAAGAGTTCTCCTTGTTCGTACACCTGATTCCTTATCTCCCAAAATTTGAGATTCAGGATGATTCTTTTGTTTAGTATATCTGGATGGAGCTTTTCCAGATAGATCATCTCCTGGTACTTCATTGGATCCATTGTCTATATCATTTCTATTTTATGTAGAAGGAAAAAAGTCACCATCATCTTCTTCTGTTATGTGTTTCTCTTCTTTAGTAGCTGCAGGAAACTCATCAATAACAAAATCAATACATTCAACAATATTTCAAAGCCTTTTATTATAACATTTGTATGCTTTGCTTGTAGATGAGTAACCGAGAAATATTCCTTCATCAGATCTGGGTTCAAACTTACCAAGCTTTTCATCATTATTTTTGATAAAGCATTTAATTCCAAAAACTCTAAAATGCTTCACAGAAGGAGGATTACCATACCATAGGTTCATATGGAGTTTTGTCACTATTTACTCGAACATGAGCCTTGTTGAGAATGTTAGCTGCTGTATGTGCTGCTTCACTCTAGAACATGTCAGGAGTTCCAGAATCAGTAAGCATAGCTCTAGCCATTTGAACAATTGTTCTATTCATTCTCTCTGCTACGCCATTTTTTTGTAAAGTGCACAACTCATTTGTCTTTTTATGCCATGTTGTTCACAAAATTCAAAAGAATTCATTTGATGTATATTCTCCTCCTCTCGATCGGATCTAAGACACCAGTTTTTAGATCTAATTCACTTTCAACCAATGCTTTGAAGATCTAAAATTTTTCGAATGCATTATCTTTGTGCTTTAGCAACCCAATCCAACACATTATAGAGAAATCATCAATAAACAAAATATAGTATTTTTATCCACGAGGTGACATTTTTCTCATGGGTCCACATATATTAGTATGAATGAGTTCAAGAGGCTTACTTGCTGATTCTTCTTTGGCATTAAATTGCACTCTGGTTTTCTTATTGAATTGGCAAGTTTTGCATATGGTACTTTCAGGAAGAGTAATATTGGGAAGACCACGAACAGCTTGAAGTCTGCTTGCTTTGTTGATTTGAGAGAAGCTCAAATGCCCCAGCCTTCTATGCCATAGCCAATTTTCTGATGACTTTCTCAAGTAACATTGATCTTTGCCGTTCAGTACATAGAGGTTGCTTGGATTTCTTTTCCCTTTTATAATAATTTTCCCTGTATCAAGATAACGAACACACATTCTTTTGAACTAAAGACCACTTCTATTCCTTGATCACACATTTGACTTAAACTTAACAGGTTATGCCTTAATCCATCCACAAACATGACATCATTAGCCTTCACCTTTTCTTTTAGAAACACTGACCCTTTTCCTTTAATTACAGCAGGAGTATCATTTCCAAAAGTAACTTTATTTTCCTTTTCTAGAGCATTATATGCAAGAAGTTTGCTTTTGTCACCTATCATGTGTCTTCGAACTTCCTATCAATGTACCATTGATTTTCTTCTATACTGTAAATAACTCTATCCCACAATTTTCAACATTTCTTTCTTTTTCCACACTTTAGAGCTTGAGGGAACATGTTCCTTTGTTGTACCTTGTTCTATGACCGATTCTTCACGACCAAAGTTATTGCAATAAGTGCATCCAACTTCGTTTTGCAGAGGAGAAAAGTTGTTATAGGTATTCCTCTTTGGTTCAATATTCATCCTTTTCTTTCTTGCTTCTGTTGTCATGATGGTTTTATATGCAGCACATTGAACAGCTTTATGACCAAAATTGTGACATGAGAAACATTGTCCATTGAAGTAGAAATTTCTACGATCATGAAATCTTCTATTTGAATTTACCTGTTGGTTGTAGCCTTTTTGAAAGATTTCCCTCTTAGTGTTCCTTGAATTGAGATGATCTTGCTTTACCTGGAAAGATCCTTTGTTCCCTTGCTGAGTGGCTGAATGTAGTGAACCAGCTGTGGCTGCTTTCAGATAATCTGGTGCTGAAGTCTGGGAAGATTCCCTAGTATATCCAAGATCTGTTTTTATAAGAGGAGAGCGAATTTGTATCTTGATAATCTCATCTAAGGTTTCTAAACCTTTAGCAAATCTAAGATTGAGAGTTTTTACTTTCTCATTATCTTTTCTTAGACTCACTACTTCACTCCAATTCCTCTTCGTTTTTCCTTTGCTTAGTGATTTTCAAGAGTCTCTATGATTATGTTCTTTTCTTCTAGGCTTACTTTGAGTTGATTGTTTTCTTCAAGAAAATCATTGTCTTCTAGAGCATCCACAAAAGTATCCTTTTCTTCTCTAGGTTCTTTTGCCATGAGCAGTCTAATATCTTGTTCACATTCTTCCTCACTATCAGATAACCCATCATTGTCTTCATTAATATAGTAACTTTTTCTTGTGCTAGATCGATTCTTATTCCGTCTTGCTACTTCTTTCCCTTTAGCAGATGTTTCATTATAAGGACATTTTGCAGCATAATGACCAACTCTTCCACAACCAAAACATTTGAACGGAAGCTTACCTTTGAACCTTCCGGTTCCTAGTTGGAGTCTTCTTACAAAATTGTCTTCTTCTTCTTCTTTAGATATATAGTTGGATTCCTTGACAACTTCCTTTTCTTTTCATTTTGCAGACGCCTTAAAAGCAACTTCTTTGATTTGAGAAGGACCTCCTTGTCTCAATTCAAAAGCAATCAGGATACCATGTAATTGAAAAACAGTAAGAGTTTGCAGATCTTGCCTTTCTTCAATAGATGAAACTTTAGAGTCAAATTTTGAAGTCAATGATCTTAAGACCTTTTCCACCAGAGTAGTATCAGTTATGGTTTCACCCAAATTTCTCATTCGATTTACAATATCATACAGACGAAGAAAGAAACTGGCAACACTCTCATCACTATGCATCTTCAAATTTTCATATTCAATTCTAAGAGTTTGGAGTTTTGCACTTTTTACCTTTGTGTCTCCTTCATAGCTTAGAATGATTTGTCCCATATTTCTTTTGCTAAATGTAGCTGCATCACTTTAGCAAATTCTGATTCAGACATACTTCCCAATAAGAATTCACTGCTTTGGCATTGATTTCATACTTCTTTCTTTCAGCCGCATCAGTAGGAATACTTGCCGGATATTGATAGCCTTCTTCCACGATTGCCCATACTTCTGCACCAAGACTTTGCAGATATTCTTTTTTTCATACCTTCTAGAATATCATATTGCTTCCATTGAATAGAGGTGGTTTTAGAGACATTACTCCTTCATGACTTCCCATTGCGACGGATCTCCTTCAAGCGATAAAGCTTCTACAGAAAGACCCGCTCTGATACCAATTGTTGGGAAAAATACTGAGAGGGGGGGTGAATCAGTATTTAGGACTTTATCAAACTTTTTACTTTTTCACTCCCCAAAACCCATACGCTACTTTGCTGAAGCCAACTAGGGTATACAAGCGGATATCCTTCATGAAACTCGCGTATACACAGAGATCTAATTATGCCATTAATTCTTCACTTATATCATTCCATCATTCATTCATTAGATGTTCAACAAACAATAAACATGTGCAGTAAAAACAATATAAACCATCACACATAAGCATCACACATGAACACTAGGTTTTTAGGTGGAAACCCAAGTCGGAAAAACCCTTAGCTGGGTTCCTCGGCCCTCAATATTTTATTATAGAGAAAACATCTTACAACATATGTGTTAGGCGCGACTCTACTGACACGCGAGGCACCCTGTGCTCATTGACCTCTCTGGAGAGGAACTCGACCCCACTGCTCTCGTTGCTGACCTCTCTGGAAGGGAGCTCGAGCTCGACCCCACGATCTCGTTTGTTACCTCACGGAAGGGGAGCGCTCGACCCCACGGTAAGAGGCTGGCCTCGGCACCTCTATGGACCGTTTGTCAATTTCACCTTTGGATCAACAACTCAAATAGAGTACAACTTGTAGGCCTCGTTTCATCATATTATCAGACTGGACCCACTCCACACATTTAAGTTCAATCATACAACCAAACTGATACAGACAACTCAGAACTATAGAATATAGATAGCAGTAACATAGCAGAACAGATCAGACATTTCATACCCCATGCTTCAGCAAACCCTAGTTTGAATACGCGCTTTCCTTTCACTGATCCCACGTATATACGCTCCTTCTACTATACTAGCCCGCGTATACTTCTGTACATATTACAGAACTAATTTCACTTCGCATACGCGCTTTCTCTTCAGCGAAGCCGCGTATATACGCGCTTCTTCTGCGACAAACTAGCATATGGTTCTTCAGACATTTAGGTCATTGCAATCCTTCAGAACAGACACATCACATAGATTTTACCCTTTACTTCAAACAGATGTTCGCCTCATCTCAGATCTAATCATTCCATACACAGATCTAGCAAATACAAGTACATTTCAGATCTAGATGCCCTTCTTCATCATTGGTGCATCATGCATTCAGATCTATCATTCAACTATAACCCTTTCCATTCAGATATACTTCAGAGAGAAGTATTCATTCAAGCTCAGAGATCTTGCACCCACACTCATGATTTGCACAATGAATTTCTTCTCTTTATATAGGTTTACCCTTTTTCAATACCATGAGCCAAAACCACATTACTTCCGATGGTATTCCTGGACGGGGTAATTTAGACGAATCATTACTCAATACAATGGGTCAATACCATGGTGGTTACCCCTGGTTTTGCACTTTATGAGCGCTTTTGCACATACGCGACTTGGGACGTTATTTCCCGCGTGCATACGCGACTTCTGCTAGACAAATCCGCGTATTCCTTGAGACATACTCTTTTCATCATAGATCTAGCACATACTGAATTCCTTTCTTCAGTACTCACTGTAGATACATCAGATTTACATCTTATAACTTTATCAAGTAGGTTTCCATCATCTTCATCAAGTGGTTTTCCATTCAAGGACAACACTCTATCAAGTGGGTTGCCATCAAGGACAACACTTTACATCATATTGCCAACAAAATGAAATTATTGAATATGTATGTGAATAATTGGTAAAAGCAGAAATTCTCAAAGAGAACACATATGAAGTGTTCTCAGAAGAAAAACAGATAGAAACATAGTGAAATCAGAAATCAGACACAGAGGATGAAGTAATTAAAATGGTAAATAAGTTTGATCGAGAAAATTGTTGGAATTTTATGATCAAACCTTATCATCAGTATCAAATTCCGCAATCCTTAACAGATTCAAAAAAAATATCACAACCCATACTGTTAAACCAAGTATTCAAGGGACAAGTGAGATCAAGGATTTTGTAGCCAGTTCAACTCAAGCCTATGATAGATATTTGTCAACTTCGTGACCAACTCTAGAAGAAAGAGTAGAATTCATAAATCAAAATTGTTATTTTATTTTCCTAGATTGTAGTTTAAGTTAGTCATATGAGGATGGTTTTTTGAACCTCCTCTATATTTTTGTAATAATCTATTATTAGAACATAGTTAGTTTAGAATTTAAACCCCTCTCATGCATTTAGAGGAGGGTCCACAAATTTGTTAAAAACATTTTCAAAGAATTCACTATTGTAAGTTTGTGAATGCTTTGATGAATTAATGGAACACATATGTTATATTTTGACAACTAAAGTTGTTTAACTGATGTTGCACTACTGTACTCTTTAAATTGCTTGAAAGTGAGAAGGAGCAGATCAATTACAGTCAGTTTACATGAGTAGAACTTTGTACATATGGTACTTTTATTCACTTGTATTAAGTCTTGCTTTATAGATTGACAATCATATTTTTATTGCATTATATATTTTGAAACGTTATTATAGATGAATGTTACATGCACTTCTATTCTAATATTTTTCTGTAGTTTCTTATCGAATGTATAATCACAAATATGAATGCGATATATTATCACAATTATTCAAGTCAAACTATTTTGTTAGAAGACTCATTTTACATAATTTTCATCTCTTTCAACTGTTAAATGATGTATATTACTAGCAGTTGAAGGATATCTATTCAGATCGCATAGAGGAAGAAAAATCCTAGGTATATAATAGAATAAATAGTTTAGATAGATGCATATAATAGATTAAAATAATTTCCATTTGCATGCCATATAATCACACACCCTCAAAATCATTCTTATTGGGAAATTGGTCCCATTATCCCCAGTTGGAGCCACTACACCAAATGGAAAAGGAGTTTCTTTAAGGTCTAAACCGCTTGGTTTTCCCCCATGTTTCGGTAGCAGAATTCTGAGGCCTCAATAGGCTAGAAAAGGAAAAAAACATTGTAATGGCTTCAACTCTTGCTACAGGTGCAAAGATCTCTTCAAAATATATTCCTTGTATTTATGCATATCCTTTGTAAACTAATATTTTTTTTTATCACTTGTCCTTCCTTTTTTAGCTTATTTTTAAAGACCCATTTCATTCCTATAATGGTTTTGTCTTTGGGTTTATAGAAAATCTTCCAAGTATCATTTTTGTTTAATTGATCCAAATACTTCTTCATTTCTTTCACCCATAACTTGTCTTCACTTTCCTCGCTGATATTTTTGGGTTCAATTTGTGACAACAAGGAAATATTGCCACATTTTGGAATACCAAGGAATTTCCTCCTACTTTGAACACCAAGTGTACGATCACCAATAATTTGAATTTTTGGATGTTGTTTCTACACAAACATGAAAATCAATTTTCCCCTCTGTCTTGTTTCTTCCTATTCTTCTTCTTCTTCTGCTTCTACATCTTCTTGATATGTGTATATGGAGGATAAACATTATCCTTCACTTGAGTTTTCGTTATCTCTAGATGGATTTGAACGTGGTAGTATTTCATCCACTACAATATGAATGAAATCGTCAAACCTTTTTGTCATCTTTTTGAAGCATTTGTAACCTTTATTCTTGGATTAGTACCCAAGAAATATACTCTCATCAGCTCGAGAGTTGAATTTTCCAAGATATTATCATTTCTCCTGATATAACATTTTCTCTGAATACCTTAAAGTGTTTCACTGATATTGGTCTCCCTTTCCTTAACTCAGAAGGAGTCTTATCACTGTTAGGCCTAAGCCGTGTCATGTTTGCTAGATATACAACTACTTGTGTTGCTTCTCTCCAGAAGGTGTGTGGAACCTCTCCTTCATCCATAATTAATCTGACCATCTCCTGAATTATATAGTTCTTTCTCTATACCACTCCACTCTGTTGTGGTGTTCTAGCTAGTATTGAGTACTCCCTCCTTATGACATGTTCTTCAAAAATTATTCAAACTCTCTAGAGGTGAATTCTACTCCCCTATCAGATCTTAAGCACTTAATATTTAAATATTTCCCATTTTCAACCTGATATTTAAATATATTAAACATTTTTATAGCTTCTCATTTCTATTTTAACAACATTATCCACGTGGTAAGTCTGTGATACCCTAAGGGGAAAAGATGGCTAGGGTTTCTCTGAAGGTGCCGAGGTTCTTCCGTGCGTTTTCCGCAGGTCTCGAGGTCTGCCTTTGGTACGTGTCGCCTTGATTCAGACTTTTTCCAGTATGGGGCCTCCCCTCTGACGCGCATTTGGCATTTCTGAGCTTTTTTCGGAGACTAGGGTTGCTGCAGGAAAACGAAGGTTGAAGGACTTGGAGGTCAGTTTAAGAAGGCCGTTTTTTGAACAAAATGGGTATCGATAGTTTATCAGTTGAGCTTGAGCCGTCGCCGGAGGACTTGCTCACCGTATGGGGAGTAGAAGTCTCAGAGAAAAACCTCTATTTTCATTTTCCTCTTCGCGCCTCGGTGGATTTGGCAGCTGAGAATGCTTGGAAGGGGTTCCCGACTGGGTGTGGTGGCTCTGGTTTAAATTTATTTGAACATAAGAGTGCTTCAAGTTTTGGTCTTCAGCATCTTCCGGTTAGCTGTCGGCCTTTGACCTCGGAAGAGCTCTTCACAGAAGGCCTCAATCTTGCGACGGCCACGCAGCCCTCGGCGCTCCAAGGTAACCCTCTCTCTTGTGGTGTTTCTGGTGGTCCTGAGCTAGGGTTTGCAAATGAAGGGTTTAGTTTTGGTCAGGGTCCTGCAGTGCTAAGCGCTGAACCCTTTGGGGATCTACCCTCGCTGAGAACCCCTCTCACTGGGGCATTGAAAGATTGTAGGGTGATCAAGGAGGTGAACAGTCTTCCCAAAGCAAACCCCGTCGGAGTAGTGGGAGGGCTCTTTCCTTCGGTTCTTTCTGGAGGAGGGGCTGTTGTTTCAAAGAAGGATGGGGGCCGTAATTGCGACGTTCTGTCTAGGGTTTCATCCAGCAAGGCTGTTGATTTTTCCCCTAATTCTGTTGCCTCTGAAAATCGTGGGGTTGTGCCGGAGTGTGGCGCAGTTCCAGGGGTTGGCGTTCAGCCTATCTATGTCAATGGTCTCGATTCTCTGCGCTCTGTTGAAGCTCTGAAACTCTTTCTGTTAGAGACTATCCGTGCGGAGCTCCCCTTTGCAAAGTCGATAGCTGAGGAACAAGAGGTCAAGAAAGCTGTGGGAACTAAAAGAAAGAAGGCCAAGCTCATCAAATCTAAGGAAGGAAGTCCGAAATGCCTGCTTGGGGTGGATATTAGTATAGAAAAAGTTATGGATCTAGCCGAGACCATGATAGTGGGGAGAGTTAGGGGCAGGAACTTCTCGGAGGCCTTTATTGCAGAATGGGTTCAGAATATGTGGAATGATTCTCCAGGACTGCCTGTTGATATCAACATTTTGGCACGAGGATGGTTCACCATCACCTTCGAGAAGAAAGATCAAGTGGACATATTCATGGAAAGGAATTGGTTCTTCGGTAAACGACCGGTGCTCTTCAGACGCTGGACTCCTCTCTTTGATGCCCAGAAAGAGAAAATGGCCGAATCTCTGGTGTGGGTTAATCTACCCGGCCTCCCCCTTCAGTTCTGGACCGATTCGGTGTTCATTTCGATCGGGAACACGCTGGGCACTTATCTTGAAGCCGACAAATCCTTCTTGCAGACTAAAGATAAGAGTGTGGCACGCATCCTAGTGAGCCTTAACCCTCGTGAAGGACTTGCGGAGACCATGATGCTTCAATACAAGGATATGGAGTTTGTGCAAGTTTTGGATTATGAGCACCTCCCCTTCCGGTGCAATAGATGCCACAAGACTGGCCACCTGGCTCGGGACTGTCCCTTGGGTCACCAGCGTAACCGTAGACAGAGGAGGCAGAAAAGGGCCTAGAAAACCCCAATCTCTGATCAGGATGGGGAACCTTTGGACGCAGATCTCGACCTTCCGGCTCAGGAGGTCTCCTCCCCCATCATGGATGCTGAGATGCAAAAGGCGAAGGATGATGCTGGCCCCTCCTCGCTCCCGGTTGAAGATCTGGGCGACCCTTCGGCTCACCCTTCAACAGTTGACTCTGGAATGGCGACTCTGGTGGGTATGTCCCCCTCTTTACTTCCCCTGTCGTCGTTTTCTGTTTTTCCTGTTGATGTCTGTTTGGAGCCTGGTCCTTCCAGGCAGATTGTGAGTGAATTCTCGGCCCTTAACCTTTCTTCACCTCTTTTTGATAGCCTGGTTGTCTCTGTTTCTGCTGCCCCGAGTCTTTCCCCCTCTTCTCGGTCGGTTCCTTGTGACCCTTACCCTCGGTCTTCCGATTCTGGCCCTTTCCCTTACAATCTCAGACCCCGATCGGACAGAAGAGCTTTGGGCTTTGAGGTGGGAGGATTAGCCTCGAACTCTGTTGATGTTGGATCTAGAAAGGCTAGAGGTAGAAATTCCAAACTCTCCTTAGCTCAATCCAAGGCGGTTGTGGATATAGCTGATGGGAAACAATTGACTCTCCCCAGGGTGCTTAGAGCAGAGCGACCACCCTCCGGGGTTGCGCCATGATTGTCCTCTCCTTTAACTGCAGAGGCCTAACTAGTCAGGCCAAAAGGCTAGCTATAAAAGAGCTTGTGCGTGCTCACAATATTGACATTATTATGTTTCAAGAAACTCTAGGCAAAGGGGAGGAGGTTGTCTCTGTTCTTTCCAAGTTGATGCCTAGATGGTATTTCTTTGCTCTGGATGCTGTGGGAAGATCTGGAGGAGTGGTCTCTAGTTTCAATCCTGTCAAATTGAAGTATGTTTCTTCATGGGGGACCCAGAATGTGCTAGCTGTGGAAATTTTTTCAAGCGAGCTCAATCGGTCTCTGCTCTCTCTGAATATATACGGACCTTGTTTGGAGAGGGAGAGGTTTTGGTCTGCAATTTTTCGCTCTTCCTGGATTGGTCACCCTTTTTTACTATTGGGAGGAGACGTCAACTTCTCGATAGGGGAAGTTGAATCCTGGGGTGCCATGGCCAAAGCAGACCCCCTTTCTGAATTTTTCCTTAACAATATTGCTTTGGCTCACCTGGTGGACATGCCCCTTCTGAAGTTTAAACCCACGTGGAGGAATAGAAGAGTAGGCCAGGATTGGGTGGGAAAGAGGCTGGATCGTTTTCTTTTAAGTGAGCCTCTGATGGACCTGCTCTTGGAGTATAGGCACTGGAGTGTTGAAGGAGGTATTTCTGATCACTTTCCTATTCTTCTTGACATTAAAGGTACTGGAAGGAAACCTAGTCTGCCTTACAGGTTTAATCCGGTTTGGCTCAAAGATGAATCCTTCCAAGAGCTTTTTGCTTCAACTTGGGAGGTGGACCCAGGTGGGCCTGACTCTTCCAGGAGTGCTTTTTTCTGGAATAATCTGAAGAAAATGAAAACTGCTGCTAAGGACTGGGCGGCTAACATGAAGAAGAAGGAGGAGGAGGAACTAAAAAAGATCAATTCTGACCTAGCTCTTTTAGAAGATCCTGAAGGAGGAGGTTATGAATCCTTTGAAGCTAGAAGCAGAATTAAGGATTTGGAGGCCAAGAGAAGGAGAATTCTACAGTTAAGAGAAGAAACTTGGAGGTTGAAAAGCAGGGCTCTTTGGCTTCAAGCAGGGGATGAAAATACTAAGTTTTTCCATAACTATGCCAAAGGCAAGAAGATGACTAATACTATCTGGGAAATCCCGAAGGGGAATGGAGATTTGGCCTCCTCTTTCGAGGAGTTATCTTCTTTGGGAATAGCTTACTTTAAAGATCTCTTTAAAGCCCCCTCTGAAGTATCCATTGCTGAAGTGATCAGAGTGTCTCAGCTTTTCCCTAGGTTCGTGGATGAGGAAGAAAATGAGGCAACAATGGCTCCTGTATCCAAACAGGAAGTGGAGGATATCCTTAAAGGCATGGCAAAGGACAAAAGTCCAGGGCCTGATGGCTGGACTGTTGAGTTTTTTCTGCATTTTTTTGAAACTCTCGGTAATGACCTGGTTGCTGTTGTTGAAGAATCTAGAGCTACGGGTCAAGTCTATGGTCCTTTCAATTCTACCTTTCTCGCTCTGATCCCCAAGTCAGACCATCCCTCGTCATTTGCTGATTTTCGTCCCATTTCCCTCTGCTCTTGTGTCTATAAAGTTATTGCGAAAGTCATTGCTGCGAGACTTAAACCTTTCCTTTCTGCTCATCTCTCCCCTGAACAGTTTGGTTTTCTAAGTGGTCGTCAAATCCATGAAGCTGTAGGTGTTGCTCAGGAATCTCTGCACAGTTTAAAAAGGAGTGGCAGGAAAGGAATTATTGTAAAATTGGACTTATCTAAAGCTTATGATAGATTCAGTTGGCTTTATCTAAGGCTTCTTCTCACCCACCTTGGGTTCAGATTTGACTTCGTTCGTTGGATTATGAGTTGTGTTTCCTCTACAGATATTGGTCTCCTGATTAATGGCGCTGCTACTCCCTTTTTCACCCCGGAATGAGGTCTAAGACAGGGATGCCCGCTTTCGCCTTTGCTGTTCTTGTTGGTAGCAGAAGGATTAAGTCTCCTGATTCACCGAGATAAAAGACTGGGCAATTTAAAGGGGATTGAAGTGGCAACAAATTTCTGGATCACGCATCTTCTTTTTGTAGATGATATTCTGATTTTTCTGAATGGGTTTATTGACGACTGCCGCGCCTTAAAAGTTTTGCTGGAGCTATTCCTAAAAGCAACTGGGCTCCAAATTAACTCTGCAAAATCAACTATCACTCCTTCTGGTCTTTCTGAAGTTGAGCTTAGTAGAGTTCAAAGGCTGATGAATTTTGAAGTCCGCTCCATGCAGGATCACTTCAAATACCTTGGTTTCTTGTTAAAACCGGATTCTTATCGCATTCGGGATTGGAAATGGCTTCTTGCCAAGATTGAAAAAAGGCTTACACATTGGAGCTTTAGGTGGTTATCAAGGGCTGGGCATCTGGTTTTAATTAAATCTGTTCTGCTGGCTATTCCAGTTTTTTGGGCCAGTCTTTCTTGGGTGCCTAAAGGCATTTTGGCTTCAATTGAAAAACTATGCAGAATTTTTTTGTGGTCTGGGTCTAACCAGGATTCGGTCAGCCCTTAGGTGGCTTGGGATAAAATTTCAGGACCAAAGGAGTGGGGCGGCTGGGGAATAAAAAACTTGGTTTCCTTTGCAAAATCCTTGGCAGCCAAATTAGCATGGCGCCTGATTTCAACAAATTCTCTCTGGGTCTCACTCATGAAACGCAAATATATCAGCCAAGGTTCTGTTCTGGAATGGGTTCGGTACCCAGTCAAATCCTCTTCAAATGCATCTTCAGTTTGGAAAGCAGTAGTGGCTTCTGTCCAGCTTATTGAGCGGGGCTTGGCCTGGCAGGTGGGTAACGGAAGCCAGGTGCGGGTGGGATGTGACCCATGGGTTGGCTGTCCGCCCAATTTCGCTCTGTCATGAGAGCTTGTTGCTCATTTAAATTCTGAAGGTTACTTTTACCTAAGTCAGGTGGCAGATCCTAGATCCACTTCTTTTGTTAAGCAGGGCTGGATGTCCGGTTTGGACCTGCACTTGGATAATAGATGGTTAGAAGAGTGGAACTGGTATGTTGCTAATCTTTCTCTCTCTTCTATTAGAATTTCGGATTCTGTTGACACCTTGCGTTGGGTGCATGCTCAGACAGGTATATATTCCCCAAAGTTCGGTTACAAGTGGCTTATGTTGCAACAAGGCTGGGGGAATCTTGCTTGGTGGTCCAAACCCCTGTGGAAACTTAAAAGCCCAGCCAAAACCAGACTCTTTTTCTGGTGCATTCTTCACAAAAAGGTCCCAACTTGGGACTTCCTGCAAAAAAGAGGCAAGCAGGGGCCGAGCTGGTGTTCGCTCTGTAAATCTGAAGAAGAAACACCTCTTCACCTTTTTCTCCTATGTCCATTTAATGCTAGCCTCTGGACAGAATCTCTGCGCTTAACTAACATTCCTTTGAGATGGCATGGGGATAGTCTTCTGTAAGCATGGGAACACTGGTGGCAGGAGGCGCCGGATGATAAAATCAGGGCCTTTCCACTTTTAATATCCTGGGGTACTTGGATCGCCCGCAACAGGACTATCTTCAATGAGTCTACCTTTCCTTTAGCAAAACTGGCAGCAGAGGGAGCTGCAATCTTCGACAGCATTCCTACGCCTGCTTCCAAAGGTTCCGTTCGCAATGTACAGCCGGAGACAATCAATGAATCCTTACCTTGGGCCTATTTCAATGGTGCTTCTGATATCAATGATACCTGTGGTGCTGGACTGGTTATTAATCTCTCAACTGAAAATTCTTTTCAAGCCTCTGTCGGCCTTGGGCAAGGGTCTAATAACTTCGCTGAAGTTAAAGCCCTCCATTTGCTTCTATTCTGGCTTATTTCTAAACATATTTATCAGATCCAGATCTTTGGTGACTCTAGGAATGTTGTCAACTGGTTTAATGGGACTCAGCAGTGCAGGCATTTTCTTCTTCTTCCTTTGCTTCAGGAGATTCGTCGTCTTAAATCTTTTTTCTCTGAGATTTCTGTTGTTCACATTTACAAGGAAAGGAACCAGCAAGCAGATATCTTATCTAAAGAAGGTCTACAACTCGCTCTGGGGTCCTGGGCAGTAGCGGAAGTAGTAAATGGGACTGTTCAACTTCATGAACAACCTCTTTTTGTGTAAATTTTCAGTTTATTTTCAGCATTGTACAGTGGACCTTTATAAACTTATGTGATAACTGCTACTATATTGAGTCCAGAATTGTTTTCCTTATGTAAGGAGGTTTTGGGCTCGCTTTTTGTTTTATTTATGGTATTATATGGGGCTGGGATAGTATCTACTGCCAGTTCTTATGGGTGTTGGAGCATCTCGATTGTGCTGTCTCTTACTGCTCTCATCTGTTTTGATGATGAGCATAAAGAGTCGCACCGATGCTTAAGCTGTGATCATTTTGGTTTTCTCTTGGGCTGCTAACATCTTCATCAGATGGTAAGTAGCCTTGATTCCATTCTCTTTCTAAGGGAATGGCTGTTTTGCTTCCAGAAATGCTTGGCATATGTTCAGAGACTATCTATATTAATAGAAAGTTCATTTTTTTCTGTGGAAAAAAAACAACATTATCCACGTAGCCCTAGTAAAATCATTAGTAAATAAAATAAAGTAATTTTCTGCTCTTAGGATATTTGTTCTTGTAGGATCATAGATATTATTGTGAACTAGCTCCAAAGGTTTATTAGAATATGAGAATTACTTTGTCTTAAACTAAGTCCGTATCCACTTTCCAAACTCATGGGACTTGTAGATTGTGTTGGGAAAAGCACTGAGGGGGGGGGGGGGGGGGGTGAATAAATATTTAGAGCTTACTGATAATTTTAAAATTTTCTTTACTAAATTCCATATGCGACTTTTATGAACGCAACTCATGTATACATGCACATATGCTAAAATAAACTTGTGTATACTAATATAATTTTATTATTAGAAAAATTTTTAGAAGAAATATTTAACTCAACTTATCAGTCATGCATTTGTTTGTTAATCAGTAAATATGTGCAGTAACAGCAGAATAAATCATCACACAAGAGCAACACACATGAACACCAAGATTTAAGGTGGAAACCCGATTCGGGAGAAAACCACCGTTGATGTCATCTCCATCTTCAATATCTATTATATGGAAAACTTCTTACAATATTGTACTGAGGCATATTCATATCAGTACACAAGCATCTACCTACAAAAGGCTACAACCTTCTCTCGTTTTCCAGCTGCAACTGGAAGGGAGCTACAACCCCCTGATCTCGTTTACCAACCACTACTGGAAGGGAGCTTGAACTCCCTGATCAGAACACCAGCTTCTACTAGAAGGAATATTCTACTTCCCTACTGAAGGCTTCAAATCTCAGAACCACTACAGACCACGTTTCATCAATTTTCATATTGGATCACACAGCTTCAACACAACCCTTCATAAATATCAGCAACAATAAACTTCACCCAATACATCAAACCAAATAGTGAGATCACTGTAATCATAACACTGTAATAATCGTATTTTAGAAGAAATATGAAGAATCAAATTCAACCCTGAACATTCATTATCTCAAAAATCATAGCTACTTTTCTTCACTGAACCCACGTGTATACAGGCTTTCCTTAACACCAACTTGCGTATAGATTTTTGAATACTGTTTTTCATAATATATTCAATGTCAGATCCATATCTGAGTCATTCAGCCAGATATCTTTTCATAATTGCAGAACCCTTGATTATTCAGTCATCATAACACATATTTTATCACTCATTGATTAGATTTGTACATAATCAACTTAGCAACATATTCAACAATCAAGAAACCCAGATCTATATGAAGACTTCATTAAAAGATAGCAGAAAGATAACAACAATAACAGAAAACCTCAGCAATGAGCTTCAGAAAACCCTAACTTCAATACGTGCCTTTTCTGAAGCAAACCCGCGTATATACACGCTTTTACTGAGATGAAATAGCGTATAGATCTGTAAATATTAATTCAACATAATGTTTTCATATCTATAGAACTTACCCAGATTTTTTCACTCCACTTCAGCAACCATGCACCAAGTCTCAGATCTAATCATATCTTCAATGGATCATGCGAGAACATAGTCATTTCAGATCTAGAGATCTTGATCCATCAATCTATCAAAGGGTGGATCATAACTTCAGATTTATCAATAAAACAGCGTTCAACCTATGCAGAAATACTTCAAAGAGAAGTATTAGTGATAGCCCTTACACATGCACACCTTTGCACTATGATCTTCTTCTCATTATATAGTTTTATCTTTTATCAATACCATGAGTCAAAACCATACCATTGCTAATGGTATCCTTGGACGAAATCAAATAGATGATGTGGAAATCAATCCTGTGGGCTAATAACATGGTAATTCCCCCTGGTGTTATCTTTTTGGAGCACAAAAGGCATATGTGACTTGGATCATTCCTATCTGTGTGTATATGTGATTTTTCCCTTACAAATATGTGTATAGAATCTTCAATATGAAAATTACCAAATATTCTGTTGGAATTTACACATTTCATCTGATGGACTCCAGAGCTTCTGCTAAAGACAAATACCTCATCTTTATCAGAGAGTTGCCATCAAGGACAACATATTAAGACATAGGAATCATATTTCCAACAATATCCCCCTTTGGACTTGATGGCAACCATGATGGTGTTTGATCACCACAACAAAGATATATTAAACATACCCATTATTCAAACACTTCAAAAACTGAAAATCTTCTCCCCCTTGGACATCAAGGGCAAAGGGCACTATAGTGACCATGCTCCCCCTGAGTGTATGCTGAATCTTAAAATATTTTCAATGTAGTAACTCAACCAAGTATGACCTTTCCTATCACCAAGGACTCATATTTACATCAATGATCCAACCAAGTGGAATTACATATTTGACTCAACTACCCAACCAAGTGGGTTTACAAAGTAGAACAAGTCTTTGCATGAATGAATAAAACAATTTACATCATGAGTGTCAACATCACCTTTTCATCAAAGTACATAAATGATATGTCATTAACAGGACCAAAAGATCTCAAGGGAGAGATCATATATCAGAAACCAATTAGAATGACAACAATGCATCCTTTTCGGCAAGACAGGTGCTCCCCCTAAGCTGATGCACCCTAAACACCTTCAACAATCAATTCATCAAGGCATCTTCAGCAGAGAATAGAAATATGAATGCTGGAAAAACAACAGAGATTACCCAACAACACCACACCTATCATGAGTGCTCACCCAAATAATTTTTGTCAGCAAAAACCCATATGCGGTTTTATGTATAGAAACTGGCGTATATACGTGATTCATATTTATGAAACCCGCGTATCAAATTTAAACTTCTGAAATTAAGAAGATTTAATCAGAGAGGTAGAAACAACTCCCAACATCTGTCTGAGGTATTCAAATTATTCCCTGGGAATAGGTTTAGTAAATATATCAGCAACTTGTTCTTTGGAGGGAACATACTCCAATTTAACCTTTTGTTCAAGCACTTGTTCATGTAGGAGATAGGAATGTGCCTAGTCTTGGAATGCATAACATGATTCTTTGAGATACTAATAGCACTTGTATTATCACATAAAATGGATATGGGTGGTGAAAACTAGATTTGAATGTCGTGTAGAGTTTGCATCATCCAAAGGAGTTGTGTGCAACATGATGTGGCAGCCACATATTCTGCTTCTACTGTAGATAAGGAAATAGAAATTTCTTTCTTGCTGAACGAAGATACTAATCAGGGCCCAATATAGAATGCACCTCCATTAGTACTTTTTCGATCATCAACATTTCCAGCCCAATCTGCATCTGTGTAAGCATGAAGAGTGAGATCAACATTCTTTGAAGACCATAAACCAAAGTCTTGAGTCTGTTGTAGATATTTGAATATTCTTTTTACAACCTGATGATGAGACTCTTTTGGATTAGCTTGGAATCATCCAACAATCCCAACTGCGTGCATGATATCTGGTCTTGTCTCGGTTAGATAAAGCAGACTTCCAATCATGGATCTATATTCTAGTTGATTTACTGTGGGAGAATCATCATGAGAACTAAGGTTACATCCAGTTACCATTGGCATACTCATAGGTTTGTCATCTTCCATACCATATGATCAGGAGATCATATCCAAGTTATGCAAATTTATCAAAAATGAAAGTGTTCAAAATTGGTTGCAATCTCAACAACCGGAAAGGCCTCTTCACTACGATTCTGGCGCCGGGAACAGTTCAAAAAACAGAGGTCGTATGCGAAAGTTATCCAGGTTTGAAGTCTCGAGTAAACTCCATTTTTTAGTTGACCAAGTTTGACTTTCAAGCTTTGGAAAAAAAAATATTCCAAAGAATATTCCAGGAATATTCTTTGAAATATTCCCTAGAATATTCCATCTGGGCAAATGATTTTCATACAAGTGGCATCTTCTTATTTGATGGTGGTTTGAATTTGGAGTTTTATGGCCAATCACGGGCTACCATGTGGCAGGCCTAGAGGCTGCCCGTGGCCCTAGGCCAGAGGTTAAAGAGCAAGCTAAAATTTTGTAGTCCAGTGGATTTGAACCCGAGACCTGGTGGATGCGGGCAAAGGTACTAACCATCTCGGCTACACGTTGATACTTAACATGATTTCTCAACATGTTTTATTTAACCGTTAGTAAATTTTGTGTACAACAGTAATAAAACACAAAATTTACTAACGGTTAAATACAAGACGTTGAGCAATCATGTTAAGTATCAATGTGTAGCCCAGATGGTTAAGCGCCTTTTCCCGCATCCACTAGGTCTCGGGTTCAAACCCACCTGACTGCAAAATTTTAGCATACCCTTTAACCTCTAGCCTAGGGCCATGTGGTGGCCTCTGGGCCTGCCACATGACAGCCCGTGATTGGCCAAAAAACTCCAAAGTCAAACCACCATCAAATAAGGATATGCCACTTGTCCGAAAATCATTCGCCCAAATGGAATATTCCATGGAATATTCTAGGGAATATTTCGAGGAATATTCCTAGAATATTCTTTGGAATATTCTTTTTAAAAATTTTCCAAAGTTTGAAAGTAAAACTTGGTCAACTGAAAAATGGAGTTTACTGGAGACATCAAACCTGAATAGCTTTCACATACAACCTCTATTTTGGGAACTGTTCCCAACACCAGAATCACAGTGAAGAGGCCTTTCCGATCATTCAGATTGCAACCAGTTTTGAACACTTTCATTTTTGAGCAATTTTCATAACTTGGATATGATCTCCTAATCACACCTCCGAAATGAGGAGCTTTTGGTCCCCAAAAGCTCTCTGGAATACTGAAACTGATCTATACAGTGAATAAGAATACTACACCCTCTTCTCTTCAGCCTCCAAACATTTTCCTTACATGGCAAGTGACTTTGAACCACAAGTAGAAAGAAATTCACACTTCCCTTCGTCGATGTTTGTCCTCCTATCAAGAGTTGTCTTTCTTACACTCTCTCATAAAATTTCTGGCGAGAAATTTGCAGAAGTAAATTGTACATCACTGCCTTGACCAATGATCCAAGGTGGCTCAAACAAACGAGAGATTTACAACATAAAATACATATATACAATCGAAATTTGTATATGTACAAAATGAGTACGTCTTACTGTACCGAGAAGTCCATCCACTTCTCACCAAGCCACTTCGATGGAAAATTTTTCTGCTGCAACTCTTCCTCATGTGAAACTTCCATTTTCACATCAATAATGGAATCCTTGGTTCCACTTGCGCCAATCAATCTGTCCTCTTGCTGCATGGGCTTGGGACGACTAGTTGGATGCAAAGTCCAACAGTGGGAGACAACATGTCCCCTCTTTTGGCAAAATGTGCAAATCTTATGCACCTTCTTTGAAAGTTTCCTTTGCCTCATATGCTTCATGTATGCTTTCTTCCTCATCCAACATCTTGATACATCAAGGTTAAATTGACCACAATATGTACAAAAAATCTTTCTTCCATTTAAGCATGAAAAATTATCATGCCTTGCAGAAACATAATCAAATTGATCATGAGAATATTTATACCTCTTGTGCTGCTTTACATGTTCATCCTTTTTTTCCTTCATGAGGAGATGAAGTAGTAGAGGCTCTAGCTTTCATTTGCAAACTAACATCATAGTTTTTGTCTTGAAAACTGTCTGCACTTGCATGCTTTTTGAAAGAACCAACACATCTTTCTAAAGAGGAAACTGAAGACAAATTAGAGTGGATTACCTTTTCTCATGCATTTTATTGGTCAAAGCCTCTTGGGCTTGATGGATCTGCCTCTCTATATCATGCAATCTTTGAATAATTTCTTCCTTTTCTTCCTTTATGGAAAACAACTATTCACAAATTTCATTACTTTCTCTTTTATCCTCAAACAAAATATATACCATGTCCTTCAATATAATAAAGTCACACTTCATATCATCGTCAAAGAATCTTGTGAAGGAGTAAAATTCACTTGTAGAAGTTTTAATTATGATTTCAATGAAAAAATTAACTTCGAAAAAGTTCTCAAAGCTTTTCAAAACAAATGACAAGTTTTTTTAACCAAATGGCTGTAAAGACCAACTCTTATTAAAGCAACAAAACAACAAACAAACTCCAAAATATTCTCAACAAATAATTGTCAAGAAGGTTTTTGTTCCAATGTTGACCTTAAGGTACTTTTGGGTAAGGAAGAAGCCTTCAACTCCTTCTTCCTTTTTTCTTTCTCCAAGACTTAGCTAATCAGTAACTATCCCCAAATCTCAAGAAAACTCAAACAACAATTAGTTTGAAAACAGTAAAAAAATCAATCTTTTACACTGTTTAAACATCTTTCCTTGAAGACATGCTTAAGGGTTTTTCTCATCTCTTAAACTTCAACTAAGAAAGCTAAAAAAACCTACAACTAATGCTTCCCCAAAATGGCTAAACACTGCTTGCAAGGGTTATAATGCAGACTTAAAAAAAAATCCTTTTGCACAAGAAAAATACAGAGAGAAACATTAGCTCTCCTAATGCTCAACAACACTAGCTCTGATACCAACCTGATCTGAATTTGGATTTTATTTATTATGCTATGGAAATTATCGAAACATGTATAATTTAGTGTGAAAATGGTTCTCCTTAAGTTGCAGGTTAAACAAATCTTTCAGGCTTTGTTATTCAAGTTTCTGTGTGAGAAATTGATTAATTACTTTTACTGTTTAACATTTTACAGTAGTAATTAACAGAAAATAAACTCACAAAAACATTACTCAGCTATTTGTTGAGCAGTTCACCCCTCTTGGGCTATGTCTGTTGGTCCATGCCTCCAAATGGCATGCCCCTCTTGTATTAAATTGCTTCAAAATGAAAATACAAGTGAAAATATGCCTCAGTAGGAAAATATGACTGTAAATATAGTTTCATAATATGTGAAATAGCTAAAAATGCCTTTTCATTTATACTAAACAGTGAACTATTACCAAATACAGTGCCTTCTCCATGATGGCCCTGATGGCTCTTTGAACTACCCTTTAGCGTTTCGAGCTCTATAAGTTCTAAAACTGTTCTGAAACCTCTTCCATTAGGTTCAAAAGATAGAAAATATCTGGAAATGGATTTTTTTCACACTAAACAGTGAAATATAGCCCAAAACAGTGCCTTGTCCATGATGGCCCTTATGGCTCCTTCATCTTCCTCGAGGAAAAAAGTGCTAAATATCACCTCTGTTCGACCTAAAACCTATTCCAAACTGTTCATAAGGTTGAAGATACCCAAAATTTACTAACATACTCTTGAGAAAGGGTTTCTTTGATTACCTCAACCCCTTCAAGAGATGGCTCAGGATATTCGTCTTGCTCAGGATTTTATTCATTTCTTTTTTTCTCATCCTCTGAATTATAAAGCTGTTGACTTCCATCTTCATGGCAATCATTACTGATGGTCTGATATATAAAAAAAGTGAATATTTAATGAATCTTCATCTACTATCAGCCTTTCAACACTTTCCTCATCAGTGTCATAGATAGCTGGCATTGGATCATCGCTTTCTTGAAGTTGTTGGTCCTGATTTTCCTCCCATGAATCTACTCATGATGGTCCTACAAGCTTAGTTTCCATTTGGAAAAAATTATGATCAGACAGATCAATATTAGAGAAATCATAATTATAAGCAATGTCACCACTCAAACCTTCTGGATTCTCAACATGTCTTTCTTCAAAGTAATCCGCAAGTTCATTCTCTAATCTAACATCTTGTTCACCATACATGCTTTGCATGTAACTCATGCCTTGCAGTGATCTGGTTTTCTTTCCTTGAGGACAAGGTGTAGGCCCTTTCCAATCATCATTTCTGGTTTCAACCTCATATTCTTCCTCTTCTATGTTCAGCAAGGTGTTGGCTGTCTCTATCATTCTTTCCAGCTTGTTTTCTAAAGAGATCTGCCTTTTTTGCTCTGCTTGGTCCTTATTTATCGCTTTCAATCTTTCCTCTCTGCACCACAGGTTGTATTCGATAGTAATTTCTATGTTCTTCATTTCCTCCAGGCTCGAAGGCTCTCTTTCTCTTATATGAAATTCCACCTCAGGGTCAAAAGAACTCGGATAGTGTAATAGGGCCCATCCTAAAGGTGGTTTTATGTTAGAAGGTATCGCGTTATATACCTTATTGAACCTGGCTGAAAAATCTTGTACTGTCTCTCCTGGCTGGCTTCTCAAATTTTTATATTCTTCTAGGATGAGGAAGACATTTACTGGGGCTACCCATCTATCAAGGAAAACTTGAGCAAACTGCTGAAAATTTATGATGCTTGTAGCTGGAAGGTTTTTATACCAACTCTTAACATTTTCTTGTAATGACAAGGAAAACATTCTAATATGCACATCATCTTCTTCTACTTCATACAAGTCAAGTAAATCCTCAAGTTTTTGAACATGCTTCTCAACAATGATCTTTATATTCTCTCCATCAAACAGGGGCAGCTTATTTGTAAGTCCTGCAGGAAGGGGTTGGAATACAAGAGGAAAAACCATAGGCTTATATCTTTCTATGACCTTTGTGGGTGTAGGTAGTGCAACAAGAGGCTCATGGCTTCTTGAAGTTTCTTTAAGAGTGAGAGATACACCATGAGGCTCTTGTTCCACCAGGTCTTTCATAGGAGTATAAGTCTGCTTATGGTCTGGAGACTGAGGCTTGAGATCTTTTCCATACTCAATGTGAGTTTCATCTTTGTATACTTGATTAGGCTTAAAGTAGGACAGAACATAGTGATAGGTAAAAAAAATGAATTCTTTAAACCAAATCCAACCCAAATGTTCTATCCTCCTATGAGGTCTGGCCATATTTGAAGTTCTTCCTCCAGTGGATTATTTTGAGAGTTATGGAGTGTGGAGTCGCCAGGTGGATGAATTTGAAATTTTGAAGCAAGTTGTTGTCCATCATCAGCAATTGAATACAAATCTAACCAGAGATTTTGTATTTCTAAGGTCCTAAGGATGTATAAGATGGAAACACTCAGAAATTCCCCAGCGGAGTCACCATTATGTTGGGGTTCCTTTATTTTGGCCAGATTGGCAAGACCAAAAGACAAGACAACATAAAAACCACTTTGGGATCCTAGGATCTAACCCTCTTGGATCAAAAGAGGGATCTCTCTATAAATGCAAAGAATGATATATATATTTGAAGCTCAAATATGAGGTATTAGGCTAGGTATGAAGCACAAGGGATTTTTAATGGTTTGGTTATTGGGTTGGAGATCATTAATTGAGAAGGTTGTGGAATGAAAGGAACAAGAAGCAGGATGCTTCAGCAAAAGAAGATAGGTCAAGAAAGTGTCGATCCATTGGGCTATGGAGTCATGAAAGGGGATTACTTGCATAAAAAATAACCAATACTTTCCATAGGGCAAGTCATCTATACTAAAGGATATTTTAGGTAGATGGTGAAATGGAACATTAAGGAGTGAAAATGAAAGAAAGAAAGAAACCAAATTTCTGTCTGGAGATTAGGTCAGATATCATTTAAATCCAGACCTAATTTGACATACTCAAAGGCAACTCTCACAAAAGACACACAGGGTAGCTTAAGATCAATTCATAGGTCATCTAACTCTAGGCCTGCTTTCAACATACTCTCAAAGGAAAAATAGTTAAGATTTAACACAGAGCAAGGACTAATATCAGATAAGGACTTTCAACCTTCAATGCTTTTGACACTCACTCGAAGGGATCTTAGAAAGGCCAACTGTTGGAAAAGGACCCCAGTGGACAGGGCTCACTCTAAATCCCAGGTATCCCAATTCTTCTAGCTTAAACCCAACAGGAACATCTAAGCAAAAAACTCAAAACTCATACATCAGTAAGCATGGGCCAGACCAACATCTTCGACTGGTTAAATTATATGAATTTTCTCCTAGATACACAATCAACAGAAAACATCAAAGATAAGAACAACAGGAAAGAATTAGGGTACCATGCAGGGGTATATCCTAAGCCAGATTTATTGATTCTTATCAGAGAATAATGAAAAACATGATTAAAATGAAATAAGACAATTCCAGTAAGAGAAACATCACCAGAAATATAGACCAGGATCCTATGAAATTTGCTTGTTCAATTGATGTGCAAAACCAGTCATATACTTTGAGCTCAATGGCTGTTATAGTCCAAAATTTCTCCTCCCCGCCTACTAAATTACAAAATACTCAGCTACTTCCCCCAATAATTGTTCTAACAGTAGAATGAATCCCTACCAACTAACAACAACCTTTACAATGTATTTTCCATGGGTTCTTATAGGAGAATGAGTTGCAGTAGTAGCGGAAGTACATTTAATTGGTTCATTAAGACAGAGTGGAGGAAGTGTTTGTGCCCACTCTTCTTAATGGCTCTACATCACTGTATGTACTCTTTAGGCTACTTCGGAAGTCTCTGTCAGGTGGAAAATAACTCCAAGTATGCTCTTTGAAATCCTCTCTGACTGTAAGGTACTCTATTCTATCTTCTGAAGTAATTAAGGTGACTGAAGGTCTTCAGGTCTTCCCATGCTTCCATAATTGTTGTCCTGATAGCTTTAGAAACTTCTGTCAGTGAAATAACCTTTAAGGACTCCAGGAGGCATGGAGAATGCTATAGGAAGATGTCCATCCTGGAGAAAACACGTTTTGCTGATGCTGTAACACTGATATGACTTATTTGTGCACTTTAGGCCATATTAGGCCTCCTAATCATCTTCATGGTCCTTATATGCGTATTTATCCTTTGAACATTGGATTAGAGAATTAAGTCTTCAATAACAAGCTTAAATCTCTTAATTCCCTTTACTGATACTCTCTGCCGCTTCAACGATGATCTTTCTGCGCTCTGAGTCATAGTGACTGTGACTGTGGAAACAGAGTGAATTCGTCGCTCTGTAGCCCCTGCACAATACAATAAACTCGTTACAAAATCCAGGGGAGTGGTGGAAGATTGATGTGGAGGCCTGTGGAATGGTGGAAGAAATGGTGGATGCAGGTGAAAGACAAGTGAAAATCCCTGCGGAATGGGGAAGAACTGAGCCAGTGAAGATTTAGCGTAAAGAGGGTCGTAGACCATCTGATTAGATCAGCCATCAGAGATTAAAGGTCAGGATTTACTGGGGAGGCAGGTTAGATGGAGGAAATAAGTTTTAGTGTTAAGACACTAAGGTTTAATTTCAGGTGAATTACAAAGAAAAAGGGTCAAAATGAATGAAGGTGGGGCCTTTAATGGTGGGACACGGAGGACGGAGGGCGATTTGACTGTGGACCATTGGATCTCAGGAGGAGATCAACGGTGGGGATCCTCTGATGAAGTTCTTAAGAAGGCATGATGAAAGAAATATGGTGGAGACACGATGAGAAGTGGGTCGTTGATCTAGATCCGATCAATGGTCGAGATTAAATGATAGAGTTTTTGAGAGCAAAGGGGAAGGGTGGTATTAGTGGGAAAAACCACCGGTGTCATGTGGCTCTGAAGCAGTTTGAATAATTCTCCAAAAAAAAATTGATATACTTCGCTGCATGACACGTGGAAAAACAAAACCACTTATGTCACGTAATTTCGGGGCATTACATTAGGGGAATTTTGAGGTCTAAAATGGGCCTCCTAAGAAAAATGTACAACAAAAATAAACTTTATAACAACCAATATGATTCAAGATGATGATGTCAACCATGGGGGATGATTTACCATTTTTTAAATAAAAGGGTAAAAATATCAAAAAATAATAAAATAATAAAACTACTTTTTCAACTCATATTTTCAACTTATCTCCCAAAATTTTTACTCAAATTTCGAGTGGGAGTACTCAATGGATGAAAAATTTAATTCCTCATCCAAGGAGTACCCATGTTGCATACTTTCGATGAACTCTACTACACGAAAAAAGAGAAATACATAAAAAACGTGATTGTAATCACGTTTTTTTATGTATTTCTCATTTTTCGTGTAGTAGGACCCATCAAAAGTATGCAACATGGGTACTCCTTGGATGAGGAATTAAATTTCACATCCAACGAGTAATCCCGCTTGAAATTTGAATGCATGAGAGATAAGACAGATCTTATTTGATTTTCTCCACTATTACATTATAATTTCCTTAGGAGGCCCATTTTAGACCTCAAAATTCCCCTAATGATTGTCGAGCATAAAAATAACGCGATATTCATGTCGACCGTTGGATGTGTGGTGAAGGGATCTGACAGTGCAGGTGGCAGTGCGATATGGAAAGATGCGCGGGTGACTAGGTGGGAGGTTGTCAAAAGCAGATTAGATCCCAACCATCGGATCTATAGAATAGATGGTCCAAATTTAAAGAGGGAGCAGAAGGAAAAAGGGGCAAGTGAGTGAGCAGGAGAAACGAGAGCTGTCGGATCAATCGGGATTAACGGCTGTGATCTAATCACACCGGAGGATGGAAAGGGCCAAAATTCTGAGGTTCTTTGGCTTGTGATTACGTGCAAAATGTTGTATCATTAAAGGATCAATGACGGAGGTCGTGATCGGAGGTTGACAAAGAGATGAGGTGGGGTGCGGTAAAACTTTAGCGTTGGCCATTAGATCTATATAGATCGACGGCATATATCACATTCGCAGTCTACAACACATAAGTCCAATCGCATCGGAGAACTTCAATAAACAAAAGGAAAATGCTCAGGGGAAACTCTAATTGCGATTAGTGCCCATGGCTTTAGCGCCTGGTCTTGAGCATGGGTCATATGTGGGGAAGTGGTTAGGGACTTAGCCGAAAGGGGCTTAAGGCCTCAAATGTAAATGGAGTTTTTTAAGCCAAAATGAGTGATTTTCAAGGAATGTTTGGCTTCCAATAAAGGGGCAAAGTGTGATTTAAGCCTGAAAAAGGGGTTTTAAGTGGCTTAAAAGGATTTTGGAGGGTTTTTGGAGGGATATGGAGGTTCTAAAGGGGAAAAGGAGGCTTAATGAAAATGATGGGAAATGAGTGAAAATGGGGATTACAGAGGCCTTTTGAAGCATTCTTTTTCACCAAACAGTGAGGCTTTTTTGATGGAAACAACAGTGAAGATCTTTCAAAGGGAAAAAGACACATGGAGGCTTTAAGAATGATATGTTTTCAGAGGAAATGTATTTCTGGAAGACTCAGAAACATATTTAGCCACCTGTTTTCTTGTCAAAAAATTCATAGGTGGCTAACAGGTCCCACATTGGTCAAGGTCGAGGTTGAGTCAGGCCGTCTCTTTATAGCGAGGCCCAACTACAGAATGGTTTGACTCGCCTAGGGACCGATTGGGTCGGAGGTCGAGGCTTGAATGTCCATCTCTATTTTTTTGCAACTGGCTTGATATTCTTAGCTTTCTCACTATCAAACTTCAAATAGAAATAAATGTTAATCTTATAGGTATTTTTTAGACTTCCACATACCATTGGAAAGCTCGTTCAAATAATTTTCAAACTGTGCCACTTCGAGGAGCATCTGAATTGATCTCATGAGGTAAAAATTGCTTCAAAGGAAAAGACCCCCAACCGCCATAGTTATAATATTTTAGCTTCTTTAATTGATTTGATACTATGATTATTCTCTATAAAGGATTGAATCTACGATGAGACTCCCCCTGAGCTGAAGATACCATGCATATTCCATCCTTTCCCATCTGAATTCAATGCTAACATTATGCTCAATAAAATAAAGAGAGGAGTGTCTTATGGGATATGAGGATGACATAAACAAGTCATTCGTGGAATGGAATATAACACTAGATCATTAACCACTGTATTCCAAGCATGTGGGGAACTACCTAAAATAAAACATCCTCCTGAGTTCTAAAATTAGCTAACATATGGATAAAAAATATGGTGCAGTCATCTAAATCACCATACCATCAGATGCAAAATTTTCTAACATGTGGTGAGGATATGAGGTTGAGAAAACAAGAAAAAACCTAGTTAGAGTGTATTGATATCTCTCTTTCCTTGATCTGAGTCACTCATCAGTGAGCCAAATGGATCCTAGTTACACTATCCTTAGGGGCCAATCCCCTATAGTATATATGCCAAAGTAGATAGAGGGATTCCCATTAGAGTTTAGGAAATGATGAATCCTCAATAATGGTATGAGGTGGAAAGTATAATTAGAATGACAACGATTGTCACTAATGGAGATAGAGTTTTCTAAGGAATGAACTTAGGGAATAGAAATCACTATCACTAATGGATATATATTTTTCTAAGGCATAAACTTATGACTTCCCTTGTTCGTGCCTTGTTCAAAAAATGACATGTAAATATGAATTGGTAGTGACTAGAATAATTTCGTAGGGAATGGTCAATTAATTAGATAGAGGATTTTGAAAGATACATCAGTAAACAAATGGGACATTTGGAGGTAAATTTTGAGTGATATACGATGGTTATTCCCATAGAGGTACTAAAATACTGCAACAAGATATGATGTGGTACTGACAAAATCCATGGGACATAATGGTGATTCATATTTGAGTCTTTTAACAAATGTGACAAAATGATGGTGCCATTAATGAAACATATTAAGAGGTGAGTACAAGGCCCTCCTAAGGTAAAATAATAGTCGATGAATATGGGGAGTCTAGGGAGACATGGGTTTTAAACAAGACAATTAGAATTTCATGTATTATTTGGTTTGGTTTGGTATTCCGAAGTGGGAAATCTCAGCAATACATGCAGTAAAAACATATTTTTCAGAAATGTGTGCAATAATAGTTAAATGTATCCCATGGATCCATTCATTTAAACATTATAATATCCATATAAAAAAGGATATCTAAAACAAATCATGGTAGCTTAGTTAAACAAGCCTCCCAAGCCATTATTGCTCAAAAATCATGTAAAAAGAGGGGCTGCAACCATGAATATATGATGGAAATACCATGAAAACATTATTTTATTACTCCTGCAACAACATTAAATTGTACATCAGATCTAAAGCTGCTATGTGCATAAGAATTTAGATCTATATCAGATCCATGCACTATATAGGCTCCTCTAATGAACCCCCTTGGGGTTTTCAGCAAAACACCATGTACAAAGTGTAGATCTCAGATCTAAGACTGCAGATCTATTGAAGATTAAAAATCAGGAAAGTGGATCTAATATGATATGAAAAATAAAAGGATCTCCTCCAACAGATCTCCAAAGTGAAGGGCAGATCCCCAACACTCAAAAAATAAGCTCTCCAAATGGTGCACTAAATCACCATGCAACTGATCCTTTAGAAATTACGCAGATTTGGATCTATAATATGTTGTAGGGGACAAGATACAGTTGTCCTATAGCCAAGATATGAAAATGAAGCTCAATACCTTCAATATTGTCCTTCAATGGAGTAGAAACCTCCTCCACTGAAAATGAGCACTGAAATGGACTAGATATGAAGATCTAGTCTCCACTTGATGCAGCTTACTGAAATAGACAAACCCTCAACAAGATCTACATTTTCAAAGGAATATGAAGCTTGGAATTCATCCAGATAGTGGAAAATATGGTGCAAGACTCCTCCAAGAGCTACTCAATGGAAGAGGTGGGATTCTCGATCAGGAACACCCTGTGTTAAACATCACTCTATCTCAGCTAAACAACCAGAGAAATAAATATGTCTAAACAAACCATATATTCAGAAAATAATTATCATAATATAACCCCATATGGCTTCTATCCTCTTCCTTATAAAAAATGTGAGCCTTCTCATGTTGGGTCCCACTCATTAGGGTTTCCATCTTCATGCAATGAATCTCCCTCCAAAACTGCGCTGTCCCATCATCAATGCCACTCCTCCATAACAACACTGTTGGATTTGGTTAACCTTGACTGGATCTTCATGCAATGTATTCTTCCATACTCAAGGTCGCTTTATTATAACTATCTAAGCTGATTGATATTCCCATTGAGTTATCTTCATTAATGTTCCACTTCCTCCATACTAGCTTTGTTGACTTGGTCAAAATTGACTTCGTTTGCGTGTATTAGCCTTTGTCACACATGGAGGTGTTTTATCCAGCTGTGAATATGATCCCTTTCCCCATTAGGATGGATTTTATTGCTGCTAAATGAATTTATGGGTCTCCCTACCCATTTATTTGTCTAACTATGTCTTTGGAGAAAAAATAATATTCCAATTAGCTGCATGCTAATTTAGGAATATTACAGTCCTCCCCTCCCAAATGTTGCTTGTCCTCAAGCAACTGCATGGATAGAACTGAAGAGTCTCTCCTCTTCCTCCTGTAGAATCCTCAAGTGATAAGTTCTTCCAAATAATAATATGCTCTTTCAACAATATGCCCTCAATTTGTTCCTTCCATGTGTATATGTATGCCTTTCGTGAAAAATCCCAATGGCTCTCATCATGAAAAAGTGGGATATCCATGGAAACAACTATATGTGGTCTAGAAGCCTTATTGAGGCATGGAATTAGAAATATATTGGGAATCATCATACCCATGTGAAGCCTCCATCCCTAAGCTATCATCCACAAAAAGTGAGTTACCCTCCAACATGGTAACTCTAGAAACATCTCCTCCACCTTAGGCTCCTGCAAAGAAGGTGGGATGCATAGTTGAATATGTGGGACTAAAAATTCCATCCCATGTTTTTTCTCTCTCTCTACTTATGATTTGTATGTGGCTGCTACTGATCTTGGGCTGAATATTACAGTCTCCAAAGATGACCCAAGTCACCCCACCAATCAAAACATCCATGAACTGCCTCTCCCAAGAACTCAAGTTCTCAAAATGGCTTCTCCCACATGAAGACAAGAGGTGTAGTGTGGAAATCATAGTTTTCCCATTGTTTCTCCTGAAATATGCAACATATGAAGTATGGAGAATCATACTCCCAATGGGAACCTACAACTCTTGTGCCATCCTCCCAATAAGGTTTCCCATAAGAACAAGAGTATCATCAATATATGGAAGCAAAAGCAAATAAAAACAAGCTGCCATATGACAAGCAGGAGGTGGATCATAGTTCCATATCTGGAACCAGTGCAGTGCATCCCTTTCCTGCCTCAAAACAAAGTGTAACAAGTGTCTTTTCAACCACTTGTTTGTTGCCACAATCATCCTACAAGATGCTATCATGAAAGAAAAATTTGGTGCCAATGGTGGACACCAAAAATCATGTGGCATCCCCCACAAACCATAAACAGAATGGCCAAAATCAACGCTGCAAATGGCCTCAAGTACCTCACAATAAAATATACAAGAAGGAAATATCCTCCTTGGTACAATATGCTGCTCATAAAAAGTAAAGGGGTACAAATAATAATGCATAAATTTACATCCTCTATCATGTACTATGGTCATTGAGCTGAAATTGCTGAATTGAAAGTTCTCCCTCACTCTCAATGAGTAGGGTAGTGGTTGTGACAACCTCTCCATCATCATCCAAGCTATGCATATGTCCATATGTTGATATAAATCCTATTGGATTCCGTCCCAAGTGAACTCCTCAATCAAGGAATGATATGCATCAAAGTGCATGGAAAGAAAGCCCACATGTGTGTTGATATTCAACAATATTATGAGCTTAGTGAAAAGAGTCGCCTTCACTAAGTGGACCCGCAGGCTATTTTTGGCGCAAGTCTATTTTTAGACTATGTCTCTTTTTAGACATGGTGATCATATTTCAGAAGTTGCAGGATGCTATTTGTGGATGGTTGATCAATTTGGAAAAATTTATGAAATTCTACTTTTAGAATATTGGGTGAAGTCTATTTATAGATCGTCATCTAAAAATAGAAGTGTCGATTATTATTAGCTCTTAATAATAATCCGACAATAAACAACAACTTATTCTCTTGGAGCACTTAGTTTCAATGCACAGATTTGGAAAATTAGTGGGCTTAAAGAATTACACAATTCCTAGGGTTTACTAGTGGTTCATGCATGGAGGACTCGGTTAGAACTGAAGTGGCAAAGTTATGACATAGTTGGAAGAGTATGTCATGGAGTTGTATTCAGTTTAACTCAGTTAGACTCAATTGAGCTAGTTGTATCTAGTGTAACTGAATGATACACTAGTGAGAGTGGAGTGAATTTATTAGTTAACTAAGTCACAAATAATAACTCATTAATCAACTGAACAATGCAACAATTAACTACAGGTCATGTCAATTCCAATGGAGATCCAGTGGAGAGATAGGTGAAAGGGCAAGATGGACTATCTGTTGTGACTATAGTGATGCATTTATTGCACCACACACACATTGGAGTTGCCAATGAGGATTGCGCAGTCTAGGAAAGGGAATTTCGAATTCATTCAGAGCTATTCTTCAGCAAGGATTGCACAGTGGAGGCAGGATAGCAGGAGGGCAGAGATCGGTGCATGGATTTGCAGATTTCTTCTATGTTAGTGTGTGAAGATTGATTGTACTAAGAGCTTGATGTACTAAGCTTTGTATGAGATTGTTACATGATATCCATGATACATAATATATTATATTTGGGGTTTTTAGCTTTAGGCTTTCCCGTTAAGCAACTGTGTTATGTGCGCTTGTTTTTATTTATGCTTCACATGTGTTTGCAATTAATTTTCCGCAAAAGATTAACAGTGGAATGATTTTGTATTTTGCAAGAAGTTAAATATTGTGAGATTAGGGGAATCTGGATGTATGCATGTTTATTGTATACTAATTTCTACATGGTATCGAAGCAGTGTTAATTCTTGAATATTTTAATTGTGAAGAATTGTTGACTTTGTGCTGGTGGACAATTCGAATTTTCTACAAAAAAAATATTGGTGCAGAAGTTGAGTATACATTGAAATGTCTTTCAATGGGTTGCGATTGGAGTATGCCCTTGATGGGAGCTCACATTACATAGCCTGGAAGGATAGGAGGGAGGTGGTGCTGGAGGATAATGGACTAAAGGATTTCATCGCTAGCGATGTTCCTAAGTCAAGATCTAGTGATGCTGCATTGCTTGACGCATGGAAAAAGAAGATAGCAAAGACAAGAAGAATTCTGTTGGAAGGTGTGAAGGACCATATTGTGTCCAACCTTCACGAGAAAGCCACTCCATTCTTAATGTGGAAGGCTTTGATAGATTTTTTCCAAAGAAGAAGCGACCAAAGGAAGTTGGTGCTTAAAGACAAGCTCAAAAACATAAAGATGGAGAAGGGTGACAGTATTCCAAAATATCTCATGAAGTTTTTCCACTATAGGGATGAACTAGGAAGTGTGGGGATTACTGTTGATGATGAATAATTGGTGAGCTTGGCTCTCCTCGGGATTCCAAAGAGTTGTCATAGCTACGAAGACTCTATCAATGGATGGGAGAAACTACCGGGATGGGAGCGACTTTTGTCGGATCTTGTGCAGGAGGAGATAAGGCGGGGTACCAGGGGTGGCTCTTCGTTGAAGAATGAAGATGAAGAGAATTGCACTTTGACTACCAAAGAAAGGAAAGGGAAAGGGAAGAAATTTCCTTCAAAATCTGAAGCTAAAGGCAAGAAGCAGGATTTGTCCAAGGTGAAGTGTTTTCACTGTCACGAACATGAGCCCTGCCACTAACTTCTCCCCACGAAGAAGGCAGTTGGATGGGCTGAAATTTGGAGAGTCCTTAGCTGCGACAGGCTGATTTCTCTTTGTCCCTCACATGGTTTGGCTTTCCAAGATCAGTGCTGACACATCATCGTGAATGCGTGCTATACTGTGGAGGATAAGAAGAGTTGTTTAGTGACTTGGAGGAGAAGGACCTCTAGATGCATATAGAGATGAAATGGCAATCAGACAGTGAAATGCGACCGCATTAGGTTATTTGCGGGTAGGTGGTGACCATTTCTTGTTAGCAAAGGATGTGCTACATGTTCAGTCAGAAAGGACTTGGTCTCGGAGGTTGCACATGACCAGGAAGACAAAGGTTATGATGTTCTGTTTTGATGAGGATTAATGGCACCGCTGACATAAGCAGCCAGTGTGGAAAGCCAATAGATGGGGTTAAATTCAGCAATCTATACACCCAAAACACGTGCCAGATGGGGCAGGTAACACAGACTCAGCAGTAACTCCTTCACAAAGACTCAGAGGCATGAAAAAACACCCCCCGAAAAAAAATTATTATGGAAACATATAGGTTTTTGAAGGTCAGTACAGCATTTTATAAAATTATCTTTGAAAAACAAATTGACTTTCTTGGATTGAAAAACACACCTAAAAAAAAAACAGTTAATACTGAATGTACTTTGTGTCTTATTTACGATATTTTTAAAATAGAAATAACATTTTTTAATTTTAAATTAAATAATAAAAAAAATAAATTTAGAAAAAAAAAAATAAAAACAACAGAAACAAAATTTAAAAATATATAGGAATAAAAAAATAAAAATAAAAACAAAATAAAAATTTTAATTCAAACATTAAAAAAAAAACCTAAAATTTAAGGAAAAAAATAAAAAATAAAAAATAAAAAAAATTTAAAGATTAAAATTTCAAAATATATAGAAATAAAAAAATAAAAATAAAAAAAAAATAAAAATATTAAATTAAAAAAAAAACAAGTTAAAAAAGGAAGAAATTATAAAAAATAAAATATAGAAATTAAATTTTAAAAAGAAAAAGAAAATGTTTATTAAATTAGAAAAAACATTATTAATTAAAAGTAAAAAAATGAAAAAATTAATTAAAATGAAAATATTATTATAATAAAAATATTAAATTAAAAAATATATATTAAAAAACAATAATTTAAAATTAAATAAATTTAATTATAAAAAATAATATATATATATACATATATTAGATTTTATTAAATTTAAAAAAAAATGTTAATATTAAAATAACAAATTAAATTTAAAAAAAAAAAATATTAATTTTTAATAAATAAATGAATAAACAAATAAATTTTGAAATAAAAAATAAATTTTAAATATAAAGAAAAAAAAAACATTGTTAAAATAAAAAGTTAAAAAACTTTAAAAATCAATTAAAAATAAAAAATTGAAAAAAATAAATTAAATAAAATAAATTAAACAAAAAATAAAATAAAAAACAAATTAATTTGAAAATATTAAGTTTAAATATATATATATATATATATATATATATATATATATATATATATATATATATATATATATATATATATATTTAAATACACAATTTTAATTGAAATAAAAAAAATATAAAATTTTATGTAATTAAAAAAATAATTTAAAAAAAAAAAAATATTAAATTCAAATAAATTAAAAAAAAAACAAAATTTACTAAATTTTAAAAAATTAAATGAAAAACTAAACATAAAATTTAATAATAATAAAAAAATATGAAAAAAAATCAATTAAATAAAAAAAAATACAAAATTTAATAAAAATTATTAACAAAATTTAGAAAAAAAAAATAAAATTAAAAACAAAAAAAATGAATAAAATTTAGAAAAAAAAAAAATTAAAAACAAAAAAATGAATTTAAAAAAAAAAAAAAAAAATTTTAAAATTTTTTGAAAAAAAAAAATTTAAAGAAAAATAAAGTAGATATATATTAAAAATAAAAAAATAAAAAAGAATTTTTTGATTATAAATTTGGCGCTAATGACCTCCTTTGCTGAGGAGTGGCGGCGGCCATGAGGCGGGAGGCGGGAGGGGCGGTCGGAGATGCTCACTGCAGCCAGGAGAGTGATTCCGTCGACCTCGAGACAGTGGGGTCGACACTCCCGGCGGGGAAGGGAAATTCCCGGAGATCGGCCTCCCAGCGGGAGGCGATTCCGGGGGCTTGACCTCCCACTTGCAAGCGGGAGGGTGATTCAAGAATCGACCTCTCGGCACGGGAGGCGATTCTCGGAATCGACCTCGGTAGTAGGAGGGTGATTCCCATGGTAGATTTCCAGACCATGAGGGCAATTCCAGGCATTCCCCACGCGTTGGGAGGGCGTTAGAGAATATCTCAGCCGCGGGCGTTCCCGTCGGCCTCCCACGGCGGGAGGGAGATTCCCAGAATCGGCCTCTCGCCCAAGTAGTGGTGGAGGCCAGCCTCCGCTGCCACTTGGGCAGGAGGCCGATTGGTAGCACCACCACAATCAAAAAATTCCTTTATTTTTATTTTTTTTAATTTTTAATATATTTTTTTTTAATTTGATTTTTTTTAATTTTTATTTTTTTAAATTCAAAAAATTTAAAATTATTATTTTTTAATTAATTATTATTTTTTAAATTTAATTTGTGTTAATTTTTTTTGTTTTTTATTTTATTTTGTTTTTAAATTTAATATTTTAGATTAATTATTTTTTAAAATTTAAAATTTATTTATTAAATTTATTAAATTTTAATTTAATTTATTATTATTTTTTTAATCTTTTAGTTTATTTAGTTTTTCATTTTTAAAATTTATAAATTGTTTCATTAAAAAAAAAACAGTAAATTTATGGATATTTGTTTTTTAATTATTTGCACGTGGTTTTTTTCATTTTTTTTGTTTATTAATGATAGTTTTTTTTTTTTTAATATTCTTTTTTTTTTTTTTTTTGATTTTAAAATTTTTTTTAAATTTTTTTTATTAATTTTAAAATTTTATTGTTGTTTTTTTATTATTATTATTATTATTTTAATTTTAATTTTTAAATTTCATTTTTCTTTTAAATTATTTTTTTTAATCTAAATTTAATTTTATAATTTAAATTATTTTAATTTTTTAAATTTTTTTTTTTTTAATTATATAGTTTTAATAACTTAGAAAAAAATGTTTTTGATTTCTTTTTATAAAAAAATTTAAGATTGTTTTGTTTAAATTTTTTATTTTACGAGTTAATTTTGTTTTTTTTTTACATTTTTATTGATTTTATATATTTTTTTTTATCTAAGTTTTGTGTTTTATTACCAACATGAAAATCACCACTCTAAAAAAAAAAGGTTGATGCTGCATCAATACGTTTCAAAATTAGCATGAAAATCACCGCTCTAAAAAAAAAGTTTAAATCTCTTTGCATCATCATTCAAAATTAACATAAATCTATTATTTTGCTCCATCTTATACTTCATAAATAAAAATATTAGAGTGTAAAAAATGTGAGATAAAAAAAAGAAGGTGATTCTGCATCACCACTTTTCAAAATCGGGTGCTTTTTATGCTACCAAAAAAAAGTAGGTAACAATGCGGTTACCTATTTCATCGGTAACAGTGTTACAAGCTGGAGGTAGATGGTTGCGCTGTAATGGTGGGAAAAGCAGAAGAAGTGGTGAGCCGGGATGAGGGCGAATTATGGCACAGGATATTGGGCCATCTTCACCATGGCGCCTTGAAGATTTTGCAGCAGATTTCTACTGGACTTCCCAAGGGTACTCTTGCACAATCAGATCAGTGCAAGGGATGTACTATGGGTAAGTTTGTGAAGACCACCTTTCATGAGAAGGAGAACCGTGCTTCGATGATCCTGGAGAGAATTCACACAGACATGTGTGGACCCTTCTCGGTTGCTTCAACAGCCAAACATAGGTATTATGTTATATTTTTTTATGACTATTTTTGTAGATGTTGGATCTTCTTCATGCAGAAGAAGAGAGAAACATTCTCAAAGTTCTATGAGTTCAAATCATTGGTGGAGAAGGAGTTGGGGAAGCAAGTGAAAAGTCTATGGAGTGATAATGGTGGTGAATACATCTTGGGCGAATTCAAAGACTTATGTAGCAAAGAAGGAATTCGAAGAGAACTCATAGTGCCTCATAACCCACAACAGAATGGGGTCGCAGAGAGGAAGAACAAAATGATTGTGGGTGCTGCACGAGTGATTCTGCATGACCAGGGCCTACCAATGCACTTGCGGGTGGAAGCATGCAACACTACGGTCTATGTGCAAAACCTTGTCCTCATAGAGTATTTGGCATGAGTACACCTGAAGAAGCTTTTACTAGTAAGAAGCCTGATATTTCTCATTTGAAGATTTTTGGCTCATCTGTTTACATTCATGTGACAAAGGACGCCAGGAAGAAGCTAGAGCCGACTGTAGAAGTTGGGATATTTGTGGGGTACACAGAAACACCCCATAATTATCGTGTGTATTTTCCAGACAGTCGGATGACTATGGTGCGACGAGATATAAAATTCAATGAGGTGAAAGCCATGAAGTTGTTGCTTAAGAGGGAGCTACACTTGCATGTAGAGGAGGAAATTCTTCTTCCCAAAAATGAGCCTCTAGATGTGGATCAACCACGGGAGGAGATTCATGGAGTGGACGAGTCCACTCATGCAGAACCAAACATCAGACAAGGTAGAAAGCGGACCACAAAAGCTGAGAGACTGAAGCTTGATGCAGCATAGAATGTAGGAGTCCCTACATCACACGTAGACAAAGACAGTCACCTGACTGATTTACTAGATACATGGCTCTTATGAGCAAGTGTATCGTGATAGAGCCATCTTATTTTGAAGAAGCAGTGCAGGAGCCCACATGGGTAGATGCCATGGTGGAGGAGTATGACTCCATTTTCATAAATAGTGCTTGGGAGATTGTTCCAAGGCCAGTGGGAAAATCAATTGTAGGATCAAGATGGATCTAAAAGGTAAAGCAAGATGTTGATGGGAGCATCAGGAAGTATAAGCCAAGATTTTTTGCCCGGGGCTTCTCATAGGTTGATGGGATTGATTATGAAGAAACCTTTGCACATGTTGCATGGTATTATTTTATAAGGACCATCCTTGCTCTCTCAGCACAGATGGGTTAGCACATTCATCAGATGGATGTGAAGACTGTGTTCCTTAATGGGATCATTGAGAAAGTGGTGTACATTGAGCAACCTAAAGGATTTGATATCTTTAGCAGCGAGTCGCATGTGTGCATGCTCAAAAGAGCATTGTATGGGCTGAAACAAGCACCTCGTGCTTGGTACACTCGGATCGATAGCTATTTCACTGGACTTGTCTTCACCAAGAGTGAGGCAGATGCAAACCTATACCAAATTGTGGTGGAGGGTAAGCTTTTAATCATTTTTATTTATTTTGATGATTTAATACTAACGGGTGATGAGAAGTTGAACACTCATGCAATGCAGATCTTGCAAAGGAGTTTGAGATGAAGGATTTGGGCCTCCTTCATTATTTCCTTGGATTGGAAATATGGCAGCAGGAAGGTAAACTGTTTGTGTCTCAAAGAAAGTATGCCTGAGAGACACTGGAGAAGTTTCACCTGCAAGGTTGCAAGCCTGACAACACTCCTCTTCCAGGAAATTGGAGGAAAGAGGATGCTACATCGGTAGAGGTAGTGGATGCCACTATTTATCGACAGTTGGTGGGTTCGATCATGTATTTAGTTAATACAAGACCGAACATATGCTATGTGTTAACCAACTTTCACAAGCGACGGTTAAGCCTACCAAGCTCTTTTGAAAGGCAGGCAAGCATGTCCTGAGATATCTCACGGGCACATCTGAGTATGGTTTATGGTACAAACAGATGGATGAGGTGAAGTTCCATCGCTTCATGGATGTAGATTGGGCAGGCAACCCAACAGACATAAAGATCACATTAGGAGGAGTTTTCTGTATTGGATCTACGATAGTTTCTTGGTACAGAAGGAAAAAAAGATCCATGGCACTCAGTTCAGCAGAAGCAGAATACATGGCAGCAAGTCAAGCTACATGTGAGGCTATCTGGATGAGGAAGATCCTGGTCGGTTTTTTCGGTTCACATTTAGATCCTACAGTGATACATTGTGATAATAACAATTTCATTAAACTCTCGGTTAATCCTGTGTTTCATGATAGATCTAAACATATTGATATCCAGAATCATCATATCAGAGATTGTGTTCAGCAGAAGATCATGTTGCTTCAGTACATTCTTACAGAGGATCAGGATGCAGATATTCTGATGAAGGCGCTCACCAGGGGAAAATTTGAATACCACATATGCAAGATTAGGGTGAAGGATAATCCCTATCTTGTTGAGAGGGAGTGTTGAGATTCAACAAGATGATGAGCTTAGTGAAAAGAGTCACCTTCACTAAGTGGGCCCGCAAGTTATTTTTGGCGCAAGTCTATTTTTAGACTATGTCTCTTTTTAGACATGGTGATCATATTTCAGAAGTTATAGGATGATATTTGTGGATGGTTGATCAAGTTGGAAAAATAGATGAAATTTTATTTTTAGAATATTGGGCGAAGTCTATTTATAGATCGTCGATCTAAAAATAGAAGTGTCGATTATTATTAGCTCTTAATAATAATCCGACAATAAAAAACAACCTATTCTCTTGGAGCACTTAGTTTCAGTGCACAGATTTTGAAAATCATTGGGCTGAAGGAATTACACAATTCCTAGGGTTTCCTGGTGGTTCATGCATCGAGGACTCAGTTAGAACTGAAGTGGCAAAGTTATGACAGATTTGGAAAAGTAGTTCATGGAGTTGTATTCAGTTTAACTTAGTTAGACTCAGTTGAGCTAGTTGTATCTAGTCTAACTGAATGATACACTAGTGAGAGTGGAGTGAATTAATTATTTAATTAATTCACAAATAATAACTCATTAATCAACTGAACAATACGACAGTTAACTACAGTGCATGTCAGTTCCAGTGGAGATCCAGTGGAGAGATAGATGAAAGGGCAAGATGGACTATCTGTTGTGACTATAATGATGGATTGATTGCACCACACACACATTGGAGTTGCCAATGAGGATTGCATAGTCAAGGTAAGGGACTTTTGAATTCATTTAGAGATATTCTTCATCATGGATTGCGCAATGGAGACAGGCTAGCAGGAGGGTAGAGATCAGTGCATGGATTTGCAGATTTCTTCTATGTTAGTGTGTGACGATTGATTGTATTGAGAGCTTGATGTACTAAGATTTTTATGAGATTGTTACATGATCTCCATGATACATAATATATGATAGTTGGGGTTTTCAGCTTCAGGCTTTCCCATTAAACAATTGTGTTATGTGTGATTGTTTTTATTTATGCTTCACATGTGTTTGCAATTAATTTTCCGCAAAAGATAAACAGTTGAATGATTATGTATTTTGCAAGAAGTTAAATATTGTGTATCAGGGGAATATGGATGTATGCATGTTTAGTGTATACTAATTTCTAGAATGTTCTGCATGTAACAACTTCTCCTTGAGCTCAAAAGCTCTAGTCAAGAAGACTCTTCCATAAGAATAGATAACCCCATCATCCACCATGTATCTATCATCTCCCTCTGGGTCATCAAGAATCATGCAAGCACCAAGATCCTTGGATTACTATACCAATATTTGAGACCTCCAATATGGATCAATCCTCCTAAGAGACAGCGCTGAAGTTTTGGAATGTGAAGCTCCCCACATGCTATTGTATTTTCCTTTGACATCCCTCATGCCAAAGTCATCAATTATAATGATGCTATATGTGGGAGATCCTTTCCAAAGTGGAAGTCCTAATCCTCCAAGGTTAAGGAGTAGCCCCTATGCACCATGATAGTGCCATCTCCTACTCCTGCAACATCATGCAAAGTATGGGAGAAAATCAGCCCATAATCTCTCAAGAAAAACCATAGCAACAACAGCTCTTGTTGCCTCCCCACACCATCATCATATAAATCATGGAGCAACAACATGATAATTGATATGAAAGATATCACATCACCCCAACACATCAAAACTCCTTACTGCTATATGATGTAAGTGTCATGCCAAAGTTCACTCACCAACACACCACTTGAAGAAGGATATGTCACATGATGGCCAAACTCCTTCAAGAGTAGCCAAAGTAGTCTTGCCTCTGGCTGCCCAGTATCATAAATATGCAAGTGGCTTTCCAACCTATTGCTCATCAACATCACCCATCCAACCCATGGTGAGTGTCTATCATCATGCCCAAAAGTGGCATTCCTAAAATGGAGAATACCATCCTCCCAAATCAGATTTTTGTCTTTGCATTTCATGGGATGTTGAAATGCAATCTCCTGAAGATATCCAAATGAATACCACTCATCAATGATGAAGTTGACCCCATAAGGATCCAAATATGTGGTAGGAAAAAACCTCCCATCATGATGTGAAAGGTTCATCAAGAAATATCCATCACAACCATGAGAGATGTTATCGATCATAAGATGTCCCCCAACAACTATCTGTGTATCCTATGTTATACATATGGGAAGGTCATTGGAATCATCCACCAATGGTTGGGCCCCCAACTCATCACTTCTGCTCATTGAAAACACTGCTAATATCCATGATGGTGCATCTGTTGTCTTCAAATCATACTCTATGCTAAACACATAGTTCTGCATGGCATTGTTCAGGACAATACTCATCCCATCTTCCAAAAATCTACACTCCAACCCCAAAAGTTGTGTGCAGCTCAACAATGGTACTCTAGGACGAAAGTACATCTCCTCCTTGAAAAAATCAAGGATACCCAGCGTAGTGAAAGTCTGCTCCTCCAAATCAGTAATATATTTTGACCCATGGTCATGCAATGGCATAGTCCCACAATCCTCCATATGATTTTCTGAAATGACAAGAAATGGAAACATGTGCATACCTTGGTAAAACTTGGGAACATCTTGTACTACTACAAGGGTTCCTTCCTCTGGTGTGATGGCTTCCCCAACTACTGATGATGATGGCTTCTCCTCTATGGCTTCATCAGCACTATTAAAAGTCTCTTCCTCCTCATGCATCTCCGGAATAGTGCATGGGACTCTAGATGTTAAGAGATCAAGACTTCTTCGCAAAGGTGCAAGTATTCTTTCTCCTGATGTAAGTGCTCCTGCAGTAAGTGGTGGTGAAGGCTTCTTCTCCTCTGATATCTTCTTGTCAAACTTTTTGATCAATCTTTGAGTGAAATCTGCATATGCAGTCACCTTTGCATGAATCAAATGGCCGAACCACCAAATGCTTGCCTCACCCTCAAGGTGCGGCGTTGCAATCTCAACAGATTCTTTCTCTACTACTATATGTGGCAGTAAAAATGCATCCAATCTCTTTCCCCAAGTCCTTGTTTTGCATGAGGATGACCCATCAAAGGTCGACAATAGAAATCTATTGCCCTTCTTCCTTCTATTGCTACAAGGTCTCCTTTCTTGTGTGAGCTGAATGAACTGTGGGAGAGTTAGATTCTCCTTGAAAGCTCTAGGTTGAGACTTATATTCTGCAAGATACTCACTTAGAATCTCATGATCTAAGTGTTCTCCATCCATATGCCTCTTATCTTCAAAAGATAAGGTCATAGTATGTTTCTTTGGAGCTCTATGCAATACTGGATCTTCTTTTTGTTGATAGGAAGTGCATGGACCTTCCTCATCTTGCAACCCTAAGGTGGTTTCACTTCTTCTCTCCATTTTTCTTTGCTTGACCTCCTTGGTGAGGTCCTTCTTAGATCTGAAAAGAGATGAGATGAAACTCATTCCTCCCACCATTCTGATCTCTTTCTCCTTCTCTTCTTCTTCTTATAGCATATTGACTGAAAATCGACACGCTGAGCCAAGATGATGCTTCGATACCACTGTAGTATTCCCAAGTGGGAAAACTCAACAATACCTGTAGTAAAAATGCATTTTTCAGAAATGTGTGTAACAATAGTTAAATGCAGCCCATGGATCCATTCATTTATACATTATAACATCCATATACAAAAGGAGATCTGAAACAAATCATGGTAGCTTAGTTAAACAAGCCTCCCAAACCATTATTGCTCAAAAATCATGCAAAAAGAGGGGATGCAACCATGAATATATGATGGAAATACCCCGACAACGTTACTTTATTACTCCTGCAACGACAGTAAGTTTTACATCAGATCTAGAGCTTCTATGTGCATAAAACGTTAGATCTATATCAGATCCATGCACTATACAGGCTCCTCTAATGAACCCCCTTGGGGTTTTTAGCAAAACACCATGTACAAAGTGTAGATCTAAGATCTAAGACTGCAGATCTACTAAAAATTACAGATCTGGAAAGTGGATCTAATATGATATGAACAATAAAAGGATCTCCTCCAACAGATCTCCAAAGTGAAGGGTAGATTCACAACACTCAAAAAATCAGCTCTCCAAATGGTGCACTGAATCACCTTGCAATTACTCCTTTAGAAATTACGCAGATATGGATCTATACTGTGCTGTAGGGGACAAAATAGATTTTGCCTATAGCCAAGATATGAAAATGAAGCGCAATACCTTCAATATTGTCCTTCCAATGTAGTAGAAACCTCCTTCACTGAAAATGAGCACTGAAATGGCCTTGATCTGAAGATCTAGTATCCACTTGCTGCAGCTTATTGAAACAGACAAACCCTCAACATGATCTATGCTATCAAAGGAATATGAAGCTTGGCCTTTAGCTAAATAGTGGACAATATGGTGAAAGACTCCTCCAAGAGCTACTCAATGGAAGAGGTGGGATTCCCAATCGAGAACACCGTGTTCTAAACAACACTCTATCTCAGCTAAATAGCCATAAAAAGAAATATGTCTAAACAAACCATATAGTCAGAAAATAATTATCATAATATAACCCCATATGGATGCAATCCTCTTTCTTATAAATAATGTGAGCCTTCTCACCTTGTGTCCCACTCATTAGGGTTTCCATCTTCATGCAATGAATCTCCCTCCAAAACTGCGTTGTCCCATCATTAATGCCACTCCTCCATAACAACGCTATTAGATTTGGTCAACCTTGAATGGATCTACATGCAATTTCTTCTTCCACACTCAATGTGGCTTTATTCTAACTATCTAAGCTGATCCATATTCTCACTGAGTTATCTTCATTGATGTTCCACTTCCTCCATACTAGCTTTGTTGACTTGGTCAAACTTGACTTTGTCCACATGCATTAGCCTTTGTTCACACATGGAGGTGTTTTATCAAACTATGAATATGATCCCTTTCCATATTAAGAGGGTTTTTATTGCTGCTAAGGAGATTTATGGGTCTCCCTACCCATTTTTTCATTTAACTATGTTTGGAGAAAAATTAATATTCCAATTAGCTGCATGCTAATTTAGGAATATTACATTTGGTATGAAGACGAACTAGACACCCAATGAAGAATGGGAGTGAGAAGCATGGGCACCAAAATTCAATGGGGGTAATGATGCTAGGGTGTCCATGTGAAGAAGGTTCTAACACTTGACATTTGCCATATGTCATAGGTGGATGGGATGCTCCATCTACCAGGGTGTCGGGGTCCCTAAGTGTTATAGCATCATTTCCCACCTTTGTATACTTGATGCCCTAAGTTATGGCCTTGGGAAGCCCTTTCCCTTTAGACTTGGTCCCTTATATAAAAACATTATTTTGAATTCCATGCACGACTCTTTCCTATAAAAAGTGCATGCACATGCGGGTTCAGTTATACCCAACTTGCATATATAATTTGAAATATGAAAAAATATAAAATTCCCTATTTTGTGGGTGGTGTTTATGGGTTACACCAGAAGCCTACCTATAGAAGCCCATGGCCTAACTTTATCCCAATTGAAACAACTATTTTGGGGTGGTATAAATACACCTCATGGGAAGGCCTTAGGGGGAGAGAGATAGGTATTGGTACTATACCCATTTAGTCCCTAATCAATTCTGATTTGTCCCTGTGACTACTGCACTCCCAGATTGTCAAAACCATTGTTTCCCTCACATATATGATCATTCCTCTTATATGACATCCATGTGTATGCTTTTGGAACAAGATTGTTGAGGCTAGGGCTGGATGGATCTGGAGGATAGTTTCGCTTGGAGCTGTGGCTGAATCAGGTTGTATTCCTCCAAATATCTTTGCATTCATAAATAAAGAAGCTTTGTCCCATTCTTGATGTTCATGATCTTAATGCTTTATACATGTTATGATCATATTATGAATTATGTCATGTTTTTATGCTTATATGCTTATATGATCGGACACTAACATCTTAAACATGCTTTCATTTATTGCTAGTATATGTGCTTTTATTGAGTGAGTTTCAGGTTTCAGAGCACTAGGAGAAGCAAAGGGTTTGAACCTTGCATGACCGCCTTCAAATGTAGGACCAATGGGTACCACCCCTCCTTCCCATTTTACTAGTTTGAGCATTAGGACTGTAAATTTGTATGATTTTTTTTGTTGTATGGTTATTTCTCTATTGTGGTTCCCAACCCATACCCTAGGGTACTTCATCCTGTAATAGAATTGACAAATCCACTTGGAATTACATTCTTGTAATTCCTAGTTTGGGGTGTTTCACTCTGGATCTGGGCTTTCTTTTTGGTTTAATCACTTTTCCAGTTTCTTTGATTCATTATCAATCTAGGCAAAAGTTCTGATCTTTTGGATAAGACTTGGTTTTTTAATTTTTTCTTTACTCCACTTTTTATATGCTCTTCCAGTTTACACAGTCGCACATACACACGTTTTTTTCCAAAGAAACACGCGTATACGTGTTTTTCCTTGTGAACATTAGCGTATACACATAGGTTGATCACTGCCAAGACTCATATTTCCAGTTTAAAATGAAAATTTTAGATTTTGAATCCAGTAAATCCTTTTTCCTGCTTTTGATTCATTTTGTTTAATCATTTATGTTCTTGGAAAGTGTTCCTTTTTGCAATTTGTCAATTTCCTATCTTTCTTGATCTAAAACCTAGTCAACCTAGGGTTTTCTCTTTTCGTAAAGTTTCAGATTTTGTGTTTGGGATCAGGGCTTCTTGCTGAAGTTATTAGTTGTTCCTAGTATTCAAAACAATGAATTAGTGTTAATTTCTCATTCCTAGACTTCTTACCACTTCACCTCTGCCTTTCTTTTGTTGGCTTTCTTGGTATTTCTTGGATTTTTTTAGAAAGGTACTTTTGGCAATCTTGAAGAATGTTTCTTAATTTTCTTGGAGTTTTCTTGTTTTCTGAAGTTCTGTGATGTTGATCAGGTCATATATTTGAGTGTGTAACCTATTTCTTCTTGTTAAGTCTTTTCATGCAAAAGATGTTTATGGCTTAAGGAACTTGAGGCCTTTTTTTCTCAATTTGGCGATCTTGAGATTTTGAGTAGGTTTTTTCTTTCTCAAAGAATTTCTTGCATCCTTAAATATAAAAAGACATAAAAAAACATCTTGGTTTGCCTCTTTTTTTTCTTTCGGTTTTTTTTTAAGGCTTCCTTGTCATTTTTGAGTAAGCGCAAAGTTTTTCATTTCGTCGAATTTGCTTGGTTTTGGGAAAAAAATTTGTTTGAATTTTCCCCTTTTTGTGTCAAGTTTTTGACCTCTTTGATAGGAGGAGTTCTTGTTTTAATTTTTCCCTATTGTGCCATGTCTTTGACCTCTTTATTGGGAAACACGTTGGCTTTTTTTTACAATAATCCTAGAATCTTGCATTAAGAATTTGTATTTTGTTGTATAATAGCTGCACTGTAAGAATTTTTATTCTTTTGTGTAGATTTTGAGTGTGTGAGCTTGTATTTTGAAAAATTAAAATATTTTTTTTTCTTTCATTAGTTTTTTCGTAGTTGCCTTTATATAAGTCTTTTTTCATTGAAGAAAAAGTTGCATTTTTCATGTAGCTAGGATTTTATTGATTTATTCTTGCATCCATAACACCATAAGTTGCACCTCCATATCACCCCTGACTTAAATTACAACCTTTAAAATCAAGTGATAAAAACTAAAATGAACTAGAATTTTTTGATTTGTCATTAAATACATAAACTAGTCTAGGTCATTAAAACCTTGGAGTAGGTGTGTGGATATTTAACTCTTCAAGGCCACTCTGAATTTAAACTTAGAACATAATTAAAAGAGTGAAACCAAATGTCATAAAGTTGTCTGGGAAATCTCTCCTAAAAATGGAGTCAAGCATGAGGGTGAGTGAAAGTAGGGAAGAAAGATACCGCCTCTCCTACTTATCGAATCCTAGCCAAAGACTGTTCCACGTGACTTTCGATACGAACTGGTGACCTTAGTTTCTATTCCTAGGTATCGCATAGGTGACTGCGGGGGGGGAATACCCGTGGTACCTAAGGCAGACATTGTATCATGTTCATTAGTACTTCTGGAGGGTGCCCTTGCGAAGCTCGGGTACTTGCAATAGAAAAGGATTTTTTCTGGGGGTCAACATAATTACTTCTGTTACATTCGCTAGTAGGCCTAGGGCGTAATTACCCCAGACTATCTTTAGAATGTTGTTATATATTCAGTTTCTTGTATTTTGGTGTCCGGTCCTAATCACTAGGAGCGAAAATACCTGAGATTTTCTTGATTGGTTTCATATTTAGCGACATTTTTAGAGAGTTCTCTTTAATCGTAGACTGCCATATCTTTATAAATTTTTAAGTCTGTATAAGTTCTCTTGACAATTAAAAGTGGTTGATTGATCAGTTCATCGATCAAGGAGGCCTCATGGACTCTTATCTGCGAGTGCTGAGGCTTCTCTTAGAAGGCGTAGGAGAAATTCTGCTGGTGATATTCAATCGGTAGCAATGAACGCATTAGAGAAGTGATCCTCTTCTTGGGGATATAATTTTACAGGGTGATCCTAGTGTAATTCATGATTTGGAGAGGAGTACTCCACTCCTTTCTAGGTTTATTTTTCCGTCGGAAGACAAAGTTGAGGTTGAAGATATTTATGAGTCTCCTGTCACTCCTTCTTTACCTCTTCCTCCTAATTTTCCATGCATTATATTATATGTTGGGACCTCAAATCATAGGCTGGCAAGCCCTGCTGTTTCTCCTGCTTTGCTTTAGATGGCCACTACTGGGAACACAGTTTCGACTATGCATACTTATAGTGTGCATACTCCTCTTTTGGTAGAAGAAGGAGGTACATTTGTTATATCAACTATCACTTCTAGTACTGTAATATTTATCTCTACCTATATTCCATAAATGAGTGGGGGAACCCAATATTTTTCTTCCCACATTGGTTCATTTTCATTTAGGATGCCTTTTAGTGCAATTCCCTCAGTTCCTTTCACCATTTCATCTATTGTCTCCACACTTTTGTCTTATATGGCTATTGGTTCAAAATATTTTAAGGGTTTTCCCTTTCGAAGTGGTCATATCCATCATTCTAACCCTTCTTTAGGGTATTTGCCTTACTATGTAGAAATTCAAGGTTTCAATCCTTTTTAAGGAGGTCAATGTTTCAATCCTTTTCAAGTTTGGAACCCTGATTTTGGTGATTTAGGAGCTAGGAATCAATTTGTGTCTGGTTAATAGGGGAACATGCCTTTATCCTTCGTAGGAACCTCTTCGAGGTTTTCTCCCTTCACTAGTGTGTGGAACCCTTACTAACGAAACTTGTCTCCTTTTAATACTTCGATTGCGGGGAATATTCCTGGAATATTCGGCAGGAGGCAGTCCTAAGCCAAATTTATCTGGACCACAAAGTTTTCCTTATGGTTCAGTGTCTTCTATGAACAATATTTGGAAACTTTGTGCCTAAGCAAATCCAGGTTATTATTTTCAAAATATTGGGAATCCATCTCCTGGTGGGTGGAACTATCAAGGTCCTCCATGCCTACCATTCTTGGAAACCTTAAATTTTCCATATCTTTTGAAATTGACTAATGATCCAATTTGATATAGCCTAGCTTGGCCTCCGGTTCCTACCAAGATTCCATCAGACATTCCAAAATTCAAAGGGAAGATTGGAGAGGATCCACTTGACCATGTAACACCTTTCCATTTATGGTGCTCATCTAAATAATTTATTGACGATTCAATTAGGTTGATATTATTTCAACGCACCTTGACTGAAAATGTTGCCAAGTGGTACATGGATCTTACTGGGAATACCTTTGCTTCATTTGGTGAATTGGCTACTATGTTCTTGAATCATTTTCAGTTGCCTGTTCGGTATGGTTTTGGAACTAAGCTATTGGCCAACTTCTAACAAGATGATGGAAATTACATTTCTGACCATATTTAGGAATGTCAAAGAAGGAAGAGGCTAATTAAAGACTATATTCCCAATGAATTCATTATGGAATGGTTCTTAAAATCTTTACAACCAGAAATCTCGAAGGATGTATCACTTTCTGGGGTATTTACAAAAGAGCAGGCTATCTTTAGATCCCCAAAATTAGAACTTGTATATTCTTAGCCTGGGATTCTTAATAATAATTTTTTTGGATTCTCCTTAATCCAAGATAGGTTTAGCCAAAGTGAAGCGAAGTACCCATGCCAACGGGCTAGTCAAGTCGATTGATAACAATATAGCTAATCTCTTAAATCAATTGCAGCAATTGTCTTTAGAAACTTCTTCTTCAATTCAAGCATCACCGTCAGTGTCTATGACTTCCCAACCATTAACCATTAATGTTGTCCCATCCTATAACCCCTAAGGAAACCAAAAATATAATGGGAAGAAGACAGGACATAATAAGAAAAAGGATAAGGATGGAAAGGATAATGCAAACAAACCCAAAAATAATGTTGGGGAGGGTAAAAAAGACAAAATATAAAGTTAAGTTTCCTTGATAATTGTGCATTGGAGACCATCTAACTCATATTTTCGCTAATATTCAGGATTCTCAGTGCTTATTGCATCAACAGGGTTCTTCTAGCTCCCAATTTGTCCTGACTAACCCCTTTACCCAAGGGGAAAAAGTTCTTGCTAGTGCGAATGCAAATACTGGAGCTCCCACATGGGGCAACCAGGAAGGGTAAAATCCATCAAATGTATACATGATGAGAGCTCATGTTGATGTTGCAATAAGGTCATGTGATTATGGTGAATCAGAATCCTATAAGGCTAAGGTCACTCATAATGTTTCAGAGACACTCCATATTGAGAGGCCTGTAGTTGCACCTATACCTCAGATGTAAAAACGCTCTGCTAAATGTTTGACTATTAACCCTAGTGCCATGGAAGCCCATAAATACTCCATTGTAGAAGATCTGGCTCAGATTCCTTGTGTGATGTCTACATTATAGGTACTCCAATCATGCCCAACATAAAGGAGTGCACTTATCACTGTGATCAGGGTAGTAGATCCCAAAAAATCTCTTGTGGTTACATTTGACATGCCAAATATTAAGAGGAGACTTCCTCATCATATGGATTCTCAAATTAAATCTACATACCGAAAGATGAAATTTTTTCGAATTGTAGCTGATGAAGGAGATTTCACATGTGTCATGTCCATTTCATGCTGGAAAGCGATCAGATCTCCTCAAGCCGTTCCTTCACCTACTCTCTTGACTGCATTTGATGTTAATTCTCACAGGATACATGGCATTTTTCCAACCTTGCCCATATATGTTGGGGGAAAGGTGGTCAATATCGAGGTAGAAATAGTCGATGATAATTTGGATTATAACCTTTTATTGGGATGAAATTGGATTTATGAAATGGATGCCATTGTATAATTATTATTCTACATCCTATTCTTTCCTCATGAAGGGAGAATTGTTACTGTTGATTAGATGGATTATTCTCCAAAATATTCCAATGCATCCTCTCATTCTACTATTCCCTTGGTGAATAATTCCAAGTGACCCATAGAGAATATAGGACTTGGTATGTATTCCTAATTGATGGGTACATTTGATCTTTCGTCTCCTATTTCTCGGATAAATGATATTTCATCATCCAAGGCTCCTTCCCGAAGATATTTCTTCTGAAATAATTATTTTTTGAAGCCTTGGCCCTTACCCTCTTCTAAGAACACATATGAAATTTCTTATCAATTTATTGTTAACACTACAGATTTCGATCTGATTCCTATTTTGCTGGAGGATTTGGATGGAGATGTGGCTCCACCTTGGACTTTTAACTCAACTTCTTCTTTGGACTCTCTTGATACTATTTCACCATCTGAGGAGGAAATCCTAGAATCATTGATGGGCATGGAAACACCGTAGGATGATTTTCATCATCGGTCATACTTTCTCCCAGAATTGCGTGAAGTAGAGTCAAGTTTGTCTAGCCTTCCGTGAACTGGTAAAGTTCACACAATTGTAAATCCTTTGGCTCCAACACAGATTTTTGCCAAAGGTAATGTGTCTATCATTTCATAAATGATGCTGATGAACATCTGCAGGGATCCCAATATAATAGAGAATGTTTTTATCGGAGCCTAGCATTCCTCAAAGAAGTTCAAATTTATACTGATATTTTCAAATAATTTTGTGATGTGTTCTCTTGGTCTTATGAGGAAATTCCTAGAATTTATCCGTCAATTATCCAACATGAGATCAAGACTTATGAGAACGCTAAGCCTATATGGAAAAAGCTTCGACCGATAAACCCTAGGAAAGAAACATCTATCAAAGCCGAGGTTGAGGAGTTGCTTAAGGCAGGTTTTATATACCCCATTCCTTTGACTGATTTGGTTTCAAATTTAGTCCTAGCTGATAAGAAACAAGGAACAATCCTTGTGTTCATAGATTTCATAGATTTAAATAGGCTTTTCCAAAATATAACCTCCCCACACCCTTTATCGATCATATTATCAATGAATGTGCAGGGAATGAGATTTTATCCTTCATGGATGGTTTCTCAGGTTATAACCAAATTACTATCTGTCCTGAAGATCAACATAAGACAACCTTTATCTGCCCCTGATGTACCTTTTCATATAAAAGGATGTCTTTCGGTCTTAAAAATGCTGGAGAAAATTTCCATTAGGCCATGTCTTATGCTTTTCACGATATTGTGGCATATCATCGAAGCTTATTTTGATGAATTATTTGCTTGTTATCGAAAGAGAATTGATCATCCTCATCATCTTCCATTGATTTTAGAGAGATGCCATTATTATAAAATCTGGTTGAATTTGAATAAAAGTGTTTTCACAGTCACATCTGGTTGGCTATTGGGGTTCATAGTATATATTGAAGGGATTCATGAAGATCCTTTCAAGGTTGAGGCAATAATTCAGTTGCCTCCCCTGTCTACCATTCATCAACTTTAGATTATCCAAGGAAAATCCAATTTATTGAGGATATTTATCATCAGTTATGTTGATATTACGAAGGGATTTATGAGATTGTTGAAAGAAGGAGCTCAATTTCTATGGGACGACTTCACTCAGCTCTCGTTCGATGCTTTGAAAAAAGCATTAACCTCGGCTCCTTTACTAAGTCCAACCGATTATAGCAAGGATTTCTTCTTGTATCTCTGTAATATTCATAATTTAGCTTCAGCTAATAGGAATATTAATTTTACATTTGAAATCTAGATGCATGAATAATTGAGCAAGGAGGCTCCTAATTTTCTCAAGTATGAATAAAAATCCCTCCTAATGTGAAAGGGGATCATGTAATAACTAGTTCAAGCAACCACATGTGTGAACAAGGTCTAAAATATGTGGACAAGGTCAAGTTTGACCAAGTCAAAAAAAATGTCTAGATGCATTGAACCATCTTGTTGGACAACGCAGTTTTTGTGGAGCCACCTTTGCATGGAAGCAACCTCATAGTGGGTGGGACCCTTGGTGAGGAAGCTCTTGAATTATATAATGAAGGAGATGGCAAGCATATGGACATATTGGAGATTATATTTTCATGAAGTCTTCTTATAATTCTTGCATACTTAGTTGTTTAGCTAAGTTGCTGCACTGCTTAGTGCAAGGGTTTACCCGGATGGGGATTCCCTACTCTTCCATGGAGATCTTGTTCAAGAAATCTAAGAGGAGGGTTATGATCTGAATTTTCCACTACCTGGTGTTGGGCCAAGAATATACCTTCAGCAAAAATGCATTCCCTTCAGAAACCTATGTTATTTCTTAAGGTGTGCAGTGGAAGGGGTTGAAACCCCATTTTGAGGAGCTAATTTCCCAAGAGGAGGATCAACCTTTCCTTGGGAAAGCTAGAGGGAGAATCTACAACCATTTCTTTGAATTTTCAGCCATATATTTCAGAGCTTTAGCCATACAATGTTATTCAGCCATAGATTTTGCAGCAGCTTCTTTTATATTTCTTTTCTGTCAAGAAATCCTTGCCGGGTCTTCTTATATTTGTGTAAAAGAGATTAGATCTCTGATTTTGTACATCATTGAGTATTATAATAACATTATCAGTCATATTTATCTATTTTTTTTAGTTTACCTCTCTTTGTCTGTGCATTCACTGGGGCAGCTGCTCTGGCATTTTGTAGTCTTGGGGTTTTGCCCATTTTAAGCAGTTGTGAGCATGGGAGGCCTATTTAACTTGGCTAATTGCATTTTTTTTTTTTAAATATTCTGCATGCATGTCCTATATTTCATATTCTAAGGGACACAACCATTATTTTCCACTTTTTTAGCTCAATACTCAGAAAATAGTGTTTTTAGGCAAAAATAGCTGCTTTTCCCCACTCGGTGAACTGTATAAATGCATATTTTGTTGCTGTGATTGTTATTTTTATGGATATGTGTTAAAACAAAATATATGAGTTTATTAATTTCTGTTCTCCCACTTTGGAATACCTTAAGGTATTCTTATTGTTGTATAAAATTCCAGTTTTGGGATATTACAGTGGTATCACATCAACAATCTTGGCTCAGCCTGTGAGCTCAAGAATTATGGAGTCTTCTCATGGAGAGAAGGATATTTTTATAAGAAATTAGAGAAAACCCTTGTTTTCTGGAGAAATGAGTTTCTCAAAACTTCTCTTTTCATATCTGCAGGGAAAGGGCAAGGGCATAAAAGAAATGAGGAGGAAAACACATGAAGATCCCTCACATAGATCTATACAGGAGGAAGATTCTAAATCCTCATATTTTTGATATGAGCACTCAGCCATATTACCAGATCTACCACATTCTATCAAAAATTTCTTCATGAAGAGGAAGAAAGGAGAAGTGCCAAAGAAAAATACTCTTCGTGATTATTTGCGGGAATATGAAGCTCAATCTGAGGAGTTCAAAGGTCAATTGAATTTCCAAGGGTTTTTCGAAATGAAGGAGGAAAAGAGCCCAAGGAGCAAGAAGCAAAGTGAGGGTATATTCTTTCTATCCACTTTTGATGGATCACCTCTATGTCTAGCTAGGGCTTGGGTGAAGGAGTTGGATACCTTTGTGCAACAACATCAAGTTTTAGAATTTGAAGCCATCAAAATAGCAGCACTGCATTTTGAGGGTAAGGCCTATGATTGGCGGTTGTTTGAATCATTTTCCTTAAAGAATGAAAATACATCTACTTATGCAAAGTTCACTGAAATATTAGTAGAAAGGTTTGATGATATTTCATGTGAAACATCTTCCATTGCAACTATCAAACCACATCAAACAAAAATTTTGCATGAGTTGGGAGGGTCTATATATCCAACTCCATTTCTGAAAACCAATGAAGAGGAGGTGAGCTTGTTTTATTCTTTTCCAAGTGCAAAATCTCCTTTGGATGGAGGGCTTCCTTCTCAAAGGGAATACATGAAGATTCCTTCTTCAAAAGAAGACCAAGATCTAAGGTCTCTTGTTGAAGGTAAGGAAACTTCAACTAGTGGAGAAGAGAAAAGAGACGCAGAAGAAGATAACGCAGTCATATCAAGGGCACCTCAAAAATCTCATGAAAAATAAGGTGGATCACTTGCTCCAGGAAAAGAAACCCTTGCACTCTTGAAAGGAATTCCAAAAGGTCTCACACATAGAGCTCTCGGCATAACACATGAGTAGCATGCACTTTCATTGCCAAGTGATGGGATCTTGAAGATAAGAGAAGGAAAAGAGGAGGAATAACATCACCAGATGAAGAGCATGTACCCTTCTCTATTTCAGAGTTTTAAAGAACAAAGAAGGCAAGAGGATCAATGCAACAAAGGTAGGGGAAAATCTGTCCACCTACATTCACATCCTACTCTATGCCTTGATGCCTCTTTGAAAGGAGGCATTTCAGCAGGAAGATGTCCTGATTGGAGGGAAACTAAAGTGCTCTCTCAACTATATACAACAACAACATATTTTTTTAAAGAGGGAACCTTGGAAGGAGCCACTACAACACTGAAAACCCTTGATGGAAGGCTAGGCAAATTTGTGAAATTGACCTTGCTTTCTTCAATTCATCTATTTGCGTTGGAGAGAATAGATTCAGAAATTTGTGCTAATATGAGCATAGTATCAAGAGGCTAATCCATATATTTGGGGCAGCAAAGGATACTCCAATATATAATGAATATTTCTGAACATAACAAAAAAATAATTTCATTTTTGCATGTAGGAGCAAAGAGGTGGAAGTTTTTGAGGAAGAGAACCTTTCAAGGGAAGGGTGGCTTTCCTAAACTTCAATCTTGTCTTGAGCAAGATCAGCTGCAAGAAGGGTAGAAAAAGAAAGTTGGGAATACTCCAACATGTGACTTTGACATCAAGCATGCCAAGGTGGAGAGCCATCATGTGACAAATGCATCATTTCATACTTCTACAGCATTGTCAATGTTGGGAAGCCTAGACCTTTATTGGGAGTCCCAACTCTTGATGGAATATTCTAAGGACCTATTCACATGTAAGGTTCTTGATGGGAAAGCATTGTATGAGAAGTATAAGGTAGTTAATGGAATCATTTATCTTCATGATCAGATCTACTTAACCAAAGATTCCAAACTCAAGAATAAACTACTTGGTACAACTTATGAGGTCTTGCTTTCAAATCCCACTAGCTTCATTAAAACATATCATACTATCTTAGATGGATTTATGTGGGAAAATTTCAAAGAAGAGATGCACTCTCATATGATTAAGTGCATGAATCATTTGCTAGTTGAGGAGGAACATGACTCTTGAGAAGAGTTATCATTATCACCTCCTTATTCATTGAGTGTGAGAGGCAGCTCATCCATGAGCTACCTTGCTGATTTTAAACAAGTGTATGATGAACATTTTATTGCTGAACCTCATGATGTATTTATTATATACTTGCATTTTCTTAAAACTCATGTGTAGGTCTTGGCTCCAAGAGGGGGCACTTTTGCTGATGGGCCTCATGAGCCACTTTGGGCCATGAACAATGGTGATGTTTGCCATTATTTGGGAGATCTTAGAGAGATGATGTACTCTTCATGGTATTGTTCCTTAACACCAACCATCATACACCTTCTCCAAGCATGCAAGAAGGATTGGGCAGAAAGCAAGTGTTGGGGAGAACACTTGTCATATCATATCCTATGGCAGTCAGGAGGAAAACTACACTGGTTGCACATGAGGGACCATTGTCCTTCTCCCTTATTGTATATGGCAGCTAGCATGATCTTAATTATGCTCCCACATGGTAAATATGTTCTTATCTTTGTTGGAGGCATGGTTAAAATAGAGGCACACTTGTTGGATGTGTCTTTGGGGGAAGAGAGTCCCTACTTTTTCTGCACTACATGTTCCAAGGGGAGCATGAGAAATTATATGGCCGCCATTGCATATTACTTGTTTCGGTATGATGTGGACCATATGTTTTGTTGGAGCACTTGGGGCATGCCTCTCATGAGAAATTGGGAGGATCTTTTTTATGAATTACCAAGATGGAGGGTGATTCATTTTATTTGGATGATAGCATGGAGGAGGAAGACCTTCATTGATGATGAGATTTCTGATGATTATCAACACTTATATCTTAAGAAGGCCATGGATCAGCAAGAAGGTTCCCATAACAACCTTCCATTCTTTCATGATGAGAGCCATTTGGTTTATTCACCAAAGGCCAACTTGCACACTTGGGAGGAGCCATTGGGAGATGGAATTTTTATAGAAATTCTGAAGCAATGGAGGAGACTATGGGATGAGAGGGCCACAAGAGGAGGAGGAGAGATTTTGTAGTACCCTTGCAGTTGCTTGAGGACAAGCAAAATTTGGGAGGGGGAGACTGTAATGTTCCTAATTTAGCTTCAGCTAATAGGAATATTAATTTTTCTTTTGAAATCTAGATGCATGAATAATTGAGCAAGGAGGCTCCTAATTTGCTCAAGTATGAATAAAAATCCCTCCTAATGTGAAAGAGGATCATGTAATAGCTAGTTCAAGCATCCACATGTGTGAACAAGGTCTAAAATATGTGGACAAGGTAAAGTTTTACCAAGTCAACAAAACCTTCTAGATGCATTGAACCATCTTGTTGGACAATGCAGTTTTTGTGGAGGAGCCTTTGCATGGAAGAAACCTCATAGTGGGTGGGACCCTTGGTGAGGAAGCTCATCAATTAAATGAAGGATATGGCAAGTATAAGGACATATTGGAGATTATATTTTCATGAGGTTTGCTTAGACTTCCTGCATACTTAGTTGTTTAGCTAAGTTGCTGCACTCCTTAGTGCAAGGATTTACCTGAGTGGGGATTCCCTACTCTTCCTTGGAGATCTTGTTCAAGAAATCTAAGAGGAGGGTTCTGATCTGAATTTTCCACTACCTGGTGTTGGGCCAAGCATCTACCTTTAGAAAAAATTAATTCCCTTCAGAAAACTGCGTTATTTCTTAAGGTGTGCAGTGGAAGGGGTTGAAACCCCATTTTGAGGAGCTAATTTCCCAAGAGGAGGATCAAAATTTATTTGGGAAAGCTAGAGGGAGAATCTACAGTGATTTATTTGTATGTTCAGCCATATATTGTAGAGCTTCATCCATACAACATTATTCAACCACATATTTTGCAGCAACTTCTTTTATATATCTTTTCTGTCAAGAAATCCTTGCCAAGTCTTCTTGGATTTGTGTAAAAGAGATTAGATCTCTGATTTTGTACATAACTGAGTATTATAATAGCATTATGATCAATAATATTTCTCTATTTTTCTGATTTTACCTCTCTTTGACTGCGCAGTCACTGGTGCAGTTGCTCCGGCATTTTGTAGTCTTGGGGTTTTGCCCATTTTCAGCAGTTGTGAGCATGGGAGGCATGTTTAACTTGGATAATTGCATTTTTTTTTTGAAAATATTATTCACGCATGTCCTATATTGCCTATTATAAGGGACACAACCATTATTTTCCACTATTTTAGCTCAATACTCAAAAAATAGCATTTTTAAGGCAAAAATAGCTTCTTTTCCCCACTCGATGAACTGCATAAATGCATAGTTTGTTGTTGTGATTATTATTTTTATGGCTATGTGTTCAAAAATATTATATGAGTTGATTACTTTCTGTTCTCCAACTTTTTAATACCTTAAGGTATTCTTATTATTGTAGAAAATTCCAATTTTGGGATATTGCAATCTTGCTGCGGCAGAATCAACCATAGCTATGGCTCTAGTTCAGGAAGACGATGCTCTCTATTAGTATGTGATTTTTTATCTAAGATGAGGCTTGGTAGGTCCTAAATTACAATATTCTCTTATTGAAAAATTATATTTGGGAGATTTTCATGTTTTCCAGTGACTTAGGCATTACATTCTGCTTCGTAAAACTTTTTTTTTGGAAGCTGTCAATCCAATTCAGTTTGTTTTCAGTAGGTGAGTGATTGGGGGAAAATATAAAAGATGGATTTTTATTCTAAAAGAATTAAATCTTGAGTTATTGTATGCTAAATCCAAAAAATATTTAATATTCGTAGAATTAATCTCAGAGTTTCCATGTGAAGAAGAAACAATTTATGTGGAATCATTCCCTAATGAACATATTTTCCTTATTTCTTCACAAGATCCTTGGTACAGAGATATTATTATATATCTTTAGACTTTGAATTTTTCCCTCACTTGTTCAAAGGATGAGGGAAGAAAAGTGCCTCACTTGGCTAAAAGTTATGTTATCATTGGTGACACTTTATATCGTCGCAGGGTTGATTCAATCCTTAGACATTGCTTAACCCTAGAAGAAGTTGAGCTAGTGCTAAATGATTGCCACAGTGGAGACTATTCTAGTAATTTATCATGGCATGCTACAACCCAAAATATTTTGTGTGTTGGATATTTTTGGTCTTCGATCTTCAAAGGTTGTGTTGAAACAGTCAAGAAATGTCATCCTTGTCAAATATTTGCTCAGAATATGCACGCTCATCTTGCTCCACTCTTTACCGTTATTACCGTCGGTGCATTCAAAAAGTGGGGAATCTATTTTAAAACTTGCAACCCACCTTTGGAAAATTGTATTAATTATATCATTGTAGTAGTGGACTACTTCACTAAGTGGGTCGAGGCTATGCATACCTTTGTGAATGATGGTGAAACAACAACCCTGTTTATTTTCAATCAAGTCATTTCTCTTTTTGGTATTCCTAAAGAGATTGTCATTGACCATGGTAGTCATTTTTAGAATACCATGATGGCTAAGTTGGCTCTCAAATTAGGTTTCAAACATGAGAATTCATCTCCTTGTCATCCTCAGGCCAATGGGAAAGTGGAAGACATGAATAAATCCTTACAGGTTATCCTGCAAAGGACAATCATTAAATCTCAATCCAATTGGCACATTATGTTGTATCCTGCACTAGGCATACTAGATTTCACTTAAGACTGCAACTGGTTTCACTTCTTTTCAAATAGTTTATGGGTTGGAATCAATCTTCCCTATGGAAAGTGAAATTCCTTCTCTTAAGCTAGTTGTTGAACTTCTTCCAGAAACTACCAATCCTGAAGAACACCTCATTTATTTATAACGCTTTGATGAGCAGTGTCAAAGTGCAGCCACAATTAACGAAGCTCATAAGAAGAGGGTGAAAGCTCAGTACAATAAGACTGTACGCTCTATGGTTTTCTCTGAAGGAAACCTTGTCTTGGTCTATGATCAAGACAAGGATGCCTTGGGGGAAGGTAAGTTTAAGTCCATGTGGTACGTTCCTTTCATCATTAAAAGAGTCTTGAAAAAGGGAGCTTACGAATTGTTTTATTTTAATGGAAATGAGCTGGTGGAGCCCAGAAATGGGCTCTATCTTAAAAAATATTATGCCTAGGATTGTGCCTAGAATTTACTTTGGTTTTGTACATATTTTTTTTTTTTTTGCATATCTGTCAATAGGTTTCATTGCAACGTCGATGCTTTTGATATGACTTGGTAGGTATCTATGGATGATATGATGTATATTTAGGATTTTGCGATGGTGCTACTTGACATACCTGGAATTTGTCTTCCGCGGCTTGGGTAATTCACTGTCCATTCTGTCAGTTGTTAGTCTCAAGGGACATATGTACTAGTCATGCTTTGAATAATGTTTTCGAATATCTCTTGGTGTTGGTTCATTAGTAGTATACTTGGGTTTACAACTGGTGGTGTCTCAATTAAATAACATCTATCATTTCAGGGATCCCTATTTATATCGCTAATTTCTGGGAGTGCGTTTATTACATAGATCATTTAATTTTATTACATTTATTCATATTCCACGATCATAAAACTAATTTGTTGATTAAATAACTAATCAAGCATTATATTTTCATATAATTCATTCATCACATTAAAAATAAAAAATAATCAATCATCTTTTTGATGTGTTTTAACTTTGTAAACTTGTGAGAAGAAGGGCTCCACGAGAAACGAAATTGGCGATGGCACCTAGGGTTTCATCTGAACCAAGATCTCAGGCCGCCGCCCTGCTTCGCCCTTCTCGTCCACGATGCTGTGGAATGCCGGATTCCTTCGCCGGCACTACACCTTGAGTCTTCCGTGCCCCTTTGGGCACTCTCCTTTCCCCACACTGCTTTACTCAGGAAATCGGAGATGCTGGACCTCGGCCCTCTGCAGCTGCGATCTGTAATAGCCGCCCTCTTCAGGCAAAGAATGTATAGGTTAAGAATGGCTCTATTGCAAACACTCTATCTTATCCTTTGACTGTGGCTCTAGGGACGAAAGATTGCGCACAGAAAGGTTGCTCAACCCCTTTCGAATCGCGTTTGCTCTCCCAGAAGCATCGACCCTTTGTTATTCAGATTCAGAATGCTTTGAGATATCCAGATCTGCCTGAAGGAAGCGCTAGGAAGTTCTTTAGAGGGGACAAAAATACCCATCTCTATGGCTATTTGCCTCACCCCACAACTTCTCACAAACCCCAGCAGCAAGTTATGGAAAAGATGGATTACCAGAGTACCAGTTTCCTCTCTTCTCAGAAATGCAGAGGCAAGCAGAAGATTGATCACTCTGCCTCTTTTCAGATCCAGATCTCGCTCCTTTCAGGAAAAACTTTGCTGCAATGGGTGAGCTCTTCAGATCTAGTGTAGGACCTCAATAAAATCCTTGAATATATGCTGGGGATTTCTTATGCATCGCAGAGACTCCTCCACGAAGGTAAACAACTGGAGGATCTTTATCCCCTCTCTTTTTACAATATTAAAAGAAATGCATCCATTGTTTTCACCCTTCGTCTGAGAGGGGGAGTTGTTGGACAGCCATCTACAGCTCCAGATTTTTCTTACAAAGATGCTCTCCATGCTCAGATGCCCAAGAAAACATCTCCACTAGCTTTGGCTCCCAAGCCTTTCTTGGTGGACAAACTGGAGGAAACCCCCTCCATTGAAATATCGCATCCAACGCTGGATGAGCAAATCCAAAATTTTTCTAAGCATGCCATTATTTGCAGATTTAATAGACTTTGGCCATGCACGGCAGACCTCTATCAATGGATCCACTCCAACTTGACCAACAATTGCAAGGTTCTATTCTGCTCAAAGGGATTCTTCATTGTAGTATTTGCTTTGAGTGAAGACTACCAAAAAGCTTTAACAGAAGGTCCATGGTTCTGGGGCATAATAGGTTTATTCCTCACCCCCTGGTTCCCAGATTTCGATCCATCTACAGCAGTCATCACCAAGCTCCCCATTTGGGTTAGACTTCCTAATCTCCCGCCGCATCTATGGCACTTTGTTGTATTCCAAGGGATTGGAAATACTCTTGGTCGCTTTCTTGCCATAGACGCCTCGAGGGGGGGAAAGGGAATATATACCTTCGGCAGAATCTGTGCCGAAATAGACATGAGAAAGGGTCTACCCGATCAGATTAATCTCAAAATCAGAGACTTCCATTGGACTCAAACCCTGGATTACGAGAACACAACCTTTCGCTGCCGGCATTGCCATCAAACAGGGCACCTTCAAATCTCTTGTCCCTCGATGCCTGCCCAAAAGAAGAAGGTCAATCATAAGCCGAAATCCAAAAGTTGGAAACCTTAAGAGCCTCCCCCCATGGATGATATTGGTTTCAGCTCGGATGAAGAGGAAGGGGAAGCAGAAGGAATGGACGCAAATCAGTCACAAGTTCCGCCTTCGGCAAGTCCTAAGGAATCCAATGTTCCTCCAACCTCACAGAAAAGAACTCATGAGTCCTCTCCCTCGGATTCAGACAAGGAGACCTCTTCGACAACTCAGCTCAGTCTGCAAATCGTTTCAGCTCAGCCGCATCATCTTGGCTGGGTCAAAGTTGGGAAAAAGAGAGGGAAAAAATGCCGAATGGATGATTCGACCCATGTTGGGTAGAATCCCTTGTTCAGCTCTTGTTACCTTTTTTTTTCTTGTTCCTTTTTTCTTATTGCATTTCTCTCTTCATGGTTTCTCTTAGGGGTCGAGGTGGATAGTTTATCCTTTCCGGCTTCCCACTTTCTTGATTCTCTTGGTTGTAACTTCATACTGTACCATATGCTCTCTTAATAGAATTAGTTTTACGGAGAAAAAAAATAAAATAATCAATCATCATTTATATATATGCATGTCACATCACGAAAATGTCTGTATATAGATATGAGTCATATGTTAAACATGTTAATTAAAATTGGGAAAAAAATGTCCTACAAAATTAGGGCTTAAGCCTGATCATGTCTATCATAAAAAATATCATGTCATCCTTAATCTATGTCTAATGGCCATACCCTAGATTGGAATCCTAGAAAAATACTATGGTAGTTTCCACACGTCAGAAAAATCGCACCCACTCCCATGGTACACCAACCACGCACCTCTACATAACCTTTGGTAGATCCTCCACTGCCACCATAGGAGCTTGGCAAGTTAAAACATCCATGTTTCTCTATACAACATGAAGGACTCTCTAAGTATCAACAACATCATTTTCCACGTCTCTTCTGTGGTGCCTACGCCTAGGCAAACCCTTAGGTCTTACTGGTCCCACATCTGTGTCATGATCAACAATTTTCTAAGTATTTTTTCTTATAAAAAATAATTTCATTTCCTATTTTTGAAAATAAAAAAAATCAATTGATATCAAAATATTTAAAAAAATCTTACCAATGGCTACCCATGCAGCACTGGGTGGAAGTGACAGATTTGGATCTTTGCTAAAGTCCATGCATGCGTAGGGGTAGTCCTTAATGACGATGACTTGTTATCACCACCAAAGGAAAAAATCATCATGGAATGTAGTCCTAGGGACCTCACCACCCCCTAGTCTTTTCATTAAGTCAACCCACCTTGCTACGCGTGGATCTCTTGGACTACTGATAGTAGAAATCACCTTGGGTCGAAAACCTAGTAATCTCTTAAAACAAAGTAAAACTTATTATACGATATCCAAAGTGTTTGGTCTTGTTCTTCCAGATAGAAGTTAATTTATTTTTTAGATTGGTTAGTAGAGCTGTGCACCAGTCATATAATTAGGTTAGGAAATCTGTCACCAAACTCAATGTAGCATGTGATTCTTGATGCAAATATGTTGATCTAGCTACCCTGACAATTGTGAAAAGGAGAATTCTCATATGTAATCCCTCTACATCTATGATTAGGATATATGCCCCAACCTTCTGGGTATCTACTGAACAATAGAGGCGAATGTATTCATCCACATTAAGACCTCCTAGGGCCTTCCCTTGCAAATTAACTGACTCTCCTCTTCGGGAAATACCAGTGGTGAGATATATATCGTCTACCTCAATCCGTAGGGGCATAATATCAATCATGAAATCATCCTTTTCTGGATCCTAGTAATTTACAAGAATTTATTGCAACCTTGTATTTTTTTTTATTTTCGGCATTTTGAATAATTTCAATAAACCAAATCCTCTAAGGGAATCCAGTGCCAATGGATCCTCCATCACTTCATTGTCAATTACATTATGTTCCTTTTCCCTCCAGCTAATAGACATCCTATATCATTCAATAATTTTCATTTCATTAAAACCGTGTTTCAAAAAATTGCATTTCGCATATGCGGGTTACCTTCATACGCAGTCGCATGTACACGTGACTTCAATATGCTCAACCTGTGTATAAACAGAGGTTATATCCAAAAATGAAATTTATATGGTCAAATCACATGGAAATCACTTGAAATGATTAAAAAATTCACTGAGAACGTGATTGACGGGATTACCTGGAAGATTAATGGTGATCCAACTGAGAAATTGGGCGGATTGAGGTTGTTATTTGTTTCTTTCTATAGAGCTCTTTTCTCCAAATTCCCAAAACAAAAATGAAAATTGTAAGTCAAAAAGGTGTATTTATATTGAAATTTCAATTTTTTCAAAAAACCACTTTTATAAAATTTATGTCTATTTTTAGAATTTTTAAAATTTATGACCTTTCTGGCTTAAAGTGTTGGGATAGTTTGTTTTTCAGGAAAAATTGAAGAATTTGAGACATTTTACCACTTTTATTCCATGACCGCTGACCCATAATGGAAGGTATCATTTTCAACACTAGCATATAGGTTAGGAAAAATGACGTTTCTGTTGCATTCTGCATTCTAGCCTCCATACTAAGATATGTTGCCATAGGGTCAATCCCATCATGTTATTATTCTTAAAATAATTTTCACTCGCGGACTTATCATAATCATGACATGATGGTAGAGCCATCCTTTACATGTGATTCCTAGTTAGATCATTGCTAGCATATGTTTCCCATGCTGCAAAAATTGCTTATGGTCGGGAGTCCTCTTTCGTCCTGACATGACCTTTGAGATGAATATTCATTATCCTTCTTCTTCACTATCTTTCTGGCTTTATAACCTACAAGTTCACTCTTATTGATTTTTTTTGTTGCATTGTATGTTGACTATTTATATCCTTTGGCCTTAAGATGGCTTCACTTCGACTCATGTATAAGCCACTTTTTGACCATGTGTCTCTGCAAAATCAACCTTGCAATCACTTAGCATCTGCAACTTGACACGCTTTTCCTATGGAGAGAAAATTAATTTGAGTTTCATTTACCATTTTTGCCACCTTTGATTGAGCATACGAATGTTCCAATCCCAGGAACCGGGGAATTTGTACCTTGATGCTTGTTCTTTTCACTATACTATAGGAATTCTTTTACTCTTTTTTAGGCCTTTAATATTAAAAAGACAAAAAAAAAATTCTATATTCAAAAAGAGAAGGAATGGTACATTACTTCCATAATTGATGGAAACTAGAGTAAGTTGTATTGCCCTTGGAAAAAGCACTAAAAATAAAAGTCTTTTCTCCATTGGGATGGGCTTTAGTTTGACTTAGGAGAGCCATAACCTTGTTATTGAGTCAATATTTCCCTGATTGGTTATATCTTCCAATCATATGGGGGGTTTGTTTATGCCTACTGCATGATAAAATTATACAAAGTTAGCATATGCTACCATATGGTCACATTTGAGTCGTGATTTTTTTCAAGGGATGTGAACCTAAATCGACCTTTCTGCGATGCCTCTTAACTCATTTTTTGAGTCCGCCATACCTGGTCTGTCAGAGTTATGTTCTATCACATCAGTTATTTGGTCCTTCGCTCATGTTAGTTAATAAGGTCTCCATTGACTTCATGCTAGTGAGTTTTCTCTTATCGACTTCAACAAATTTCTCTAAGAATAGACCTAGAGCCGCACCCTTGCCCTATTTCCATCATTGATATGTGACCTTGTTCTTAACACTGATCAACATCATGGGTATTTGACTGAGTGGTTTCCCTTTTGTTCGACTTCAGCTTTCTTTATCACACATTGGAATTCGTGCAATACCTTGGTTTCTGTTTGACCCTATTGGTGGATTCCTCACCTCTGTGTCAGCTTTCATTATTGGTTGGTTTAGAGGGTTTCTGTCGTGCACTAGCCACATTTTTTGTACATCGAAAATGTACTTCGGGTTGGTTACTTCATCTTTCTTCGTCCGATTCCTTCCAAATTATTTTCCTATAGGTTACACTCACACTAGATTGATGTGGGATACCTTAATGCCTTCCTTCTAGCAGACCTTTTCCATTGACTCCAACTCATTGCTCTGGGAACAAGGTCTAGGTTCCTTTTTTAGTACCTTAGGATTTGCAGTCATTAGTGGCAGGCTCCTACACTATCAATGGTGAGAATACATTAATGCATCCTGATTGGTATATTCTCTCAAATGTTTGACTTCAACTCATTTATTCACACTTTTTAGATTGTACTAGGGTACCTTGACTCTCATAATCATTATCGGTGATTTGTCTCACATTTGTTAACGATATACATCAATGACCAGTAATCAAACGATTTCTCACATGGTCGACTTCAACTCATTTATTCCCATAGTGTAGAAATGTACCATGATTATTGGTGAAGACCTCGAGTTTTTATCAACATGTTTTGGTTCATTTGACAACTCCCTCTGTTTTCTTCCTGTGACACCATCCACCTTATATGTTGCATTTCATCACAACAAAATTTTATATGTTGGCACCTGAGTTGCATGTAGTACCATTATTCCACTCTTTATGACTAGGTACTTGGAGATTCAGTTATGTGACTTCAGTGATCATATATATTTCTCAGCATCATTGATCAATTCGTCTATATGTGATACTATGACATGACCTTGATATGTAATTTTGAGGCTATGATCAGATGATAAACTATGTACTTAGACATTTCTTTTGTAGTTATATACATATCAAATCCGCTCCATACTTGATATGTAGACATAATTTACTTTCACTGAGCATGGGTATGCCTGCCTTAGGCATTAGCTTACTTTCTGATCTCTTCCATTATTTTTTGGCAAGCTGCAATCTGGTGAACTCCTCCCAAGTCCTCACATGATTCTTCTTATACACTTAATATATTTCAGCCATCATGTACCCCTGATGACATCATATATTAGGGGGCATCTGTTATAGAATCATTTTCAAGATCTGTATACTTGATGCTTTGAGTTATGGCCTTGGGAAACATTTCCCTTCATACTTGGTTCTTTATCTAAAAAAAATTATTTTGAATTCCATAGGCGACTCTGTCCTCTAAAAAACATGTGCATACGTGGGTCTAGTTATACCCAACCCACGTATATAATTTGAAATATGAAAAAATGTAAAATTCCCTATTTTATGGGCAGGTTTTATGGGTTACACCGAAATCATACCTACATAAGCTCATGGCCTAAATGTATCCCAAATTAAAGAACTGTTTTGGGGTGGTAGAAATACACCTCAAGGGAAGGCCTTGAGGGAGAGAGATAGGTATTGATATTATAGCCATTTATTCCTTGATCAAGTTTGATTTATCCCTATGCTTCCTACACTCCCATATTGTGGAAACCCTTGTTTCCCTCACAGATATGTTCATTCCTCTTATATCGAATCCATGCGTATGCTTTTGGAAGAAGATTGTTGAGGCTTGGGTTGGACTGATCTAAAGGATGGTTTTGTTTGGAGCCATGGATGAATCAGGTGGTATTACTCTACACTTCTTTGCATTCATCAATAAAGGATCTCTATCCCATTCTTTATTTTCACGATCTTAATGATTTATACATGTTATGATCCTATTATGAATGATTTCATGTTTTTATGCTTATATGATTATATGATTTGACACTAACATCTTGAACATGCTTTCAATTATTAGTATATGTTCTTTTCTTGATTGAATTGTAGGTTTCAGAGCACTAGGAGAAGCAGAGGGTTTGAAAACTATGGGATCACCTTCAAACATAGGGGCTACGCGTACTACCCCTCCTTCCCATTTTTCTAGTTTAAGCATTAGGAATGTAAATTTGTATGCTTCTTGTTTCTGTATGCATCTTGCTCCATTGGGGTTCCCAACCCAGAACCTAGGGTACTTCATCCCGTAACACTAAGGTGTTTTGCTCCGAACGGTAGTGAAATGTAATGAATGGAAAAATGTTTCTGTATCCTAAATTCCACAAGGAATAGGTACAAAGGAGACCCATATGCACGAGAAAAGGTGTTCAAGGCATGAAACAATTCCATGGATAAGTCAATCGATAAAATGGAAATTTGGTGTCCAAGTAAAAGAAAAAAATATATAGAACTTTGAATTCTAAAAAAGAGGATTTAATGCTTCATGAAAAAAATGCCTTCTTGGTGAATTATCAAGGCTAAAAAAAACTAAGAGTGTTTTAAATATAAAGTCCAAAGGGGTGAAATAAAAGTTCCTTAATGTTTCTTATTTCATCGGGAATAATCAAGGAAATAAAGGATAAGGTTTTGAACTACCAAAGGAGGTCTAGAGTTATCCCTATCCCACTAATTGAAACATGTTGATAGATGGTAAGTGTAGCATCACATAGAGAATAATATTTGAATATATGGTATTTCTTTTCAACTATATGCAATATATATGTCACAACCTCAAGTTAAAGTTCATGCAATAAAGTTAATAAAGGAAAAATATGAACAAGGTCATGGGACATGTATTCCAAGATGAATGTTGGGAAAAACTTCCTAGTGGGTGTCAATTTAAGTTTATTATGGATAAGGAAATTGGAAAAGGATTTGGAAAAGGAAAAGAGGCATTAATTGGAATTTATTTATGAAAATAAAGGAAAATACGAGCAAAGGCGGATGAAGGGTCACAAATATTAATGTGAGGAAAATTGAAGGAAAAATAGAGGAAAATGAATAAAATAGAGGCTTTAATGATAAAAAGGCTTATTAGGATCAGTTCATAAATTTTTGTAAGTTTTTCTTTGGAGTTAGCTTCAGAGAGGGAAAATCACCAAGAGGAGAAACCAAGAAAACAAGCAAAGGAAATAAAAGGAATCAAACAAGGAGAACACAGTACAAGAAGAGATGGTTGGATCAAGCAGCTTTAACAAGAGGAATTGTAGGTAATATGTTGCATGTGTGATTTTCTAGCTGGTTTGTGAATGAATGGGACATGCATGTGTGTATTTGGTTCTTTTTTTTTCATTGGCATGGGTTTTATTGGTGTGACAATGGTTTCAACCTTGCCTTGCCATTTCTGGATAGCCATGTTGTGACGGGATTCTGTTCTCGATTGAGCTTTGGATTTCCAAAAGGTTTTGAAACTGGGTGAGGTGGTCTTAGGAAGATTACCAAGGGTTGTGGGTCAATATGTTTTAATCTTCAGGAATCCATCGATAGGTGGGTGAGGACATGAAAATTCCTCAAGGTATTGGTGAAGAATCTCTGAGACATCCAAGCTTGTTTTGGTAATTGTGATCACCTAAACGATTTTGGTAGGATCGTGGTAGCCCGAGGGTGGAGGTGGTTTAATATTCAGGAAGTCGTGGTGTTTTATGTCTTGATTTCCCACATTCATGCTTGGAATATGGCACGGGGGTGATTGGATGAAAGAAATATTTGGTTTAACTCAATTTATGGTCATGTGGTATGTGGAAGTCCATGACTTGGTTGGCTTTTGCATCAAGTAATCAGGGATAATTTTAAGGATGGAATATTATCTTGAAGTTTAAAAATTAGAAAATCTCACTAGTCCCTAATGTGAAAACTATAAAATGTTTATTGAAGTATTTGTAAAATTATTCAAATTTATAATGATAGTATATATACTGTCTATATAATGTTGGCGATTTTTAAGGTAAAATAATTTTATATTGTAAAATTTAGGCGAATCATTTTTATAAAAAAACGTAAATTGGAGAATTTGTTTTTTTGAAAAACCATGGGAAATTAGCCCACCTGCAAATATTAAAATATTGTAATATATGAGAATTAGCCCACCCGTGAATATTTAAAAGTACAAATTCTCATATATTACAATAGGAAAATAGCTCTCTGATAAAGTTTGTATTTTTAACATTGTCTTCAAGTATTTTATCATTTTGGAAAGTTTCAGGAAGCTTTGGGAAGTGGTCTGGAGGTTGGCCTGAAATTTTGGCTCAAATATCGGGACCATAGGCACTGAACTGAGGATTTTGGGCCATAAACGCATGGAGGAAAGCCTATGGGTGTGGTCATAGCCTCATAATCACATGGATGTAGTTTCAAGGGTGTGGTTATGGGCCCAGGTCACTGAAAAGGAACTTTAGTTAAGGGTTTGGTCACCTTGGGTGGTTCTTTGGCCCTTGAGTCTCTTGTAATCCATGTAGGATGTCAGGTTGTGGTTAGTAAGCTCTAGTTGTTAGCCCCACTTCCATACTGAAGCACGGAGGTGAGGTCATGTCATAGTAACTGTTCCCTTAATGTTTACCTTGGAATATAGGTGAAATAGGATAAATGTGGGATGGGTGGTTACATATTGGTATCATAGTGGGTTCCATTATCTTTGGGTGATATCTGATAACACATATTGGTATTAGAGTTCCTAGGTTCAACAATTTTACTGGATGGGCATATTTTTTTTTCTGTACATGCATATCAATGTCTATGTGGTTGTTATTCATCCCTTTTCATGGTTATGGTTGTTGTGCATGAGGTAATTGTATGCAGTTAGTGTTATCCTCAATGTTGTTGATATATTGATATGATTATGTATATACATTTATCATGCTAATATAGATTGATTGTGCAGATGAGATAGCATCCCTTGAACTTCACTAAGGTATGTTGATTATGTTTAAATTTGGTTTATATGACATGTTATGTTTGCTGGAAGAAGATGATCAAGGTTAACTAGAAGAATGGTGGATTAAAATTCACGAGGCTCTCCTTATAGATCATATGAGAAGCATATATATTAGTAATCTCTTGACATATAAGACACTTTGAGAATTTTAAACGTAGAAATCAGAATTTGCAAATAAAATAATGAAAAAATCATTCAGTAACAGGAAAGACTTTCTAGGGCATAGGAAAAGAAGGTAGAGGTCAATGCAGTTATCCTTAGGATTTTGCTAGACTTGGAGAGACAGAGAAAACCATGAATTAGTTATGGATGGTAGGACAAGACTAATGGGGTATATGCTAGTAGGTCTCATGGTGGCCTCACGACAGACAAGGATGACAGAGCTACGGATCAAAAGTTCTTTGATACACCTGATAGGAGAGGTGGTGGTTATGGGTTCTATTATGGTTTTGGTTCAGAAAGGTACCATGGTAATCATCATTATCATCCTTATAGTAGGAGTGAGAGGGGATAATTTCCAGATGAGTTAAATAAAGAAAATATACCTAAATTTTATGGAGAGTTGAAGAAATCAGAGGATGTTGGGCCGAAATTAAGGTATGTTTTCACCCTATAATTACTTTGAATTATGACACAGTCTTAGGAATTCTTCCTCATTTTGAAAATAAAGAAAGAAAATATTTATGAAAATCAAAGAAATTGGGCTAACGAAAAAAAGGAATGTTTCTATAACAAAAATTTGACTTATTGTATCTATGTATGCAGGAAGGCAGAGTAGTTGGACCAACAAAAAATAGAAGACAACTGATAGACATGAACATATGGAATCCCAGTAACTCCCAGGAGCCGGAAAAAGGCAAAAAGATAGATTCAAGCTCGAAGACTAAAACGACAGCCATGCGTAGCGGGCTGTCATTTGGAGAATACTGTCTCATTGCATGAAAATGCCTTTAAAAGGGCCAGGGACGAACTAGATAGGGAGTCAAATAGGAATTTTCCTTTTGTAGTCAACGCATCAGGACAGAGTTGTCAAATTGGATTCCTGTATTATTCTTTGAGTTAATAACGAGTTTTGATGTTTTGAACAATTATATTTTGAGGTTTTCATTGCGTTAAAGCTTCTGGTGGTCTAGGCCCAACCCCTCGAAGTTTCCTCGCTAATTTCGGCGCTATGCATTAGTTACAAAATCAATGTCCAGTGATTTTATGCGGTTGTAAAATAATTTTATACTCAATAAAGTTACAGTTTTTCTTCCTTTGGAATAGTTTAGAATTTTTTCTTCTTGATTTAGAGTAATCACATTCACATATTCTGGTTTATAATAGTGCTTCACCACTGTTAGATGTTTCCATTTTCTTCCAATGCCCTTGTAATCGATTTACAAATCGTAGAATAATTACTGTTCGATGTTACTTGTCTTTGCAGATTAAATTGTTCTTTCAGTAGAGTAAGGCATCCAATTGTTGATTAATGTCAATTAGTCAGTTTACAAAGAGAATTCCATTGCACAATTATATAAGTAATTGTTGTTCCATTCATTTAGATTTCTGTTCAACTCATTAAGAATGTTGTTTAATTCATTTAGATTGTTGTCCAGTTCATTAAGATTGTTGTTCAAACCATCATTATGCTATTCAATCATAGGTTTCTCTTTTCTAAACTAGATAGAATAATTAGCTACAGTCCACCGAGCCATTTCTCTTTGATTTGATTGAATTCAAAAGATTAGATAATCCTTTTTCATAAGTGACATAAAGTAACCATCAGTCGATCTCACTTGCATATATTGTGCTTACACTCTTGAAATAAGAAGACTTACCTCGGGTTGACAATTAAATGAGAAGCACTAAGGTTTCCTATAATAAGTCACCTCTGTGAGACCAACATTTTTGGTGCCATTTCTGGGGAGAGTGTTAAGAGTGATATCCTTTACTCATATTTATCCATTGCTGTGAAGAAATGGGTATTGAAAACGAGAGGTAAGAACCTGCATACTGGAAAGAAAAATTCTTGCTCTCTAGACCGCTTCTCAGCAAAATTGTACAAGACCAGTAGAATAGGTGCTCTTGTTTTATGACTAGGAAGAAAAAGATAGAAACAATTCGAAATAAATCTCAAAAATCCTCACAATCCCATGGACTGGTGATCCTTGGAAGAACAAAATATATAGACGAAATCATTAAGAGAGCTGAATCTCAGGCATCCATAGGACCCATAACTATTTCCATTCAAAGTCCTATCACACTCCCTCAGGTAGAAGCCTCGCCATTTATAGCCCACACCAAGATTCATTGTGAAACATAAGGATTTGAGTGAAGCCTTCAAACTACCGATCATATGGGCACTGAACCTTCAAGAGAGGGAGGTTCTTGAAATTTACAGGAAGGGGAAGGAGAAACTAGTGGTGTAATTCAAATAGAAGCTCTAGAGCCTAAATCCCCCGAAAGAGTGGTCGAGCCAAAGATACTAAGGATCCCGTATCAGGGATGCGCTGCAAAGCCTCCACCGCATTCACCTCCCAAACCCACTAGGATTACTCCTCCAGAACAAGAAATCCCCAAATATTTCTGGCACCTCTTTGATGAAATGGAAAATAATCAAAATCAGAATCAGAGGTAGACATCAACATTGGAATACCCCATTGTTTATCATGCTGCAAACGCCCCTATGAAATCCATTCCCTTGCACAACATTCCCACATTCCATGTTTTGACCACGGTAGATCCTGATGCATTCCTATTTGAATTTGATGTCTTATGTAGGGGGTATGACTACACCAATGATCCTCAGAAACTGAAACTATTTCCCTCTACCTTAAAGGGAACAACACTACGTTGGTTCATGGTACTAGGTGGGGGAACCATCAATAACTGGGACCAAATGAAGAACATTTTCCTTAACAAATATCAAGACTATTGCCAAACCTGCGATCTAAAAGATGAAATATTCAATATGTTTGAAAAAGAAAATGAAACATTAGAAGAGTACGTAGAAAGATTTCAATACAATTTACAAAGGTCTCTATATACCACGCTATCCAAAGACATCTTAAAAGCCATGATGATTAAAGGAATGAAGGAAGAATGGGTTGAAATGCTTAACATAATGGGAAAAGGAGACATTTACTAGGAAGAATATGATGAGATTATTTCCATGTGTATTAGATGCTCTCGGGGTAGTGCACGTAATCATCCAAATGGGAATGATTCTATGAAAAAATATCTTAAGAAGTCTAATGGCAACGTAACCAGAGCAGAGTTTGGAAATATTTTGGAAGATTTCAAAACTGACATTTTGGGTACTTTGACGACACAACTTGACATTTTACAAGCCAAGAAAAAAAAGGCTATAGCAGAACAAAACTTGGCCGTCTTTTTCCAATGATGTCGGAAGAAGCACAACCAAAGGGAATGCCTTTTAGACATGGTTTAGACTTGTGCCATCTGCACTAAGGATCATATCACGGACCAATGTCCTTCACTCCCTAGGCTAAAAGTAGTTTACAAGGAAGCAGAGGAAGAGACAGAACCAGTCTTCCTAATGAATCAGCATCGACAATGGAAGGTACGACCAGGTATGCCAAAATACCTACCTTAGTTCTTTTCTTCTCCGTAGTTTAACGAGCAAAACCTTGTGACAACTTGGAAGAATCAAAATCCTTTTTCTACTTAGCCAAACTAGTCATTTCCTATACCACCCTGGCCTACACAACCTTCATTAGGGAAAAATTGGTTGAGTTTTCCTTGTTCTCCCCCTTATTGGAAAAATTTTCCATATCAAGCCCAGTGGCCAAACCCTCCTCCTCAAAACACTAATTGGAATTGGCAGTGACCCTTGGGAATGACCAACCTACCAATGGGGGTGGGAACTTAGAATCAACCCACGTTTCCAGCTCCATACCTAGTCCATCATAACCCACATTTTGTCATACGTCCCCAATTATCGACCCAACCCAATCCTAATCCCAAAAATAGACCGGTTCAACTAATTTAGATCATAGAAAATCCAAATCCCGATGCTGAGCAGAAGCAGTGCAACGAACTAAGGCTGAGATCAGGACATACTATCTTACTAGTAGAAGCCATGAATCCACCTCAGTTCTGAGCTGGGACTCCAATAGAACCTAGCCAAAAAAATATAACAGGGAAAGAGGTAGGCAAAGATAAAGAAACTATTGACCAACAGGGGCCTGATGAACTCAGGATGTCTCCACCTCCATTCCCTGCAAGGTTAACTATGCCCAAATCGATAATCTCTCTAGAATTTGACATCCTGGGGGAGTTGAGAAACCTCTGCATCAAAATTCCTCTTCTCCAGGTCATCCAAGACATTCCCATCTATGCAAAGACAATTAAAGAGTTATGTGGGAAAAAGAAAGTAAAAAAAACAAAGGTTGCGCCCATCGTTCATTCGTTAGGGGCGCTATCTGATTTGTTACTGGTTAGGGAACCACCTGTGAAATATGAAGACCTAGGAAATCCCATTGTGGCTATACAAATATCTGGCCACTCATTTCCAAACACATTGGTTGACTTAGGGCCAGCCATTAACATCCTAACTAAAGGGGCCTGTGGAAAACTGGGCATATTAGCTCTAGAACCTACAGCTACATAGTTGTAACTTGCTGACAAGTTTGTTATCAGACCAGAAGGAATAGTGTAGGACATCCTAGTCTCTCTAGACTCGTGGGAGTATCCAATTGATTTTTTATTTATTAATCCAAAGAACAGGATGGACGGGCACCCATTGATTCTTGGGCGACCATGGTTGGCCACAGCTGATACTGACATAGGTTGTCGAACAGGCAGCATGAATATCACTGGAGGAGATTCTATAAAAAATATCATTATTTATCTGCCTGCCAAACCAAGCTTACCCATGGTAAAAATTCACAAGCATCCATGTACATACTAGGAGAAAAACATTTGTTCACCTCTAACACTAGTGGAAGCTCTCGAATTTAAGGATCAAACTGAAGACGATGTTAGCAATAATTTTATGAGTCAGCCACCCACATCTAGAAATTTAAAATGCCAAATGTTGAAAACAATCCTTGAAGATGAAGCTCAAGAGGATTTCATGATATACCTTGAGGATCAACATATTCCCACAACCTTTGTATGTAACAACATACCTATTGAGATTGAGCCAAGAAAGGTTCTGAATATTAATCGCAATTTGGATGATGACCAAAAACAAAAGCTCATAAAAGTCCTTCGGTTGTATCAAGGGAAATTTGCTTGGGATTGCCCAAACATGAAGGGTTTAGACCCTCAAATATGCAACCATCACATTTATACCGATAAGGAAAGCCATCCCATTAGACAACCTCAGTGAAGGCTAAACCCACACTTAAAAGAGATTGAAAAATATGAGCTACAAAAGCTATTAGATGTAAATTTCATTTATCCTATTTCAAACAGAAAATGGGTATCCCCTCTGGTAGTCATCCCTAAAAATAATGGGAAATGGAGAATTTGCGTGGATTGCATAGAATTGAATAAAGCAACACAAAAAGACCACTTCCCCCTCCCCTTCATTGACCAAGTCCTGGACACATTGGCAGGGAAACGATTATTTTCCTTCCTCGATGGGTTTAGTGGTTACAATCAAATCTAGATAGCCCCTGAGGACCAGGGTAAGACAACCTTTACCTACCCATGGGGTACTTTTTCTTATAGAGTTTTACCATTTGGGTTATTTAAGGCCCCAATGACATTTCAGAGAGCCATAATCAACATTTTTTCTGACTTAATAAATGAGGGGCTTCAACTCTATATGGATGACTTCACACCATATGGGGAGGATTTTGACCAAGCTTTAGAAATGCTAGAAAAGGTGTTGGAATGATGTATTGCTACTAGGTTATGTTTAAGCAATGAAAAATGTCACATGATGATGACTGAGGGAGTGATCCTAGGTCACTACATTTTTGCAGCTGGAATACAAGTAGATCCGGCTAAGATAGAGGTAATCCTTCTATTAGCTACACCTTGTACATAGACAGAGGTACGCAGTTTTTTGGGATATGTAGGATATTATCACAGATTTATAAATAATTTCTCACAAATAGCCGCACCTTTGTATGGATTAATTGGAAATTTTGAATTCCATTGGATTGATAAATGTAACACTGCTTTTACATATTTGAAGAAATTGGTCTCGACGGCACCAATTCTACGAGGGCCTAACTGGAAAATTCCTTTTCACATCTCTTCAGATGCATCTGACACAACAATAGGGGCAGTCCTTGGCCAAGAAGAAGACATAAAACCTTATGCCATTTATTATATCATCAAAAACCTTACTCCTGGTGAATTAAATTATACAGTGACCGAAAAGGAGTTCCTAACTGTCATTTACGCTATTAATAAATTTAGGCACTATATAACTGGCTATTAAGTACTCCTGTATACTGACCACTCTGCCATTAGATATTTAGCCAATAAACCAATCACGAATGGGAGAATAACTCGTTGGTTGTTGTTATTGTAGGAATTCGATATAACAATCAAAGATCATCTAAGAAAGGAAAATGTAGTCACAGACTTCCTGTCCAGGGTTCCAAAAATGGATGACACGCTAGTAGTTGATGATCAGTTCCCTGATGAACATCTGTTTGCTATAGTAGTAAAAACACCATGGTATGTAGATGTGGAAAATTACTTGGCAGTAGGGAAGCTATTGAGACATTTAACATCAAGAGAACGGAAACTGATTGTACAATGCAGCACAAGATTCTCCTAGATCGGTGGATAAATCTTCCATACAGGGGTCGAAATGAAAATATGTAGATGCATAAGAGAGGATGAAATCTATGACATCTTACGAGCCTGTCATGATGAAATTTATGGTGGCCATTTCGCAGAACGGGGCATAAAGTGTTACAACTAGGCTATTGTTGGCCTACAATTTTCAAAGACGCAAAAAAATATGTCCAAGCCTGTGATAGATGCCAAAGAATGGGCCACCCAGGTGATATAGGTGGATATTGGTGGTCACCCACCTATTCCACTTGGGGCCCCACCATTGTATCTTTCAATTTTTCAGTTTCAACAGAACTTACTATTTTTAGCAGTTTTTCAGGTCTTGAACTTCCGGAGCCGTTTTGAGGCCCTAAACGAAATTTTTTGGGAAAACCGGGAGCAACATGGGTCCATGATCTAATGTTGTTCACTCAAAATTTGTAGTCCTCGGATTGATATTTCTAAAGAGGTATGGTTTGCATCAAACGAAGATCGTATGCCAAAGTTATGTCCCCAGGAAGTTGAAACACCAATTTACCCAAACGGGGCCCATAGTTTTGGCGCTTCATCTCCTAGGGTTAGGGTTTTGGATGTTTAGGGTTTTACCTTGTTTCTAAATAGTAAATAGGCCCTCAAGCCTCATTGTAACTCATTTCAGAGGCTTATAGCTGCCACATCTCTTCTTAGAGATAGCTACCAATGCCCTAGCTAGTTTATTTCCATTCTGTCTGTAAGCAAATTTAAGCTCTTTGATATTAATGAAATGAAGTGTTATTTCCACTGCATATTTGTATTTATGGTTATATGTTTATTCTATTGTTTTCCTGCATAAATTCAGATCAGTGGTATCGGAGGGGTCTGCCTTTTCTCGATCCTTCCTTGCATGTCCCCAACGAGGTTGGGGTATAAGGAGTTAGGGCTCAATCTGGTGGAACCTTTGCAAGATCAGCCTCGCAAACCCCGACGATGGGGGATGAAAAGAAATATGAGGGAGCAGGAGATCCTATCAAAATATTGCTCGAGGAGGCCCTCAAAAAACAAATGAACTCGATGATGGATAACTTTGCCCAGATTCTTTAACGGCTGCCCACCGGTGGTGCATCTGCATCCAGCAGCCACTCTGGAGGTGCGACTCCCTTTAAGGTACAAGTAAATTTTGACATTCCCATATTTGAGGGTCAAATAGATTTGGATGCCATAGATAGATGGTTTAATCTATTAGAAGGATATTTCTTGGTTCATGACTTTGCCGACCGGGAGAAGATAATTTTTGCACTCCTCAAAGCTACCTCCCATTTCAAGGAATGGTGGGAAACCTATTGTGAGAAAAAGGACGAGACAGAACCCTCTCTATTCTCTGTCGTACCCACTTGGAATTATTTCTAAGATGCCATCAAGGAACAATACTATCCCGTGGGGAGCTATGAGGACAAGTACATACAATGGACGACGCTGCGACAACAAAGGGATCAAGATGTGCATGAGCTGATGAATTTGTTCCATACCGTGCACACAAATTTGGGCATCAAAGATTCAGAGAAACATATGGTGCTAAAGTATCACAGTTGTCTGCACAGATACATTCAAGAGGAAATGGAGTTCCTCGACATCTCATCGCTTGGTACAACATAATGGTATGCTACCAAGATTGAGCATAAATTCAAACAGAAGAAGTGAGACTTTGGATCGGTGAATCAAAAGCAAGGGAAAGGTGCTCCAAAACCACAAAACAAAGGATAGATCCAAGGCATGGTGGCTCAAGACAACCTGTCAAAGCCACAAGCAAAGAACAACACCGCAAAGCCAAAGAAGGACACAGGAAAGTGGTGTGAGTTCCATAAGAGCTCCACTCACAACACAAGTGAGTGTTGGGCCATGCAGTCACTAGTGCCCAAGATGAGGACTTCTGATTCAGATGCATGCTCAGACTCTGAATTAGAACCTAACAAGGGGAATGACAAAGGGAAATATATTATTGATGTGGAGCTCAATGCCACTGTTGCCACTACGAAGATCCAGAAGGAGGAACCGAAAAATACAGAGGAGGAGGAACGTCTCTTCCACTCCCAGATGTGTGTAAAGGGCTCCTCGATACAGTTCATTTTTTATAATGGGAGCCAAAAGAACCTCATTTCAGCATATGCCATGAAGTGGTTGGGCTTGCCAACCATAACTCACCCACATCCATACACCATCGGGTGGCTTCACCAAGGACGAGATCTTCGCGTCAGCTAGTAGTGTCGCCTTCCCTATAGCATCAAGCCCTTCACGGACGAGGTATTATGTGAAATTTATCCTATTGATGTTTTTGATGTATTATTAGGACAACCATACTTGTGGAAGCGTCATGCTGTGTATGATTCTCGGCCTCACACTGTTATTGTTACTTTGGGAAATAAGTTGTACAGGATACCAGAGGTACCACCTCCTACCACTCTCTCTTTGGTTACTACAAAACAATGTAGTAAGCTCATGTCCCAAACCAGGAAATTCGCTTTCCTAATGATTTTCCCCCAGGGAAAGAAGAAGATTGTGGCTAGAACCTCTAGACATGTCTCCTTTACACGACAATAACAAATGGACAAGGTTGTGGAGGAGTATGGGGACATCTTCACCTCACCCACAGGGGTTCCTCTGCACTGTCAGGTCAAGCACTCGATTGATCTAACCCCAAGTGCATTGCTACCCAATGGACCAATCCATCGGTGCTATGTTCTAGAGAGTGACAAAATCAAGAGGTAGATTTAGGAGCTGCTGCAGAAAGGTCACATCCGACCAAATTCATCATCCTGTGGGAGCCAGATTGTGTTGGTACAGAAGAAGGATGGGACATGGAAACTCTGTATTGACTATCGGGTGCTAAACAAGATCACTATCCTTAATAGGTACCTGATCCCGCAGATTGATGACCTTCTGGACCAACTCAAAGGGGAAAAATATTTCAGCAAGCTCGACTTGAAGTCTGGTTATCACCAGCTACCAATCAAAACCTCTGATGTGTGGAAGACTGCCTTCAAAGCCAAGGAAGGACATAGTTCGCAAGTATCCCACTTATGACAACGAAATGTATTCCATTGTGCAAGCTTGTCAAAAATGGAAGCATTACATTTTGGGGAAGGAAACAATCATCCACATAGACCACTGGCCCCTGCAGTTCATACAAACACAAGGGAAGTTGCAAATGATCGCCATCAGAAGTGGTCCACATATCTGCAACATTTTCATTTGAACATAAAGTACAATAAGGGTAGCATAAATAATGTTGCATACTGCCTCAGCCAACCACCGATCGTGGTGCTCACCACTGTTCTCAACTCTGTGGGCACAAGACTTCTGATTGGCCGCTTCTCTACAAGAGTGACCCCAAATTCGGCCACACATATAAGGCACTCTTGGGGGGTATGCAAGTTCCAAATTTTCACCTCCAAGATGCACTTTTATGTCACCTGGGACACCTTTGTGTTCCTTCAAGCGAGCATGCCAAGATGATATGGGAAGCACACTATAGTCGAGTCGATGGGCATTTCGGGGTCAAGAAAATAGTTGCAGTACTGTAGAAGTATTTCTATTGGCTTAACCTTCGAAAGGATGTCGGGAAGCAAATCAGATCCTGCACTTCTTGTGCCATTTCCAAACCAACCATCAAGAAGAAAGGCCTATATACTCCACTACCTACCCCTAGTCGACCTTGGGAATCCATCTCCATGGATTACATGTTGGGCCTACCTTCTACTAAGCATGGAAATAACTATGTTTTCGTGGTTGTCGACAGATTCTCGAATATGGCCATTATGGCGGCCTGCAAGAAGAATATCATAGAAGAAGCCACTGCTAAACTCTTCTTTGAACGAGTGTGGGTGCATTTTGGGATCCCACAGTTTATCATATCAGATCGAGATAGCAGGTTCCTCAACACTTTTTGGTCCAGCCTCTGGTCAATGCTGGACACCAAGCTCACCAAGTCCACAACTTTCCATCCCCAAACAGATGGCCAGACAGAGGTTGTCAACAGAATGATTGTAAACATTCGGCGCATGTAAAATTCAAAGCATCCATGAACATGGGATGAAAGCCTCCCCTATGTACAACATAGTTATAACTAGGCTCTCCATAGCTCAATTGGCCACAGCCCCTTTCAGGTGGGCTTGGGATTACAACCACTATGTCCCATTGATGTAGCCATGCCATCTGCGGCTACTCCGGTCGATTCGTCTCATGTCCAGTCTGAAGTTGACAAAGAAAATAGCTTCATCGAGTGCATTCAACACATCTGATAATAGGTTCATGACATATTGGACAGATCCAATGCTAAGTACAAGCAACGCTATGATCAACATCGGGTGCCACATGACTTCCAGGTGGGCGACAAAGTGTGGCTACATTTGCAGAAGGAGTGCCTCACTAGACCCCACCACAAGCTTCATCCACTCAGATCCATCACCAAGGCTATAGGGAACAATGCCTTTGAGCTCAGTATTCAACCATTCCTTGGTCTGCACCTAGTATTCAATGTGGACTGCCTTCATCCTTACTGCCCACCTCTACTAGAAACCTCTGACATTGCAAAAAAACTCACACCAACAGAGTTAAACCCAGACTGCATGGAACAGGCCACCATAGATTGCATCATGGACATGCAAATCAAGAACACTTTCCAACAGAAGATCCAACTGTATCGGATTGTCAAAGCTGGCCAACTCCTGTACCAAGGAAAGTGGTTCACCAGGGATCAAGATTAGCACAAGTTTCCTCATCTCATGGAGGAACTTAACGCAAAGGGGACCATTGCTTCCTAAGGGGGGGAGAAAAGATCCAGGTGGATATTGGTGGTCACTTGCCTATTCCACTTGGGGCCCCACCATTGTCTCTTTCAGTTTTTCAGTTTCGGCACAACTTACTATTTTTAGCAGTTTTTCAGGTCCTGAACTTTCGGAGCCATTTTGAGGCCCTAAACGATTTTTTTTGGGAAAACCAGGAGCAACCTCGGCCCATGTCCTCGGATATATCTTTCTAATGAGGTATGTTTTGCATCAAACAAATATTGTATGCCAAAGTTACATCCCCGGGAAGTTGAAACACCAATTTACCCAAACGGGGCCCATAATTTTGGCGCTTCATCTCCTAGGGTTAGGGTTTTGGATGTTTAGGGTTTTCCCTTCTTTCTAAATAATAAATAGGCCCTCGAGCCTCATTGTAACTCATTTTTAGGCCTGTAGCCACCACATCTCTTGTCATAGATAGCTACCAGCGCCCTAGCTATTTTATTTCCATTCTTTATATGAGCAAATTTCAGCTCTTTGATATTAATAAAATGAAGTGTTATTTCCGTTGCATATTTTTATTTATGGTTATATGTTTATTCTATTGCATTCCTGCATAAATCCAGATCACCAGGTTAAGCTGATGAAATGCTGCTACAACCACAATTGGTGATAGTACCATTCGAACGATGGGCACTTGACTTCGTTGGACCATTCAACCCACCATCAAACCAAAATGTTTACATGTTGGTTGCCACAAACTATGTAACCATATGGGTAGAAGTAATTTCCTTGTCAAGAGTCACGGAAGAATCGGTGATTAATTCTATTTTTGAGTTGTTCATGCAATACATTTTGCCACGGGAAGTGATAACTAATGGGGGGCACAATTCATAGGTAATAAAATTTTAGCCACCCTAAGAAGCACCATATCATCCATAGAGTTACGTATCCTTACCACCCGCAGGAAAATGGGAAGGTCAAAAGCACCAACAATGTCCTGGAGGCAATCCTTACCAAAACTGTATCAGCACATCGCTGGAACTGGGCCCGTAGATTACTAAAAGCCTTATGGGCTTATCATACAACCTGGTGAAACACCATTAGATATTCACTATATCAGCTAGTATTTGGGAGCGAACCTATATTTCCTATTGAATTCGAAATAAAAACTCTAAGGACAGCCCAGGAGGTGGGGTTGGACTTAGGAGAATCCCAAGCTAGAAGAATCCAAAAAATAAATGAATTAGAATAAATACGACTACTAGCCCTGCAATGCACAATTATCATCCAACAACAACGAACTAAGTGGCATGAAAACCTTATCAAGAAGAAGGTATTTCAAAAAGGAGATTGGGCACTCCTCTATGACTCTAGATTCCAAGATTTTCTAGGAAAACTACAAACAAGGTGGCTTGGTCCATATGAGATTCAGGAAGTACACAAAAATGGCACACTCACCTTGACCACCATAGATGAGTCTTGTTCAACATTTTGAGTCAACAGGCATAAAGTACGCCTCTATCGTAAACCTCTCACAAAAGAATATTTTTGCCAACAGGTACAAAATGACCCCACGATCCAAGTTGTGGCACAAGGGGGTGATAACCCCACAAACTCAAGTACATGAGAAGTTTGCTATCACCATTTGTAAATAATGTATATAAGTTCCTTGCCTTGTTGTACATTCTCCATACTCAAAAATTTTCTCCTCTCATCCTCTTGTGAGTTGCATTTTTATTTTTTTCACTGTTCAATCCTCGAACAATTGTTGTTCAGTCGTTGAACAACTGTTTTTCAATCGGATTGAACAACCATGTTTTTGCATTTTTATTTTTCTAGATTTTCAATACCTGAATGGTTGTTGTTCAATCCTATTGAAAAATTTCTTTTCAATTGGATCAAACAACCATGAGTTGTGTTTTTTTATCTCGTTGTTCAATCCTCGAACGACTACTGTTCAATCGTTGAACGAATATTGTTCAATCGGATTGAAAAACCCTATTTTTGCATTTTTACTTTTCTCGCTGTTCAATCCTTGAATGGTTACTATTAAATCGTTGAATGACTATTGTTCAATCGGATTAAACAACTGTGTTTTCGCATTTTTATTTTTCTCGTTGTTCAATCCCTGAATGGCTGTTGTTCAATCTAATTAAACAAATGCTATTCAATTGGGTCGAATAGCCATGAGTTGCATTTTTTTCTCATTGTTCAATACTTGAATGACTTTTGTTCAATCCTTGAATGGTTACTGTTCGACTGGATTGAACAGCCGTATTTTGTGTTTTTATTTCCCCTTACCATTCAAACTCTCCGAACGTCTGCTGGTCAATCCTATTGAAAAAATGTTGTTCAAATTGAACAACCTTGTTTTTACATCCTATTATACCCCTTATCCAAAACCCTTTCCCTAATCTACACCCGAGCTATAAAAGGCATCTCTGAGTAGGGAATGGAAGTTGAAGAAGAGAGGGAAACAGGAAGATTACCAATATGGTGATTCCTTGGTACTATAATCCTTAAAGATGAAGCTGACATTGTAAAACATGAAATGAAAGGCTAAGTCCTCCCCAGTTCAAATATGTTATCATACAATACATGAACGTATGATGGTATATATTTCTACACTATTTGAGTAGTATTTTCCTCCAATATGAATAAATGGGAATAAGGGGTATTAATTGTATTGACATTCTTTTACTTCTCTCTCCATCCCTAACTCTTAAGGAGTTAATGAGCCTCCCTTCATGCATATAGAGAAACTATTATGCGTTCATGCAAATTTTCAAGAGAGGACAGGGGGTCTCATCACAAGCCAACCTACAATGATCATAGGGATTTAACAAGTGACATGCCCACAATGGCCACCACACCAGGGTAATGACCTTCTCATCTGCTTGAAGGACAGGAGGTCTCATCACGAGCCGGCCTGATCACTCTGCTACAATCCTAGTGAATGGCACTGTGACTATATGGCTACCACACTAGCACATTGACCCCCTTATAAATCAAAATGTTATAATTCAAAAATAAGTACTGTGCTTACATGAAAATTTTCAAGAGAGGATAGGGGGTCTCATCACGAGCCAGCCTACCATGTTCATAAGAGCTTAGCAAGTGACATGCCCACAATGGCCACCACACCAGCGTAATGACCTTCTCATATGTTTGAAGGACAGGAGGTCTCATCACGAGTCGACCTGATCACTTTGCTACAACTCTGGTGAGTGGAAATATGGTTATCTGGCTATCATACCAGCATGGTGATCTATCCATAAAATTGGCAGAATAAGTATTTTTACATAAGGATCCTGGCTCATTATTTTTGGTTAAAATAAAAACCCTGTCGAGGCTATGAATGCCTACTGGTAGCAATGGCTCTACTTATGGTATGAAAGTATGTTTCATAAATAACCAATTACTCTTACATATACTTTATCTTCCATTCTTCTTCCATAAGCTATTACTCGAATTAGTGATAATTATAATCTACCACATGAATAACTAACAGAGATATGCTTACATATTTGAACCCCAGGATGACAACACCAATCATTATCTGTCTCAGTATTGCTTCCATCATACCTTTTCATTGAAGAAGGACATCATATCATAATAATAGTTATACTGTTCCCTCTCCCTTTTCGGTCACTTCCGCACAAGATGCAATTATGGAAAAACTTCCAAATCTGACCTTTACACTGTGTATGCTCGTAATTACTCAACCCGCTGAAACTTGAAAGCCATGACCTTCTCCTTCACGTACATGTCATTATTATCAAATCTTGACATTCCCCCATTCGCATTTATGATTGGCCAAATCCCTCTTATACTTGAGGACGTGGGTGCCCTTACTTCGATGGAGGGGGTGTAATTAGTCTTACATTGGAAAGCATACGAAATTTCTGCACAAATCCCATTAGATACATCGATAAGACCAGATGAACATTGCAATTAAGGCATGAATTTACCTACAGAACAACAATATCTCTTTTTTCTGGATACAACATTAATTCAAAGAAATAGAGCTGAGAGAGAATACACACTAGTAAAAAATGGCTAATTAGTTACCAAAAAAATGACTAACATTTTCATATAAACTACTATTTTTCGGTCGGTGACCAATAGTAGCTAATTTACAGTATCTTATAACGTGGCCAACTTTTAGTCTTTTTTAGCTTAGGCATTAATTGGTCATCTCAATTTTGTCATCTAGTAGTATATTTGGTCATTGATTTATTCATTGATTTGGTCATTAATTTAGTCATTTAATTGGTCATTGATTTAATCATTGATTTGGTCATTAATTGTCGCAATTAATGACTAAATATATAATAAAATATATTACTAAATGATCACCTGAGAAAACAAATTAATGACTAAAGAAATATGACCAAAATGTTGGTCATGTTATAAGATACTGTAAATTAGTTACTAATAGTCATATATATGCAAATTTTAGTCATCTTTTGAAACCAATTAATGACCAAAGAAATATGACTAAATTTTAGTCGTGTTATAAGACACTGTAAATTAACTATTAATAGTCGTATATATACAAAATTTAGTCATTTGTAATCACAAATTTATCATTTGCAATAGTCATTTATTTATTTTTTGGTAGTTTAATATTCATTATATAAATGACTACTTTAGTAGTTTATATTCATTTCGTTTACTTTCATTAACAATCGTCATAAGCAACTAATTTAGTCGTATATTCATTTTATTTGTGCTCATCAGTAATAAACATAAATTGTCTATCTAGTAATTTTAGATTGATTTTGTGATTATTATTAATTAACATAAATTAATTAGTATGATTTTGCAACTAAATTTTTTAAAAAATGAAATGTCATATAATGCACATGTTCATCTATTATGAAAACTCAAAGTTACATATGTTAATTACAATATTAAGTAATATCAAGTGAAACTATAAATAATTCAAACAAAAAATTATATTATATAAAATGTCAAGTATTACAATATGAGTTTCCAACTTAATATTGGTTGGAGTACAATTTTCACATGAAATATTGTTTCATCACTTCAAAACATTATCATTGTAATGCCAAGGCATTGCAAATGAATTCACCAACTTTGAAGACTTGAATATCTATCTCTATGTGTGTATTATGCGGGATATTGGCTCTACAAGTACCATTATACCAGTTCTCTTCTCTCTCTTTAATTTTCATTTTTTTCGCTCTAGTGTTATTGTTCTCCTCTTTCTTCAATTCCTGCTTCTTGCCATCAATACTGAGTTCATTTTCTGCAAAAAAAAATAAAAATACAATTCAAAGTATAAGACACGAAATTCGATGAACTCTGGAATATAAACTAAAGTAGACTATAAAGGATTTATATGATATATACCTCAACATAAAATTTATTGTTAATTTCATTTCTCACCATAAAAGCAAGAAACTCGAACACGTTTTCTTCAATTGGAAAATAGTGGCCACTATCTGGTCAAATGACCTGTATAAACAAAGCAAATAAAACGTCACCGTAGAATAAATTTTGAACCTACCGTGTTCTCCGTGTACAACATTTGTTGATGAAATGTTATCTTCAACTAATGTAATAAATGCAAATAGAAACACACATTTTTATCCCAATATTTTGAATTCACATGCTTATGGTACATTGCAATTTTGATTTTAACCTACATAATAAAATGCAGCAAAGCTAGCAATTTCTACTAAGAATGTCCCATGCTCCACTTTTGTAGTTGTATAATTTCCTCTAGTTATCTTTAAGAAGCAGTGACATTTCAACAATAAAACTTGTCAATATAAATCTAATGGGTGGAGCAAAGTATTGATGACAAAAAATTACAACAAGAAACTAAAAAAGAATAAGACAAGACTTTGTAAATTGTGATAATAACCAGGAATATAGCTTCAATATAACAATCTGCAATTGTCAACATACTATTCCAAGGGAAAAAGAATCCAATTCCCAAAAGCCAACAAATTATATCCAGAGAAAAACTAAACATATTGGGTCCACATTCAAAGGTAAAGTAACTAGGGACTAGCTATATCAGATACTTTTTAGAGTGTATGAGTAACTTCTAACACCATTAACAAGAATTTTAAAATAGATTTTCCATGTATGACCTCAAATGTGGCAACAAGTTTGATATATGCACTACATGTATACATTTCAAAATGCATTGCAATGATATAAGAGTATCAAAAGAAACTGCACATAATTACATATTCACTATCCACTTTTATTCCAAAACAACATTCAAATAACTCCTATAACTAACCCGAAAAATATGTCAAAATTTCCATTCATTATCATGAATATCCCTGTTTGTCAATTCTTGGGAAGGTGGTTGCTAAATGAAATCTTGCCCAAAATAATAAAAACATAATAAGAGAAAAATACAACAAATACCCTTACCTTTTGATCCTTTAAAGAATGTAGTCTTCTCTTAAAAAAGGTCTAAAAGTCTACACACTTATACATTAAATAAAAAATAGAACAACTATGGGAAAATAAGAACTGCACAAGTAGAGGACAAAATTTTTCCACAGTGCGACATGGCACATAAAACCTGTCATCAATACTAGTGTTACTTGTAGTTAACGTTTTACAAAAATAATTATTTAGTTGCTTGCTTGGTGTGCTGAGATCAAAACCAAGATAACAATATTTTTTCTCTTGTTGCACAGTATCATCAATTTTTAGTTCCCTACACAAATGGAACTAGTACCAAAGCATTTCTCACCAAAATTGGCAATTACGGCAAAGCACAAATAATGAAATTGAAAATGTCTTACAACATTAAGAGGTTACAATGTCATTTGAGCATATACTTCATCTGTTTCCAAAATGCCTAGCAGTCAATAAGGTGTTTATTAAATTTTAAATCTTGTATATATAACGATATGAATGAAAGTGGTTCAAAACCAAAGCAAGGATGAAATGCAGAGAACCCACATGCATTGTAACAGTGTGAAGTTGGCATATTAATTGAGTTGAAATATTCGGATAATTCGATATATGAGCCTCAACCTCCTTGTTTGTTGAAGAAAATAACGTAAATCACATTGATTATGTTCAATTTCATTACGTAACATTAAAATTTCAAAATATTGGGGTCACATTTTATGATGAGAAGAAGATAAGAATTCATTATTTTCAGTCATTTGTATCCAAAAGAAGATTGTAAATTAAAAATTAGTGAGAAACCACCTCACTTGCTCACTGTGACCCTGTGGAAAAAAAACAACCTTGCTCCCAACAACATGTAACAACACAAGCGGTCTTCTGAATTAAGGCATCTCCTTTCCCTTGCTTGATGTGACATGAACAAGCAAATTGTCAATTGGATATTCCTTTAGAAAAATCTTGACATTCCAATAGTAATTGTGTAAAGTAATATGATATTATGATTCTAAACATTGCAATATAAAGCACATTAACTTGAAAAATATTCCAAATGATAGTATTTTCCATAGACAATTTTACATTAAATATTTTTCTAAGGTGTCATAATTTGATATGATGAGTTAATTTAACATTCTAGGTTATCTCAATTGCATCTCAATATGAAATTCTAGAATAATAAAAAAAATCACTGAAACACAAAATCATTCTAACTAGAGTAATGCACGCATTAAAAAGGTAAGAAGTGTCATTTTCATGTTTAAGCTCTTAGAATAATTTAAGCAGCAAGTCACTACATAGATATCTTTTATTTAACATTCCATGAAACTTTGTGGCCATATGGGACAAAGAAAAGCTTACATCATGCATGACATTTTAAAAGAAATTAATGTAAAAAATGGCAACAAACAAAGATAGAGGTGAAAATACGACAAACAAATTTTGGTCCTGACCTACTCATCCAACTAGACTGTTAATCAATTCATAATGCTCTGCAACTTATTCAAGAAATAGCAAGAAAGCTAATATATGAACGAAAGTATAAACCAATTCTGAAATAAAAATTGTTTCCCTGAAACCAGCGTACTCTTATAACTGATTACACCCTAGTAAAGTTTGATAAAACCACATACGATAACATATTTAGGTCATTTTGTCTAAACAAAATAAGATGTGAAAATACACTATACCTAGGAAGTACAAAATAATGCTTCTTTGTGCATACAACATTCAATGTTTTTCACTCCCCTTACTGGTATGCTATGGTTTAGTCCATCAATAATTTCCCCTAATGGATACAAAATCCATGGATATGACAAAGCAAGAACTTTATTAATTAGCAGCATTTTGTAATTAATTAGTAGCATAGTTCTGAGGAGACTTGCCCTTGGAACCTGATTGTGATTCTCCACTCTGCTTCCTTTCTCCTCAAAATGGTAGACTTCAAATGTGCTATGGTGTTTTCCAAGGCTCCTAAACCCCTAAAGGCAGTTGCAATAGGATTACTATAATCCATAAAATCCTCAAGAACATGCACAATAGCTACTACCATGTGTATATGTTGTGGATCCAAATCTTTGAGAAGAGGGAGAAAAGTTGGCATTAAACCCATGTCCCATAATGCAGTGTAGCCAAAATAAGAAGAAACTAGAAATGTTACAAGAGAAACTAGTGCTTATACTAAAGATATCAAAAAATAGGATGATTCACTGGAAACTTATTTCCATTGAGCTTAGGGGGATATTTGATATTGTTGATGAAATATTGAGTATAGCTGAGAAGATAAATATTATTACAAAGGCTTACCAAAACTCCACTCCCAGTCCTTCCAAAATGGGGTTGATAGTCCACTGTTTATTTTCATTAGATCTTGTTGTGGATCTACCAACTCCATATTTGACTCTTTATTAGGGTCGAGAAGTTCATTATCTTGAGACAAGCACTACCAATTCATCTAATATGAAGTAGTTTCATCTCACATGTCTCCCTAAAAGAGGATGTCTTTCTTGTTGAATGTGTGAGCTTGAAGGTGGCGCAACTATCGAAGGAAATAACCCTATGTCTCCAACACCAAATGGAGTGTGTGCCAGATCCCAATTTTTCATTCATGTTCCATCTAGCCAAGCCCACAATTGCTTTCCATGCTACCCAATTACTCTGGGAAATTCAAATAAGTGAGCTTGAGACCTGGAATTTGGTGTGTTAAATTTTCTTAACCCTAGCAACTGGAAAATGTAGTTTTTAGTAAATTTCCTTGCTGTAAATTAATTAAATTTTAAGCTTACTAAATAAAAAGCATTGTTGGTATTTGATAAGTAAATAAAATAAAATGAGAAGTAGCAAATTGGGCACCAATCCCACACATGCATACACAGAAAATCTGCACATCAAAATTTCATGCTCATTAATTAATATCTTATCATACAAGGGTTTCCTTACTGGGAACATGGTCCTTTGTGGAAAATTACAATCTCCAAAAACTATAGAAATTTTATGGGCTTCTGTGCAGGCCATACTACTTGAATTCTCCTAAGCACCCACACGAGTTGTCATATGCTCAACCTGTAGTGCATCCTTTTCTTCACCTGTGTGGCTTTTTGCACCCATGCCCACAACATGTGCAACAATTTACTGCTTCCTATGGCACGCGTGACTGCTCTGCTCATTTTGCACAGAACATGCGGCCCTACTGTAGCACACATGACTATTTTGAACCCTCTACACAACTCATGTTTCTCTCTCAATATGAGTATGTCCTCATTGTGCCATTGTTGTTGGTTGATCTATAGAATTTTGTTGTACAACCTTATTGGGAATGACCCTTGCTGCATAAATCACTCTGCTACATATTTTAGACCATATACACTTGGATGAAATTCCCTTTTCATCCAATCACATGTCTAGACACTCAAATCTGTTCAGAAGTACCTTTCCAGTGCTACTATCATAAACAGGTCGTGGATGAAGGAGATGATATCACACATAGAAAAACCCCCCCTGGACTTTCCCCACTTGTTGACATCATACTAGTAAAATAGAACCTGCCATGGAGCATCACCCTCTACACCCCTTGACACTCATATGGTAGCCAAAATAGACACTTGAGTGGGATGTTTGATCAAACCAATCCCCCTAACATCCTTGGGGATAGTATGACATTCCAAGGGGCCAATGGAAGACCCTTTTGTTTGATTGAGACCGTGGTTACAATCTCAAAATCTGCTCTACTATTGATATCAGGCCTTGCTACGCAACCAACAAGATGCAAAATATATTTTCAAGTCTAGTAGGATTGTGCAAACATGGTCAACTTTCTCGCAAAGAGAAGGTCTTGATGATTCTAAACAGGAAGTTTCCTTTATAGTTGCTGAAGTCACCAATTGTACATGGATATTGGAAAAATATCTAGACTAAAGGGAATACCCAAATATCTAACAACTAGCCAAGGTGCGGTAAATTTCCAAGTTGAGAGATTCTAGTTAGGAAGAGATTCCAACCCCAACAGGAAAAAAATAGATTGTTAGTCACTAAAAAAATCACTTGATGCCAGGCTGATTATGTCTAAACAAGCGTGAGCATCATCAAATAAACCTATCTAAGCACTATTTGGTATATAAAATCTAATGTATTAGTGAACAATGTGTTATCCATAGTCACACATCTAGGTCCAAACTCCACAAGAGCCAAGATCTCAATAATTAAGGTCCAGTCTACTCAGTCAAAAGCTTTGTCAAATGAATTTCAAATAAAAGGGGTTGCTGGCTAGTTTTTGTGCACATTTGAAGGTTTTACATGTTGAAACCATGGTATTGAGATTACTTGTTTGTACACAAAAATTGTGTTATCATTAGAAAACCTAACAACCTTCCATGGCATTGACTAGATCCTTAGAGTCTCTATTTTAGCCATGATCTTGTGTGCCACACTAAGTAATGAAATTGGATACTAGTCACCAATTGTGTTTGTGGCTGCTTTTTTGGGAATGTTTTTTCCAAATGACAAAAATTGTCACTAATCATGGCTCATGGCCTTGTAAAATTCACACATAATTCCATCTAGATTATATACCCAGAGACTTGTCATTCCTCATGTAGCTAAGTGCTAAAAAATCCTCCTCTTTTGAGAATTCATCGTTCTTCAACTTGCTCTAGTCACCAATAAAAACCTTATGAGGATTGACGCTACAATAAGCATTTCTTGCAGCCACTACATGATCCATCATGGAACAAGGAGAAAAATATTTTGAAATTTCAATTTGAACATATCTCTAATGTCAATTGGAGTGCCGAAAAAATAACCATTTGCATGGAGCAATCCAAGATCCTGTTCATTGCCACTTTTCTTTTTAAAAAATCAAAATAGAATTTTTAGCCCTCATCTCCCTTATGAATCCATTGTAGCCTGAAACAAACTCAGGCACCCTTGGAAATATATTCTCCTCTGCTTCACCTCCCTCTGAACCATTATGTCCTACCATGCATCCTCACCATAGAGGGACACATTATGGAGATCCTCTTCAATAGAAATGCACACCTACTGAAGTCTACCTTGCTACAATTCCTTTCTATCTTTTGCAGGCCATCCTGCTACTCCAACCTCATGGATTTGACAATAAAATGTATTTGTTTATAGCTTATGATCCATGTAGATTGAAATGCATTTTTTGCTGTTTCTCTAATGGAAGTATGTAATGTCCCTAGGTGATTTTTGGCCTTGGTGTTCAGTCCTTATCTAGTGTTTTCAACCAATCATGAAAAAAATCATAACAATAGTGCACATTTATCAACTCAGATAAAGGTAAGTACCCTTATATATAATTCACTAATGATATAAGAGATATTTAACAGTCATGTGTTTCTTCAGAAAACCACCAAAAGTTAAGGCTAACTGCCTAATGAATAGTAGACCTATACAACCAATAATCCACCAATATAATTCTGACTATAATGTCAATATTCAATAGATAAACATTCCAAATATAACCCCCACTAGCACTATCCAAGTTTGGTTGATAATATACTAATTAACAACTCACTCTCTAACTGTGTTGCATCCAAACTTGTTTGTTGTTGAAAAGAGCTTGTGACAGCCATTTTTCAGTGGAGTTTCCATCTGGGGTTGGAGTAGTCTCTTAACCTGGCCAAATCGTTGGTTAGATCTTATGACAATCCCCTTTTGATCCAAATTTCACCCGCGGTTGGAGAGTTGATCCTATTGCTGCATCATGGCAACAAACTACAGGTTCTAGAGGCCTGCTTGGGATGTTTCATTATCACAGACCTTGCCTGTAATTATTGGGGAGTGGTTTCAAAGCTTCATGTGATCACAAAAACCTGAAAGAGATATTTGTTGCGGCCCTAAATACACTCAGGAGGAAGGCTGCATATAGGTGATACCTAAATGCTTCATACTGGGCACTAAAAACCACCTAGTAACCTACTAATCTCCTATTTGGTTGAGAACAACCTCGCTACCTCCTGTTTAGCTTCAGTGCCTCAGAGAGGACCCCTCACAAACTTACCTTTCCTTAACCAAGGGTTTTGAGCTTGGGTGCACCATAAACAAATCACAGAGAGAAGATCTTGCTACCTAGAAAAACTAATGGTAGCCAGGCATCCCACAAAAAGACCTTCATTGTCTTGAACAGGACTTATTGACCAAGAACAAATGGTGAGAATGCATTTACCTACTTACCAAAATGATTCATAGATGCTCCAAAATATTATGTTGCAAGAGTTGTAAAGGAGAGAGGGGGATTAGCTAGGGTGGGATCACCTCCACCAAAAATAATCAAGAGAAGAAAGGAGTCTTAAAACTCTCAGAGCTCTAGCTCAAAGAAAACTGAGATAGTCCATTCCAAATCGATGATGAGAAAATGACTCTATCTCTTTATTTATGGATTCCTCATGGGGGTCTCTCTTCCTAATTTTAATGTGAGGGTTTACAAGCATAGCCCCCAATTTTGCCTTTTTTCTCCAGCTACCCCAAATTTACCCAATGTTGCCCCAAAAAATTGGATATGGGTTTCCCCATTTATCAATGACTATATTGTATGGGGTTGGATAGGCTACTTCGTCCTCCCTTGGGCACTTAATCAATAGGGAAAATTTTAGAGTAGGGTAGGAAAATGGTCTAGCCTCTATTTTCTTGACACCTATGTACTTAGAGAGGCGGGAAGGCTTGGCCTAATCGATATGTGTGCACATAAAACTGACATTGTTGTAAAATTAATCATTAGTCATGTGTTGCAATGCAAAATTAATCATTAGTAGATACTTGCATCACACCATGCTCTAAATGGTGTATACATAAGTGGCAAGCATGGCTCTTATTATCTTTGCCATATAGTCAAGTGTTTTTGAAGCCTTTAAGATCTTTGTTCACGCATTCTCAAGCAAATATGGGGAAACTGTTGACACCATATGGATTATCAACAAGTATGGAACTTGTTTGTCTAATTAATTTGGTCTTTCTCAGCATATTAAGGACAACTTTTGCAAGTTCCTTTATTTATGTGGAAACCATTGTGAAAGAGATCCTTTTCATATGTATGACTATTTGTGGGACAAGAACACAGGAAAGAGGCTGTCATGGAAAGCTCTTGTCATTCTGAAAGACTTCAAGAAATTGATTGATTCTTCCGCAATATATTGATGATTCCCAAACAATTTTTTTTCAAGGTAAGTAAATAATCTGGATATTCTTTACTCCATTTGAAAGGATTGGAAATGGTCCCATGAGATACCATTTATGGGCACTATTGAACCAAGGAATTCTATGACAAGAACCGACAACTCATTCAGTGGAAAGCCATCTCAACAGGGAGTGGAATGTTTGAGACCATGAGTTAAGGTGGCCCTACAAGTGTCATGATATTGGAAATCCCATTCGTATTTTAAAACTAAATACTTAGATTGTTGGTTCTTCACAATATTTTGTTGATAAGGGATCAATTGCATTTCATTTGTCTAACGAGTGATTATTTTATGACATGTTGCAACTTTGAATCTATATTTCAAGGCCATTAATATTAATCTCTGTTTTAATCTTTGTTTTTTTTGTTTCTTGTGTTCATTGGAATAATGCTCTATTTGGGGGAAAATGGATGGTTCAAGAAGCATCTACAACTATGAGATGTTATATGTCTAACAATCCCTTCCTACTTATAGAAGTGATAAAGTTGGGCAACGTTTCATGAGATGAACACTTTGTTCAATTTGGAAGAAATTTCTATATTTACTATTTAGATAAAGTTTGACTATGTAATTTTTGTCGAACATTGTCATTTTTAGGTAAGATGTGGGTAGTATTTAAGTTGGGGTCAAGGAGTGTTAACTATTATTTCCTTTGTAGGTAAGAAAATCTTATTTGACTACTTTTTGGCTCCTGGCTGTAACAACTGTAATTCTTAATGCAATATCTGTGCCATTTTCCCCTAAAATATTATTTTAGGGTGCGTATTACTTGCAGGTCTAATCCGTAGGTGTGAGAAGAGGTTAAGGGTGTAGCTGTATTTTCTTTATGGTAATTATCTCTCTGTTCTGGGTAGCAGTAAATATTAGCTTGTGAAGGAAGTCTAGAGGGCCGAGAGACCTAGTCTAGGGTCTCCTTACTTAGCCGCAGCCACTAAGAAGCCAACACAATTGGATCAAAGGTTGTAGACCCTTGGACAGAAGTTGTGATCCCTAACAGAGGATTTTGATCCCTTATTGTAGTGTATCTCTCCCTGATCTTCTATTTAACATATTTTTTGCAGGACACAGATAGAGGTCCATTACTACAGCTAGTTGTTAAGTTGTTTAAGAGAATGAAGGCATGGTCAAGTCCTTCTTTCTAGGCCTCATATTCCCAGGCTTGAACGCAGGCTGTAATTGATAAAGATGGAAAATTCAGGCAACCCTAACCAATATTCAGAATTGCAGTCTAAGGTCATATCTTCTATTTGGAAATTCAGTTTTGACCATAAAATCATTGTACTCTCTCTCTCTTTGTTGAACATTTGTTTATGAATAATAATAATAATTGATCAAGGGTTTTCCCTGACTTGCACCATATCCATGTGTTATCTTGTCTTGGCTTGTCTTTTGCTTCGATCATCTGAGTTCTTTCTTCAGTTACTATTTATATGATAATGACTTATGTGATTGCTAATGGAATCTAAATGGCTTATGGGATAGTATGTTCAATGAAGTAACTAAGTAAGAACATGCTCCAAAATTAACATGGTTTTAGAGCCAGATAAAGTCAATCCCAAGCAAGAGAAGGAATGCAACCACAAGGAATGTAATCAAGTTTCCATCAAGAAAGGGACTGTTAGAATTCCAGTTTGGGAATATGTCAGAGTTGGTCTCAATAGCTCATAGGGGCTTCAAATCAAATTTTCAAATCATTATTTTAGAGTCCTCCTTCAACATTTAATGGAAGCAGCCAACAAGGATGAGAGTAGAGTCAATACTATTTTGGGTAGTGTCTGTCTTGCTAGAACATACCACAAGTTAAGAGGTAAGTATTTATGGTTTTTCTATACTTTTTTGTGAAGGGTTTGTCTCTATTTACTAGGTTGTTGGAAGGTGCTGCTATAGTAGTATGAGGAGAAGGATTTGAGAGGTCCGAGAGGCCTAGAAGGGACCTCCCGCCCTAGCCACAGTGATCTTAAGAGACAATGTAGGTAAACGGGGGTGGTTCATTGTCCTAGAAGGAGATTCTCATTCTGCTCTAGGCCACAGAGAAGGGATTTCTTCTGCAACAACTCATAAAATTCTGTTTTGAGGCCTAGATTAGACCACATTCATCCTAAGGTATATTTTAGTTAAGATCAAGTATATCTTGGTAAATATATGAAGACCTTGATGTAGCAAACACATGAATTGTAGGAGGCTTGAGGAGGAGCCTTAAAGCCCTTCCAGCCATGCTTTGAATGTCTAGTATAACAACATAATGGGAAGCATAGTTGGTCATGAAAGCACAATGATTTGAAGCAGGGTTCAGCAAGCTTAATTTTCAAGGAATTCTCTCAGATCTTCACTCTTGATACTGCACCTATGAAATAATTGGACGTTTGTTATATAGCTATGGTCTTGGTATGATTTGCCTATAATTTCATATGGAATATGCTTCAATATGATTCTTTGCATTATGACATTTTGTCTTTCTTCAGTCATATATATGTTTCTCATATTACTCTACATTGGTATGGCTTCCCATATCGGAAATAATGGGTATCAACCCATTCCTATATACTCTCAACTTTGTGTATGGATGTCACTATGCAAAAACTCCAATATGGTATTGCTATTATAGTAGTATAAGCTTGACCTTGATTTCATCAGCTGTATATGAATGATGATAAAATACATGAATATATGGAATTTCATCCATCCATTCAGATGTGGATTCTCTGCTCTATTCGTATGGTATATTCCCATAATCTATATTCTTTGAGTTTTGCATTGTATACAGAACAATAAAACTACCCTATATATGGTGTCAGGAATCCTATTCGAGAATGATGTTGTAGTGGAGTAGCTGCAATATCTTCCATCTAAAATATCAATTCTCTCGATCACTTTGGGCTGTATTGATTGTGTTCACAGTCATGTTCCTTCAATAGTGTCATCAGTCATATATACAGTCACAGTCTGATCTTCTTAGCGTCAAGCTTATCGATCCTTGTTCAGTTTCGAGAAGAATCATTTTTTCACTTTGAAGACCTATAGTAGCATCATTAAAGGAAGCAATTCTGTAGGTATCTGAAGACCAAACCTCCCTTGTGACAGAAATCACTACAAGAATTCAGGTTGAACATTGGACATTCCATTAGCATAAGTCAAGGATGCATCAAGTATTCAGTCTTTAATGACAAGCATCAGAACCTGGAGGGAAGAAGACAGTTCTTCTTCACCAGTTTGAAGTGCATTAACTATTTGCCACATTCTCCTACAATAAAATGAACCTTAGAATAAATTCAGTATATCCGATGTAGTATTTTTGGCTGAGAAGAAACTTGGCATAATTTGAAATTTCCTTGGTCAATCTAGATGTTAAGATCAGGCTAGAAGCTAGTATCCATGGCATAATTAGACTTGGAAATCATTCCAAGGCTAAATTCAGAGTAATTCCCTTGGTATCTTTAATTTTAGTCATTCTTACAATTTCAATAATAAGGTTCTATTGATATACTGCTATTGAGATCTGTCATTTGAATAGGCAAAGCATGTGAGAGAGTTCACCTATGTATTGCTGAGGTTTGGTATTGTAATGTGTCATCTTAAAAATAAGGAGTAGATTGATAAAAGGCTGAAGTAAGAACTAAGAGGGAGCTATATTGATGAATTTCGCACATGGACCAAAGGAATAGTGACTAGAAAAGTAGTAGGTTGCAGATAGCTCTATGACTATAATTTTGGCAAGGTCACTTTCATTATATTTAGAGGGAGTTATGGACAAGCCATGATGATTGGATTGTAAGGATGCAACTACTTCTGATTGTACCACTCTCTCGTTTGTCGACGTAAGAGGGAGTTGACTTTCGAAGTCAACATGTAAGACCTAGCCTTGATGCACTATTCCCTACACTTAAGGATTGATGGTAAAATGGTCTGCATATGTATATCTTGTGGGATACCTGATCACCACCTAAACAGACATATGTCTCGCTATGAAAGTTATCAAGTCAATTTATGGGTGAGCCCCATATATTGGACAATTGCTTATTGAGATATCTCAGTGATTCTACGTCCTGATGTACACTACTAAAATCTAAGGTTTCATGAATATTTTGATGATAACTCGGTTGAAAATATGATGGATGGAAAGAGCACATATAAGTGTTATATACTCAAGCACTACTGCAGTCAGATGTATAAATTTAAGAAACCTCTTCAGTTGTCATTGTTGTATATTGCAGAATAGGATTCAGAGAATCCAGTGTTTCACATAATACCACTTTATATGGTACAACAAAGGACATTCCTATTTTGTGTCATGTTTTAGTGATCTCACATTGAGCAGGATGCTTGATGGACACTTTGCTTTCTAGAAAGACAAGCTTAGGCTTGTGATCTCCCTGGGTAAGAGGGAGTAAGATCAGTTAAATATTTTCTTCATCAAGATATGCAAGAAGCAGAGGATTGATACATGATGCCAAGATCTCTGTTGGATTTTTTCTACCACTTTTTATTTATTTTTAAGGATACAAACAAGGAGAAATAACCCTTGAATTTCAAATGACTAATGAAAAAACAAAGAAAGACGAACAATGACGGTTATTCCATGAACAGTTGATTGACACTTAAAATAGCCAGTAACACAGCTTCATAACTTGATTCTTTCTCGATGGCAAGTATTTATATGATGTATGAATTCAAATTGAGATCAATCACATACATTATGGGAATTAGAAATAAAACCTACCAAAACCACACAAAAACTAAATTGTAAATATAAATCAAAGATCTAGATGTTTTGAATTTTTATGCTATGGTTTCTTTGGCGCCCTCCTAGCTAGCTGCAATGATCAAATAAAATTCACATTGTGGAATCAGGGAAGATCGTGTTGATTATGGTAGCCAAAGCAAACTTTATCAAGCAAGTAACTTGTCAAAGAAATTTTTTGGGGGCAGTATGCAACAACCCTTTTGATGTATGTACACAATACACATGGAATTTGTTAACAAGAAGTCATAATTTTGGAGTCTCTGGTATAACAGACAATACATGGAACCTTCAAAATGCCAAAATCTAAATAGAAGTTGAATATTGAAACAGGGGACTCAATTGTAGAGAAGGATTGATTTCACATAGTTCCTCCATGTGAATAAATGGAAAAAAAATTGCAGGCCGATGGTATCAATAACAATATAACACCAAAATAAGTAATATTGGAGATGAAATGAAACAATCCAATGCTAGTGATAAGTTAACAAGGGGAAAATGAGTTTTATTTGGTTGCAAGACAAGGTCATTTTGAACATTATCACGGACTTAACAATATAAGTCAAAACAGTGAAGGAGATAGGTATTTGCACAAACATGCCGTGTTATCACTTGTACTCTTCAATGCCAATTTACCATACATCCATCTATATACATATGCTTGAGTGTGTATGGATAAAGGCATGGAAAGGGCCTTAGAAAAGGATTTGTACCTAACATCGGCGGATTATCCTGTGATAGCAGTGGCACCCTATCTATCCAATAGATTTGAAGGGTAAGTCACATGGAAAATTCAAACCCAAGTACAGACACTTTTAGCATATTGCTTGTTTAAAGTTATACAGATGAAACATCCGAAAATTAAACCCGCCAATTTTTTCAGAACTAAAAGGGAGTTGTGGTGAATTTGAAGGAGAAGAATAAATTTAATTCTGGCTTGATCAACCTCTTATGGGTTTCTGCAAGTCTGTTTTTTTCTTGCGGTGATATTTTTTTGGGGATTTTCGAAGACCAATGGTTAGCCCTATGAAGAAATTCTCATGCCATTATGATTGAAAGATGTGGTGCAAAATTCAAATGATAATAATCCTTATAGAAGTAAAATCATGATTAAAACGAAGTTAAATTTAAGAGTGTATAGTTTCTAACTTGAAATTAGCGAGAAGACAACCTCTGAAATAATTTTTTTTAAACTAGTAGGTTCAGAGTAAATTGAATAGAAGGGTTTTTTTTTGAAAAAAAGAGGGGGCAGAATTTTATGGTTTCTAGGTTTTCAGACTCTGTGCATTGGGACGATCAATGGCCGCGATCACTGTAGCTCTGATGGCTTATATGAACTGCCTCATCACTTGTACGCACATGCAGGGTCTTCATTAAACACTCCTCAAAATCGTAACTGGTCTCCCTTCGAACTCCTGTTTAACACTACCAGTTTTTTTGGTTTACACATTTTTTAGTTATCTTTTGCATCTTTGTTTCATTTTTTCATCCTCCCAGAATGGATGCCAGTCCAGCATTTGAGACTCTCCCTCAAAATGTGGAGTTTGTAATAGTTTTGTGATTCATCTCTTTATGGTCTCAATATGGTTAGCCCCAAAGACCATGTCAACTTAGAACTGGAATTGGAGGAAATTCTGTCAGTCTGGGGGTTGGAACCAACCCAACATAACCTGGAGAAGGTCAAAATGCCAACGAGGTCTCCACTTGGAAAGAGAGGTGTTGTTTAGCTGGACTGGGAAGTTGGTGGCGGTTTAGGTTTTTGGAACAATCAAGAAGCATCTCATCAAAGATGGTATCCTAGCTATAGGCAACAGAGTCTTCAATCAGTTTGGAGAATGCAATTTTACAAAGAGCTGAAGGTTGTGTTTCCCCGACAAATTTTCGAGTAATATCTTTATGTCTCTCTTATTCCTTAACCAGTGGTATCGAAGACGTGGTAAAGGGAAATAGTTTGCTAAGGCATGAAGGTTTAAAATCTTGTTTAATTGAGGAGGTAAAGGTGGTGTCTCTAGGAGTGGGTCAGCATTTGGATAAGACTCGGGTATGTAAAATCCTCCTGGTGTCTGAGCAGGCTTTGTTTTCAGAGTGTTTTGGTGATAATGAAGGGTTGTTTGGGGAGAATCTATGTTAAAATTGGACAAATAGGTCCAAAATCCATGTTGTGATGCTCAGATGAATATACCAATATTTTTATTGGGTTCCTCTTTTGGAGAGGTGCAAGATCGATCTAAAGATCATCTTGATCTGATGAGAAGGACATTTATTTTGAATTTATTTTCTAATATATTCAAATATGTGCAGGTCAGCTTTAAGGTTTTGTACCACAGAAAATGTGTCACAAACCCTCAGTGATGGATATAAATAAAGTCAGCGTTGGAGGACATTTCACTCATCTCCTCATCACACATATTTCTCTCTCCACTTCTGATTGGTTCGAGCTACTTAGAGGCAATCTGCAGTTCACACGTGGGAGAAGGATGAAGACATTTTCTATTGTAGCTAGGGTTTCCACCACATGTTTGACCAGCGTTGACTTTCGTCAACGCATGGTCAAAAGGAGTTGAATTTTGGCATAGACTTCGATTTCTGCAGTCCGTACATTTTGGCACAAGAACTGAGGTCAAAGGTTGACCGTAGACTATGTTGCGTTGACTTTTACTTGTTGTTGTTCTGCGTTGACTTTTCTGTGTAGCATTGACTTTTTTGGGTTGACTTTTGAGTTGAATGTTTGGTTGATTTGAGGGTTGTGTGACATTTTTCGTTAGCTAACCAATTGAGACTTTTTTGGTTGAAGCATCCTGTTGATCGCCGTAACACACCAACACACTTATCTGTTTTTGGCTTGTCTTCTATTGATCTACTGGTATGTTCTATCAACATTTTACTTAATGATTTATGTGATTGCTGTCTAGTATTGAAGAGAAAGTGAAGTTGCATCAAGCATAGAACATCTACATAAATTTACATGTTATTAGAGCTAAGTTGAAGACAAATCCCTAATTTGTAGCAATCACCGAAGAAGAAAATGGGTTCCACAAACTATGGCTTCAAGGAGGATGAAAAATTGCCTCGGAAGGATGACTTCCATGATTGGAATATGACATTGGATCTTAAATTGGAAGACCAAGATGTCATGGACTATGCGCAGGGTAAAATCCAAGAACCTCCATCCACTTATAATGCTGCTGCCAAAAAAAAATATAAGAAGGGGGAGATCAAAGCAAAGTTGATGATTAGGGACTCAATTCACCAGAGTCTGGTTGCCTACATCTCTGAGATAGGCACATCCAAATTTGGTCCACATGTTCAAGGCCAATAATCTGAATCAAGTCCTATTCTACAAGAATTAATTGAATAATTTAAAGAAAGGCAGGGATGTGTCTATTCAATCATATTTTCTGAAGCTGACCGAGATCAGGAAAAATCTGCTAGCTATTGGGGAGACAATAGCTGATCGAGAGATGGTACTCACCGCACTTGGAGGGCTCTCATCCAAATGGCATATGTTCAACACTACCATTCTTAATAATAATGTGATACCTGACTTTGACAAAATACTATCGAGATGCGTTCAAGAAGAGACAAGAATGAAGGAGTATGAAAATGAATTAAATGCTGCCTACACTGCTAACTCTAGAAAGAAGAACTTTGGTGGTAAAAATAACAAAGTAAGAGAAGGGGCCCAAGGAAATAAGGGAAAGTGTTACACTTTTCATAGGCCAAGTCACTATGCTAGAGAATTCCCTTTCAAGAAGGATTCTCCCGATGGTGATGACAAAACAACAGTCAGAGGAATGGAAATCAAAGGAACAACAGGTTCAAGGGAGAGAGGAAGGCTCCCTCCGGAAAAAATGGTAAACATTTCAAAAGGTCAAGAAACTCTAGGTATGAGGAATCAAATGTTGTTGAAAAAATAAATTAACACATTCTTGTATCTGCCGTCTCTGCTGCATCTCCACCAGACATTATGGATGTCTGGTTGATAGATAGTGGTGCCTCAAGGCACATCACTGGGTTTAAGGAAGCACTCTATGATATAGTTGAAAAGTATACCAAGATAGAAATTATCCTTGGAGATAATGCAACATATCCCCTAAAAGGGACAGGGACTGTGACCCTCCACTTGTCTCAAGGTCAAGTCCTCCGCTTGTAGGATGTACTCTATGTACCAAATTTGAAGAAGAACCTTGTGTCTATATCGACCATGGAAGAAAAGGGTTTCAATGTGGCATTCATTGATGGAAAGGTGCGCATGTGGAAGAAGAGCTTCAAGGAAGCTATCACGATTGGGTTTAGAGTTGATAATATCTGACAAACTGAACTATGGCACCAAAGGTTTGGATACCGTCACTACAAGGCCCTTCCCGAAGCAAGGAAGGTGGTGACATGAATTCTCGAGTTTTCAAATAATCATGAAGGTGTATGTAAGGGTTGTGTCGAAGGAAAGCACACAAGGGGACCTTTCCCCTCAAGTGTCACAAAGACATCTGATGTCTTGCAATTGATCCATTCTGATCTATCTGGTATGTTTCCTCTGACATCCTTGGAAATATGTTCTTATTATATGACGTTCATAGATGACTTCTCTCGCAAAACCTGGATATGCTTCTTGAAGTGAAGGATAAGGTTTTCATGTGGTTCTGTACCTTCAAAGCCTTGGTGGAAAATATGACAAGGAAGAAGATCAAGATTTTGAGGACCAATAATGGCACTGAATGTGAGACAAATGAGTTCAAGTACTTTTTCAGAGAAGCTGGCAAATAGAGGGAGACCACAATTGTCTATACTCCTGAGTAGAATGTGTTGCTAAATGAAAGAATAGGACCATTGTGGAAGCTGCCCGTGCCATGCTATGTGACCAATGTCTATCGAAGTTTCTGTGGGGAGAAGCCGCGAACACTTTTGTGTACATAAAAAACCGATGCCCGCATTCCACTCTGGACTCCAAAACTCTCGAAGAGGTTTTCTCTACTAAGAAACCTGACGTCTCAGATTTTAGAGTTTTTGGATGTCCTGTTTATTTTCATGTGCCAAAAGAGAAGAGGAGCAAGCTGGATGCTTCTGGGAAGAAAGGAATGTTTTTGGGCTACAGTGACACTTTTAAGGCCTATAGAGTCTATGTGCCTAGTCAAAGGGAAGTGGATATATGCCATGATGTCAATTTTGACAAACATGCTTCCCAGAAGAAATTATTCAATCTTCTGAGATCTAAGGAAGATCATGAAGCAAGGCCTAGAAATCAGGAAGAACTGAAGGATGAGATGATGCCTGATGTTGAAGGACCGATGGACTCGATTGATCCACCTCCTTCACTGGGGAAGAGACCATCATGGCCCAGGGACACTCTCAAGGATGCTGATGGACATATGGCCCCAAGGGGGGCATTCCGTGAAAGCAAGAAGCCAAGTAGATACCAAGGGTATCTAGCAGCCATGAGTACTATTGTATAATCTGAGCCTGGATCTTTTGAGGAAGCCGTATAGCATCTGTAGGTTTTAACCCTGAACAGAAATTATCTACACACGAATCTTATAACAGAAAATAAACAATAGCGAGAGCATAAAACATAAAACAGATAAACACAGAGATTTTCCCCTGGATCCCAAATCGGGATGACCGGCTTGATTTTTCATTATATTACTTTTAGTGTTACAACACATATATATACATGCTGAAGCATACATAAACCCCAAGCCATTAACCCTAGATTAGAACATAATTTAGAACATAACGTAGTTCCCTTGACGGATCTACAAAATACAGAGGCTTGAAACCACTCAGGCAAAACCATCTGCAAAAACCATGCACAAAACCATGGGCGGATCCGCCTGTAGGTGGGTCCACACAAAAAACAAATTTTTGGCGGGGTGCCACCCGGACCCCAACGGTGGGGGACTACTTCGCCCCTCGTGACCCCCGGTTACGCCGACGCAACATACAGCGCGTGGGGCTAATCGTGGAAATAATATAACACATACCCAACATCATCAAGTCTGGAAGGATGCTATGCACGAAGAGTACGAGTCCATAATGAAGAATGATTTTTGGGATGTGGTTCCAAGACTAGAGGACAAAGCAGTTGTCACCTCGAAATGGCTCTACAAGATCAAGCATGGATCTGATGGAAGTGCTGAAAAGTTCAAGGTGTTAGCCCCTTATGAATTCCTCGACAAGCAAGCAAGGGGCTAGATTGTTTCATAAGCCTTCAAGGAATGCATTTCCCTTGAAAACACATCATCCTTGAAGTCTTGTTAATTTCCTTGCCTTTGACTGTTTCCCTCTGCTAATCTGTTCTCAATGAACCTTGCTGAATGACTAATTTTTTCTCAAAAAGGCCTTATTTCACCTCTTGTATCTGCGAAAAATTTCCCCCCATTTTTATCCTTTTTTTTCCTTTTCACCAAGTCCCCTTTGTTCCTCCTAAATTACCCCAAAATCCCCATGATTATGAAATCCCACCTTGCCTCCTTATAACCCATTTTCCCCCTCGATCCCCCCTATCGTTACCCTCTCTAACCTTCAAAATCCATTAAAAATGGGTTAAAACCCCACTTTTCAACCATATAATAGGCCTATCCCCCCCGCTAGCCCCTTCAACCACTTCCCACACATGCCCGTGCGCTAGGACCGAGCACTTAAGTCCTGAGCGCTAATCGCATTGGAAGATTAGACCCAAACGTGAAATCCCTTTGTAACATCAAAATTCTCGATGCGATTGGTTTTATTTATTAAGTCCCGCGGCTTGCTCTTCAACCGTTGATCTGTTATCGGGATCGGACGGCCCGCACATATTGTAAACCTTTGCAATCACAAGTCTTAAGTTTTCCCCTCCGAACGGCCCATCGCAAACACTTAGTAGCCGACGATTGATCATAACTTCCCCCTCGATTGCCGTCGCTCCATCCGCGATCTGCCCATCACACTTCCCTCCAATCCTACTCTCCGCCCGATTGCAATCCCCTTTCCCCGATCCTCCAATCGTGCCTGCTCCTCTGATCACATCTCAAGATCTGTTTCCCATGATTGCGATTAGTTCCCGCTTCCGATCTCCGATTGCGATTTGATCCCCCGGGCCCCACCACTTAATTCCTCCGCCGGTTCATATAATATAAGGTTTTCCCTTTGTAAAAGGGAAATTTGTTATATTTTCCCTTTTACAAAGGATTTTCCCAATCGCATCGGAAGCTTTGTTATGTATCACTCTGCCCTACTCCTTCTCCCGATTGCGATTGCGATTCGGTATGGGCCCTACTTCATACGCCCATTTCTCATATGTCATTCCACGGATTGATCTCTGCCATTGATCTATGCCTCCACACCATGATCGAACGGTCCACGATGCATTTCTCTGTCAAACCCTATTGTTCACCGTTTGCACCATATCATTGCATTTTCACCGTTTTTCCACATAAACCACTGTCTCACCACCGCCGCTCTATCATTTCCTCCACCCACCATAACCAGTATTCCCGTTGCAGGGATTTCATGACCAAGTTGCGTGTTTTTGCATAGTACGAGCGGCGGGAGACCGCCATGATTCAAATTCTCAGTACAACTACAGAGGAACCAAAATTTATTGAACCAGGTTTCCCCATCGTGAGAGAGAGAAAATGTTTTCCTCAGAAGTGGGACGGGTGCCCATAATGATTTTTACTCCATGGCATGCTCCGGTGAAGAAATTTCCACCCGACCATAGTCCTATGCTACCAGCCGGTAGTTGTGCGGCATGGCGAGACCTCGATACATTTTGTTTGTTTACCCACGGCACCACAGTACTCGTGGCAGTACAACGGGACCATACCGGAAGTAAATGGAAGTTGGAGAAGATCCTCCTTACATTCAAAATTACTAGGGATAAATGCGAGAGAGTTAAAACAGAATGGGCTTCAGCCCTCTTCATTTCCTGAGTGTTAATATTTCATTTAGTTCCTTACCTACCTCCTCGACTCTTCTTTTGCTATAAAACTCAGAAATAAATTATTGTAAAAGTGGTTGATTGGATATCAGTAGAATGCAAGCTATTCTCTTGAGACAAGTTCTCTGTGTAAGACTGTAAGATAGGCTGAGGAAGGATTTCAGATAGAATATCAAGCTTTTGGCTATATTGTACTTGACTGGTTTTTTTCTTAATATAGCAAGCACATTTCTTTGGATCCTGATCTAAAGCTGAGGTGATTTTTTCCTGTCTATGTGTTTATTTCCATTTCATTTCATTTATTCTGGCTTGCATCAGAAATCTGGCATGAGATTTTCCCTTGTTAGGAACCTCATGTTTATGCTCTCCTTGCCTTAATGTTTTCTGCTTAATGTGTTGTCTGAGAATAGATTTCAAATGGTTTAACTAGTGTAGTGGATGATATTGCCTACTAGCTGATGTATGAATTATTGAATCTGTTTCTTAGATGTTCTTGCTAGTTTTTAATTAAATGAATCGGTAATGCTAGGAGTTCAGAACTTGGTCTCTTTCTCTTTAGGATCCTTTCAGTCTCTTAAACCTATCCAAGTTCCCTCAATCTGCTTTAAACCACCTTTGAGAGTTACCTATGAGTATGTCCAAGAAGGTCTGGAGTTAAATGACCTCTGACCTGATCTATAGACGGAAAATTGGTGTTTATCTCCCTTTCCACCTTTTCACCTTGCTCTCCTTATTGTTCCATTCCACCAAATCATTTTAGGATCCAATGCTTTAGATGACTAGCCCAACTGAAAGTTTGCATGTTGATAGCAAGTAAACCCTTTCCTAACTCCATCGCCCAATGGTCTTGATGTTCTCTGATTTTCCTCTCCTCTGCCTAAAATCTCTCTTGTTCATCCTTGTTCTTTATTGAACCCTTCCTTCCTGATTCCCAACAACCAAACTCCAAATTAAACAAACAAACCCTATGCATATAACTATCCTAACACCTTAAACCTTGAGCTTCAAAGTCATATACCTTTGACATATCATAGAGAGATCCCTCTCTGGACCCAGGAGGGCTAGATCCTGAGGTTTGAAAGTGGTTTGATGTTGTCTCATCTTTTGGTATTCCCAACCTTGCCAAAACATGGGAACCCCAACATAATGGCGACTCCAATGGGGACCTTCTGAGTTCTCCTCACCTTACTATATCATAACCCTCAGAAAGCCTACAATCTCTGGTTAGGTTGGTAGTTAAACATTCCTATTCTCACATCAAACTCTGTACCATTTGTTGTGTTTCCCATACTCTTGGACAGAGTCTGGAAAGGGCCAGGTAGCCTCCAAATCTCACAGTCTTTCAGAGGTGACACATCTGGTAAAATACCTCCCAGTCAATCTATGGTTAGAGTTTGTTGTGTTTTGAAGATATCTCTGAAAAGGGATATTTCACAAGCACTGTGGTGGACATTGTACCCTCCAAAAACACCCTAAACCTTCCACTTGGCGACTCCATAGCTCCTAAAGATCAAAGACTCCACTGGTGATCAGTAGGCCTGCTGATTATCTTGGTTTCACATAAGACTCCACTGGAAGACCAACCTCCATAGCAACATCAACCACAATAGTAGTAACAAGTAGGGTTAAGTTACTTGGTTGGAAACAACATTCTGGCTTCTAGAACCATCCACACAAGAGCTTACCCTAACCCAAACCCACCTGAAATAGTTGAAAACCCTGAGAGCATCCTCAAGGGAGCTCCTACACCTAAAATACCAACTATTTCCAACCACATCTATAGAGCTAACTCTGCACCAGAAGACCTTACAGCTCTATCACACTTTCACCTTGACCTAGACCTACCTAATAGATTACCTCGAACTAGGTCATTCAATATCTTAGACCAGCCAGACCCTGAGCTTCCTGGTTCACCACCCCAAAGTGGTAGTCACCTTGGAAATATACACGCCCCTCCTTCTACACCTCCTGATATACATTTCATACAAAACTTGGGGCTCGGTCATCCCAGATCTACTCATCAGTCTTCTGCTGGTCATAGTATCCCTGTCATCCATATACCTGCTGCCCAAGTCAATCCTTTACCTCATCAAAACATCATCATGGTAGCCTGTTATGCACCTCTGGTTTTACCTTAGCCTCTAGTACCCTTACATAATGATTATCAGTCAAAGATCCCACACTTCACTGCAAAAGAGTCCATCACAGCCCAGCAACATGTAGATAAGATGGAAGATTCTTTTGACTACATGGAAATAGATGATGATACGGTCAAAATGAGAATCTTTACCCAGATCTTAGGGAGTGATGTGAAGAAATGGTTTAAGGGCCTACCTCCAGGTAGCATCAATGATATTCCAGCTTTATATCAGACTTTCATAAACAAATGGGAAGCTAAGGCTAACCCTCGCCAACTCTTAGCAGAATACATGAGCCTTAAAAGAAACGTAGGAGAGAGTGTCTGTGATTACACAACAAGATTTAACAGCATTTACAATGCCCTCCCTCCACATATGAAACCTCCACAAGGCAAGGCTCTAGCAAAATACCCCGAAGGCTTTGATGCTGACATGGCCTATGAGCTTAGGGATAAAGAGTACAACACATTAGAGGACATGCAGAAAGGAGTAGTGAACATAGAGGCAAATATTATTGAGAAAAGAGCAAGACTGAGATCTGAGAAGAGGGTAACATACAGAGATGACAATGTCATTTCCTCATCTGATCCTAATTATGACAGATTGTCCAAAAATGTAGAAAAGCTACAACAAATGATGGAAAAAATGGTGTTCACAGTTAGCAACCAGAACAAAAACCAGAACCAAAACTTTAGAAGGAACAACAACACCCCCAACAGACAAATAGAGTCAGATCAGCAAGTCATTCCCCCATTTCAAGAAAATTTTCTTGATGAAGATGAAGGAATCATAAAAGAGTCTGAAGGGAATACAATAAACATGTTTGAAGTAGAAAACTCAATCCATAACTATTCCACAGAAGAAAATCAGCCTTCTCCCTCATGTTGGGATGAAGAATGGTTTGAATCTGAGGATTACAGGTTAGGTTTTGAAAATGCTATGATGCACGTTAGAGAACAATATGAGCTTAGAAGCAAGAAGAGTCAAGAAAATTCCAAAACTAAGGCTTCTGAGGTTACCATCAAAAAGAGGCCTGAGAAAACTTCTAAAGTGACTGCTGAAAGTAAAAAATCATCAGCTAAGAGTTCTGGAAATAATAGAGAAAAGGACAACCAAAACACTGACACATAGGGTAAACCAACTAGCAGCACTGGCAATGCAGTTAGTGCCCCTGATAAAACAATCCCTAAACCTGTACATAGTGAGAATCAACCCATTGATTCAGCCACCAAGGCAGTGGCTAGCAAAACAGAGTTGAACTTTCCTAAGAGTCAGTCCACTTTCAACCTGGAAAGTGAGATTGCAAAGATTAAGATCTCTGTACCACTCTCTGAGTTGGCCACTCAGGATGCATTTAAAGGCCAGATTTTGAAAGCTTTGAACCTAAGTGAGAGTGGTGACACTGTAAATTTGAATGATGATCAGCCTGACCTCCTGTTTGGACCTAAGATAGAGGGGAAATTTCAGGAAGGGGTAGTTCCTCATTTCTATATCAGTCTCAACATTCATGACAAGATCATGCATAATGCAATGCATGATTCTGGAGCATCTCACAACCTAATGCCTAAGGTAGTCATTAAGAGGTTAAGCCTAGAGATAACTCATCCCTACAAAGATTTATACTCTTTCGACTCTAGCAGAGTAAAATGCCTAGGCCTGAGCAAAGACTTATGTGTGAGCTTAACTCAAATCCCAGCTAAATGTATGGTCATGGATGTTGTGTTGGCAGATGTACCACCCAAGTATGGCATGTTATTATCGAGATCTTGGGGAGCCAAGCTGCAGGGTACGATGTAGATGGATGGCTCATATGCCACAATTCCTATCTTTGGCAAACTTTAAGCTATATAAAGGGAGGTATTTTAAATTCTGTAATAAGCAAGATTGGCAGAGTCCAATTACAGAAACAACATCGTTTCAACCAACTTTGGGATTATAGGATCTAGCCCTCCTGAATCCGGAGAGGGATCTCTCCAATATGTACAAAGATGGATTTGTCTTTGAAGTTTGGGGTAATGATATTAGGCTAGTTATGAAGTCCAAGGGTTTGTTTGGTTTTTTGGATGGTTGAACATAGTTGCTGTCTGAGGCGGAAAGATCTATATGCAAATAGGTTCAAAAGTGAGAAGTTGCAAGCAATAATAATAAGCTTTGATCAAGAAGAAAGATGATAGAAAATTTTCAGTCCATTGGGCTATGGAGTCATAAGAGGATTTAATTGGAACAATCAGGTTCAAGAGTGGTCTATGGGGCAAGTCATATATGCCTAAGGATCTCTTTAAAGTTTGATTTATGGAATGGAGTGATACAATAAGAAAGGGAAATGACAGATGCAGAACAAAGAGTAGCCCAGGATCTGGTAAGTACTTTGAAACTAGCCAGCCTTTGACCAGGCACTTGAGAAAAACATAGAAGCAAACTAGGATCTGGTAAGTACTTTGAAACTATCCAGCCTTTGATACACTTCTGATAGAAAACATATAAAAAACAAAAGGGAAACTCAAAGATAACACAGAATGGTCTAAGATCTGATAAGTACTTTGAAACTAGTCAGCTTTTAACACATCCTAAGGGAAACAATCAAACAGTTGAGCAAATAAGAAAGGGACTCAGGGCTAACCTTAATTTCCTCAGTTCATCTTCACACAACATATATTGAAAGTAACATTTAAAAATAACATTCAGCTAAGACAACAAGACGAGGGAACGCCAACATCCCTGTACTTAAACTGAATTAAATCATTTTCAAATAACACAGTTGAGAGAAAACATTTAAATAAAGGTTTTTCAGCCAGAGAAGGTTACTGATATACAGTAGGTCCTAACCCTATTTAAACTATTCTTTATAGTGGAAAATGAAAAAAATTGAAAACAGAAACAAAATACAAGTTACAGTGAGAATAACATCACCATCAGCATAGACCAGGATCCCATAAATCAGCTTGTATTGATGCTTCAAACCAGTTACAATCTTCAAATCCAGTGTTTTAATCCATCTCTCTTCATAACCTAACCTATCTGTTACAAGCAGAGCTCCAAGAGCCAGTGAAATCCTATCTACAATCAAGAGTCTTCAGCTCAGTTACAATACAATGCTTCAGCAATTTACATTAACAACCAACCCCTCACTCATCTTCTACTGAAGTATTTATAGAAATATGAGGAGGTGAGATTTGATGAAAAGATCTCAAAAACCAATTAATACAGATATTAATGTCTTCTTGGCCATCGAGGGGCTCAACAAAGAACTATACAGGTGTTCCTCTGTATTAAATGATTTACACTCATGAATTTAGCTCGGTGGGAGCTTTATTAGACTTTTGAGGCTCTGTGTATCAATAGGGTTGCTCTGCCGACATTATGTCATTAATTTCCTGGTAGAAATAACTCCTTTGGCTGTGTCGAGGCAAAATGTATGATTTTGATCAATAAATTCAGCTGTTGATGGAATACTTCGAGGCACAGGTGGCGCTTTAGTTGGTGGGAAGAATCAATTTGCTTCCATTTGTGGCGGTGAAGGGTTTCCTGACAAAACACTTTAGATTTTCCTTTAATCTGTGTTTTAGATCCGGGGATTTAGGCGTTTGATAACTGTTTTATCCTTAATCCCCACAAATCCATCCACCAATCTGCTGTTCTAGTTCATTTCTGGTCTTCAATCTCTGATACTCTTTTTCTGCATTAATATTCACGGTTTTTCTATCGTGCAGGGCTGCACAGGTCATATAAGGCATCAATGCCTAATAAAACATCAATGAAACGTGATATTAAACCCTGTGGATGATTTCCTTATGTATTCGGAAGCCGAAGGATCGTCATCCTCGGCCTGCGAAAATTTCTTCATTTTAAGTGAAAAAACCTTAAACCTGCACAATACAAACAAAATGAGGAAATCCTGCGTTTATATGGGTAAATCTGCACCGGAGGGCGTGTGGGAGAATGAGACAATCAGAGACGTTGATCGCGCTATGATCGACGGTCGGGAGTGACTTGGAAAGTCAGCGGCGGAGGAGGTTTGACGGGGCCATAGAATCAGGAGGACGAATAATAGCCGTCGATCTGTAGAGATCGACGGTGGAGATTGAATCTTGGACGCGTGATGGATGGGTTAACGGGCCAGCATGTCCGTTAAAGGTCGAGCAAGTGAGGCGATCGGCAGCCGTCAGATGGGAAGTCCCAGATCGAACAGTGAGGTTGGATTTCGCTACATGGTTATGGTGTGAAGTTTAACGCGCGGAATGAGGTGATAGCACGGCGGTTTTGAAATAGTGGCGGGGACATGTGTCGGCCAGCATATGGAATCGCTGGCCGACGGGAGAAAACCACCGTGGCTCAAAAGGTGGTGCGAAATGGAAACTGGTGGTTTCTTGACAAACGACGTGGGAGAAGGGGGGGTCCACCTGGTGAGATGTGCTCCGATCCGTCGGATCTGGGGAGCAGATCGACGGTCCAGGTTGATCGCGAAATAAAACATGTGATTTTAATTATTCCTCGTTAAACTTTATAAAATGGGTTTTTTTGGGTTTTCAAAGGGAAATGAACGGAGGAAAATGGTATTTTTTGGTTTAGCGCGGTCAGTTCTGGCGCTCAGTTATATGGAGGAAAATGGCTCGGGGGCTTAGCTTGAAAGGGCTAAAATGCAAAAAACACATAAAATATGCCATTTATATGATTTCCAATGATTTTTCAGAGAGGGTCCGATAAGTTAAAAAGTGAGTTTTTAACCTTGGGAAGTGGAATGTGTGAAGGGTTAAAGGGAAAACATATGTTTTTGTGGGGTTTTTATGAATAAAAGGAAAATGGAGAATGAGGTAGTTGGAAGGAAAAGGAAGAGGAAAAAAGGGGAAATACTACAGTATTTGACTTGGATTTTTGCAGGATATCAGGGGCTTGGAGAAGGAAACAGGTATGAAGATTTAACCAGCAACATGAGTTTCACCAAAAGACTTCAAGCACCAAAAAATTTAGGACTGAATTTGTTTCTTGAAGGCTGCAAAGAATATTTAGCCACCAGCTGATATGATAGGAAAAATATGGGTGGCTAACAGCGGCTCCACTTGGGGATGGTGCCTTCCTGAAGGCATCAAGAATTCAGACTTGATTTCTATGGGATGCTGACTGGTGCCTGATCCATTATTTTCTCTGGCTTTGTTCTGAAAAGTAATATCAGTCATGAAAGAAATATGAACTTCATCAATACAACCTCTACCTACCCAATCCTACTGATCTAACATTTTTTCTTCATCAGAGTGCACTTGGATTGGCAAACTCTTTTCACAACATTTTATTCTTTTGAAAGCATAAAAAACTAATCTACTTCTATTCCTTATTTCTCCTTGAACTCAAATTAAATGGTTGAGCTCAAATATTTCTCTACCTATTCTACTGTCTGTTGGGATTAAACTGTCCAACAAGCTTTCATTCTCTAAATTCTAAAGCAGAAATTTAAAACCAACTTAGTCAAGATTAAGCTGTTTGACTAACCGTGATCTATGGCATAAAAACAAGCTGCACATAGATTATTATTTGCAGAAAAAATAGAAACAAAATGGAAGGCTTAAGATCTGAAAGTCTCTTATCATGGCCTTCTATTTTCTTCACAGCTTTTCTTTTACTTTGCTTTTGAGCTGTCTTTGCTTTTCTTCTGGTTCATATTTTAAACTGATTAGAACCAGATCTTTACATTCTTTGACTCATAATTTAACATATATCTGAGTCATCTCCCTTCGGAAACTTTGGTTTAGATTCTGAGTTTGTTTGAACCTTCAATTTCTAACCTAATCTATCTACTGATAAGCCAAGATTGAACAGTTTGGCAAATCAAATTCACTATCCTATCAGCAGAAAAAATTCAAAAGCTAATTAGTGAATATTAGGCTGTTTGACTAACTAGAAGTGTGTTCTTGAGGAGTGGCATTTGAGCTTGCACACTTTCAGATTCGTTTCTCTTTTTTGGCATGGGGCTTTTCCTTTCTTGTTTTCATTTCTGCCCTCTTTTCTTTCTTTTCTTTGTTTTTGTATTTTTTATTTTTCTTCAAAGTAGAAAATAACAACTAACTACATGCTCGGAATTGAGATTTATTGACATTCCTATCTAACCTATTCTAAACATGGAGTATTTACATATTCATATGATACAAAAGTGCCAATGCAGCCAGCTGAGTAATGTCAAGGAGAAGAAGAAACTCTGGTTTCTTGTCAGAGGTATCCATAGAACATATTGAAGATTAACCTTCAATATCAAGGCTATCATAGAAGGTGACAGCTTTTCATGTCTCTGGCTCTTGCAAAGGGTCACTGTTTGATAATTTGAGCCAGTTGGGATTTCCACACACTCTTCCATAGGATCAACAAAGAAAAGATGAAGATTCTCTTCTTTATGGTCCTCCACGTCTGGTAGATTGTCTGCTTCCAAGGCTTCAGCTTTGAGGAGAATATCTTCAGAAATTTGCTTGGAAGCTTCATCATCCTTAACCTGCACAATAGCAAACTGTGAAATATTTTCTTTCTCTAAACACATTCTTGCTTCTAAAATACATTCAGGTTCTTTGGATGACATTCTGACATTAATGAAGGGAGAAGTCTCTTCTTGGGAAGACGGTATATCCACAGCAGGATAGTCTGGTATTTGTTTCTCTCCCTCTTCTTTATCATCATATGAACTGGAGGACCCATCATATTTGGCAGTGTTGTCCTCTTGTAGCCCTGGTATGCTTGGATTCAGTGGGCTGAACTCTGTGAAGAGGTTATTATATTCTTGAGTGGGGATGTTTTCAATGATTTCCTCTTGCTCAAAAATTTCTTCGTTACTCTTCTCTTCACCTTCGGAGTTGAAAGGCTGCTGATTCCCAATAAAGTGAAAGCTTTTTATGATGGATCGAAAAGGATGATTGCGGCCTTCAAGCTGATGATGGTGGAACTCATAACACCAATCAAATGCTGGTTGCCCTGCATGATTAGTTTCTACTTGGAAATCATCATCATCATAAGACTGATCAAAGTTTGAAAATTTATTAGAATAAACATTTTCATCAGTCAAACATATTGGGATATCAGTAGGTCCTTCTTCATTCTGATCCAAAAAAGAACTTTCTAAACCTGTACAACAAAGTTCTCTATGTGAATGGGCAAGAGTGTTTATTTTGGAAAAAATTTCAGAGACTGACTGTTTATAAATAGTCTGATCTATCTCTTTCTCTGTCAAAGGGGAGGATGTCTCTATGTTCCTTTGAACAAGAGTACAACAATTCTCTATCTCTTGTGAAGACTGATTTTGAGGCTGAATGTCTTCTTGAGCCTCAGCTATAAGGGATGATGAATCAATATCTGAGTTTCGAGGGATATCTTGAGGGATGTTCATTATTTCTTGGGTCATCTCTTCCTCAACTGATCCATCTATGTTCTTAAAATTTTTCAATAGGAGATTAAACTCATGAATGGCTTTTAAAAGATCTTCAAGATGCATCTCTTCCAAAGCTTCCTCATTATCTATAATGTGTTGGGTGATGTTTTTTTATGGATCATAATATATTGCACCCAACGATAATGATGTAGTGTTTTCTTTATAGTTCTCATAGAACACATATTCAAGGTCTCTTAAAGAAAACAAACTACTAGATCTTAAGCATTCATACCAATCCCTAGCTTTTCCTTCTAATGTTAACATGAACATTTTCATTAGGCAGTCTTCATGCCATTCAATTTTCAACCTCCATGCATGTATATGAAATTTGATGAGATGTAGTAGAGGGTCATCAAACTTTTCACCTTGAAAAATAGGCAAGTTGTCATCCCAATTCACCTGGGGCATCTTATGAGGAAACCCAGGGATATGATCTCTACTCATTGGGGCATATATTCGTTGTATTCTTGGAATCATGTTTATAAATCCGAAAATAGGTCACTGTGTCTGGTCAATCAGTTCAGGGTCTTCTACCAGTGGAGTCATTTGGTCTTCTGGGAGTTTCAGAGTGTGGAGTCGCCAGGTGGAAAATTTTTAGCTCCTAAGGAGGTAAAATGTTTTATGGTTCCACCACCATATGATTCTTGTAGAGCTGCAAGATTTTCAGGAACTGAATTAGCTCTCAAGGGTGATCTGAAAACAGTTGATAATTTTGTGTTAGGAGACTTCCTAAGGATAGCTTTTTGCGTTATCAACTATTTCAGGTGAATCAGGGTTAGGATAGGCTCTAGTATGAATCTTTCTAAGAGCCACTATGCTGTGTTTTTAGACCCAAATAAACAAGAAAATTTCAACCTGATATGACAATCTTTAAGAGGTTAACTAATCTGTTTACGAAAATTTAATCCTATAGTCCTCTAACTGAGTTTGACTGATATTATAATGATAAGGGTTCTTCCCAGTGGAGTCTTAAGGTCTGTTCAGGATTGTGGAGTCGCCAGGTGGAAATTTTAGAGTGTTTTCAAAGAGGTACACTGTCCACCACAGTGTTTGTGAAACATCCTTTTTCAAGGATATCCCGAAACACAACAAACTCTAACTAGAGATTGACTGGGAGGGCATTCACCAGATATGTCACCTCTAAAAGAGGATGAGATCTGGAGGCTACCTGGCCCTTTCCAGACTCTGTCTAAGAGTATAGAGTAAAACACAACAAAAGGTAAGTGAAATGTAAGAGTAAGTGTTTTACTACCAATCTGAAATATTTTTGGTATTTTCTAAATTCTTTTTCAATTATGTGGTTTCTAAGAATGTCCTACCTCTGTTTCAAAACTTAGCTACGGTTATGAGACAAATACAGTCTACTCTTATGGCCAAGCCAGCTGATTTTTCAAGGTTAGATAAAGTCTTATGAGAATCATAGGGTTGACCTAGATTGTCACTGATTCAAACAAGTTTCATCATGATTACCATTTCTTGGTAGTGCTTGAAAAGGATGCTTTTTACTCACAAGGTCTTATAAAGATTTTTAAGGGAGAACCAAATATCTGATGTCCTATGGTCTGTCCCCAGCGGAGTCGCTAGAAATGTTAATTGCTGGTGGCTCCAAGTGGTTAATAAAGCAGATGCTCTATGAACCAATTCTCTAATTTCGTATGGTTAGCTTTAAATGAAAATGATTCGGGGTGTCCCCAGCGGAGTCGCCAGAAATTTTAGGTCTCTGTAATAAGCAAGATTGGCAAAAGTCCGATCACAGAGTTAACATCATTTCAACCAACTTTGGGATTCTAGGATCTAGCCCTCCTGAATCCGGAGAGGGATCTCTCCAATATGTACAAAGATGGATTTGTCTTTGAAGTTTAGGGTAATGATATTAGGCTATTTATGGAGTCCAAGGGTTTGTTTGGTTTTTTGGATGGTTGAACATAGTTGTTGTCTGAGGCGGAAAAATCTATATGCAAATAGGTTCAAAAGTGAGAATTTGCAAGCAAAAAGAGTAAGCTTTGATCAAGAAGAAAGATGATGTCGGGTTTTCAGTCCATTGGGCTATGGAGTCATAAGAGGATTTAATTGAAACAATCAAGTCCAAGAGTGGTCTATGGGGCAAGTCATCTATGCCTAAGGATCTCTTTTAAAGTTTGATTTATGGAATGGAGTGATACAATAAGAAAGGGAAATGACAGATGCAGAACAAAGAGCAGCCCAGGATCTAGTAAGTACTTTGAAACTATCCAGCCTTTGACCAGGCACTTAAGAAAAACATAGAATCAAACTAGGATCTGGTAAGTACTTTGAAACTATCCAGCCTTTGATACACTTCTGATAGAAAACATATAAAAAAAAAGGAAACTCAAAGATAACACAGAATGGTCTAAGATCTGATAAGTGCTTTGAAACTAGTCAGCTTTTAACACATCCTAAGGGAAACAATCAAATAGTTGAGAAAATAAGAAAGGGACTCAGGGCTAACCTTAATTTCCTTAGTTCATCTTTACACAACATATATCGAAAGTAACATTTAAAAATAACATTTAGCTAAGACAACAAGACGAGGGAATGCCAACATCCCTGTACTTAAACTGAATTAAGTGATTTTCAAATAACACAGTTGAGAGAAAACATTTAAATAAAGGTTTTTCAGCCAGAGAAGGTTACTGATATACAGTAGGTCCTAACCCTGTTTAAACTGTTCTTTATAGTGGAAAATGAAACAAATTGAAAACAAAAACAAAATACAAGTTACAGTGAGAATAGCATCACCATCAGCATAGACCAGGATCCCATAAATCATCTTGTATTGATGCTTCAAACCAGTTACAATCTTCAAATCCAGTGTTTTAATCCATCTCTCTTCATAACCTAACCTATCTGTTACAAGCAGAGCTCCAAGAGCCAGTGAAATCCTATCTACAATCAAGAGTCTTCAACTCAGTTACAATACAATGCTTCAACAATTTACATTAACAACCAACCCCTCACTCATCTTCTACTGAAGTATTTATAGAAAGATGAGGAGGTGAGATCTGATGAAAATATCCCAAAAACCAATTAATACAGATATTAATGTCTTCTTGGCCATCGAGGGGCTCAACGAAGAACTATATAGGTGTTCCTCTGTATTAAATGATTTACACTCATGAATTTAGCTCGGTGGGAGCTTTATTAGACTTTTGAGGCTCTGTGTATCAATAGGGTTGCTCTGCCGACATTCTGTCATTAATTTCCTGGAAGAAATAACTCCTTTGGCTGTGTCGAGGCAAAATGTCTGATTTTGATCAATAAATTCATCTCTTGATGGAATACTTCGAGGCATAGGTGGCACTTTAGTTGGTGGGAAGAATCAGTTTGCTTCCATCTGTGGCGGTGAAGGGTTTCCTGACAAAACACTTTAAATTTTCCTTTAATCTGTGTTTTAGATCCGAGGATTTAGGCGTTTGATAGCTGTTTTAGCCTTAATCCCCACAAATCCGTCCACTAATCTGCTGTTCTGGTTCATTTCTGGTCTTCAATCTATGATACTCTTTTTCTGCATTAATCTTCACAATTTTTCTATCGTGCAGGGCTGCGCAGGTCATATAAGGCATCAATTCCTAATAAAACATCAATGAAACATGATATTAAACCCTGTGGATGATTTCCTTATGTATTCGAAAGTCAGAGGATCTTCATCCTCGGCCTGCAAAAATTTCTTGATTTTAAGCGAAAAAACCTTAAACCTGCACAATACAAACAAAATGAGGAAATCCTGCATTTATATGGGTAAATCTGCATTGGATGGCGTGTGGGAGAATGAGATGATCGGAGCCATTGATCGTGCTATGATCAACGGTCGGGAGCGACTTGGAAAGTCAGCGGCGGAGGAGGTTTGACGGGGCCGTAGAATCAGGACGGAGATTGAATCTTGGACGCGTGATGGATGGGTTAACGGGCGAGCATGTCCGTTAAAGGTCGAGCGAGTGAGGCGATCGGCAACCGTCAGATGGGAAGTCCCAGATCGAACGGTGAGGGTGGATTTCGTTGCATGGTTATGGTGTGAAGTTTAACGCGCAGAATGAGGTGATAGCACAGTGGTTTTGAAATAGTGGCGGGGACACGTGTCGGCCAGCGTATGGAATCGCTGGCCAACAGGAGAAAACCACTGTGGCTCAGAAGGTGGTGCGAAATGGAAACCAATGGTTTCTTAACAAACGACGCGGGAGAAGGGGGGGTCCACCTAGTGAGATGTGCTCCGATCCGTCGGATCTGGGGAGCAGATCGACGGTCTAGGTTGATCGCGAAATAAAACATGTGATTTTAATTATTCCCCGTTAAACTTTATAAAATGGGTTTTTTCGGGTTTTCAAAGGGAAATGAATGGAGGAAAATGGTATTTTTCGGTTTAGCACCTAAGGACTGAGCCGTCAGTCCTGGCGCTCGGGTACATGGAGGAAAACGGCTCGGGGGCTTAGCTTGAAAGGGCTAAAATGCCAAAAACACATAAAATATGCCATTTATATGATTTCCAATGATTTTTCAGAGGAAAAAGGGTCCGATAAGTTAAAAAGTGAGTTTTTAACCTTGGGAAGTGGAATGTGTGAAGGGTTAAAGGGAAAACATATGTTTTTGTGGGGTTTTTATGAATAAAAGGAAAATGGAGAATGAGGTAGTTGGAAGGAAAAGGAAGAGGAGGAAAAAGGGGAAACACTGCAGTATTTGACTTGGATTTTTGCAGGATATCAGGGGTTTGGAGAAGGAAACATGTATGAAGATTTAACCAGCAACATGAGTTTCACCAAAAGACTTCAAGCACCAGCAAATTTATGACTGAATTTGTTTCTTGAAGGCTGCAAAGAATATTTAGCCACCAGTTGATATGATAGGAAAAATATGGGTGGCTAACAGGAGGCACAAATGAAATTCCTAGTCAGTAGCCCCAAAAAACCAGAAAATTCACCTATTTATTCTATACACACAGACCTTGACTCCTTCATATTTTGTAATGATGTATCCTTAAAGGGGTCAGAGTCCCAAACAGAGATACAAACGGAGAGGCAGAGGCTATTGATTTTAACATAATGGCTGCTTTGGATTTAGAGGAAAGCGAAGAGGAAAACAACAATGAAAGTTGTAGACTGTGCAGTGGAGACCTAACTCTGAGTGAACAAGAAATAGAAGGAAAATAGCCAACCAGTACTCCCCCGCAAACTCCTTCACCACACGAAGAACTGAACAGCTCACAGCCTAACGCAGACTCTGTAACACACCACAATAGAGAACCCAACCATAGGAAAAGAAATGATAGTGAAACCGATAATGAAACCCTGTGGGTAATGAAATTTGATGGGTCTTGCACCAAGAGAACTGCTGGAGCTGGGGTGTGGCTGCATAACACAGAGAATGATTACGCAGAAAGCCATGCTTGTAATCTGCATTTCAAGTGTACAAATAATGTTGCAGAATACGAGGCTCTAATCCTGGGTCTAAATCTGTTGAAAAAGTTAGGGGCCCAGAAGATAGCTGTGCAAGGAGACTCAGAGTTGGTCATAAAACAGGTAAACGGTGAATATACAGCCAGGCACCCTAGGTTGAGGGCATATAGGAATGATGCCGTGGACATACTGAAAACATTCATCGAATACAACTTAGTGGTCATCCCTAGGAGTCAAAACATTATCGCAAACGGACTAGCCTGCTTGGCTAGCTCCTACCCTAAAACTCCAAATGACCAGCAGATCATCATACAGACCAAATTCAGACCTGCAGTGCCAGACAATGAAAAATATTGGTAGGTTTTTGAGGGGGATAAAAAAATTGAAGATTTCCTGACCAGCAGGAACGAGTTTGAGTTTTTGGACACTGACTCTATGTCTAGTGACAGCTGCCTGAGTGAGGAGCCCCCAGGTGAGGAAGAACCACCTTTAAACGTAAAAATAAACACTTTGAATGAAGAAACTGGAAATACCAACAGAAATTGTGAAAACGCAGAAAGTGAAGAGGTTGAGGTGCTGCATGCCAGGGATAAGAACATACCTCATGTTTTGGCTCCGTTAGAGGACCTTTTTGACTTCGACGATGTAGCTAAAAAGTGTACCATTGAACATGCAGACTCTGATGTAGAAGAATGCATAGTAGACAAGCCAAAAATGATTAAATTGGAAAATTCTTTACCCACAGAAATTAAGAAATACATAGACCTTTTTAAGGAATTTTTTGACGTGTTTTCGTGGAGTTATGAGGATTTAAAGGCTTATGACACCAACATTATACATCACAAAATACCTTTAAAAGAGAATCAGAAACCCTTTAGGAAGAAACTTCATAGGATAAATCCAAAACAGTTGCCTGCAGTGGAAAAAGAGATTAAAAAGATGTATGAGGCGGGCATGATAGTTCCTGTAAGATTCTTTGATTGGGTCTCAAATTTAGTGGCTGTGAGAAAGAAAACCAGGGAGATCAGGTTGTGTATTGATTTCAGGAATCTTAATAGAGCCTCACTCAAAGATAACTACCCTCTGCCGAAAATGGAACACATTCTTCAGAAAGTAGTAGGATCCAAGAGAATCTCCCTACTAGATGGTTTCTCACATTACAACCAAGTCCTAGTCCTCCCAGAAGATCAACTAAAAACAGCCTTTACCACTCCATGGGGCACTTTATGTATGTAAAAATGCCTTTTGGGTTGATGAACGCTGGTGCAACCTTCCAAAGGGCGATGGATATAGATTTTTTAGATGAGATAGGGCATTTCATTGTGATTTACTTGGATGACATAACTGTCTAATCCAAGACTAAAGAAGAACATCTAAAACATCTGAGGAAAGTGTTTGAAAAATGTAGAAGGTTTGGTCTGTCATTAAATCCCAAAAATACTGTATTTGGGCTGCAAGAAGGAAAAATTCTGGACCACATCATATCTGAAAAGGGAATTAGGATAGACCCACAAATATTTGAGGGAATACTAAAAATCACACACCCAAGGAACATCAAAGAATTACAATCCTTCATTAGGAAAATAAATTTCCTTAGGAGATTCATTCCCAACCTGGCCGAACACCTTAAGAATATGACTAACATGCTGAAGAAAGGTGAACGAGTTAAATGGACTGTTGGAGCTAAACAATCTTTTGACTCAGTAAAAATTGCTCTCACCCAAGCTCCTGTCCTAATCAACCCAGATTTCTCTAAAGATTTTCTGATTTTCTCATTTGCCTCTGAGCATACAGTGGCTGCAGTCTTACTGCAGAAAAATCTAGAGGGTATGGAACAGCCAATAGCCTTTTTCAGTAAAGCACTGAGGGACGCTCCCTTGAAATACGACGTAATGGAAAAATAGGCTTATGCTCTTGTTAAGGCTTTAAAGGACTTTAGGGTGTACATATTGCATTCCCACACCGTAGCTTATGTGCCTAACATAATACTCAAAGATATTCTGTCCCAGGACCCAGATGGGAAGAGGGGCAAATGGATTGCTGTGATTTTAGAGTATGATCTTGAGATAAAACCCACCAAGTTGATCAAAGGCTAGGGCTTAGATAAGTTAATGGCTGAAACAAATTTGCAAGCCCTCGACATTAATATGGTAGATTCCTTAGATGAGCAAGAAGGATTTCCTGCTCTCACTATTGAAGAGAAATTTCAGAACTCCCCTTGGTACTCTGAAATCCTTTACGTGCTCACCAACCTTAATGCTCCACCTGAACTGTCAAAAGCCAAGGCCAGATTCATAAAAATTAAAGCTAGAAAATACTGCATTTTGAATGAAAACTTATACTGGAAAAATCCAAATGGTCTATTGCTTAAATGTTTGCTTGAAACAGAGGCAGAAAATATTAAACAATAATTCCATTCAGGAGAGTGTGGAGGCCACCTGAATTGGAAGGCCACTGCAAACAAAATTCTCAGGGCAGGCTATTACTGGCCCACCCTCTTCAATGACATCCATAAGATGGTAATTTCCTACCACAAATGCAAGATTTTTGAAGGCAAGAGAAAACTCCTTCCCCTCCCTTTACAACCCATCACTGTTGAGGGTCCTTTTATGCAATGGGGCCTAGATTTTATTGGGGAAATCCACCCTGCTTCTTTTGCACAACACAAATGGATCTTAACAGCCACATACTACTTCACTAAGTGGATAGAGGCCATACCCACTAGGAATGCCACAGATTCAGTCATCATTAGGTTCCTAGAAGGTCATATCCTCTCTCGGTTTGGTTGTCCAAGGAAAAGAATCACCGATAATGCTGCTCCTTTTGGATCCAAGAAAATGTTTGATTTTTGTAACAGGTATCGAATAGCACTTGGTCATTCAACTGCCTATTACCCACAAGGTAATGGCCTAGCTGAATCATCAAACAAGAGCCTCGTGGCCATCATCAAAAAGTTTTTAGAAGAGAACAAAAGGTCATGGCATAACAAGTTGGTGCATGCTTTGTGGGCTGACAGGCTTACGATGAAGAAATCCATTGGCATGGCACCATTTTAGCTTTTCTATGGTGCTGAAGTAGTATTTCCTACTAGCCTTGGGGTACCAGTAATCAAGCTGGTCCAAGAGATTCGAACGAAAGAAGACAACATGGTGAGAAGGATAAAATAGACAATTCATCTTCAGCAAACAAGGGAAGAGGTTTATAACAGAGCTGTCAAAGTTTAGGAAAACATAAAGAGGTTGTTTAACAAGAGAATCAAAGCTGCTGATTTCAAAATTGGGGATAAATTTCTGAAATGGTACTCAAGGAGAGAGGATAAAGGAAAGCACGACAAGTTTGAAAGCTTGTGGCAAGGTCCATACATCATTCAAGCTGCTGTGGGTCCAAATGCATTCTTCTTACAAGAATTAGATGGAACTGAGTTGTTTGGGGGCCCTCTCAATCGCAGGATGCTCAAACAATACTTCTGCTGATTTTCAAGTTCCAGTTTTCATTTCCATTGTACATACCATTGAAGAATTTTGTTTTCAAGAAAAGAGAAAATGTTCCAAAAAACAGAGGAAAATGGAAGGTTCAGGCATGCTTAAAACATGAACCTCTAAGGTATAAAATATTGGCTCTAATATGCTCAAAAACTGAGCCAAGAAAGTAAGACAACTGGTCCTAACATGCTCAAAATTCGGACCAGCAAAGAAGAGAGAAAAATCAGCTCTAACATGCCTAAAATCAGAGTTGAAATGAAGAAAAGAGGTGACTCTAATATGCTCAAAACTTGATTCACAAGAAAAAGAAGAAGGATACTCCAAGATTTCAGTTTTCAAGCCTTCAAAGTTTTGTTTCAGTTTTCTGCAGATTTCTATCCATGTGCAACTGTGTTTATGCCTTGGATCTACAGCGAACTAGACTGTTTAATCCTAGTTTGATTGTTTTTAATTTTTCTGTTGTAGAATGTAGAGAAGAAATCTATTGGACAGTCTAATCCTAGCAGATATTAGATTAGGTAGAGAAACAAATGAGACCTACAGTCTAATCTGGTCTCATGGATTAATAAGGGTAGATTTAGAATAGGTTTATTTTCTATTATAAAAATAAATGATGTAAAGGGTCTGCTAGTTCAAATGCACCCTAGAAGAAAAAATGCTAGGATTGTAGGAAGGGTAGGTAGATTGTTGGGATTTTTTGCTAATCTAACATATTTGTGGTAGCTGAAAATTAGAAAAGAAAGATGGCTTAAGCAGCAGGCATCTGGCATACACCAAAGATCAATTTCTGAATTCTTGACTCCTTCAAGAAGAAGCCATCCCCATGTGGAGCCACTGTTAGCCCCTTATGAATTCCTTGACAAGCAAGCAAGGGGCCAGATTGTTTCATAAGCATTCAAGGAATGCATTTCCCTTGAAAACACATCATCCTTGAAGTCTTGTTAATTTCCCTGCCTTTTACTATTTCCCTCTGCTAATATATCCTCGATGAACCTTGCTAAATGACTAAATTTTGCTCAAAAAGGTCATTTTCACCCCTTGTATCTCTGCAGATTTCCCCCCATTTTATCCTTTTTTCCTTTTCACCAAGTCCCCTTTGTTCTTCCTAAATTCCCCCAAAATCCCCATGAAATCCCACCCTTGCCTCTTGTTTCCCCATTTTCCCCCTCAATCCCCCTATCGTTATCCTCCTTAGGCCTTGGAATGCATTAAGATGGGTTAAAAACCCACTTTTCAACCATATAATAGGCCTAGTCCCCCCCGCTAGCCCCTTCAACCACTTCTCACACATGCTCGTGCGCTAAGACCGAGCGCTCAAGTCTTGAGCGCTAATCGCATCAGAAGATCAGAGCCAAACGTGAAATCCCTTTGTAACACTAAAAACTCCGATGCGATTGACTTATCACGTTAAGTCCCGCGATGCGTTTTGGACCGTTGATCTGTGATCTCGATTGGACGACCCGTGCGATATCCAAAACTGTTTGAATCACAACACTTGTGTTTTATCCCCCGATTGGCCCATCGCAAATACTTGCGATGCGATTGATTGCAACTTCCCCCGATTGCCTGATCGCTCCATCCCTCCGATCCGCCCATCGCACTTCCCTCCGATCGCACTCTTCGCCCGATCGCAATCCCCTTTCCCCGATCCTTCGATCGTGCCTGCTCTTCCGATCACATCGTAAGATCTGTTTCCCGCAATTGCGATTAGTTCCCGCTTCCAATCTCCGATTGCGATTTGATCCCCCGAGCCCCACCACTTAATTCCTCTGCCGGTTCATATAATATAAGGTTTTCCCTTTGTAAAAGGGAAATTTGTTATATTTTCCTTTTTACAAAGGATTTTCCCAATTGCATCGGAAGCTTTGTTATGTATCACTACGCCCTACTCCTTCTCCCGATTGTGATTCCGTATGGGCCCTACTTCATATGTCCATTTCATTACATTTCATTGCATCTCCTTGCATTTCAACCAAATTCTAAGGTGTCGCATTTTGCATTAAAATCTAATGTTTTATATTCATTACGCCCATTCCTGATATGTCATTCCATGAATTGATCTCCGTCATTGATCTACGCCTCCGCGCCATGATCGAACGGTCCACGATGCATTTCTCCGTCAAACCCTATTGTTCACCGCTTACACCATATCATTGCATTTTCACCGTTCTTTCACATAAACCATTGTTTCACCACCGCTTCTCTATCATGTCCTCTACCCATCATAACCAGTCTTCCCTTTGCAGGGATTTCATGACTAGGTTGCGTGTTTTTGCAGAGTACGAGCGGCGGAAGGCCGCCATGATTCAAAGTCTTAGTACAACCACAAAGGAACTAGAATTTAATGTATGACAGGTTTCCCCATCAACAGAATGTTTTCCTCCGAAGTAGGATGGGTGCCCATAATGCGTTTACTCCATGCCGTGATCCAGTGAAGAAATTTCTGCCTTGACCACAATCCTATGCTACCAGAGCATTAGTTATGCAGCATGGCAAACCTCAATCTGTTTTGTTTATTTACCCACAATACCATAGAGTACTACTATAGCTAGAGTACATCAGGACCATACCAGAGTAAATGGAAGCTGGAGAATATCACTCCTTCGTTCCAAAGGTACCAGGGATAAATGCAGAGAATTAAAACAGAATGGGCTTTGGCCCTCTCCTTCTTTTCTGTGTTTTAATGTTCCATTTAGTGCTTCACCTACCTCCTTGGCTCATCTTCTGCTATAAAACTCAGAAAGAAACTATTGTAAAGGTTTTTGATTGGATATCAGTAGAATGCAAGATGTTCTCTTGAGACAAGTTCTCTATGTAAGACTGTAAGATAGGCTGAGGAAGTTTTTCAGACATAATATCAAGCTTTTGGCTATGTTGTACTTGACTGGTTTTGTTCTTAATATAGCAAGCACATTTCTTTGGATCCTGATCTAAAGTTGAGGTGATGTTTTCCTATCTATGTGTTTATTTCCATTTCATTTCATTTCTTCTGGCTTGCATCAGAAATATAGCATGAGATTTGCCCTTGTTAGGCACCTCATGTTTCTGCTCTCCTTGCCGTAATGTTTTATGCTTAATGTGTTGTCTGAGAATAGATTTCAATGGTTTAACGAGTGTAGTGGATGATATTTCCTACTAGCTGATGTATGAATTATTGAATCTATATCTTAGATGTTCTTGCTAGTGTTTAATTGAATGAATCGGTAATGATAGGAGTTTAGAACTCAGTCTCTTTCTCTCTAGGATCCTTTCAGTCTCTTAAACCTATCTAAGTTCCCTCAAGCTGCTTTTAACCACTTTTGAGAGTTTCCTGTGAGTACGTCCAAGCAGGTCTGGAGTTAAATGACCTCTGACCTGATCTATAAACAAAAAATTGGTGTTTATCTCCCTTTCCACCTTTTCACCTTGCTCTCCTTATTGTTCCATTCCACCAGATCATTTTAGGATCCAATGCTTTAGATGACTAGCCCAACTGAAATTTTGCATGTTGGTAACAAGTAAACCCTTTCTTGACTCCATTGCTCAATGGCCTTGATGTTATCTGATTTGCCTCCCCTTTGCCTAAAATCTCTCTTGTTCATCCTTGCTCTATATTGAACCCTTCCTTCCTGATTCCCAACAACCAAACTTCAAATTAAACAAACAAACCTTGTGCTTATAACTGGCCTAACATCTTAAACTTCAAGTTTCAAAGACCTATACTTTGACATATTATAGAGAGATCCCTCTCTGGATCCAGGAGGGCTAGATCCTAGGGTCTGATAGTGGTTCGATGTTGTCTCATATTTTGGTATTTCCAACCTTGCCAAAACATGGGAACCCCAACACAAGGCAAGATTCGTTGCCCGTGGCTTCTCTCAAAAGGAAGGCATAGACTATGAAGACATATTTTGACCTGTGGCACGATATAGCACCATTCAATATATCATAGCCCTTCCTGCTACGCAAGGGTGGAGTCTTCATCAGATGGATGTGAAGAATGCATTTCTACATGGTGCAATAAAGGAAGAGGTGTATGTAGAGCAACCTCTGGGGTTTGAAGTCTAGGATTGAAACACCCATGTCTGCAAGTTGAAGAAATACCTCTATGGGCTTAAGCAAGCACCTAAAGCTTGGTACGAGAGGATAGATAGCTACATGATGAAGCTGGGCTTCACTCGTATTAATGTTGATTTGAACTTTTACTTCAAGGTTGATAGAGAGAAGCCTCTCATTCTGGTGTTGCATGTGGAAGACCTCTTCCTGACAGGTACTGACCCTCTTATTCATCAGTTGAAGAGGGAGATTGCTGCTGAGGTCGAGATGAAGGACCTAGGACTAATGCAGTACTTCCTAGGCCTGGAGCTCTGGCAGAGAAATGGCGATATTTTCCTTTATCAAGGAAAATACATTGTGAAGCTTCTGGAAAGATTTGGTATGGTGGACTGTAAGTCCGTGTCGACACCGATGGAGCTCAACTTCAAGAAGTTGAGTGGTAGCGCTGTTGGGCCCGTATTTGAAAATCCTACTGAGTATCGTCAACTCATAGGGTCCCTAATGTTCTTAGTGAACACATATCGAGATATATGTTTCGTAATGAACACTTTGATTCAACAGATGGTTGAGTCTCATTACAATCACTGGGTTGGTGCCAAGAATATTCTGAGATATATTTAGGGCACGATAAACCATGGGCTAAGATACACTACTGGGAGCGTGACACTCCTTGGATATAATGATGCTGATTGGGCTGACAGTGTGGTTGATCATAAAATCACATCGGGGTGCTGCTTCACGCTTGGATCTGCTTCGATATCATGAATGAGTAGGAAGTAGAAGTCGGTGGCTTTGAGCACCGCAGATGCTGAATACCTTATAGCGAGTATGGCCTATTGTGAAGAAATCTGGTTGCGAAAGCTCTTCAGTGACTTGTTTGGGCATGTGCTAGATACCACAATGATACTTTGTGATAACCAGAGTGGGATTCTCTTGTCCAAAAATCATGTGTTCCACGATTGATCCAAGCATATTGATATTAGGTACCACTTTATCCGGGATATGGTACAGCGAGACACTGTAAGGCTCGATCATATAGGAACTCATTAGCAGATCGTGGATATTATCACAAAGCCCCTGGGGAAGGTCAATTTCATAACCTTCCATGAGAGTATTAGTATCATGCAACGACGCTATGATGAGGGTCCTGTTGGACGATGAGCTCTGGGAGCTCTGGGGGCTTTGGGGATAGCTTCTTGGAGCTATAAGCAACCAAAGGGCTAGGCTTTCTAAACCTTGTTGGTGTGCTTGGGCCCCACCGTTGTGATGATTGAGTTGGTTCACCTCTCATTATATGTGCCCCGTATGCATCCTACCCATTCAGTTCAAGGCTCATAGGAAGTACCTCTCATTTGGCCAATGAGGTGGGAAAAGCTACAGACTAGTAGCAAAGACTGATGGATGCATCAGAGATTGTTGTACTCTCTATCTAGGATGGCACGGTCCAACCACTTGATCTGGGATCAAGTCTAGTGAGGTTTCAGACCTCCTACTAACTTCGGGTTAGATAAACCAACTTCGGGTTGGTATGAGACTCTTTGTGAGTCCTGTAGAGGTTTTGAACCTCTAGGTTGAATTTGTCAGCCAAGAATGATGTCTTTGAGATTGACCCAATTTTGTTCTAAAATAAAGAGCCAGCTATTAGTATGAATCTTTCGTCGTAAAATATCACTTCAGCTATGCATAAAAAATATCCCTAACATTGATTATGGCTGCCAAACATCTTTAAATTTGCAATTAGGTGATCCAAATAATACTGCACAAATCCAGATCTAAGCATAAAAGATATTAAGCAGATAAAGTAAAATATGGCTCCATGCATCCAATAGACAAGGCAAGAACAATGTATTTGAAATAATTTTTATATTATATTGAAAAGGGGCACCTGAGAGGAAAACAAGAAAGGTGTTTTCCGGTTCTCCTCAATGGGATGGGTTCTTGAAAGTCCTCAGTGTTTCAGATCTAAAATTCCTCTCTCTTGTTGGTGTAGAAAACTCAGACAAACATAGAACTCAATGGGAGCTCACAAGATAAAAATGGAAAAGGTGACCAAGAGTATATCCAGAGTGATCTAATGCAATGGAGGTGACTAATGAATGGGGAAAACCCTTCTATTTATAACAAAATATTAGGGCGGTCTAGAACTAGGTGCATGAATAAAATATTATTAATCGAATTCTAGAACCACCCTTTAGGAATATTTTATTATATTTGTTGGAGGGAAAAGGATTTTTGACTTGGGTCAATTCCTTTATTTATAAATAATAAATAAATGAATGATTTATTTATCATTTTAGGGAAATGATGGGAATATAATTAAATAAATAATGGTTTATTTAATTATTTATGGATGATTTAGTCAAATTTAACTAAGAATATTATTTAAAAAATGATTTAAATAACTTATTCTTAGGAAATAATTAAATAAATAAGGATTTATTTAATTAATTTCCTTGTTTTGGGTTAAATATGACCAGGAAATATAAGAGAATAAGTTCTTTCATATGGTGAAATAAATTTTACTTAGGGTAAAATTGGTCTTACATGGTGTACTTGGGTTCATCTAATAATAATAGGTTAGATGACCAATAAACGTTGTAACACCAGCAAAGCAAGTTATGGCGGGATGATGCATGATGTTGAATTTCATAGGTGGATGGAGTTCTCCCTAGTTGAGAGGGAGTGTTAAAATTGGACAACTAGGTCCAAACTCCATGTTGTGATGCTCAGATGAAGATACTAATATTTTTATTGGGTTCCTCTTTCAGAGAGGTGCAAGATCGATCTAAAGATCATCTTGATCTGATGCGCAAAACATTTATTTTGAATTTATTTTCTAATATATTCAAATATGTGCAGGTTGACAGGTTTTGTACCCCAGCAAATGTGTCACACACCCTCAGTGATGGATATAAATAAAGTCAACGTTGGAGGACATTTCACTGATATCCTCTTCACACATATTTCTCTCTCCACTTCTGATTGGTTCAAGCTTCTTGGAGGTAATCTGCGGTTCACACGTGGGAGAAGGACAAAGACATTTTTTGCTGTAGCTAGGGTTTCCACCACAAGTTTGACTAGCGTTGACTTTGGTCAATGAAATTTTGACTATCATTGACTTTGGTCAACACATGGTCAAAAGGAGTTGAATTTTGGAATAGGCTTCGATTTCTACAGTCTGTATTTTGGCACAAGAATTGAGGTCAAAGGTTGACCATAGACCATGATGCGTTGAATTTTACTTACTGATGTTCTGTGTTGACTTTTCTAGGCAACGTTGAATTTTCTGGGTTGACTTTTGTGTTGATTGTTTGGCTGATCTGAGGGTTGTGTGACACTACTGGTTAGCTGGCCAATTGAGACTTTGCTGGTTGAAGCATCCTGTTGACCGTCGTAACGCACCAACACACTTATCTATTTCTGGCTTTTCTTTTTTCGATCTATTGGTATGTTCTATCATAATTTTACTTAATGGTTTATGTGATTGATGTCTAGTATTGAAGAGAAAGTAAAGTTGCATCAAGCATAGAACATCTACATAAATTTACAATCTGTTTAAAGGATTATCGATTTTGGAGAAGTCATATAAAAATTTTCGGCCTGTAGAATAAAGTAGGTAGGAAGGTAACATATTCTCTCAGAAAATCCAAGGAATAGATAATGACATCTCTATGGGGCTAAAGGAGAACCATTCGCTTATTGACCCCAGGACTCAGTCTCAAGGAGTTGAGTCACCTCCTTAGAGTGGCAGGTCGCCGGTTTCTTTGCTAGAACAACCCCCTGAGGAAGAATTACAGAATGATGAAGCTCTCAACACTTCTTTTGCTATTGGGAAGACCTTTGGCTCCAAGAGAAAGAAGGGGAAAGTAATCAGGAAGGAGGTTAGGCCAAACTTGGTATTGGGAGTGGAAATTTTGTTGGACGAGGCCTTGGCAACCTTAGAACTTATCTCAGTGGGGCGTGTGAAAGGTTGTCAATATTCCTCAAATTATATCGCAGAGTGGATACATAAGTCTTGGAGTGGATGTCTGACCACTCATACAGAGGTTATCATCTTGACCAGAGGTTGGTTTATGGTCAGGATGACAAATGAAGAAGCAGTGGAATGGGTTCTAGAAAGGAACTGGGGCTTTGCAAATTCCCCAATATTCTTCAAAAAATGGATGCCATTATTTGACGCACAAAGATAAAGGCTGGAAGAAATATTGGTTTAGGTACATCTATTATCCCTCGCGCCCCATCTCTAGTCGATGGGAGTGCTTAGAGAACCATTGGAAATATGTTGGGCACATTTCTTGAAGCGGATATGTCATTCCTGGTGACAAAAGAGAGGAAGGTTGCTCAAATATTGCTTCGGTTAGACCCAATAGAAGGGCTAGCAGATATGATGCAGATTCAAGTGCATGGCCACTGTTTCTCTCAGATTTTGGATTGTGAGCAGTTAGCATTATTTTTCCATCATTGTCATAAGTATGGTCATCTAGCAAGGGATTGTCCTTTAGGCTTCTGTAGATGCAAGAGACATCGGGAAGAGCCCAATATTGAGGGCAGTATTGGGGAAGAGGTGGAGGTCGAGGTACAATAGGATGAGTTGGATAATCAACATGATGGCTTCATTAATCCCATGGAAATTTAGCTTCCACCACAGGGGGGAAATTCAGGGCGAAGTGGAACTCACGCAATAGGTGACTCTTCCCGCGGGTACTAATAATCCCCCTACTACTCCTATGTCTGTTAATTTATTTCCTCGGTCTGTTTGTCTCAAGCTTAGTCCCTCCAACCATAAACCTTTTATGTCCTGTTCCCTTGTTTATGATCTTATAGCTCTTGAAAATATCATCTCTGCCATTCTTGAGTTACCTTTATCCGACATTCCCCTATTACCTGAAGAGCATCCCTCGAACCCTGTGTGCCCTATTGAAATTCCTCATTATAACCTCAGGCTGAGAGACAAAAAATATGGTATTTTTATCCCTGTTGGAGGTCTTTGGATCCACTTGGAACCCTATGTTCCTAATAAAACAAGAGGCAGAAAATCGAACATCTCCAAAGAAAAGTTAAAAGAAAAACTCGATATTGATGATGGAAAGAAATTATCCCTTAAAGGGGTGCTTAGAGCAGCAATTTCCCCTGTCGTGGTTTCTCGATGATTGTGATGTCCTACAATTGTAGAGAGTTGGAAAGTGCCCACAAAAAACTGGCTCAGAAAAGTATCTTCAGTTCAGTGCATTGCAATATTATCTTGCTTCAAGAAACATGGGTGAAGGGGACATGGTGATGAAGTTTTTAACCCAAATTATTCCTGGGTGGGATTTTTTGGCCCTTGATGCATCTGGGAAATTGGGAGGATTAGATTTGGGATTCAAAGATCGGAGCATTAAGCTTATCATTTCCTGGGGGTCTGATTTGGCTCTCGGGGATGATGCCTTTTCTTCTGATCTCGGGTTACAATTCTCCATTATAAATATCTATGACCCCTGCCAAGATAGAGTAAGCTTCTAGAACTCTTTCTTCTCAAAGTCTCTCATAAAAAACTTTATGATAATTATGGGAGGGAATTTTAATGTCTCTTTGGGTTTGTCTGAGCCTTGGGGGCCTCACGCCCAAGCAAATCCCTTGGTGGAATTTTTTCTAAATAAATTCAGGAGGGGTAACTTCATTAATATAGATCCAATCAAGCATAGTTGGGTTTAACCTATATGTATCAATACAGAAGGTATTATATTTGAGTTCAGAGTGATTTATTTATTTTTCTATGGACATATATCAGTTATCCAGGTCTCTTTTCTTTCTCCACTCTCTTCCTCACCTAAAAATAGAATCCTTATATTTAAAATAATATATGTACATTTCAGCCTATTGCGAAGGGCTACAAGGTTTTTGTGGGAAGCAGGATGGCCTACCAAGTATTGAGAGTAGATAACTATTGAGAGGGTTCCCCTAACATCGTCTCTTGGAAAGGGAGGATCATGATAGTATTAGAGGATAATGGGGTGGGGGCTTTTATCAAAAACACAATTCCACCACCGCAAGATCCCCAACAGTTGGCCCAACATAATAAGAATGACATTGAAGCCAATTTGATACAAATTTGATAAAATTAAATTTTGATAAATATTGCTTTTTAATTTTATCAGGGAAAAAGATTTGGATTCACCTAAAAAATTGCACTTGTTATGTGTATTGCAGATGTGGATTTAAAAATTAGAATATGATGAGTTTGGCCCCTCAATTATTCATAGGAAGTGCTTCTAGAATTTTGGACATTTGGTAGTTCTATCTAGAAGGAGATATCGATGCATATGCCTTGGTAGTTTTAGGTTCGATGGAGGAATAGCATTGTAAGGAGATGATTTTTGTATTTATTTATGCACTAACTTTCTTGAGTCAATTTTTGGGTTTGGGTAGTTCATTGTGTTGGATTCAGGAAATAATTTGAGCCTGTGCTAAAGTATTGCATTGGAATACTTACATTGGCCAAATTAAAGTCGTGCTAGTATTTTCTGCCCTATTTTGCTTGATTCATTATATTTTCTTACATATATTCAGATGGATTGGGAAATGTTTAGCATGTGTGAAATGTCTCTGCACGATTATGATCATTGTAAGAGGATGAGTTGTTACCATGCTGTTGAAAAATTGTTGCATGTTTTGTTTTGAATTTATTTTCACGATTGTAGCTTTGAACATAGTATTTACTTCTCACATCCTAATATTCCTAAAAATGAATTCTCAAACTTTGTTTAATCAAATAAATGCATCCCAACTAAATGGGTGCATAGTCATTATCAAAAATTAATTTATTATCACTTTGAAAGATTGGCACAAAAAACTTAATGAATAGATGGGTCATTTTAGATACATATTAAGAGAAGAAGCAATGTATTCAATAGCCATAAGATAAAATAAAAATAAACAAGATCTTGTGAATATTTGAAAGGATAGACACACCTATACTAAATCTAACAAATTGCCTGGTGATAGAGATCATCGATAAGTACCTTGTTCCAGTATATTTGCTATTTCATTTGGTATTCCATGACCATTAATGTGAAAAACATCAGGATTACCAATAGATTTGTCCACATCAAGTGTTATTCCAAAGATCTACCCAAAGATATAATATCGTCAGATATTGATACATTGCAAGAGAGCATTATGGTGGACAGGCTGAAGTTGAACATAGCCAGTCTCTTTAATTTCAAGATATGTACATGTTTCAGGGATGGACTAATAACTTACTGAAACGTTGGTTTTGTACCAATCACTTATAAGTAGAGTTATATCACCATCAGTCGGAGGGAATAGAACAAGAATCAGGGCCGTGCTAGCTACATTTAGTCTTTCAAAGCCCCCTGCAGCTTTCTGCAGATACAACGATGGAAATTAATAGTATCTACCTATCTGATCCTTCACTTGGAACTTGTACATAAGGTTATTTCCTCATGTTATGGGGCAGTTTGTGCTAGGTAATCCATATTTCCATGAATTTATCCATTATCTGGTGGTCTGTGATCTTCTATAATAGCTGGGGCCTCACTAGGAATGTGCATGTACTGTTTGATGTGTTCTAGGTTTTGTATACTTTTAACAAACGATTTGTTCAATGATAGACCATAAGAGAAGGCCATCCCAATGAAACCTGCACTAGTTAAAATTTTTAGGAATGATCGTCTTATACATAAAAGAAATTAGTAACAGTAGAAATCACCCACAATTTACATTTATTTTCATTGTTCATACCAGGATTGGAGATGCCTTGTGGGAGTAGAACTATAGCAAGAGCAGAGGAGTAAAGACCAGTTGCATTTAACACCTCTAGACTCTGAATCAACCATTCAATGGATCAGAAAGTGTGGAAAAATGGGCTCGATTTTTTTTCAACAATGTATAGGTTCTTCTTCAAGAACTAATACTAAACCCTGAAAGACCTAATGGTCATTGTTTTTACTATGAGTCGCCAAAATTATTTTCAATGGCTCATTTCGTTCTACCATTTAGTCTCTCCAGTTATAGTAGAAGAAAAATAGTCTTCTCAAATACCACTACCTTATCTCCTGAATTGTGCATCGTTAGCATGCCATTGCCTCATTCTTCCCGCCACTCTGTGCATCATCGACATGCCATTGCCCTCATTCTTCCCACCATGTTGTGCATCGTCGGCATCCCATTACCCTCATTCTTCCCGCCACGCTCCATAGAGGCCTTCCTCAAATTTTTTAATGTGATTCCTGCTTCCTGCTAAGTTGTGCATTGTCCACATGCCATTTCCCTCATTCTTCTAGCCATGCTCCATAGAGGCCTTCCTCCTCAAATTATTTTTTAATGTGATTACTACTTCCCACCACGCTCCATAGAGGTCGTCTTCAAAAATTTTAATGTCATTGCTGCTTGCATGAAATAGGCGCGATTTTTGAAATAGGTGCGATTTTTTAAAGCTACTAAACTCTCCATGTGGTGGGACTCTCTAGTGGCTTTGAAAAATAATGTTCACCGTTTTTATTTGTGTTGTTTTCAAATATGGTTTTCATTTAGTGATTCTTTTGAACAAAATTTGAATATGTATTTTATATTTGAGTGAAAAAAATAAAAATAATATTCTATTAAGGGTTGGAAAAATAAAACTTTTATGTGTAAAGAGAGACAATTATGTTAGATATCATGAAGGGGTAATATTTATTTATGGATAAATTTGGACAAGAGTGACAATAAAAATAGGGTAAAAAATATTATTAAGGGAAAAAGAGTAACTAGTTGGTTGGTTGGTTAGTTTAATTGATTATTATCAATGTTGTAGTATTTGTTTAGTTCTTTATTTCCCCTTGTTAGGTTCAAATTCTTGATGAGACATTTATCCTATCTTTTTAACACTGGAAAATTAGAAGCCTCTAAAGAGTAGGACCACCTTGCAAGTGTATCTCCAAAAGTCTTGACCCTTATTACTAAATCAGGTGTTATTAGTATATACTAGCAACATATTGGATATACTTTTGGGTTATAGTGGCAATCATTCCATTTTGTCTCAAGTATAGCTCAAATCACTTTGATTAATTACTAGTGTTGGATTTCTCTATAAAATTTTCCTATAAGTAAAAAAGAACATGATTTTCAATCTATAAGGGCAGTTTCCCTAAGGAATGCGACCACCCCACATGTTTATTTAGAGATGCCTTGACCCTTTCTAAATTGTATGTTATTATTATATACTTGAAACATATTGAATATGTTAGCTCCCTGTAGTCATCAAGATTGGCAAAGTCCGATCTCAGGGAGAAACATCGTTTCAACCACTTTGGGATTCTAGGATCTAACCCTCCTGAATTCGGAGAGGGATCTCTCCAATGAGTGCAAAGATGGATTTTTCTTTGAAGTTTGGGGTCATGATATTAGGCTAGTTATGAAGGCCAAGGGTTTGTTTTGTTTTTTGGATGGTTGAGCATGAATACTGCTTGAGATGGAAAGTCCTAAGTGCAAAGAGTTTCAAAGGTGAGAATTTGCAAGTGAATGGAACAATTAGGCTAAAAACATAGATATAACGCTAGTTTTTAGTCCATTGGGCTATGGAGTCATAACAGGGCTTTAATTGAACAACAATCATCAAGAGTGATCCAAGGGGAAAGTCATCTACATCACAAGATTATTGAGATTTATAATGATGGAATGGAAACAATAAAGTGTTGGAGGGGTGGAAACTGATAATAATTTCACAAGGGATTTATAGTCAGTCCAAACAAGAAAAGCCTCTTAAGTAACTGTTTAAAACCAACCAATGGCAGGGCTAACCATTGACCTCTTGGGCAGGTTTGTATTAAAGAAGCTTAATTGACAAACAATCTAGTAATCCACATAATTACCTTTAGAAAGTATGAAAAAATATAAGAGAAGACAAAGTGTAAACTTAAGATCGGATAAAGTACTTTTAAACCTAGTCTGCTTTCAGTCAACACCAAGGGAAACTTTCAGAATCTGCCTTTGGAGAAAAGAAGCTAGAAACAGGGCAAACCATCACTTTTCTAGTCTAACTTTAATAAGCAAATAAGGAAAATAACTTTCAAGAACAATATTTAAAGAAAATAGTAGGACGAGGGAACTCCAGCATTCCTAACTGCTTAAACTATAGTAAATCATTCTTAAATAAACAAATTGGAGGAAAACATTGAGATAAAGCTTTTCAGTCAGAGAAGGTTACTGATATACATCAGGTCCTAACTCTATAAATGTTGTTATTTATCAGAGAATAGTGAACAATATGACATACATAGAAGGAAAACAATAACAAAGAAATGGGCACTTCACCAGTGATATGGACCAGGATCCCAAGAAACAGCTTGTTATTGATGTCAAACCAGTTACAGTACTCAGGTCCAATGTTTCAGTTCAGCAATCATCTTCACTATTCAGCCTAACTAATCTATCACAAGCAGAGCTCCAAGGGCTATTGAACACTATTTACAATCAGAAGTTTAAGCTCAAGTGTATTTCAACCAACCCCTCACTCATTTTCTACAGAAGTATATATAGAAAAATGAGGAGGTGAGATATGATAAAATATCTCCAATTACAATTAATATAGACTTAATGGCTTCTTGGCCTTTGAGGGGCTCAATGAAGAAACTTACATGGGTGCACTCTGTATTAAATGTTTTACATAAATTTTAAGCTTGGTGGGAGCTTTTGCTGACCTCTGAGGCTTTGTGTGGCATCGAAGTAACTCTACAAATGTTTGTCATTAATTTTCTTGGCATAGTTTCCTCTTTGGCTGCGTTTTGAGACAAATATCTGATCCTAATCAATAAATTCGGCCTTTGATTGAATACTTTGAGGTATAGGTGGCATTTTAGTAGCTGGAAGGAATCAATTTTCCTCAGATGTGGTGGTGGAAGTGCTCTTGTTGATAAAACCCTTAAGATCCTCTTTAAACTGTGTTTTAAATCAGGGATTAGGCTTTTGATAAACACTCTTAGCCATGATCCCCAGAAATATGTTTTCCATCCTCTGTCCTGGTTCATTTTGATCTTCGTCACTGATACTCTCTGACTGTGCCCGATTCATGGTTTTTATGATATACAGGGCTGCATAGGGTTATGTGGCATCAATGCTTCATGAAAGATTGAGGAAAACATTTTTTTAACACGCTGTGACGATTTTATTTGGTGAATAGAAGGCAAGAAGATTGTCATCCTCTGCCTTTGAATTTTCTTCAAAAATGGCGAGACAACCATTTAAACCCTGCAAAATACAAACAAATATTAAAAAATCCTACATATATAGGTTTATTTCTGCGGAGGACGTGTGGGGGAAGCGTGGCCGTTGGATGGAATCATCCAACGGTCAGGATTGATCGGGAGAAGTGATAGAGAAGGCAGAAGATTTGTTTAAATCAGAGCCGTCAATCGCACAGAGATTGACGGTCGGGAGCAGAAATGGAGAGTCAAAGCGGAAAATATTTGACTGGGCGATGAATCAGGGTGATGGAATATGGGCCGTCGATCTGCAAATCAGATCGACGACAGAGATCTATTGAATGCCGCGCCGTAGCCTGGTTAACTATCGGGCATCTTCGGTGAGCGATAGCTGTTGGATGGCCCGCCCCAGATCGGATGTTGCACAGTGATATCGCGCCGGGTCCACGTCCGAACGTTAACGCATGATGGACGGTGGTTTTATGAACAGTGCCCAGGCCACGCGTCAACCATTGAATGGAATCGCTGCCAATTGGGAAAAAGCTGCCCTCGCCCAAAGGCGGTGTGATGAATATCGCGCAGTTTTTGGATAGGTGAGTGGAATGCGGGGACCATCGGGGAGACGGACTCTGCTCTGTCGATCTGCAGATCAGATTGACAGTGGGGATTGACTGATATTTTAACCAGCAGAAAAGTTTATAACATAATAAAAATTGAATAATTCATATAACCAAAGGTTTTATATATATTTATAATGCGGCTTGGCGCCCGACTGCGGGGCCAAGGGTTATATGAAGGGTAATACGACCGGGGTTAAAAAAAAAAGAGGGGATAAAGACTAAAATACATAAAAGACATGCTTTTCAATGGTTTAGAGGGGTTTCGATAAGGAAAAGAAGGAGTCTTTAAAACTTATCAAAGGGTTTTGATGAAGGGGAAAGGGAAAAATCATGAAAAGGAGGGATTTTTCATGGGAGATGAAAGGGTTAAAATGAGGTTAGTTTTGGAAGAAGGGAAGGGGGAAAAAGGTGCTTGCAACAGTATTCTGGCTTGGAAATCAGCAGGATTTCTTAGTTCTGAAGGGAAACAACAGTGAAATTTTGAACAGAGGAAAGGCATGAGGCCTTCAAGAGTCTTCAAGAGCCAACACTTTTAGTAATAAAATTTGTTCCTTGAAGGCTCAAAAAGTCTTAGCCACCTTTGATATAACAAATTTTATAGGTGGCTAACAGTGGCTCCACTTGGGGATGGTGCCTTCTTAAAGGCACCAAGAACTTCAGACCTGCATTCTCTAGGAGGCTGACCTGTGCCACATCCATTATGTTCTCTAGGAGGTTGACTTATGCCTGATCCATTGGGCTATTTTTCTTTCATTGAACGATATTCTTTTGAAAACATATTAGTAGCCATAAAAAAAATGGTTCTTTTATCAACAGGCTTTCTACCTACCCAATCCTACAGATCTAACATTTTTTCTTCATTAGAGTGCACTTGGATTGGCAAACTCTTTTACAACATTTTTTTCTTTTGAAAGCAGGAAAAATAATCTATTTCTACTCCTTATTTCTCCATGGACTCAGATTAAATAGTTGAGCCCATATGATTCTCTACCTAATCTACTGTCTGTTGAGATTAAACTGTCCAACAGACTTTCTTCTCTAAATTCTACAATAGAAATTGAAAAGCACTCAAGTTAGGATTGAACAGTCTAACTTGATGCTGGTCCATGGCATAAAGACAAGCTACACATAGACATTTATTTTGCAGAAAATTAAATCAAAATGGAAGGCTTAAGATCTAAAATTTTCTCATCATGGCCTTCTCTTTTCACAGCTCTGTTTTGAATTTGTTTGAGCTTTTTTTCTTTGTTCTTCGGTTCAGATTTTTAGTTGATTTGAACTGGATTTACATATTTTTTGACTCAAGAAAATAGAACGTATTTGAGTCATTTTCTCTTTGGAAACTTAGGTTCAGATTTTGATCATGTTTGAACCTTTAATTTCTATCCTAAACTATCTACTGATAAGCCAAGATTAAACAGTTTGGCAAATCGAATTCACTATCCTATCAGCAGAAAATTTAAAGCTAATTAGTCAATATTAGACAGTTTGACTAACTAGAAGTGTGTTCTTTAGGAGTGGCATTTAAGCTTGCACACTTTCAGAATTCATTTCTCTTTTTTGGTATGGGGCTATACCTTTCTTGTTTTCACAATCTGCCCTCTTTTCTTTCTTTTCATTGTTTTTTTATTTTTGATTTTTATAACTTGAGTGCAATGGCGGATGAAATATTTACAATGGAAAAATATAAAAAGGCTTTTGGAACATAACATGGATCAAGAGAAGTAATGCTTAAGCATCCTGACATTGACAGGACCCCCAAACAGTTTTTCTCCATTCAACTCCTGTAAGAAAAATTCATTGTTACCAGCAGCTGAGTGAATAGAGTAAGGGCCAAGCCATAAGTTGTCAAATTTTCCATGCTTGCCCTTCTCTTCCCTTCTTGAATCCCACTTTAAAACTTGGTCCCCAATTTTGAAATTGCTGGCCTTTGTTCATCTGTCAAAAAGCTTTTTAATGCTGATCTGTTTCTGTAATGCTTTGTTATAAACTTCCTCTCTCGTTTGCTGAAGATGGATGGTCTGATTTATTCTTCTGATCATGTTATTATCTTCAGTTTTCAACTCTTGAATCAACTTCATTACTGGTACACCAAGGCTGTTTGGAAAAATTGCATCAGTACCATACACCAGCTGAAAAGGTGACATACCAATAGATTTCTTCAAAGTGAATCTGTCAGCCCAAAGTGCATGGACTAGCTTTGTGTGCCAAGACTTTTTGTTGTCCTCCAACAATTTCTTTGTGTGCCAAGACTTTTATTTGAGGATTCTGCAAGTCCATTACCTTGAGGGTAATTGGCCGTGGAATGCCCCAATGTTATCTGATATCTATGACAGAACTCAACCATCTTCCTTGATCCAAATGTTGCTGCATTATCAGTGATAATCTTGGTAGGACAGCCAAACCTAGAGAGAATGTTAGTCTCCATAAATTTTATGATAACTGAATCATTGGCCTGCTTACAAGGTATGGCTTCTATCCACTTAGTGAAATAGTCTGTGGCAGTGAGAATTCATCTATGTTGTGTTGAAGATGGGGGATGGATTTCTCCTATGAAGTCAAGTCCCCACTGTTGAAATGGGGCTTCAACAGTGATTGGATGCAGAGGCAGGGGTAGAAGCTTTCTTTTGCCTTCAAAAATTTGACATTTATGACAGGCTAGGATCATTTTGTGCACATCATGAAAAAGAGTAGGCCAATAGAAACTAGCCCTCAAAATTTTGTTGGTTGTTGTCTTCCAGTACAAATGACCTCCACACACTCCTTCATGGAACTGGTATCTAACCTTATCTACATCACACTCAGGAAAACATTTAAGCAATACACCACTTGGATTTTTCCAATAAAGACATCTATCAATAATGCAATAGTTTACAGTTTTCAATTTGAGGAACCTTGCCTTTGTTTTTGTCAAACTGAGAGGTGAATTTAAATTAAGAAAAACATAAATAACATCAGCATACCAAGGAGAATTCATAAAATGATCTTCAACTATAGAAGTTGAGAATTCTTCTTGGTTATCCAAAGCATTAATCATATCAATACCAAGAACTTCAAAATTTGATTCAGCCATTAATCTAGCTAGACCTTGGCCTTTGATGAGTTTAGTGGGTTTTATCTCTAAATCATACTCAAGGATAATAGCAATCCACTTACTGTTGGGAAAAATACTGAGAGGGGGGGGGGGGGGTGAATCAGTATTTACAGCATATTCAAAACCTTTTTTTCTTTTTCACTCTCTAAAACCCATACGCTACTTTCCTTTAGTAAACCCGCGTATATACGCAGATATCCTTCATGCAACTTGCGTATTAGCAGAGATCTAAATATGCAGATATTTATTAACTTAGTTCTTTGTGCTATTCAATCATCTGATGTTACGTTAACAGTAAACATGTGTAGTAACAACAGAATAAACCATCACACAAAGCATCACACATGAACACCAGGATTTTTAGGTGGAAACCCAAGTCGGGAGAAAACCACCGCTGCAGTTGCTCAGCCTTCAATATTTTATTATAGAGAAAAACATCTTACAACATATGTGCTGGCGCAGACTTGACCAGCACGCAGGCACCCACCTGCGCTCGTTTACCAGCCTCTCCTGGAAGGGAGCTCCAACCCCTTGACTCGTTTACCAGCCTCTCCTGGAAGGGAGCTACGACCCCCTGATCTCGTTTACCAGCCTCACCTGGAAGGGAGCTACAACCCCCTGACTGAAGGCTTCAACCCTCAGCACCTCTATGGACCACGTTTCATCAATTTTCACACTGGATCCAAAGCATCCTTTAGGACACCACTTGCAGGCCACGTTTCATCATATTTTCAGACAGGACCCACTCCATACTTTTAAGCACAGTCAACCATGAAACAGATACATATAACTCACTGACAGATATCAGTAAACCAGCAGAACAGATCAGACATTTCTTACCACAGACTTCAACAAAACCTAGTTTGCATACGCACTTTCCTTTTATTGATGTCACGTATATACGCGCTTCTGTTCACATAAACCAGCTTATACTTCTGTACATATTACAGATCCAATTTCATTGCGCATACGCGCTTTCTCTTTAGCGAAGCCGCGTATATACGTGCTTCCTCTTCGGATAACTAGCATATGGTTCTTCAGACTTTTATGTCATTGCAATTCTTCACCACAGATACATTACTTCAGAATTTACCCTTTACCTCAGACATTTGTTCGCCTCATCAGAGATCTAAGCATTCCATAAACAGATCTAGCAAATACAAGTACATTTCAGATCTAGACCCCCTTCTTCATCATTGGTGCATCATACATTCAGATCTATCATTCAACTGTAACCCTTTCCATACAGATATACTTTAGAGAGAAGTATTCATTCAAGCTCAGACATCTTGCACCCACACTCATGATTTTCACAATGAATTTCTTCTCCTTATATAGGTTTACCCTTTTTCCATACCATGAGCCCCTTTTTTCAATACCATGAGCCAAAACAATACCATGAGCCCAAAACTACATTACTTCCGATGGTATTCCTCGACGGGGTCATTTAGATGAATCATTACCCAATACAATGGGTCAATACCATGGTGGTTACCCCTGGTTTTGCACTTTATGAGCACTTTTTCCCATACGCGACTTGGCACGTACTTTACCGCGTGCATACGCGACTTCTCCTAGGAAAATCCACGTATGCCTTGAGACATACTCTTTTCATCATAGATTTAGCACATATTGAATTCCTTTCTTCATTACCTTCTGTACTCTCTGTAGATACATCAGATTTTCATCTTTAAACAGGTTCATCAAGACATATTCTATCAAGCACAACTTCATCAAGTAAGTTGCCATCATCTTCATCAGGTGGGTTGCCATTCAAGAACAACTCTCTACATCATACTGTCAACAAACATCATATCACATCAAATTTACATCATTTACCAAGTCCATCAAGTTAAGAATAACTTCATCAGGTGTATTGCCATCAAGGACAACACATGCCAACAATCTCATGTCTTCATATTCATTCAGTGGGTTGCCATCAAGGACAACAATCTGCATCATATTGCCAACACTTACCTCTCTTACCATCTGGGTCCTGTGTTAGAATGTCTTTAACAACTGAATTTGGGACAAAGGCAATGATGTGTGAGTGAAGGATGTACACTCTGAAGTATTTCAAAGCTTTAACCAAAGCAAAAGCTTGCTTTTCCATAATGTTATACTTCAAAAGGGGCATCCGTAAATGCCTTGCTAAAGAATGCAATAGGCTGCTCTTGTCCTTGCAGATTTTTTTGTAAAAGGACAGCAGCTATGGTATGTTCTGATGAAAATGAAAAAATATAAAAATCCTTTGAAAAATCAGGACTTATAAGAACCGGTATTTTGGTTAACGCTTGTTTCACCAGTTTAAAGGACTTCTTTGCTTCCAAGGTCCATTTTACCCCTTGCTCCTTTTTTAACATTTTTGTGATATTCCTAAGGAGCTCAGCCAAGTTGGAGATGAACCTTCTCAAAAATTTAATCTTTCCGATGAAAGACTGCAACTCTTTGATGTTCTGAGGATGAGAGATTTGTAATATGGCCTCAATCCTCTTTGGATCTATCTTTATACCCTCTTCAGAAATGATGTGCCCAAGAAGTTTACCTTCTTGGAGACCAAATAGTGTCTTCTTAGGGTTTAAAGATATCCCAAACTTTCTGCACTTCTCGAAAACCTTTCTTAAATGTTCTAAATGCTCTTCATCTATTTTTGAAAACACAGTGACATCATCAAGGTATATAATGATGAAGAAGCCCAATTATTCCGAGAATGCTATGTCCATGGCCCTTTGAAAAGTTGCTCCAGCATTCATTAGACTGAAGGGCATTTTCACATACATGAAAGTGCCCCATGGTGTAGTAAGGGCTGTCTTTAATTGATCAGCAGGGTGAACTAAGATCTGATTGTACCCTGAATAGTCATCAAGCAAAGAAATTATTCTAGACCCTACCACCCTTTGTAAAATATGGTCCATCTTTGGTAAAGGGTAGTTGTCTTTTAATGAAGCTTTTTTCAAGTCTCTAAAGTCTATACAAAGCCTGATCTCTCCAGTTTTCTTCCTAGCCAACACCAGATTAGACACCCATTCGGAATATCTGATAGGGACAATAATACCAGCTTCATACATTTTCATGATCTCCTTCTGAACCAAAGGCAACTAAACAGGGTTTATTCTGCGCAGTTTCTGTTTGAATGGTTTTTGGTTTTCTTTGAGGGAGATTTTGTGCTGTATTATTTCAGTGTCATAGGATTTAAGATCTTCGTAACTCCATGCAAAAACATCACAAAACTCTTTAAATAGCTCTATGTATTTGAGTTTAATGTGATTTGGTAAAGTCTTGGACAGATTAATCATTTTCGGCTTAAGTTCGCTGCCAATATTACATTCTTCCACTTCAGTCTCTACAGGTTCCAGTTTTGGTTTGTTTTCCACATTGTTAAAATCCAACAACTCTTCTAAAGGGGCCAGACCCTTAGGCAAAATTTCATCTTTAGAGTGCAGAGTTTCTAACTCCTTTGTTTCTAACTCTGCATTCAATTCTGTTTTGTTTATAAGTTTTCTTGTTAACAGGTTTATATTAGTAAGTTCAGGAGACGGTTCTTCTTCATCAAGAAAATTTTCTTCCCTGCAGTCTGTTTCATAGTCTGAGTCCGAACTGTTTAGTTCGAATTCATTTCTGAATTGCATGAAGTCTTATATTTGTTTGTCATTGTCACACACCTGCCAATACTTCTCATTATCAGGCACAGCTGGTCTAAAGTTTATCTGAGTTGTGCAGTCTTTGGTGTTATATGGCGTTAAGCATGTTCTAGCTGCAAAGGCTAAATTGTGGGTCGCGATATTTCTATTTGTTGAGACAAAAAATAGTCTGGACTCCTCAAATGTTTTCAAAAGGTTCAAGACATTGTTTCGGTAGGCCCTAAGTCTGGGATGTTTTGCGTTATACTCCCCATTGACTTGCCTAATGACTAACTCTGAATCCCCATACACGTTAATTCTTCTAGCTCCTAACTTTTTCAATATATGTAAACCTAAGAGAAGGGATTCATACTCCGCTATGTTATTGGAACACTGAAAATTTAGCTTGTAGGAAATGCTTTCTGTGTGGTTTTTTTCAGTGTTTGTAATCCAGACACCTGCACCAGAATTGTTCTTAGTGCATGACCCATCAAAATACATACTCCACAGAGGACTGTTTTCGATTTTATTCTGGTTGGTGTCATTTTTAACTAACGTGCTCAAAGGTTGTTGTGGAATCTCAGCACTTAGTTGTATTTGTTTTGATTCCCCAAGATTTTCGTTTATTTGAGGGTTGTTTGGTTGACTCTCAATGTTTAAAAGCAAAGGACACGTGCCTCGTAGCTCAAGACCTGTTTTTTGTTTGCTAGATTTTATAGGTTCAGCAAACTGTTCAGACACACCTACATTGTCTTGTTCCTCCTATCTATTTGTCATTAATCCTGTTATAGTGACTTGTTCACTAAATGTTTCATCGTTAAACATAATAAAAGAATCAAGGCCTGTATTCACAGAATAGAGGGGAGATTTTTGTGGTCTGTGTTGACTTGTAACTGTGAATTTCATATGGGACTCCCTGTAAAGTCTTCTAGCTTGATTGAAAACAGGGATAGTCACATAGGTCATGTCCATTTGCATAGTTATTTGTAACTTAGGCCCCAAAGAGCTTGATAATAGCATTCCATACCTTGGGGGAACATCAGCCACAACAATATCCATGGCTAAACATTTGGCTAGAATTTGGGCTTAGTTAACACAGAGGTATTTGATTAATCCTAAACATTTTACTCTGCTGGAATCAAAGGATTGAAGGTTTTTGTAAGGTCTGGTGATTTCTAGACCCAAGCTCTCCATTACAGCTTTTGGCATTAAATTATGAGAAGCCCCGGAATCATGCATAGTGTTGTGCAAAATTTTGTCATGAACGTTTAAAATTACATAAAAGGGAGGAACATGTTCCTCTTGATATCTACCTTCAATCCTAGGACCAAAAATCAACTCTGGTTGGTCATCATTAAGATTGACTGTGTCCTCATTTTCTTCAATGTTTAAAGCCTTCAAAATTTGGGTTCTATATACATGTTGGGCAGCTAACTCAATCAAGGGAACGAAGATTTTGATCTTTGAAATTTACTGCTCCAGGCTGAAAGGAATTTGGCTCTTTAAAGTGCTGGTTTCAGCCTTATTAGCTGTCACTCTATCATCAACATCAACTTGCTGATTTGTTTTATTTACACTTGACAAAATTGTTTTCGCAGGAGTACTAGCTGAAGTGTTAGTACTACTAATGTCTGCACTCTGTTTTTCATTGTTTTGAGTGCCTTTCTCTTTTTCGTCATCAGAATTTACGGCCACTGTTTTATCCTTTTTTTTGACAACTCTAGGCTTGGTTGTAGTGATGTTTTGTGAAGATTTATCAGAGGTTTTGTTGTTGGGGGTTTTTTGACTGGTTTTGCTTCTAAGGTCATATTCCTTTTGAGATTCTATGATGACATTTTCCATGTCTTGATAATAATTTTCATCATCATCTCTTCTGTCATCATAAGGTATGTATAGACCTTTTTTTCTATCATAATGAATCTCAAAGTCATCATCTTCCACCCCAAACATGTTGACATCATCTTCCTCTGTTATCTCATCCGTTTCCTCAACCTCACTTACATAGTTTTGATGAAAGGGAGGGGTGATCTATTGATCATCTTCCCTAGATTTGTTTGGAGGTTGGTTCCTTCTAAAATTCTGATTTTGGTTCTGATTTCTATTTTGAGGAGCAGTTTGGTTTTGGCTTTCTTGTGCTCTCTTAATTATGCTCATCTCTTTCATCATATCCTCCATCATTTTCTCCATCTTTGAGTTGGAAGTAGAAGGTGTGGATTCCTCTCTAAAGGATACTCTCTTTTCAGTTTTCATTCTTGCTCTCTTCTCCATTAAGTTGACTTCTACAGAAAGAGATCCTTTCTGCATATCTTCAAGAGTTGAAAATTTTCTTTCTCTCAGCTGATAGGTCATGTCAGAGTCAAACCCTTCAGGAAACTTGTTTAAAGCTGAGCCCTATGAAGGTTTTAGTTCTTCGGAAAGTGCATTATACTCACTATTGAATCTAGTGCAATAATATTGCACACTTTCCCTAGTGTTTCTATGGAGGTTCTTGTAGTCAGAAAGGACTTGGAGAGGGTTTTTCTTCACTTCCCATTTGTTTAAGAATGTTTGATGGAAGGCTTGGAGATAATTAATACTATGGGGGGCTAAACCTTTGAACCATTTTCTAACTTCTCCCCCTACGCTCTAAGAAAATAACCTAAGCTTGACACAATCATCATCAATTTCATTTCTGTCAAAGTAGTCATTCGTCTTATCCACATGTTGTGATGTAGTTGTAGCATTGCTAGCATCATATAATGGAATTTTGGATTGATAGTCCTATGTAATATTGACTAATGGTGCATGAAGGACTAAGGGAGCATACCATGTTGCCATGATATGTGGTGGAGGTGGATTTACAAGAGGTGGATTAACAAAAGGGAAAGTGGGATGAAGTGAAGTGGTTTGAACAGTGGATGTAGGGTGGATAGAAGTGGATGGACCAGGAATAGATTGCTGAGCCGATCTTGGATGAGAGACACCTAAATTGGGCAGGAAATGCAAATCAGGAGGTGTTGTTTCTTTGTTGCCAGGATGTTTACCTGTTTTAGGAGATGAAAGTGAAGACTCATAATCTAGCTGATCTAAGTCACCAAGAGACCTAGTTTTAAATGTATTTACTAAGTAATCTTATGATTGTTGTAGAGGTAAAATATTTTCAGGGACTGAATTAGCTCTCAAGGGTGATATGGAAATAGTTGATAATTTACCTAGGAGACTTCCTAAGGATACTTTCTGGGTTATCAACTAACTCGGGTGGATCAAGGTTAGGATAGGCTCTAGTGTGAATCTTTCTAGGAGCCACTATGCTGTGTTTTTCAGACCCAAATAAACAATAAAAGTTCAACTAGGTATGACAATATTTGAGAGGTTAACTAGTCTGTTTACAGAAACTTCAAACCTATAGTCCTCTAACTGAGTTTGACTAATGTTAGAATGCTGAGGGTTCTTCCCAGTGGAGTCTTAAGGTCTTCCAAGAATTGTGGAGTTGCCAAGTGGAATTTTTTAGCTCCTAAGGAGGTAAAAGGTTTTATGGTCCACCACCATGTTTATTGGATACCAATCTGAAATATTTTTGGTGTTTTATGAGTTATTTTTTAGTTGTATGGTTTTTGAGAATATCCTAACTCTGTTTCAAAACTTAGCTACGGTTATGAGACAAAGACAGTCTATTCTTATGGCTAAGCCAACTGATTTTCAATGTTAGATAAAGACTTATGGGAATCCTAGGGTTCACCTATTTTGTCACTGATTCAAACAATTTTTACCATGATTACCACTCTTAGGTAGTGCTTGAAAATGCTACTTTTTACTCTCAAAGTTTTTTAAGGGTTTAAAGGGAACCCAAGGTGAAAATTCATCTGAGTTCCCCAGTGGAGTCACCAGAAATGTTAGCTCCCTGTAATAAACAAGATTGGCAAAGTCCGATCTCAGGGAGAAACATCGTTTCAACCACTTTGGGATTATAGGATCTAGCCCTCCTGAATCCAGAGAGGGATCTCTTCAATGAGTGCAAAGATGGATTTGTCTATGAAGTTTGGGGTTATGATATTAGGCTAGTTATGAAGGCCAAGGGTTTGTTTTGTTTTTGGATGGTTGAGCATGAATACTGTTTGAGGTGGAAAGTCCTAAATGAAAAGAGTTTCAAAGGTGAGAAGTTGCAAGTGAATGGAACAATTAGGCTAAAAATATAGATATAATGCTAGTTTTTAGTCCATTGGGCTATGGAGTCATAACAGGGCTTTAATTGAACAACAACATCAAGAGTGATCCAAGGGGAAAGTCATCTACATCACAAGATTATTGAGATTTATAATGATGGAATGGAAACAATAAAGTGTTGGAGAGGTGGAAACTGATAATAATTTCACAAAGGATGTATAGTCAGTCCAAACAAGAAAAGCCTCTTAAGTAACTGTTTAAAACCAACCAAGTGCAGGGCTAACCATTGACTTCTTGGGCAAGTTTTTATTAAAGCAGCTTAATTGACAAACAATCCAGCAATCCACATAATTACCTTTAGAAAGTATGAAAACATATAAGAGAAGACAGAGTGCAAACTTAAGATCAAATAAAGTACTTTTAAACCTAATCTGTTTTCAGTCAACACCAAGGGAAACTTTCAGAATCTGCCTTTGGAGAAAAGAAGCTAGAAACAGGGCAAACCATCACTTTTCTAGTCTAAATTTAATAAGCAAATAAGGAAAATAACTTTCAAGAACAATGTTTAAAGAAAATAGTAGGATGAGGGAACTCCAGCATTCCTAACTGCTTAAACTGTATTAAATCATTCTTAAATAAACAAATTGGAGGAAAACATTGAGATAAAGCTTTTTAGTCAGAGAAGGTTATTGATATACAACAGGTCCTAACTCTTTAAATGTTATTATTTATCAGAGAATAGTGAACAATATGACATTCATAGAAGGAAAACAATAACAAAGAAAGGGGCACTTCACTAGTGATATAGACCAAGATCCCAAGACACAACTTGTTATTGATGTCAAACTAGTTATAGTACTCAGGTCCAATGTTTTAGTTCAACAATCATCTTCACTATTCAGCCTAAATAATCTATCACAAGCAGAGCTCCAAGGGCCAGTGAACACTATTTACAATCAGAAGTTTAAGCTCAAGTGTATTTCAAAGTTCTGCAACCAACCCCTCACTCATTTTCTGCAGAAGTATATATAGAAAAATGAGGAGGTGAGATCTGATAAAAGATCTCCAATTATAATTAATACAGACTTAATGGCTTCTTGGCCTTTGAGGGGCTCAATGAAGAAAATTACATGGGTGCACTCTGTATTAAATGTTTTACATAAATTTTAAGCTCAGTGGGAGCTTTTGTTGACCTTTGAGGCTCTATGTGTCATCAAAGTAACTCTGCAGATGTTTGTCATTAATTTCCTTGGCAGAGTTTCCTCTTTGGTTGTGTTTTCAGACAAATATCTGATCCTGATCAATAAATTCGACCTATGATTGAATACTTTGAGGTACAGGTGGCATTTTAGTAACTGGGAGGAATCAATTTTCCTCAGATGTGGCGGTGGAAGCGCTCCTGTTGATAAAACCCTTAAGATCTTCTTTAAACTGTGTTTTAAATTAGGGATTAGGCTTTTGATAAACATTCTTAGCCGTGATCCTCAGAAATATGTCTTCCATCCTCTATCCTGGTTCATTTTGATCTTCATCACTGATACTCTCTGATTATGCCCGATTCATGGTTTTTCGGATATACAGGGCTGCGCAGGGTTATGTGGCATCAATGCTTCATGAACGATTGATGAAAATGTGTTTTTAACACCCTGTGATGATTTTATTTGGTGAATCGAAGGCAGGAATATTGTCATCCTCTGCCTTCAAATTTTCTTCAAAAATGGTGAAAAAACCATTTAGACCCTGCAAAATACAAACAAATATTAAAAAATCTTGCATATATAGGTTTATTGTTGCAGAGGACGTGTGGGGGAAGCGTGGTCATTGGATGGCATCATCCAAAGGTTAGGATTGATCGGGAGAAGTGATAGAGAAGGCGGAAGATTTGTTTAAATTAGAGCCGTCGATCGCGCAAAGATTGACGGTCGGGAGCGGAAACAGAGAGTCAAAGTGGAAAATGTTTGACTGGGCGATGAATCAGGGTGATGGAATATGGGCCATCGATCTCTAGATCAGATTGATGACATAGATCTATTGAATGTCGCGCTGTATCTTGGTTAACTTTCGGGCATCTTCGGTGAGCGATAACTGTTGGATGACCCACCCCAGATCAGACGGTGCACAACAATATCACGCCAAGTCCACATCCAAACGTTAACACGCGATGGATGGTGGTTTTATGAATAGTGCCCAGGCCACGCTTCAACCGTTGAATGGAATCACTGCCAATCGGGAAAAAACTGCCCTTGCCCAAAGGCGGTGCGATGAATACCGCGCGGTTTTTGGACAAGTGAGTGGAATGCGAGGACCACCAGGGAGACGGACTCCGCTCCGTTGATCTGTAGATTAGATCGACGGTGGGGGTTGACTGATATTTTAACCGGCGGAAAAGTTTATAACATAATAAAAATCAAAAAATTCATATAACCAAAGGTTTTATATATATTTATAATGCGGCTTGGCGCCCGACTACGGGGCCAAGGGTTATATGAAGGGTAATATGACCGGGGTTAAAAAAAAGGAGGGGCTAAAGACTAAAATACATATAATACATGCATTTCAATGGTTTAGAGGGGTTCCGATAAGGCAAAGAAGGAGTCTTTAAACCTTATCAAAGGGTTTTGATGAAGGGGAAAGGGAAAAATCATGAAAATGAGGGATTTTTCATGAGAGATGAAAGGGTTAAAATGAGGTTAGTTTTGGAAGAAGGGAAGGGGGAAAAGGGTGCTTACAGTAGTATTCTGGCTTGGAAATCAGCAGGATTTCTGAGTTTTGAAGGGAAACACTTTTTAGTAATAAAATTTGTTCCTCGAAGGCTCAAAAAGTCTTAGCCACCTTTGAGATAAATTTTTTTATAGGTGGATAACAGAATATACTCTTGGGTTATAGTGGAAGTCATTTAAATTCATCTCAAATGTAGCTCAAGTTACTCTACTGATAAATATATATTATTTTTTCTATTTATGACAATGATTTTGACTATGTTAATATGTGTTGTGGTTAATAATTTTAATAGAAACTTCTATGTTGGTTTAGTAGTGACTGTATAAGTGTACTAATTTTAGCATTATAGATGGATTCATGGACCCCTTTAAGGGGTTCATTGAATCCATCTACCTAAATTTTAACATTGCGGGTGAGGGTCTCTAAATTTTAGCACTTCAGATGGACTTCGAGACCCCTTTGTCTCTAAATTTAACACTGCATATGGATTCAAAGAAGGGGGTCTCTGAATCCATTTGCAGTGCTAAATTTTAGAGACAAAAGAGTATTCATAATTTAACACTGTAGATGGATTCATAGACCCATTTGTCTCTAAATTTTAACAGTGCAGCTGGATTCAAAGACCCCTGTAGTGAAATGTAACATTTCAGTATCACAATTTCAATTTTCGATTTCTGGAGTGACAAAATTAAAAATTACTAACATAAATGACTAATTCTTATACTTTTTGTACTTATTATGTGGTCATATTTTTATTCTTGGACTATAATATTCATTTATGTTGATCATTATTAATTTTTTCACTTATTATCTAGTCATATATTTTAATCCTAGACTAAATTAGTCATTTATGTTAGTTGCTTTTAGTTTCGTCACTTATTATTTAGTCGTATATTTTATCTTTAAGTTAGTAATTTTTAGTTCGGTCACTTAAATTTTCTCAAGTTTAGTAGTAATTCACTTGAAATAATTGTGGTGACTAACTTTTTTAGTCACCTAGCCACTAATTTCATTATTTTCTACTAGTGACAATTAGAGGAAGAGGCCCAGGAAAACATACTAGCTATGGGAGGGAATTCCCTTCAGAATGAGCCCGCAAACTTTCCAATTTAAAATGTAGCTAGCGCCATCCTCCAGCAAGCTGGCTAGCTGACATATGTACACTGATTACAAGGATTTGATACAGAAATTGCAATTGATTTTTTGCAAAATATGCAAGAAGGCCGGAATAGAATCAAGGGTCGAATTATACCAGTCACAGAGGAAATTATTGCTGGAGTCTCTGGAATACGAGCAGAAGGAGAAAGATGGACCGAGAGACATCTCCTCCTACGGGAGGCAGTAGCAGCATATCAGGATCAAAAGGAGCCATTGGAGCGAAAAGGGAAATTGATTAACCCTACCTCTCTACACCAACCATGGAATGAACTGACGACATTCATCCAAAGGTTAATTACATGTGACGGACGTCAAGACATAGTAAAACATCGTCATCTTAAAATTTTAGCTGCACTTAAGCAAAAGATTTCAGGTAACCTGTCTTCTTTCTTAAATTCTATATTGCATGAAACTGCTATTCGATTCAGAAGAGCCAAAAATCCCCAAGCATTAGTTAGTCATTACAGGCTATTTAAACTAGTCATCATACATGATTTGGATAAGCAGCAGATAGCCTGGGACAATTTTTTTAACCCTGCTGCACAGGTACCTGAAATAAACCCTAGAAAAACTGAAATTGAGCTTCCCAGGGTAAACATACCTAGAAGAAAAAGGACCTGAACTGCAACCTCAAAACCAAGTAGGTACTATTGAGGCCGAAATTCAGACAGAACTAGCAAACACCATTGAAGATTCTACACAAACTGAGCAGAAAACTATAGAAGATAAGGAGACCCAAACAAAGGAATCCCTTTCCTATTCCAATATCGTAGAGAAATTTGTTAATTAGAAATTACACAATGAACTGGTGCAAACACAACATGAGCTAGCACAATGTAGGAAGGAGGTGGTGCCAGCACAATAATACCAAGCACTACTAAATAAATTCACAAACCTCTCCTACACAGAAGACAAGACATTTTTCCAGCTCAGAGAGGAACAGGAAAAGGTAAAAAGGGCACAAGAGCAGGTGGAACAAGTCAAGAAACAAATCACTACAATTTGTTCTCTATATAATGATGCACTATCATGCAGGGCACTGGCCACCAAATATGCCCTGTTCTTAACAAAACAATATTTACTACTGAAAGTCAAGGCCGTCAGGGCAGGAAAGTCCACAACTTTCAGAACCATAGAAGAGTTTTACCACTGTTGTAATGATCAATATGAACAGGTCCAACGCCTTCCATGTAAACTTTACATGCAAAATTTCTTTCTAGAAGAGGACACGAACAATAATCCTAGCCCCTTTATAGGAGATGTTCATCTCCAATCCATTCTCTCATTTTCCAAGAAGCAGATTAAGTGGGCCAAGGCCTATAACATTTTCCAAAAGAGAGAACATGGCCTAGACTTGTGGGTCAGAGGAGAACCTACAAAACCCTTGTAGCTTTTTATCCAGCACAAGAACTTCATGCAAAGGCAAGGCATAAATACTAGGCTGGGGCCCATCCATAAAGACATTATATAAAATGGACATGAATACTTTGAAGTCATTCAGGAAGCAGCCTTGGCAGCAGCTAAACAAAGATGGATGGTCTCCACGAACAATGTAAAGAATAGGGAGCCATTTGGCTACAAGAATTTCAAGGCTGCTGCCTCCAAATTACTCTCATACAGTAACTTGGTCTTTAGCATGGGTTCTGAATTGTTAGGATGTAGATATAGAAGCCCTCTTATTTGGTATCCTCCTGAGGAATATAATCATAATTATGAGTTACCAGAAGGGCACGCAAGCGCTACCTTTGCAATAATGAGATAAAAACAGGGTTTCAGAGCATACAAGGAAACGGTCTACCCTGCCTACTCCCTAATGCAGTTGCATCTCAACCATCTATTTGCATGAGGGCATGCAATTAGGTAAGCAGGGGAGTATATGTTAGGTCAGAATTAAGGTATGTTTTCACCCTATAATTACTTCGAATTATGACACAATGTTCGGAATTCTTCCACATTTTGACAATAAAGAAAGAAAATATTTATGAAAACTAGAGAAATTGGGCTAGCAACAAAAAGGAACATTTATCTAACAGAAATTTGACTTATTGTATCTCCATATGCAAGAAGGCAGAGAAGCTAGACCAATGATAAATAGAAGACAACTGACATACATGAACGTATGGAATCCTAGTAACTTCTAGGAGCCGACAGAAGGCAGAAAGACAGATTCAAGCTTGAAGACTCAAAAGACAGCCACGTGTAGTAGGCTTTCATTTGGAGAATACTATCTCATTGCATGAAATTTCCTTTAAAAGGGCTAGGGACGAACTAGATAGGGATTCGAATAGGAATTTTCCTTCTGTAATCAACGCATCAAGACAAAGTTGTCAAATTGGATTCCTATATTATTGTTTGAGTTATTAAAGAGTTTTGATGTTTTGAATAATTATTTTTTGAGGTTTTCATTGCTTAAAGCTTTTGGTGGTCTGGGCCCAACCCCTTGGAGTTTCCTCACCAATTTTTGTGTTGTGCATTAGTTACAAAATCAATAACCAGTTATTTGATGCGGTTGTAAAATATTTTTCTACTCAATAAAGTTACTTTTTTTCTTCCTTTGGAATATTTGATCACTTGTGCTTCTTGATTTAGATTAATTTCATTCACATATTCTGGTTTATAATAGTGCTTCGCCACTGTTAGATGTTTCCATTTTCTTCGAATTCCCTTGCAATCGATTTACAAATCCTAGAATAATTATTGTTCGATGTTGCTTGTCTTTGCGGATTAAATTGTTCTTTCAGCATAGTAAGGCATCCAATTGTTGATTAATGTCAATTAGTCAGTTTAAAAAGAGAATTCTATTACAAATTTATATAAGTAATTGTTGTTCCATTCATTTAGATTGTTGTTCAACTCATTAAGAATGTTGTTCAATTCATTTAGATTATTTTTCAGTTCATTAAGATTGTTGTTCAAACCATCATTATGATGTTCAATCATAGGTTCCTCTTTTCTAAACTAGACAGAATAATTAGCTACAGTCCACCGCGCCATTTCTCTTTGGGTTGATTGAATTCAAAATATTAGATAATCCCTTTTCATAAGCAACATAGAGTAACCATCAATCGATCTCACTTGCATATATTTTTCTTACACCCTTGAAATAATAAGACTTACCTCGGGTTGAAAATTAAATGAGAAGCACTAAGGTTGCCTATAATAAGCCACCTCTGTGAGACCAACAGAGGATACAGAGGCATGGTTACTTGGGATGAAGAATTTATTTGAGATAAATGATTACATAGAGAACATGAAGGCGAGGATATATATTTTCAACCTCAAAGGGATAGCATACATCTGATGGGAATATGTCAAACGTTTCAGATACATCAGGACATAATATTTTGCACGAATTCAAGATACTCTTCAAGAAGAATTATTTGTTAGAGATATACTATGAAAAAAATTCCGAGTTATATGAAATTAAAACATGATATATGACAAATGAGGAGTACATTTCTAAGTTCCTATATTTTTTGAGGTATGTTCCTTATCTCAAGGATGAGAAGACAAAAGTTCAGAGATTCATCAATAGAATTCCATTAGAATTTAAGGAACAAATTGATTATGATGAGCCGCGATCACAAGAGGAAGTCATTGGGAAGTTGAAACATAATTATGAGAAATATAAGTGTAATAATGAGTTTAAGAAGTGTTGGAAAGGGAAAGAAAAGAATAAAGGTATGTGGCCACAGAAGTAGGGAAGACCTCAGGATGTAGGTGAGAAATAAAATGTTTCTCCTTATAAGAAGTTTAATGCAGTTGAGAAGGGACATGTATCTCATCTTGGAGAGAAACATAATAGAGGTAGTTTGCATTGGCAGCATTGGATATGTGGCAAGGATCATAACAAGATTTTTTTTTTTTGTGTTATGGTGGTAGGCCTCAGATCTATAGTTCTTAGGAGGTGAAAATAGTTGGGGATGTTGGGAAAATAATTCCTGGGATCTATGCAACATTTGATAACAACCTGGAGTATCACTAGTCATATATTATTGATATGGAAGGTAATCTTCGTGATCAATTTTTTTCTATTTTGATTGACCCTAGATCTAATTATATATATATGTTAATCATGACCTGGTGGATAAGTGTGGTTTGAGAAAAGAACTGCATGAAAACTCTTGGTTGGTGCAGTTGGCTAAAGGTACTAAGAAAATAGTTCATTATTGGGTAAGATCTTGTGCATTTGAGTTTAATGGTAAGCCTACATTAGCACATATGAATGTGATTCCTTTGGGTTCATATGGTATGCTTATGAGTATGTATTTATTTTACCTTCAAATAACTTAGGTGGATTGTTACGAAAAGGATATTGAGTGCTTGGATGATGATGTAGAAAAGAGGATCTTGCAGGGTAACAAGAAGCCTACTTCGGTGAGAATGGTTAAAACTATGAAAGAAAAGTAGAGTTGCAGGAAAGGGTGTGTATTTTTTTCACTACATGTTTCCAGTGATAAACATAAGGATGTTGAGGATGCTATTGAAATTTGAAATAAGAAAAGTGAAATTGGCATCCAAAAACAAAATACAGAAAATGGCACCAAGAAATGGCTACCATGTGAGGCTTTTGATTTAATTATCCCTTAATTAAATTGAAAGAAAATTGTAATTTCATCTCATAACAAATTTTATCAGTTAACTAAGTCATAAATACATATTTATCTCAATAATTTCGAGTTGAGGGTCAAAGGTGAGGCATGTAGAGTGATTATATTATTTTCACGATCCAGTTGCAGTTAATGAACTAGTGTGGTGTGAGTGTAATCATTTAACTCAAATTAATCGAGTTAAAATCAGTTTAACTAGTTCTAACTGAGTGATGAGCTAGTGATAGGTCAAGTGAATTAAATTAGATTTAATTCACAAGTAGTGATATATCAAATAATTGATGATTCACTATTAATAGTTGCATGCATGTCAGTTCCGATGATGAACTAGTTGAGACATAGGTTAAAGGGAAGTTAACTATCAGTTGTATTATTAGTGAATTTCCTAGGTGCAATTATAAAGTTAGAGGAAGTGTAGAAATTTAATACAAATTATGTATTTCCTGGATTCTCCTCATATAACAATTATATGCCACTATTAAACACATAATCTCTTCTACAAAAATTATTTCAGAAATTTAAAGCACGATCGCTAAAAACCCCACTAACATATATTATGTATATATCATGGATCATGAAATAATATCATAAAAAAAATATAATCCAACAGCTCTCAGTACAATATACAATCATCTCACACTGTCATACAAAAATTGGCAAATACATGCACCAATTTACTGCCTCCTGATAGCCTGCCTCCACTATGTAATCCCTGCTGATAACAATTCTTGAAATAATGAGATCCTGCTTTCCTTGACTACACAACCCTCATGGGCACATCCAATGTTTGTGTGGTTGCATGAGTGCACCCACTAATGTCACAATTGATAGTCAAACTGCCCCTTTCACCTATCTCTCAACTGGGTATCCACTAGATCTGACATGCATGTAGTTAACAGTAGTAAATATTAAGTTTCATGTGATACCACAGATTGTGAATTAATTAAATAATTAATTCATTGATCTATCACTAGTGTATGTTCAATTACAACTAGCACAACTGAGTTTAACTCAGTTAACTGATTTAAACAACTTTAAAACTCACATAATTACACATCCAACTATGTTACAACTTTGAATCACTCTGTTACAACTAATTCCACTTGCATGTCCCACCAATGAACCTTTGAACTCGAATTTCCTATAGCTAACTGATTTGCCACTTCAGTTAACTATTTCCAAGTGCTCATTGAGAATAGATTAATGTTTATTGTACAACCATTATTAAGGGATAATAATAGTCGACATGCATCTATAAATAGACATGTGATCTATAAATAGAACTTGCACATACATCTAAAAATAGATCATCATATATAAATATAATTTTTTCACCATCTATAAATAGACATCATCTATAAATAGAATTTGCTCATGCATTCTAAAAATAGACTTCCACCTAAAATAGCCTGAGGCTCCATCCTAGTGTAGGTGCTTAATTTTCACTAGGATCTTCTTGTTGAATCTCAACACTCCCTCTCAACAAGAAAGGGATTATCCTTCACCCCGATCCTATCTCTATGGTATTCGAATTTTCTCCTGGTGAGAACCTTCGTCAGAATATCTGCATCCTAATCTTCTGTAGGAATGTATTGAAGCAAAATGATCTTCTGCTGCACACAATATCTGATATGATGATACCAGATATCTATATGCTTAGATCTATCATGAAACACAAGATTAATCAAGAGTTTAATGCAACTATGATTATCACAATGAATCACTATTGGATCTAAATGAGAAACAAACAAACCAACCATGATCTTTCTCATCCAGATAGACTCACATGCAGCTTGACTTGTTGCCATGTATTCCGCTTCCGCTTAACAGAGTGCAACGGATCTCTGTTTCCTATTGTACTAAGAAACAACTATAGATCCGATACTGAAGATCCCCCCTAATGTGCTCTTTATGTCAGTTGGGCTACCTACCCAATCTGCATTCGTGAAGCCATGCAAATTCACCTCATCCTTCTATCTATACCACAAGCCATACTCAGATGTGCCCCTCAGGTATCTCAGGACATGCTTGCCCTCCTACCAAAAGAGCTTGGTAGGCTTAACCATCATTTGAGTAAGCTGGTTCACTGCATAACATATGTCCGGTCTTGTATTCGATAAATACATTAGCAAACCCACTAATTTTTGATAGATAGTAGCATCCACTACCTCTTCATATGTAGCACCCTCTTTCCTCCAGTTTCCTAGAAGAGGAGTGTCCATGGGTTTGCAACCCTCCATTTGAAACTTACCTAGTATCTCCCTTGCATACTTTCCTTGAGACAAAAAAAGTTCACCATATCGCTGCCATATTTCCAATCCAAGGAAATAATGAAGGAGGCCCATATCCTTCATCTCGAACTCCTTTGCGAGGTCCTCCTTGCATGAGTGTATCAACTGCTCATCATGAGTCCGTATTAAACCATTAACATAAAGAAAAATGATTAAAAGCTTATCTTCCACCACAATTTGGTATAGGCTTGCATCCACTTCAATTTTGGTGAAGCTCAATATGGTGAAATAGTTGTCTATTCGAGTGTACTAAGAATAGGGTGCTTGCTTCAGCCCATACAACGCTCTTTTGAGTCTGAACACATGTGACTCACTGCTGAAGATATAAAATCCTTCAGGCTGCTCAATGTACACTTCTTCCTCAATGATCCAATGGAGAAACATAGTCTTCACATCCAACTAATGAATGTGCCAACCCATCTGTGCTAAGAGAGAAAGGATGGTCCTTATGGAAGAATACCGTACGACAGGTGCAAAGGTTTCTTCATAATCAATCCCCTTGATCTGTGAGAAGCCCTGGGCTATAAATATGGCCTTGTATTTCTCAACACTCGCATCAAAATCTTTCTTTACCTTGTAGATCCATCTTGAACCTACCACTGATTTATCAACTGGCCTTGGAACAATTTCCCAAGAACTGTCTTTGACAATGGAGTCACACTCCTCCACCATTGCATCTACCCATGTGGGATCCTGCATTGATTCCTAAAAGGAAAATGGCTCAGTCACGATACATTTTCTCATGAGAGCCATGTATCTAGTAAATCGGTCAGGAGACTATCTTTTTCTATGTTGTGAAGTAGGAGCTCCTACATTCTACGAAACATCAAGCCTCAGCCTATGAGCTTCTGTGGTATGCCTTCTGCTAGTTCTTATGTTTGGCTCTACGTGAGTGGACTCCTCCACTCCATGAACATCCTCCTGTGGCTGATCCACATCTAGAGGTTCATCTTTGGGAACCAACAGTTCCTCCTCCGCATGCAATTCTAGCTCCCTCTCAAGTGACAACTGCATGGCTTTCCCCTCATTGAAATTTATATCCCATTGCATAACAATCATCCTATTGTTAGAAAAATACACACGATAATTATGGGGTGTTTTTGTGTACCCCACAAATATCCAAACTTTAGCAGTCGGCTCCAGCTTCTTCCTGGCATTCTTGGTCACATGCACATAAACAAATGAACCAAAAATCTTAAAGTGAGAAACATCCGTTTTCTTATCAGTGAAAGCTTCTTCAAGTGTACTCATGCCAAGTACTCTATGAGGACAAAGGTTTTTCACATAAACTAAAGTGTTGGATGCTTTCGCCCACAAATGCATTGGTAGGCCCTAATAATGCAACATCGCTTGTGTTGCACCCACGATCGTTCTGTTCTTCCTCTCCGCAACCCCATTTTGGTGTGGGTTAGGAGGCACTATGATTTCTCTTTGAATTCATTCTTTGCTACAAAAGTCTTTGAATTCGTTAGAGATGTATTCTCCACCATTATCGCTCCTCGAAGCCTTCACTTGCTTCCCTAACTCTTTCTCCACCAATGCCTTAAACTCACAGAACTTTGAGAATGTTTGATCCTTCTTCTGAATGAATAAGATCCACAATTTATGAGAAAATTCATCAACAAAAATAACATAATACCTGTGTTTTTCTATTAAATAAACTGAGAATGGTCCACACACGTCTGTGTGAACTCTCTCCAGGACCATCAAAGCATGGTTCTCCTTTTCATGAAAGATGGACTTTACATACTTCCCCAGGGTGCAACCCTTGCACTGGTCTAATTGAGCAAGTGTTCCCATTGGAAGTCCAGTAGATATTTGTTGCATGAATTTCAAGGCTCCATGATGAAGATGACCCAATTACCTATGCCATAATTTGCCATCATCCTAGCTTACCACTTTTTATGACTTGCCCATCATGGCAACACAACCATCACCTCCATCTCATAGAGATTCTTAACTCAAATCCCTATCCTCTTGGCTTGACCTGTTGTTTTATGTCACAAGAAATATTTTCCATCATTGAAAACAACATCTTAGCCTCTGTCCTCCAACATTGCGATTGAGAACAAGTTTTTCTTCATACCCGGAACATGCGTAACATATTTCAATTGAAATGGTTTACCTAACTCCCTCTCAAAGGTAATGTTACCATTGCCATTCGAACTATATCGTCCATCGTCACCCATCTCTATATGCATTTGGAGATATTTCTCCTCCAAGTCACTAAAAATCTCCTTATCTCCTGTCATGTGGAAGGAAGCACCACTATCCAGATACCAGACTGATCCCAATGCACTTGACACCATGCATGTGATCAAAGAGAAATCAAGTTCAAATTGTGAGGAAAGGGCCACACTAGTTGCAGTTCCAACAACCTTCTTGTTCTTCTTCTTCTGTGGGCTGTTACTGGTGAGATGCCCATGTTCATGATAGTGAAAACACTTCACTTTGGAAAAATCCAGCTTCTTGCCTTTAGACTCATATTTTAAATGGAATTTCTACCCCTTCCCTTTACTTGCCTTGGAAGCCAAAGCACAATCCTCTTCATCATCATGCTTTGATGAAGAGCCATCTCTTATGGTCCACCTAAAATCCTTCTACACTAGATCCAACCACAGTCATTCCCAATCCAATAGTTTTTCCTGTCCGTTGACATAGTCTTCATAACTGTGCCAACTCCTAGGAAGTCCCAAGATAGCCAAGATCACCAAACCATCATCAGCAAAAGTGATTCCCTGTTAAGTCCCTATATTAATAGTGTAGCTCCTTATTATGTTATTGTAGCCCCCCTTATTGTTATTATTGTACCCCTGTAACCCCCATATTGTTATTATTGTGCCCTTACATTATTATTGTTAGGTCAGCTAGGATTACATTGTGGCCCCACCAGGATTATATTGTGGCCCCATGGACTCCTATATATAGAAGGAGGTTTTGTTCATTTGTATCATCCAAGAATTGTTCATTTATGTAATGTATTGGAGGTTTCCCCCTCTAAGTGTCTCATTTCTAAGGCTTTGATATCTCTTTTCTTCTCTTTTTGAAGCTGGTTACACAACATTTAGTATCAGAGCTTTGGATTCTAGGGTTTCGCTGCTCCAAACATGTCATCGTGGAATTTTCGCTATAACGTTTTTTCTACGAAGTTCCAGAAGCTGAAAGTTTTAGGGTACGAAGCCAAAATCCTGAGGAAGATTCCCTAAAAATTTCAGAGCTTGGTTCAAAATATTTTTGGAGATATCATCTGTGGAAGTTAGGTTTTGTTTCAGGCTCCTAAACAGGTCATCGTGGAATTTGAGCTATAAATTTTTTTCTACGAAGTTTCAGAATCTGAAATTCATATGGTGCGAAGCTAAAATCCCAAGGAAACGCGTCCAAAAATTTCAGAGCTTGGTTCACAATATTTTCGGAGATATCATATGTGGAAGTTAGGTCTTTTTTCAGGCTCCTGAACAGGTCATCGTGGAATTTGCGCTATAATTTTTTTTCTACGAAGGTTAAGAATCTAAAATTCGTATGGTGGGAAGCGGAAATCCTTAGGAAATTCTTCAAAACAATTCAGAGCTTGATTCACAATATTTTTGGAGATATGATCTATGGAAGGTAGTGATTTTTTAGGCTCCTGAATTTCTTCTCAAAGAGGTGATCGTGGGAAAAGTTCAATAAATCTCTCTATGGGCATAAGATTTGAGTGCCGTAAAAAATTTTCGCAAGTACATGGACTGAAGTTTCTTTGATATCAATTTCAGAGACAAAGGGTGAAACAGTGAGACGTGGAAAGTCATACAAGTTCGCTCTACTGAATCAGTCCAGAATTAGGTCATTGTGGGAGATTGGACACAACTTTGTCTGGGAGAATCCAAATCAGGTCAGACCTGTGGCATTTGAAAGAAGCTTTAGAGGGATACTACAAGGCTGAATTTTAGATATTGAAGATTTTCAATTACAGAGATAATTCAATTTCAATATCGAGCTCCTCAAAGCAAGAAAAAGGTGTGTATTTGTTTTTTAAAATTGCATAACGTTTGTTTGAAAAAGCAATTTGAAGTGATTCCAAGGGCATATTGAAGAATATTTATCAGCATTTGGTTTTATAATGCCTCCAAAAAATAATTCCATATCCATTAATCCCTCAGAAATCTATACAATGATGCATAAAGAGGAAGAATTTCAGTATGAGATATCAAAATTACAGTACCAATTGCAACAAGTTTCGATCTTACAAAGAGCAATCGAAGATGAAATAGATGGTTTAAAAGAAGAAATGGAGGCTAAGTTGGATGGTTTGAAGGATCAAATAATAGCTAATATGGATGATAAATTATTGGAATATCACAATGAGCATCAACAACAAGTTCTCCAACTCTCAAAGGATAACCCAACTTTGGTGCAGAATCTAATGAAACAACAGGAAGATCAACATCACATCGAAAGAAGTTATGAAGCAGTCATAGAAACAAGAACTCGACAAGTACGATCAATTTCAGAGTATCTCAGCAAGTGGAAGAACTTTCCTGTAGAATATTTCACATGGAAGGATGAGAATTTTATACAGAAGCATCAAGAAATAATCAAGCGTTGAGGACAACACTTGTTTGAAGGAGAGGGGCATGCTAAGTCCCTATATTAATAGTGTAGCCCCTTATTATGTTATTGTAGCCCCCCTTATTGTTATTATTGTACCCCTGTAACCCCCATATTGTTATTATTGTGCCCTTACATTATTATTGTTAGGTCGGCTAGGATTACATTGCGGCCCCACTAGGATTATATTATGGCCCCATGGACTCCTATATATAGAAGGAGGTTTTGTTCATTTGTATCATCCAAGAATTGTTCATTTATGTAATGTATTGGAGGTTTCCCCCTCGAAGTGTCTCATTTCTAAGGCGTTGATATCTCTTTTCTTCTCTTTTTGGAGCTGGTTACACAACATTCCCACACTCCCCAGTTCATCCTGACATTGGGAAAACTTCATGAGATACTTTGGAATGTTGTTTCCCTTCTCCATCTTGATATTTCTGAGTTTATCTTTTAGCGCCAATTGCCTATAGTCACTGCTGCTTTGTAAAATATCTGTCAAAGCCTTCCACATAGCATATTGTGTGGCTTTCCCATGAAGGCTTGAGACAATATGGTTTCGTACACCTTCCAACATAATCCTTCTTGCTTTCGCCACTTTCTTTTTCAATGCATCAAGTAATGTAGCATCCGTCGAAGTGGGCTTAGGAACATCACTATCGATGAATTCATTCAAGCCATTATCTTCAAGAACCTCCTCCATCATGTCCTTCCCAGAAATTTAGTTTGAGCTGCCCTCGAGTACATACTCTACCCACAATCCATTGAAATCCATTCTGATGTTTACTCAATTGTAGCACCAAGAAAATCTTGCAGCAAATTCGAATTGTTTCCACCAACAAACTCACATCCTTCTTAAAAATTGCTATCTTTTGTGATCTGATACCATGTAGAAATTTAATACAAATTATGTATTTCCTGGACTCTCCTAATTTAACAATTATATTACACTATTAAATACATAATCGCTTCTACAAAAATTCTTGTGGAAATTTAAAACACGATCGCCAATTGTAATATCAAGAAGAAAGATCAATCACACATAACACAGATATTTTTACCTAGAAAGCATAAAGCTAAAAACCCCACTATCATATACTATGTATATATCATGGATTATGAAAAAATCTCATACAAAACTATAATCCAAGAGCTCTCAGTACAATATACAATCATCTCACACTGTCATACAAAAATTGACAAATACATGCGCCAATTTACTACCTCCAGACAACCTGCCTCCACTACACAATCCCTACTAATAACAATCCTTGAAAGAATGAGATCCCACTTGCCTTGACTGCACAATACTCATGGTCACATCCAATGTGTGTGTGGTTGCATGAGTGCACCCACTAATGTCACAACTGATAGTCAAACTGTCCCTTTCACCTATCTCTCAACTGGGTCTCCACTGGATCTGATATGCATGTAGTTAACAGTAGTAAATCTTCAGTTGCATGTGAGACCATTGATTGTGAATTAATTAAATAATTAATTCACTGATCTCTCACTAGTGTATGTTCAGTTACAACTTCTAGCACAACTGAGTTTAACTCACTTAACTGAGTTAAACTACTTTACAAATCACATAATTACACATCGAACTCTGTTACAACTTCAAATCACTCAGTTACAACTAAGTTCACTTTCATGTTACACCAACCAAACTTTCAACTCGAATTTCCTATAGCTAACTTATTTTCCACTTCAGTTAACTATTTCCAAGTGCTCATTGAGAATAGATTAATGTTTATTGTCCAATTATTATTAAGGGATAATAATAGTCGGCATGCATATATAAATAGACATGAAATATATAAATAGAACTCACACATACATCTAAAAATAGAACATCATATATAAATATTACTTTTCTCATGCATTCTAAATATAGACTTCCACCTAAAAATAGCCTGAGGCTCCATCCTAGTGTAGGTGCTTAATTTTCACTAGGATCTTCTTGTTGAATCTCAACAGGAAGGCTCCATAGGGATTGTGAAGTCAAGGAAGGTTAATTATCCTAATTAATAGGGATTAATTTCCTAGGAAATGTGTGAGCAAGGTTGGGCTAAGAAGGGGCTGAAAATTGGCAAAGTGTTGGTCAATTTTTCCTAGGAATTGCTAGTGAGTTTTGAGTAGGATAAGGGTAAGACAATTAGTAGAGTGCATGGTTTTCTTGGTGTGAGAAAGCAATGTATTTTTTCATGATTATTTGACTTGGTACAATATATGATAGAGGGATTTTGAGCATTTTCTTTCCCCAGATATATCTTGTGTTGTGTGATTGATAATTTATTTCTCTTAATTGCATGTGATTGAGCAATCATGTTTTGTATTCCGAAAATATTGTAGAAGGATTCAATATATTGTTTTAGTACATCAAAAGATCAGATTGAATCCATTGATATAGAGTTTATATATAATTTCTACATGGTGTCAAATTTGTGTTAGATATTTTCTACATGGTATCAGAGCACCAGGAATCACAATAGTGGAGAAGAAATTGAATTTGTCTTGAGTAGTTTCAAATTTGCAGATTTATTCTTTAGGGTCCAATAGCAGATCAAGATGTCTTTCAATGGCTTGAGAATTTAATATGAACCCAAGGAAAGTTTGAATTATATTGCATGGAATGAAAATATGGAGGTAGTGTTGGAGGAAAACGGGTTGAAGGAATTCATAGATTTTGATATTCCCAAGCCTGCAGCAGTAGATGCCCAACTTCTTCATGCATGGAAGAATAAGGTAGCAAAGGCAAGAATGATCTTGTTAGAGGGAGTTCAATATCATACTATCTCGAGTATCCATGGGAAGGAAACTCCATATGCTATGTGGAAGGCCTTGACAGATCTATTTTAGAGCAACATCGACCAAAGGAAGTTGGTGCTAAAGGAAAAGCTCAGAAAGATCAAGAAGGAGGAGGGTGAGATGGTACCAACATACTTGGAAAAGTTCACTCAATGCCGATATGAGCTTGGAAGTGTTGGTGTGATTGTAGTCGAAGACGACTTGGTGAGCCTAGAAATTATAGGCCTTCCCAAGAGTTGGCATAGTTACTAGAACTCTGTGAATGGGAGGGAGAAGTTACCAGATTGGGAGCATTGGCAGTTTGACTTGGTAATAGAAGAGATAAGGTAGAGCACTAGACACGAGACCTCCAGCATCAATAAAGAAGAATATTATGCATTAGCGGGAAAAGGAAAGAAATCCCGAGGTGAAGGGGGGAAGAGAGACTTGTCCAAGATTAGATGTTTTTACTGTCATGAGTGATCAGGTGATCATGCCCAAGTGGAAAAAATACTCAAAAATGGAAATGATCAGAAATGGTTGTAGTTTGAACGACTAGAAAGGTCTCTTCACTGCGATTCTGGCACCATGAACGGGACTCAAATCTGACATCGTATGTGAAAGTTATAAAGGTCTGAAGTCGCCAGTAAACTCCATTTTTCAGTTGACCAAAGTTGACTTTTGAATTTGAAAAAAATTAAAGAAAGAATATTCCAAGGAATATTTTAGGAATATTCCCTGAAATATTCCACAAGGGTGAATGGGAATTCAACAAGTGGCATTTGTTAATTGGTCAATGGTTTGACTTTGTTTAAGTGGGGAAATAGCAAGCCACCACGTGGCCCATGAAAAATTGTTCAAAATTTTATAGAGGCCTATGGTTTTGAACACCCGACCTCCCTTGTACAAAGCCAATGCCCTACTGGCCCACCTGTAGATGTTTCTAACATAAGAAGTTCAAAGGATTTATTTAAGTTTTAAATCAAATTGAGTTGAGCGGCAAATGGGGCTAGCCCCCATACACCATAGAACCCACCGCTCGTGACCAGAGCTCTAGACCTAGCAGTCGTGGGCACATAAGATGTCAATGGTTCCATATGCCATGTGACAATGCGGGTTGAAATTTATGGTAACAATTTCAAAACTGTTAAGGCCATGGTTAAGCCGGCAGTTTAAACGAAGAAAATCACATATGACCACATAAATGCGCCCCTATCCAACATTTATGATAACTGCTAGTAGTTCTACCAGTTTGGGTGCACTCCACCAAATCTGGCCTTTGTGCCATTTTTAGCGCACTAACTGGAGTTATCCCACATTTGATGGGGTTTTCTAGTGACATTGGGCAGTTTTCTTTGGGAGGTCATAAATTCCTCATTATTGAACCAAATTGGAAGAAAGTTTGGTCAATTTTGGGTTAATTGAGCATTCTGGAGTGTTTGGGATAGGTTGTAGAGTGAACAGAGGTGTTCTTTAGCCATTTTTTCTTCAAGGAAGAGGAAATATCCACCAGGGCCATTAGGGAGATGGAGTTGTCTTGGATTGTACTTCACTGTTTGAGAACAAGGACATACCATTTGGGAGCCTTGGACCGACAGATGTAGCCCAGGAGTGGTGTATTGCCTCATCATTTTGCTGGGTTATGACATGGTGAAGTTTAATTTCTGTGTGTTTCTGCTATGTTATGTTAAACAGTAAATTTAAATAACAATTCCTCACACATCAAAATCAGTAACATTACCTAAAATACTTTGTTTAACTTGCCAGCCATGGATAACACTTTGCACATTAAATTAAATGGAAATGGATACTTTGCATAGTAATACAAATAGTTTCATTTTCGGATCAGATGGTATCAGAGCCTAGAGTTTTACTCTGCATTTGTTCTTGTGCAAAGATATAGTTGACTGTTTGCAAGTTTTGATGCTTAATAGGCTTAAACTCAAGAGAGGTGAAGGACACTTGGTTAGAGCACAAAGTAATCCTCAACCAAGAAAGGCTAGAGAGCCACCTCCAAGAGTCATAGAAGAAGCCTCAAGCATGTCTTCAAGAGAAGGAGAAGCTCCTGAAGACATTAATAAAAAAGAAGAGGAACGAGTGTTCCGAAAGGCTTTCTTGGACATGACAGAGATGGTGAGGATACTCTACCAAGAAAGGAATGACAGACTTGTAGAAGAAGGGTCTAGACACTAGAAAGAAGGAGAGGGTTCTTCAGGAGGAAAGAAAAGTGATGAGAAGTCAAAGAAGGGACATGGAGGTAATGGTGATCCACCATCCCCATCTTCATCCTCTTCCTCTACATCATCATCCTCTACTTCGATGAATCAATCTCACAAGTCTAAAACCTCTGGTAAAAGTCCATTTTTAAAGCTTGATGTTAAATTTGAGTTTCCTATGTTTAATGGTGAGGTCAATGTAGAGAAACTTGAAAATTGGATAAGACAGTTGGAAGTTTATTTCAGGATACAAAACCTTCATGAAGATGACACCAAGATTTCGTTAGCCTCTTTGAGAATGGAAGGAGTAGGATTGGTATGGTGGGAAGCCAAGAGCAAGGATGAAATTAAAAAACATGGTAAGATCACTTTATCATGGGCTGAATTTATTTCCGCAATTAAGCAACAATTTTATCCATTAGCTCATTTACAAAAGGCTATCATGAATTGGAAAAGTTTTAGACAACTTAAAGGAAAAAGTCTTCAAGATTACACCCAAGAGTTTAGATGAACGGCTTTATTACTTGGAATTGATTTTCATAGCCAAGAGACTTTGCTGAAATATATAGGTGGTTTACACAAATATCTTACACATACTATCCCTATGTTCAATCCTACTAGTCTAGATGAGCTTTGTGTCCAAGCCACGCATTTAGAGGCTAGAGGTAAACAATATTTTGATGGGAATGAGGATAGTGAATTTAAAGGAAAAGGAAGAAAAAGAAATGCAAACTCTAGGAAATAAAAAGGAAAATTATTTTGTAAAAACTGCTCCAAAACAATCCATGATGAAGACCATTGCTGGAAACTTTATTCGGAATTGAAGCTACAAAAATTTAAAGCCAAAGGTAAGGCCAAAGAAAAGGGAAAAACAGTTGCAACAACTGAACAAGACTTAGGGTCTAAATCAAGAGATGAAACTAAAAGAATAGCTTTATCACTAAAGAACATAAAGGTGAAAGATATTGTAGATGAAACAATTCCAAGTTTTAGCACTTTAAACTATCACATAGAAGCTCAAAATGAAGAGAGGAGGATAGAGTTGTTTCATGTGGGGATAATTTCACAACACAAAAAGATAGACACACTATTTGACAGTGGGTCTCAAGCACACCTCATCTCAAATACTTAGTCAAGAAGCTGAAACTTGAAACCATTCCACATCCAAAGCCATATCCAGTTGGCTGGATTTGCAAGGATGCTAATTTACAAGTTTCAAGGAAGTACATGTTGCGCTTCGCCACAACAACTCATTATGTTGACTTGGTTGAATTAGATGTGGTACTGCTTGACATTACAGGTGTGGTGTTGGGTATTCCATACTTATATGATATAAAAGCGATCTTCCATCGCCATGGGAACAAGTATCACCTATTCAAGGATGGCAAGGAGTTTATTGTGAGAGCACATCGAAAGAAGCTAGAATCTTCTTTAGTGAATGCAGGGCAGTTGAAAAGGCTTGTCAATGCAAGTCAAAATTTGAATTTGTTGATGATTAAGAAAAATTATTTTTTACATAATCCTTTTCATGTTATTGCTGATGTAAATAATGAAATGTTTGTAATATCCCAAAATAGGAACTGCCAGCAAGGCATGACTAGAAAATGAAATTTCTAGGAATGGTTGATACAATAATGAATATCAGAACTTGGATCCATTACATATGAGTTTCTAAGTCCTATATCCAAGAGGGTATCAAAAATAAATCCTTCTAGGTGGGTTAAACAGATCTCCCACACCTAGTTTTCGTGAAAAGATGCCCCAAAGAGGGACTGCAGCAATATATAAACTTAGTAATGGATATGAAGCATCAAATATGCTCATAGGAAATTTTAGAAACACATAACCATAAATCCAAGATACAACAACAAACTATACTTCATTTTATGAGCCAAAAGTTGGGGAAAAGAAACAATTTATGCCCTAAAAGGGTTAATTTCAGAGATGAGCGTAAACATAAGGGAACGTGATGGTGGAATATCGTATCTAAGGTCATAAGAGACTTACATATCAAATTTCAGCCCAAAAAAATGACTATCTATGTTAAATAGTTCTAACACCCCCGATATAGCTTAAAAATGCCCAATCCCCATGGCTTGTGGTATGCAGAAATTTCTGAAGCACAGGTAGCGTGATTTTCTAAAGGTGATGGATGAAATATAGTATTAAATTCAATAAATCATATCTATATCATGGTTTATACAATTTACAATAGGTAAATAGAAGAATTACATGAAGAAACCCTCAAGATTGAGGTGCTGCAACAACAAGATGAGACTGCAAAGCCTGAAAACATTATTTTATTGATGTTACAACTGATATATATTACACATCATATCTAGAGAATATATGTACAAAAAAATATAGATCCAATACAGATCTGTGTACTAGATGGGCTCCTTAATACATTCCCCTTGGGGATCTGAGCAAATCATGAACATCAGTGAGTAGATTTGAGATCTAAGTTGCAGTCCTGCAGTAATATTCAGGAATTCTGTAGTAAATAGAACCAGATGCAAATCAGATCTGAAATGAACATGGATTGGATGGCCAATCTATGGATCACCACAGTGCAAGGAAAACCCCTCAACACCAGAGATCACTCCTCCAAAACGTTGCTCAAAACCCCTGCAACTTCCCTCTTGTAGATAATGTAGTTATGGGAGAGAAAATGCATTTTTTTCTTCAGTACTGAATAGGCCTGATTTCTATGTCTAAAAGTGCAGCTCCAATGATCCAATACACTCTTCCAGGAGGTTAAAAGACACACTCACTGAGAAGAGGCGCTAGATTTTCCTAGATCTGAGTAGATCTAGCTTCCAATATTGTAGCTTACAAAAAAAAAAAAACCCTCAATAGGATATGAATTATGGTTGGAAGATGAAGCTTGGCACAAGCTTGATAGTGGATAAGATAGAACAAGTCTCCTCCAAGAGCTACTCAAGAAAGGAGGTGGGATTCCTGACTAGGAACACACAAGTGCTAAACAACACTATTCTCAGCTAAACAACTAGAGAATGAGGTTTTATAAAAATAAAATACCTTCAGCAATATCAAATGATAAACCCTTCTCTTGGTGTCCTCACCCTTATTTTATAATGTGGGACCCTTGCCAAACCCTAAACCACCTTGATGATTTAGCCTCATTCACATTAGTGACCTCCAACATGAACTGCGTTGTGCCTTTAGGAGATACATTGCATGTAGATAGCACTGTGGATTTGGTCCTGTTGACCCAGTCAAGTGGCCCAACCTTATTCACACTTAAGTGTGTTTATGAAAGTAGCTCAGATTTAGCTTGTTTCACATTGAGCATCGAATTATTTTGATGTTTAAGAGTCATTATTGGTCCTCCTTTACAATTTTATTCATAAGTATGAAAAAAAACTAAATTGAATATTCATATTAGCTTGGGCTAATTAGGAATATTACAGTCCTCCCCCTTCAAAATGTTTCTTGTCCTCAAGCAACTACAAGGTAGATCAAAATTTCTCCCTCCCTCTTCTTGTGGCCTCATCAATGTATCCCACCATGGCTGAAAATGATAGGCAATGAATCTTTCCTCCAATGATTCCCTCCAAGTGTATGATAACAAAGTGTACATCATGAGAAAATGAAAGGTAAAAGTGGTGATCTCCTTGTTTCTCAATGGCCTCCTCAAGGTAGGAGTGCTGAAAACATGGGAAGTCTTGTTCCCAATGAGTGACTCCCTCACCCATGCAATCATCCAAATGAAATGAGCCATTCTAGGTAGCTCATCAAAGAAAACTTCAACCCCAGATCTTACTCAATGTGTTGGGGCTGAATGGAGAGTCTAGATTTGTCCATCCAAGTAGCTTCTCCCTCCATTTATGGTAAGTTTGTGGAGGTTGCTGATATTAAGCTGAAATGTTATGTTCTCCAAGATTGGCCCAAGCTACCCCACAAAATGAATCAACCATGAAGTGCCTCCTCAAATAATGCATGTTCTCCCAATGGCTCCTCCTACATGAAGGAAAGAGGTGGGATATGGAAATTATGGTATGCCCATTGTTTCTCCTAAAACATACATCATGTGAAATAGGGAGAATCGTACTCCCAATGGGTATATTCAACTTCAAGCCCACTCTCCAAACAAAGCTTCTCATGAGAAAAAACATATCAGCAATATATGGAAGAAAAATACAATTAAAACAAGTTTCCAAATGACAACTGGAGAGTGAATCATATTTCCACTCATGGAACCAGCGTAGTGCATCCTTTGCTTGCATCAAACCAAACAATAACAAGTTCTTTTCTAGCCACTTGTGTGCTGCCACAATAATTTTACAAGATAGCATCATGAAAGTACAAAGTGGTGTCAATGGTGCACACCAAAAATCATGTGGCTTCCCCCACAAACCACCAATGAGATAGCCAATCTCAGTGCTACATGTTAGTTCCCTATAATTAGCAAGATTGGAAAAATTCTAGTTGTTGGTATCCCGTGTTTTGACAGTTTGGCAAATCAAAAGACAAGGCAACATCAGAACCAATCTTTAGAGTTCCAGGATCTAGTCCTCCTGTTCTCAGAGAGGGATCTCTCAAATATTTGTTTGCAAAGGTTTATCTTGTTTGCTTTGGTTATGGATTTTAGACTAGTTATTAAGTGCAAATGTTTGTTTGGTTGGGTTGAGTTGATACAGCAGAATATGAAAGGTCTAGGAAAGATAGACAGAAAGAGGAAATATCCGGTTCATTGGGCAATGGAGTCAAAATAAGATCATGAAAAACTCTTCAAGGGATATGGGATATCAAAGGGAAAATCTAACTTGGCCACAGGATCCTTTGTTTTGGAATGAGATGGACATTAATGATTTGGAAAAAGAAAATTAATTCTCAACAAAGGGAAACTTGAGAAACATGACTTATGAATAAAGAGATATTTGATAGACAGGGCTAACCATAAATTCTACAAACATTCTTTAAGCAAATAATGATTTCAAGACAACTTCTAAAATGAAATCTAAGATTCGGGGAACACCCTATTTCCTCAAAGATCTTATTTTAAAGGATTTAGAAAGCATAAAAGATTCACTGATAATTGCATTCATAGAAGAGGGAACACCTAAATAACATCTATGTTTGCAACTATAAAGACCTTCAAAACAACTGTTTAAGCAGGGGCAAAGGGTAAGATCAAAACCGACCACTTTGGTTAACTTAAGACAATGGTACTTCGAAGGGAGATTTCAATAACGGCTTTCAAGTGATGGCAGACAAGCAGGGAGAACCATAACATGCTGAAACCAACTATTTGAGCTATCAAGGAAATAAACGAGCATGAAGACTAAAGAAAAGTTTTAAAGCCTCTAAAATACTTCAGCAGAAGAAAACATAAAACAGTGAAGGGTGAACAGGTCTAAGGTGCTTCCAGGAGTCATTTCTTAGCCTAAAACTTTCAGCCTACTGTAGTAAGAAATTATGGAACATAATGAAAACAAGGAAAAAACATTTAACATTTCAGAGCACTTCACCAACAGCCAAGCTCATGGATCAAATGATAGAGCCTTCTCAGGAACAGACATGCAACGGCATCATCAAGACATCCAAGACTCCAAATTATTTTCAACTTCAACAGACTTGTATATTTATTTCAGAGAGTTTCGATATTACAACTTGTGATCAAACAGCAACCCACCTTCTCATCTTATGCAGAAGTACTTATAGGAAGATGAGGAGGTGAGAACTAACAAAAATATCTCGTGAACCATTAATACAGATTAAATGATTTCTTGGTCTCTTGAGGGGTTCGATGGAGAAGTGTACAAGTGGATCACTGTATTAATGTTTTACAATTAATATCAAAGCTCGGCGGGAGCTTTATTTGACTTTGACGCTCTATGTTCCGTCCGGAGCAACTCTGCAGCTATTTTCTATTACACTCCTTTGGCAGAATTAACTTCTTGGTAGCGCTGGAGGGAGATATTCCCTGAATCAATAACTTCGACCTCTGTTTGAAAGGTTTGAGGCAACAGGTGGCTCTTTGTAGTAGCTGAGGAATCAATTTGCCTCAGTTGAAGCGGTGGAAACCTTTCTGTCATCAAAACATTTATGATTTTATTTTAAACTGTGTTTTAGATTAGGGATTAGGCTTTTAATAACTGTCTTAGACGTAATCCCCACAAAAACTGTCTTCAATCTTCTTCTGCTGTGCTCTGTCTTCAAACTGATACTCTTTAACTATTTTTGAATTAAAACAGTGTCTTGTTGATGTGCAGGCCGCACTAGGCTTTTTAAAGGCATCAATGCCCATGAAGCATTGAGAAAATAATGATGCGAAACCCCGCAGATGGTTCTCTTTAACAGCTCGAAGGCGCAGGAAACGTCTTTCCCAACCCTCGGCTTTCTTTCATTAAACAATGGAAAACCATTAAAAAGCCTGCAAAACACAAAAATAGTTAAGAAATCCTGCGGAAATAGGTTAAAACTGCTTCAGATGGCGGGGGAGGAGCGAAGCCGTCGGATGAAGGCAACCAACGGTGGAGATCTACATAGAAAGGCAAAAAGGATAGCGGGAGAAGAATAAGGAGGAGTAGTTTTGGACCATCCGATCTGGACACGTGGATGGTCCAGATTTAATCGGAGGATCAGCAATCAGGAGGGCAGCAACAAAGCATGCGATTGAAACATTGCGATTGAAAAATTTCGATTGAAATATTGCGATTGAAACATTGTGAATGAAACATTTCGATTGGAACATTTCGATTGGGCGATAACCGTTCGATCTGCAGATCAGATCGACGGCGGGGAGTAAATCGAAGGGGTGGGCCGATCCAGGGAACAGATATAAAGCATGAAATTGAAACATTTCGATTGGAACATTTTGATTGGAACATTTCGCTTGGGCGATAACCGTTCGATCTGGATCAGATCGATGGCCTAGATCCTTTGTTTTCTTGCACCGGTGGGACCCTTATACTTCGTAAGAAAACCCATAAATTTCAATAAAAAGCAAGGTTTTGAGTGAAATGGGCGGAATATATATATGATAGGCTAGCGCCCGACTGTGGGGCCACTGGGTGTATGGAGTACCATGGGCCCGAGCTTTATATAACTAGGGTCAATCGTAACCGAAACATTCGGGCCCAGTCTTTTTGATCAACCCATTTTAAATTCTCCGATCGTGATTGCGTGATCGGCCTTTTTGATCAACCCATTTTATTTAAACACGTGATTTTGGCATTTTAAAGAAAACTTTGGAATAATGGGTTTTCATGTTTTACAAAGAAAAATATTGATCAGAAAGGGATTTTTCAATAGCTTAGCGCCCGATTGCGGGCTTATGGGCAGATGAAATGATAATACGATCTGCAGTTTAGGACAAAGGGGCTGATGGCCATCGACATTTTGAAATGGCTCACAAACATGCACACTTGAATCTTTTCGATTCGATTAGCGCTTCATGGGTTTGGCGCTTGGTTTTTATGATGAGGGCGTATTGGGGAAGTGGTTTGGAAACTCAGGCCAAGGGGCTTAAACCTTTAATAAAGAAATGGGTATTTTACACAGATTTTCAGTGAATTTCAAAGGTTTCTGAGGGCTGCGACAGAGTTCGAAAGAAGTTTGGAACTCTGCAAAGGCAATTTTATATGAACAAAGGGTGAGGAAAAATGGAGAACAAAGGAAAATGATGAAAATATGAAGGTTAGTCTCTGAGAGGAAAAAGGGGAAAAGGAGGAGGATATTGCAGCAGTCTTCTCATGGAATTTTTAGCAGAATTTTGAGTTTCTGAGAAATAACAGTGAAAACATTGAGACATGAGCATGAGGTCGTCTACAGGCTTCAAGAGATAACATTTTGGCCAGGAAAGTGTTTCTTGAAGGCTGAAAACATGTTTTGGCCACCTTTTGATAGACCAAAATTTACAGGTGGCCAACAGTGGCTCCACTTGGGGATGGTGCCTTCTTGAAGGCATCAAGAACTTCAGAACTGCATTCTCTGGGAGGCTGATCAATGCCTCGTTCTTTGGGCTGTTGTCTTTGCTGAAATGATCTTATTCTGGCTGAAAAAAGGTTAGTAGCATTGAAAAACAATGAATCTTCATCAATACAGACTTTCTACCTACCCAATCCTACTGATCTAACATTTTTTCTTCATTTAGAGTGCACTTGGACTGGCAAACTCTTTTTCAACATTTTATTCTTTTAGCTTATTCTAATCTAGTGCTGCTCTTTTTTCTCCACAAAATAATTAAACGAGTTGAGCTCGGATATTTTTCTACCTGATCTGCGTATTGGGATGCTTGATCCAAAAAACTTTCATGCTCTAAATTCTCTGTGAAAGAGGTAGGCTAGCGCCCGATTGCGGGGCCACTGGGTGTATGGAGTACCATGGGCCCGGGCTTTATATAACTAGGGCCAATCGTAATCGAAACATTCGGGCCCGGTCTTTTTGATCAACCCATTTTAAATTCTCCGATCGCGATTGCGCGATCGGTCTTTTTGATCAACCCATTTTATTTAAACATGTGACTTTAAGTTTTTAACTTAAAACTTCGGAAAGTGGGTTTTTGGGTTTACAAAGGAAAATATTGACCGGAAGGGGATTTTTCAATGGTTTAGCACCCGAATTGTGGGCCCACGGGTAAATGAAATAACAATATGATCTGCGGTTTAGGACAAAGGGGCTGATCGCAATCGATATTTTGAAATGGCTCACAAACATGCACACTTGAATCTTTTCGATTCGATTAGCGCTTCATGGGTTTGGCGCTTGGTTTTTATGATGAGGGCGTATTGGGGAAGTGGTTTAGGGCTTAGCCCAAGGGGCTTAGGTCCATAAAAAGACTTGTATTTTTATGATTTTTCACGGTTTTTTAATGGAAACAAAGGGTGCCGAAAGGGTTAAAAAGTGAGTTTTTAACCATGGGAAGGGTGATTTATGAAGGGGAGAAAGGAAAAGATGAATAATAGAGGAAAAATATGGAAAAAAGGGAAAGGAAAAGAAGGTTAATTTCGAGTGGGAGAAAGGGAAAAGGGATGGCTTTGCAGCAGTTTCTTCTTTGTATTTCAGCAGAAATTTCAGAGTATGAGATGAGAACAGCAATGAGGATTTTGGACAAAGGCAGAAGGCCTTTCAAGGAGTCTTCAAAAGCCAACAATTTTTAGTGATGAAATTTTTTCTTTGAAGGCTCAAAACATATTTAGCCACCTTTGGGTATAACAAAATATTATAGTGGCTAACAAAGATGGATTAATTGCTGTGAGGACCTAGCCTCGGGTATGCTCAGTGGATAAGTAGGGAACCCGTCCTAGTTGATGCACTGTGTCTGCTGCAGGACTCCGCACTATGGTGTGATGATCGTCGGGTAGCAGGATCGCATGATACAAACCATCGCTCGGTTAGGATCGTATGTCCTGTAATCCAAAGGAACAATGGTGCCACCTCCGTTGATCAGTGGGACATGATGAGAAGAAATGTTGTAATTATGACTTAATGATGGATCGTGGGAACTTATATAGGGTACAATTAGACCCTGCGTCGCCAAGACTTTTTGCGTACTTTGGAGGATCACCGGCCCGAGACAGAGGAGGTCGGGGAGGAAGCACAGGATGAGGACGTGGGCAGCTAGTCTTTTATAACTGTGGGGAAATAGGGCACTTTGCTAGAGAATGCCCAAATCCCACTAGGCCATCATGCAAATATTGTAGGTAGCTGGACCATGAGGTAGAATACTGCCCAATTTTAATAGCCAAGATGCAGGAAAAGCAGCCCACCCCTACGCAGAATGTATAAAGAGTTAAATCTGAGCTAAGAAAGGCAGATCCCTGTGTAAAAGTCATGACACGCAGTGGGTTGGTCACCTAGGGAGAAAAAGAGGAGCTTGCCTCCCGGGAAGGTGTGCCTATCAAAGAACAAACAACCCCAACAAAACCAATAATCCCCACGCCGCCAATGCAACCTTAGATAGAGGAAGGGGTTGAGCCCTTTTTAAAGGCATGTCTGAAGCTGCTGCAAAATCCGCAGGCTATAGGTAATCTCCAAGCACTACAGAATACCTACGCAGTTCGAACTAATTTGATCCCTGAAACCAAGGATGTACACAAACTATTCAGCTATAAGAATCACACCAGAAGAGAGATGCGATTGACTATGCAGATTGGTGACTACGAGATGGATCAGGTTATCTTAGATCTGGGGTCAGATGCGAATGTATTACCAAAGCAGACCTGGCAACGAATGGGGGAACCTAAATTAAAATGGTCCACCATCCAGCTAGAATGGACAATCAACAGAAAATCATCCCTCTAGGGAGATTACCAAAAGTCAAGGTTGACATTGCAGGGGTAAGGGTCCTCGCTAACTTTGAAGTCATAGAAATTGTGGAAGATGCGGATCCCTACCCTGCACTCCTTGGACTGGACTGGGAAATTGACATGGGGGGTGTCATCAATCTCAAGAAAAGCAGCATGGTGTTTGAAAGCAAAGGTATGCGTGTCATAGTACCACTAGATCTAGCAGAAGGTACGTGGTATACAAAGCCAACCTATGAGGAGGAGGAATTAGATCACATTTATAAATTAACTAAGTTGGATGAAGATCGGGTTAACCCCATAGAGGAAGGAAGGATCTGCTGGGAAAAAGACAGTGAATGTTTCTCTAACTCTGATGAGGAGTTGGAAAATTGGCAAATTCGATTGCACGAAGTTTTAGTGCTCTGATGTCTTCAGACGGTCAGGAATTTTCGACGCATCTCTACCGAGGAAAGGAACCTGCCTTGCCCGGTGGATGCAGATGATAGTCAGAAGACGGTTGAACCTAAGATTCCCACGGAACGCAAGCTAGGGGCACTATCACTAACATTGCGCGGAGCACCTATGCAAGGACCGATATTCTCCGATCAGGAGAAGTATTGGAGAAGGGTGATCCTGTGCATAGGGACCCTAGTTTCCAGATGGACTCTGAGGTCGGTCGACCTATGTGGACACTTGTTGAAATACCACACTCAAGGGTGCGATCAAGCCTTGCACGGTCAGGCTTGCCGGGGTACCGCTGCCCTAGTCATGTGTCGGATTATGGACCTGCCCGGACCCACGTGTAATTTGAAGAATTTGCGAACAACTCAAGTAATAAATGGCACGAGGACGTGTGACGTAGCCCTCTGGTGCAGGGACATTCCAACCATGGGCGAAGCGCATGGCTCGAAAATACTGATGGCCGACTTGCAGACACGCCTCACGTCGACCTTCACTCAAGGTACGTGAACGACATACAAGCGTCATCCATGGTCTGACATTCCATGAAAACGACCTCAGGCACGTATGACGACCGTTAGCACATCCCGATTTAATAAAAAATGGATCCTACAAGTACAAAAAATCGGCGGAAGATCATCAATGCAGCCATTTATGGTAAGATTGATCTACCTGATCGATGGTTAGTCTCACAAATGGGCTACTCCACCATTAAATAGCTCCAGATGGTGTGCGGATGGCTAGATAATTACACACCAAGCTATTTATTCACCCTACAACATGCTCCCGCTATCTTCATACTGGTTTTTTGCACTCCTTAACATTCTCTGGGTTGTCCGCTTTTGTGTTGCTAGGATGGACCCAACCAAAGAGCCTGGGGGTGCTGAGTGCAGTCACAGGGGTGAATGTTGGCTCCCGACAGAAAGGATTGTCTGCAAGCCATGCACAACAAGAA